>OZ010798.1:165719947-166392947 GCA_963932465.1 Maratus speciosus | reverse complement strand
GACAGCAACATTCATCTGTTCATCAGAAATAACATTAAATTTAACAAATAAATTTCTATTACTACAGAAATGATGAGGCACCTGAATCAAAAATCCAGGTGTCTTCATCTAATGAACTACATAAACTAGCCTGAGAAATTACGTAAGTTGACTTACGTGAACTGTCAGTTAAATCGTCCACTTCTCGTCGCTGTATCTCAGATTGCCATTGCCATCTAGGAGTTATTCTAAAACCACGGTTCCTTCGGCAAGATCTGGGCGATGGGGATCTCAGGTGACCTCTGGAATCTCTAGAAATGCTCCAGCCTGCTGCAGAATCCGTAGATGAATCTCGATAACCATATCGGTACGCTCCTCTCTTTCTCCCTCGAAATGCACTAGAAGAAGAATCTGTAGAACTCCCGGAGTTTGGCGAAGAATCTGTATAATTAGGATGATTTGGTCGATCAGAGTTATAACGGGATTTCAAAAATTTACGACACTTGCTTCTTAAATGACCTGGAATTCCACAATACCAGCACTTTTTAGTAAAACGTGGTCTTGGCTTATATGTAACACTGTTTGCCAATGGTGTACATTTGGAGTTATCTTGATCCCGTACGGTCAAACGAGTTTCTTCTGAAATCAGCTCCAACGCGAATTTAAACTCATCTTCGGACCATCTTAAAATGCTCTGCACAATACCATCAAATTTTCTTGGCAAATAATGGATCAGTTGAAAACTTAAATCTCATTAAAACTTGCATCTTGTTCCTTAATTATATTCATAAGCCTTCTCAATCTGGTCGCAAATAAGTTGATCGATTCCCCCTCTTTCTTTCTACATTCAATTAATTCAGTAAAAGACTTCATTAAAAACGATCTTGAATCAGGATGAAAATGTAGGCGAATTTTCGTCTACATCTTGCATTCGTACAATCTGCTATAACTCTTTTAAATTCACCTTCAATATTCAGAAATATAACTGATAAGGCTTGTCTTGAGTGCTGTTTAAACGTATTTGCATCTGTTTCAGTTACCGTAGCACTCACAGTTAATTCTTCTTTCGCTGATTCAATCACGTCCCAGAGTACCTTATCAATTAGAACATATCTCATGTCGACACTCCATCCTGCATAATTCGCTGCACTTAATTTTTCAATTGTATTACTCGCAATTCAGCTTCAAGTTAAATAAAAGTATAAAAATAGATAATGATTAAAATAAATTTAAATTATAAATAAAAAAATATCTTCACAGAGAAATCAAACATGTGCACAATCTTTGCCCCCCCCCCCCTCTTTTTAATCAACATGCATCCTTTATTAACTTCTCAAAAACTGAAATTTTCCGTGGGGGTTAGGCCAGCTGAAGATTAAATTTCTCAAATAAGAGATTGAAACATTTTTATCGGATGCTTTCAATTTTCAATTTTTCCTCTTTAATCTACACCCACAAACCTGGGCTCTTAGCCCATAACCTAATATGTTAGAGGTTAGCACAAGTACTAACTCCCCAACATCTAATACTTATTACACTGATTTAAAAGTCTTAAGCAGAGTGAGCAGCTAAGCAGATTCGAAGGTGTATTTGAATATGTAAATAATGAAGAAAAATGTAGCATGTTAAAATGAATTCCTTTAAGCATCTGCAAATAATGAACTTAAGTAGATAATGTTAAAAAGTCCACAAAGTCATTAAAAACTTACGCAGGTTTCCAATAGCACAGATAACTTTATTTTCTTCTATAATTCACATAAAAAGTTCTAAATTAAAAGTCTTTCAAAATAAATTATAAATAAATTAAAAGAAGATGAGCGATAAATTACTTCATAAACATACCAGATATTTTACTCTTTCAATAGAAGCCATGACGTTTGAAGATTAAAATAACGAAACTTAAAAGCAATGATGATTAAGAGTAAACAAAAACGATAACAAGCTGCTTGAATAAATAATTACCACGAAGCCATAGCAGCATCCCGACAACAACCAAAGTTATCGTAACTTGAGCCTTAGCTTAAAAACAAGTTGTGTCTCTCCCTCCGAAAGAGACAGCTTATATACGGGAGCAAGCTCGGCACGTGCCGATACGCCTACTCACTAGAATGATCCATGATACCGTGATTCGCGAATGACGTCAACTAATTCATTAATAATTTTCTCCGCTGCCCTCTATCGAAGGAAAAACCAACTACGTAATTTGAACTCCCGAAATGAACTATGACGCGTGGCTATCTTAAATTATCCGAGAACTGTAAACAAAAGTACGATGTTTTAGAAACGAACTGTAACTCAAGGAAACTGATAAAGGAGGATAAATAACTAAAGGATAAATGGATTAACGTAAGATAAAAGGTAAGTTTACTTCCGAAATGTTTTATATTTAAATAAAGTTACTTTAATAAATAAAGATATAATAACTGAAGACTGTAAATTATACTGACAAAGTAAAAAGCTATTAAATAAGAATAGAGGCATTGAGACTAGGGAAATGGGCTTGTTAAACTTTCCTAACATTATAAAGTACCGTATTTTATGGAAGAAATGCCGTGGTGTTTACGAGTTTGAAAGTTAAGTATTTTTTAAATGTGGCGTTTACGATTATTTTTTTCGTGCGCATAAAATCGGGATAAAGGAAAAAAATTTTTAGACTGTTCTCAACATCCCTACACATCAATGCGGGACTTAATGACACATTTTCTGATTCATTTTTAAACATGATGGCATAAATTTGGGAGGTCTGACTATTGAAGAGATTTGAAATCGCAACGCATTTTCGCTTTTTTGATAAATAAATTACTTATCGAGTTATAATCGATTCTGGTCATGTTACGTTAAGTTTTTTGCCTTTCTCCGGCTGCCGGAGCTGGAATTCCGTTCAAATCGTCCACTTGGACAGTATTTTCTCTAAGTCCTTCTGTCTTTAGTAAAAAATGGAAAAAGCCTTGTGATTACATAGTTTCTGAGTAAGAAAATCTGCAAATTACATGTATTTCGGAACAAAAAGGAATTTAGGAATGTGTGATAAAGTAGTTCTTTTGGAAGAGGTGGCAAAATGTATATCACGGGCTTCGAAAATTTCTTCAATAAAATCCAGTTTTTCACAGGCTGGAATCCTTACACTACTTGCGGATAATGAAAACTGTGACATTTCCGATGATGATACCGAACCAGCGTGGAAGAAGAAAATTTATGAATATTCCTCTCTGATATTGACGACTGAGATTTTGAGGGCCTCGAATAGAAAATAAAAAAGGCCTAAGTGGATGCGACGCACTCATAAAAAGCGAGCCAAGTGGCGCCGACCACTTAAAAGAACGTAGAGTGCCTAAGGAAAGGGGTCCACGAAATGCACTCTGTATGGTTTAAATACCAACTGACGTCTGCTTAATTTAACAAGTACATAAAAATATTTAAAACCTGATTTAAATATTTTAAATTTAAATTTTAGACATCTTAATTTATAAAAAATGAGGCACCCTACACTGTCCAGAAAACTGATTTTAAAGTTAGGTCAATGTGATGGTGTCGACAAAAGTAGCGTTCCAAAGGCTGCGGCGTTTACGATATTTTTTAGCTTATTGAGGCGAATTTGAGGAGTGCGGCGTTTCTCCCATAAAATACGGTAGTAATTTTTATCTCAGCATCAGCAAAAAAATATGAAATACAACTTAATAAAAAAAGTATTCGAAAAATAACAAATCAAGATTTTTTGTGTGATTATAAATGAATCATTTTTAAAAATGACTGAGATAAATAATGATTCACAATGTTTGGCATAGTTTGGAATAAAAATATTTTGCATCGCTAGAGTCGAAAATAAATGCACATTAACATACTTTGGAATAATGTTGATATAACAAAAATAATGGAATTACTTTTAGGCTTTTGAAATTAAAAATAATAAAGAAAATATGCCAAATATAAAATTTTAATTTACTGAAAGTTAATAAATTTCTTTTACTAAAATCTAAAAAATATAGTAATTTTGTGTACTTTTAATACAGCAATAAGCTTAGGAATAAAACAAATATACATATAATTTCCAGTCGCTTTGAAAAGGTGTAAAAACAGAATGATTGCGTGCAAAAAAAAAAAAAAAAAAAAAAAAAAAAAAACTGAATACAGCTATTAAAAATTTTTAAAAACAATATTTAAAAAATTAACTTTCAGCATTATGAAGAAAAACACATAAGTATATCCAAGGATGGGGAAATACATCTACTTTTAATAGCTACCTATATTTTTCAACTTTTCATATTTATCGGGATGTAAACATGGTACTAAATTCTAACTGTACATTGCATCTAGCTGGTGGGTAAAATAAATTCTTTTAAAGTTTTCTGAAAATTCCCAAGTCCTGAACGTAGCTATTATAAAAATTTCAATATACAAACTCCAAATTTATCAACAATTGCATTACGCGAGTACTAATTCTGATTTTCTGACTGGCAGCATTTTAAATAAACAAAGCAAATATCATTCGTTAGAGCATTGCAAACATTAAAATAATAAAGCTTTGAGATGGGTATGATAAATAAATAAAATAGAATAAATACCTTCTTTTTTTTATAAGCTGCATACTTGGAAATATTTTTTTCGTAGCATAACAGCTATGCTCTATATGCGTGTCTCTAGACAGGAATGTCTTTAAATTCCCATTGGCACAATGTGATGACGTCAAACCTACTCACTACGAGGCTAACGTTAGCCTCGTACTCACTAATCACAGACGAGAAAAGTACCAGAGATTAATGGTTGACTGGTTTTGTTTTACGCATTAACGGGAAACGAAAATAACCGAATTTAAAACGAGTGTTCCTAGAAAAAAGAAAAATGTTATTTACTTCATCTTAATCAGATTCATATTATATATCAATTTAAAGAAAATTGCTCAAGCCGTTTTCTAGAAATTGACATTAGGAATTTGTTCCATCGCTTTTGCTTTAAAAATGGGTATTTAGATCTCAAAATATACTGCACGTAGGAATGTAAAAATTTCAGAATAGGATTAGACTGCAGATATAAGACTGTTCTAAAAAAATCATAACAATAGGAACTATATCTGCTGAGTTATTAAATGGTGGCTTTTCGTATTTTCTTTGATGTCAAGTTAGCCGTATATATGAGTCCCGCCATCTACGAATTGTACGATACGATTTTAGGCTTAAGGCTGCATCACTCGGAATACTATCGTCTTCCATGATACATACTAAAGATGAGATACATTTTCCTTGAATTATTTAATGAAACTTTCCTCATAAAGGTAACCTATTAATTCACATCAAAATCATAAAGTAAGGAAGCTTTATTTCAGGTTAAACAAAAAAGTTTGATAAATAAATAAATATATTTGGTAAAAAGAATAAATATATTTGGTAAAAAGGTTGTCATTACCAGTGAAATCTGCAATATCTTGATTTTTTTCATAAATAAATTTGTACTTCCTACATAAAAAACCGTGAATTCAGTCATATTATTGAGAATTATGTATTAAACACATACAGAATGATATAAAACTAAAAAATTCTGTAATTTTCCCCCTACATCTAAATTGAAAATTTCCTTGTTTATATGTGTGATGATGTGCGGATTTTAGGCGTTTGTGGATTTTAGGGTTGCGGATTTCAGGTGTTAAAGGATTTTAGGGTTGCGGATGTAAGGCATTTGCAGATTTGAGGGAATCTACTGTATATAATTTTTAAAGAATTAGCAAGATTTTAAATGAAAAATAATGTGCGTCATTTTATGAAAAAATACGATATTTTCTCTGATTGTTTCATGCATTTTTAATAATTTTATTATTTACCTCAAATGTATTGTTACAACTGAATAGAAAAATTGCTAAACAAAATTACTCTTCCGGTTTGTGGTTGGTCAGTGATCCTTAAACTGCTTAACTTTCAGATCGAAAATAAATTATCAATTGTATGTAACACTTCGTGAATGTTGCCATATGTCAATATGTGCTGTTTTTCATTTTTGAAATTTTGCAAATCTGTAAACATAATTGTTCTATTTACTTTATACTTTTATACATTTAACGCTTAAAAATTATTATTTTTTTTAGCTTTGTTTCATAGATTCTTCAACATTGAAGATTTACAGATATTAACATTTGATTGCTGCTTTTCTGTTACGTTTATATACTGACCAATCCTTACAAAAGAGGAAAACAATTGACTTGTGCATCCACATGACTTTAGTTTTTCTGTTGTTATGGGCATATAAGAGATTCATGAGATGGCCTTGTATACTAATCAACATTTTTCCATCGACTTTGTAAAAAATATGTTTGGGTGCAGTGTTTGTCAAAAATCATTTAAAGGAAAACAACATTTAGAAGATCACTTTTGCATTCACACTGGAGAGAAACCATTTGTCTGTGATGTATGTCAAAAATCATTTAACAAGAAACAAGAATTAGAACATCATCTTCAAATCCACACTGGAGAGAAGCCATTTGTATGTGATGTATGTCAGAAAGCATTTACTCAAAAACGTAATTTACAGAAGCACCTTCGAGTCCATACTGGAGAGAAAGCATTTGTATGTGATGTATGTCAGAAAGCATTTACTCAAAAACGTAATTTACAGCGGCACCTTCGAGTCCATACTGGAGAGAAAGCATTTGTATGTGATGTATGTCAGAAAGCATTTAATCATAATCATAGTTTAGAGCACCACTTTCGCGTCCACACAGGAGAGAAACCATTTGTTTGTGACATATGTCAAAAATCATTTTCCAGAAAATCATCTTTAAAATCTCACCTTCGAATCCATTCTGGGGAGATGCCATTTGTATGTGATGTATGTCAAATGTCATTTAAAGATAGGTCAGGTTTAAATTATCACCTTCATGTCCATTCTGGGGAGACTCCATTTGTATGCGATGTATGTCAAATGTCTTTTAAAGATAAGCCAGGTTTAAATTATCATCTTCATGTCCACACAGATCCAAAATCATTTGTCTGCAGTCTGTGTCAAAAATCATTTAGACAGAAACAACAATTAGAAAATCACCTTCAAATCCACACTGGAGAGAAACCATTTATATGTGATGTGTGTCAGACAGCATTTACTCATAAAGTAAGTTTAAAGCATCACATTCGAATCCACACTGAAGAAAAACCATTTGTATGTGATGTATGTCAGAAAGCATTTATTCATAAATATAATTTAAAGCGTCACCTTCAAATCCACACTGGAGAGAAACCATTTGTGTGTGATGTATGTCAGAAAGCATTTACTCATAAACATAGTTTAGAGCGCCACCTTCGAGTCCACACTCGAGAGAAAACATTTGTATGTGATGTATGTCAGAAAGTATTTACTGATGAACCTAATTTAAAGCATCACCTTCGAATCCACACTAGGGAGAAACCATTTGTATGTGATATATATTAGAAAGCATTTAGACAGAAACCACATTAAAAAAGACACAACTTTCATGCGCGCAGGTTTCATGATCATGTTCTTCTAGTTTTGAAGATCTGCCATAGGCAAAAAATGTATGTACTTGAAGATAAGGGAATTGTTATATGTATTATAATAGGCTGCAAAATTTGCAAAACTCTGACTGCTTTCTTTATCCGTGTGTGACGATTTTATTTATTAATAGTTGAAAATAATAAACTATTTTATTACCAGTTGTTAATTATTATTATATTATATTATTATTTAATTCAGAAATGCTAGTATTAAAAATAATAATTTTATTACTAATAGTAATGTTGGTTAAAATATCCTAGAAACTTGACAGAGTTTCTCACCAAACAAAAGAAACAACAGTGCAAGAAACCGTAAATGAAATTTCTGCCAATTGATGCCAAATGATTAAAAAAATTTTTTTTAGTACTCTATCTATATTGAACTGACCCAAATGGGATTTTGTCACCTCTATATTTTTAGTTCTATTTACGGTAGAAACAAAATTCTTGTTTCTGTGGAATGGGGGGGGGGGGATGCACGTGACTAAGAAAACAAAACTAAAGTGGAATCCGGTGATTAGGTTTTTAGTAAATGCGATTTTAAAAGTCCCTTTTTTGCACTTTTTAAATTGTTGTTCAGACCAAATTCTGTTGGCAGGGCTACAGCGTTGTGTAAGTAACGGATTTTTATGCAGTTTACTGCATTTGAATTGTTTTTATGAGTAGTTCAAAACTTTGAAAGTTTCATAGAAAAATATTAATTGGTTTTTGATTTATACTAGTTTAAAGTAATTGACTCCTGTACTTAACATAGAAAAAAAAATTAAATGACCTAATTCTTGTCGAAATGTTCATATACACATGATATTGAAATATGTTACTACAGTCAGCACAAGTACGCTTTCCATTATAAAGCAGAACTGTCGCAGTTACGGTTTGTTTATAGGGTCATCCAAGATATCTTTCGATAGGGCTAAAGAGATGTGTAATTGTCTGATTTTTAATCGATTTTGCTGCATTTGAATTGATTTGAGTAGCTTAAATCTTTAAAGTTTCGTGTAAAAAATATTAATTAGTTTTTCATTTATATGAATTTGAAGTAATTGATCCCTATGCTTAACATAGAGCAAAAATATATTAAAATGGCATAACTCTTGTCAAAATGGTCCTATACACAAGATACTGAGATATGTTACTACAGTTGACCCAAGTAATTGAGAAACAGAATTATAGCTTTTTTTTTTTTTTATAGAGTCACTCAAAATATTTTTGATAGGGCTTCATAGATATGTGTAATTATCGGATTTTTACGCTGTTTGCTGTATTTTATTTGTTTTTATAAGCAGTTAAAATCTTTAAAGTTTCGTATAATGTCGATTATTTTTTTATTTACATCAGTTTAAAGTAGTGGATTCCTGTACTTTACATAGAGGAAAACAATACTAAATAGCCTAACTTTTGTCAAAGTGGTTATATTATACACGAGTTCAGTTACTGCATTCGACCCAGTTAAGCTCTCTATTATAAGATGGCTTTGCAGCGTATACGTTTCGTTTACACTACAGTGTCACTTAAAAGATCATGTTTACATTACAACCTATGGATATTTACAGAATGATAAGAACAAATGAATTTATACTATTTCAATCTCTATAAAGTTTTATTATGTTACTTGAAAAATGAAAATGAATTCAGTTTATTCTTCTGAAAGCGCAAATACCCAGTTTTCCACTTTATGAAAGATGTTTCTATTATCCACTTTATTAAAGGTGCTTCTAGATTTTGGCCCACACCCTTTTAAAATTCCAATATTATGGGGATTTTGGGACACAAAATTTAGATAACAGTTAAGTGAAATTTTATTTTGAACGAAATCGCAATGATTTTTGATGGAAGTTCGGCGCACAGTAAACATCACAGAATGTCCTGCTGATATTCGAGGAGAAACTAGATTATGGAAACGTGCCAGTGAACTTCGATTATGGAGAGATTCTAGGTAAACACTGACTACGGAGAAACCACAGAACATGCACAGAAAGATAATGTAAGTACTTTATTGTATCACAGAGTAATTATAGTCAGGAAAACAATTCGACTGAACTTTGGGATTACTGTTTATCATACTAAAATAAATTCGAAAATGTTCTATTCCATTTTGGTTTTATACTAAAATGCTTGAAATTTATAGTGAAGATTCTGCATTCCATTTATTTTAATTTTTTTGGTCTTAAAGAAATGTTTATAAACAAATATATGTACTTTGGTTAGAGTTTGTTATACTGCAATAACTGGAATAATGGCTTCTTCCATCTCATTTTGAATTACTCATGTCGTCATAAATTATAATTTATGTATTTCTTTTATTCTTAAACTGATTAAATTTTTTAACATTCAAACAGGCTTTACATGTATTTTATTTGGTCTGTCTTACTATATGTACACTGCAGATATACTCAAATATTTTTTCAACATTTCAAACCTTGCAATTTATTCAATTTAAGTCATTTTCTAAAGGTAATACAGTAAATCCCCCCTAAAGCAACCACGTTCCGTTCCAATAAAAATTGGTCGCACCGAGAGGTGGTCTCTTAATGGAGGTCATGTTTAAATTTAGATTTTAATTGTTGAATAAAGGTAAAAGTTAATGTTACTAAAAATTATTTTTCACATTAGGAAAAAAATATGAAAATTTAAGCATCAAAACAGAAGTTAATTACATAAGTTAATTGCTGTAGAACTTAAAGACGTTTGTTGTGATTTTACGGATTTATTTTTTATAACTTTTATTTCCAAGTCCTTTCGAAGTTCAGTAAATAAATGCAATTTTTTTTATGGGACGGGAAGAAATAATGATTATTTCATTAATTTATCTATTTCTTTGAGAGTATCCTGACAGAATATGGCAGGGGTGTTTATTGACCGTCATTCTTAATTTGTCGTCAGAGTTAAATTCATTGCCTAAAAAGACACAAAGAGGTTCACTTACAAGTTACCGGAATAAAATATAAAAAAAGAAATCTAAACTTAGTGTAGAAGTTTGATGAATAATGTGCTCTCCGGAATTATTTTTCTAATAAAACCTTCTTCAAGCGACCAGAAGAAAACGGAATTTGTTACACTTTCTTCAAAGAAAAATGTCGCTCATGGAGGGAGTTCAACTGGGGCTGGGATGGTCTCTGAATGGAGGTAAAATTAGTATTGAGTCTAATGGATAAATTTCATTCCATGAAAAAATGGTCGTTCAGGGAGGTGGTCACCTAATGGAGGTGGTCGCACAGGGAGGTTTCACTTTATAGTCAACCTGGTTTTTTGTTACATAACTTTTGATTCATTATTTTACAATCCTTTTATCTATCTATATATAAAAGTCAATTGTCTGTGGGTAAAGACAGCCTTTTCTCCATGAACACCTACTGCCACACACACGCGGTTGTAGTGGTCAGATAGCCCTTGGTCTCCTGTTGTTAGTAAGACAGTTTGGTCGTGGTGGGTGGAAGTGTGAGATTACAGAGACACTCAAAAGAATTATATTACATTACGGCCTATGGTGAAAAAATTGCTTGAGATAGTTTTTAATCTCATACAGGGTGCCTCAAAAGGTCGTTTACAAACTTAACATGCTGGTCTGTCATATCATGATAAACAAGATTTACATAGGAACTTGTGTTCGAAAATGCAAACTGCGACCGTTAGAGGGCGATGAGCGCAGGCTTACGGGAGAGTGGGAAGCGTAATAATTTCAGGCGAGGACGTTGCAGGAGAAGGATGAATTGGTTTAGTAATGCAGAATTGGCCGGTATGCAACATATGAAGTCCATGGTGTACGAGACGCTTGTAACATCGGACATGGATCTCGTCGGCAGGATCGTGGAAGCGGCAGCACGTGTCCGTGACACACCTGCCCATTTTGAACGCATTTGAGAATCCATGCATCGACGTTGTGAAGCATTTTTGCGGCGAATGGAAGGAATTCTGAACACCTGTAAATTAAACCATGTTCTTTAATAAAAGTCATATTAATACATCTTTCGATATCCTTTCTTTCTTCCTCTCCACACCTGCGCTCATCGTCCTCTAGCAGTCGCAGTTTGCATTTTCGCACACAAGTTCCTATGTAAATCTTGTTCCTCATGATATGACAGACCAGCATGTTAAGTTTGTAAACAACCTTTTGAGACACCCTGTATATAAAAGGTCCAGCCCAAACTACTAAGCCTAGAAGCTTGAAAATTGGGGTAGGGGGAGAGCACTGAGGACGGATTTTTGAAAATCCACCCCCCGAAAGGTGTTAAAGGGGGGGGGGGGAGGGTTGAAAATTTTTGAGCATGTGGCCATATTTCCACAGCCGTTTTAGTTAGGAGCGGAAAATAGCAGAAAATAAATCTAATAAAAAAATTAAACGCATGTTTCAGCGATTTTAGAAATTCCCCCCCCCCCTCCCCCTTAAAGGGTTAAAAGGGAGGTCAGAAGTTTTGAACATTTGGCCATATCTCAGCAGCCATTTTAGCTAGAAGCGTGAAATTCCTGAAAATAAATATTAAAAAATAATTAAGCACGTATTTCAGTGATTTTAGACCCCCCCCCCCAAAGGGGGTTAAAAGGGGGGGATCGAAAATTTTTGATCATTTGGCATGTCTCAGCAGCCATATTAGGTAGAAGCGTGAAATTCAAGATAACAAACATACTAAAAAAATGGGTAAACACATTTCATCTTTGCTAGATATATGTCGTTTGATCCAAGGTTCTTTTAGAGAAACCGACCAGCGAAGCGGGCGAAGTCAGCTAGTATGAAATAAATTTTTGGCAGTTTTATTTTAATTTTTTGTTAATTTTTCATTTAAAAAGATTGATAAGGAGATTTATAAAACTAATCAACTCTGTTATTTTGGACGTGTTAATTAAAAAGTGCTATCAATGTGCCATAAATAACATTTAGTTCATTTTTAATCAGATCATAGTGTTACTTAAAAACTGAAAAATATGACCGAAATTAGGGAAAATCATTTCGTAACGGTAAACTATCGAATTCTGGACTTTAATCGAAATGAATTATAATTTATCGGATGAGTTATCCGAAAATATATGGGAAAATGTTTGGAAGGCATAAAACTCTGTATGCCGAGTTAGTCACATTAAAAACAATTACGAATTTAGAAAGTACATACATTGAAACTTCCGAAAAACCAAAAAGTGTGAGAGCTTATGAAAAAAAAAGCTTAATCAGATAATCTGCACTTCTGCTGTGCTTATCGGAAGGACGTTGGATTTTCTGAAATAAAAAAACTTCTTTTATTTAAAAATTACTTCCAGCATGCCCGCTAATGAAACAAATATTCATTATTCAGTCGGTTGTTAAGTCTTTACATATTTTATGTAAATTGATATGAATTTTGAAAATGTAAAGGTATTTTTTCAAAAGTTAGTAGGATAAGATCCTTGCTGAGTTGATTAATGAATCACCCTATATATCTTATACAACAACAGCAAAAAATATTGATCTTTTCTTCATCACATTTTATCATTTCTAAAAAATAAATTATTTCTTCTGAAATTTGTAAGAATTTATAATATGGTTTTGAATTATTTTAAAATAGTCCAATATTATGTCTTATTACATATATGTCACACTTGAAAAGTTTATAGCATCACTATTAAATTATTATTATTTTTTTTACTTGTATCATCTTTCTCTTTTCTTTTTTCTGAATTAAAATTTAATATGTATAATGCAAATGAAATACCTTACAAAAAACAGTGATATCTCGTCAAAAACAACTTGTTGTAAATGATCCTACTAAGCAACAAATCAAAAACGACAGTCATAAAAAGAAGTGATATCATATAAAAAGAAGCGGTATAGAACTGCATACTCCTAGTGCCGCGTAAAAATCTATCACTACTCATAATGTTTCCAAAGAACTCGAAGTGAGGTACAGTATAAGAAAACCGCTTGGTGACATGCAGGCGTATATATATAATATATCCAATATATCAATTAATTTCGAAAATTTGTGAAAGTAGAAAAAATAAAATTTAAATTCTCATTACACCACTCTTATAAATATTTGTAGGAGGAAGATCTGTAATAAATCAGAAAAAGTTGTAAAACAAGCTTGAAAGGATATGTTATCGTGGTAATCATCTATTATTACAATTATGCTTTTCAATATTTTTAACATAATTTTTAATTATATAAATACATTTAATAATACACTGTTTTAGAAATAAATGTAAAACTGGTAAAATGGGTCCTGTTTATGGCGGAATTATTTCTTAAATGTAAAATGTCGTATTTCCAACATAAGGAATATTACATAATACTATTGAAACAGAAACCTTACTAGAACAGATGTTTCCCCAGTCATGTGCAAATTCCATTTATGCAGGTTTTACTGCAATAAATCTTAGTTTAGTTAACGTCTATTATTTAGGTGCGTTGTTATCAATATGCAAATGATCATTATTTTTATTGTTATTTTACAAACTCAGAATGTTTACATGTTTACTTAGAAAATCCTCCTCGTAAAAGTGGTGATTCTCATTCAAATAATGGTAAATAAAATCAACAAATCGATCCCACATGATGTTAAATAACAATGGGCAAGCAAACACCAAAAGGTTCAACTTTTCACAGTTAAATGGTGGCAGTAATACAAGAAGAAAATTGTTATGTTAAACATATAGTCATATGTAAATGCAGAAAGAACAAACATTATAAAAGCCTGCAGGTCGCCAAGCAGTTCTCACATACTCTACCTCACTCCGAGTCCTTTGGAAACATTATGAGTAGTGATAGATTTTTACATGGCACTCGGAGTATGCTTTTCCATATCGCTTCTTTTTATGTGATATCACTTCTTTTTATGACTGTCGTTTTAGATTTTTGCTTGGCAGGATGTTTTACAACGAGTGGTTTTTGATGAGATTAATTATTTTTGAGGCAGCAGCCCCTTCGGAGAGCTAAAAATGGTGGGAATACTATGTGTAGCATAATATCGTTTTAATCCCCCTAAAATGGCACACTGGAGTCTCCCAAACTCAGAGTTTTTATTTAGTCAACTTCTAGAATGATACACTGGGGTCTCACAAACCCCGAGTTTTTATTTTGTTATTTCCTAGAACGACACAATGGGGTCTCACGAACCCCACAATTTCTGACAGCAACTCACACTTTGAGTATTGTATTATCATTATTGTTTTAATGAATTGGCAACTATTCAGCACCAACTTCGATATTGTTTGGAATCGCTGTGAACTTTTGGATAGCTCGATGTACACTATATGGCCAAAGGTGACCGGTCACTTGCGATTTTAGACGTTCTGTTAAATATCTAGAAAAACACATGAGGAATTAACCTGAAACTGCAGGTGTGTAAACAGTATAGTATAGGTCATATATTTACGCGAAGATTTTTTTCTGAAACCCCATAGGGGACCGTCAACAAATTGAAAAGGAACGAATATCTTTTGGATAACCCTGTGAAAACTAATGTAGCAAAAGCGTTCAAACTCGAGATTATTATTAAGTGGCTTGTAATAAACTGTGTTCTTTTTTATCAGGATAGCATGTATACTCGTAGACAGGGTTCCTACGGGTCAGGTAAAAGTCAGGGAATTTGAAAATTTAGGGGAAATGTCAGGGAATTTTTTAAATATTTGAAAAGGCCAGGGAAAAGTCAGGGAATTTTTTATATACTACTTACATCAGAATTTCTATTACCATCATAATTGAAAGAATTTTGAATTAATTATTCATCCAATCAAAAATTTTTATATGAAATTTATGCAAACAATATAACAATATGAAAAATAATTAAAAAATCGGAAATTCATACAGCACATACTTTTTTTTAGCATTTATCTAAATTAAAGTCCATTGTGGAGGGTTTTACAACAATATATAGCTGAATTTTTACTAAGAAAGGTGAGGGAAATTAATAAAGTCAGGGAAAATTTGGAAAAGTCAGGGGATTTTTTTATCAGAATTGTGTAGGAACCCTGGTAGAGAAATTAAGGTTTTTATAAAAACAGTCCCAAATTTCGCCAAGTTTTTTGCTTATAATTTGCAGAGTTCTTAACATAAAAAAAGTTCTTTTTTGAAAATACGACAAACAACATTGTAAACAATACTCTGCAATCAGAATTAAAAAGTAATAAAAATTGAATGAAAAATGAGCAGCTTTACTAAAAAATGTTTCACTGCGCATGCGCGAATGCAATCAAAATGTAATGTACGTAATGTATTAGCTAAGTATATAGAGCAACTTTAGTGAAAGTCTCAAAATCATAGCTTGAAATTCTGAAAATTATCGTCGATAGAATAAGATCGAAATCCGTTGTTCCCAAAATGAAGCAAAAAGATGAGGGGTTGTATCGAAATATAACAGTACGTGCAATATTGTGTACGCTATCTTGGCACTAATCAACAGATATTTGATACAACCCCTCATCTTTTTGCTTCTTTTTGGGAGCAACGGATATCTAGCTTATTCTATGGACGATAATTTTCCGAATTTTCAAGCTATGATTTTGAGAATTTTACAAAAGTTGCTCTATATACTTAGCTAACACATTATGCATATTATATTTTGATTGCATTCGCGCATGCGCAGTGAAACATTTTTTAGTAAATTTGCTCATTTTTCATCCAATTTTTATTATTTTTTAATTCTGACTCCAGAGTATTGTGTACAATATTGTTTGTCATATTTTCTGAAAAGAATTTTTTTTTTATATTAAGAACTCTGCAAATTACCGTATTCCCTCGCATTAGCCGGCATGCCGTAAAAAATCGAGGTACACCAGCATGCCGGTAAAGCTCGTATTTACGGGCATGCCGGAAAATATGAGGTTTCGCTACTGGAGGACGGGCGGCTGATTTATTTTGGTTTTTCTAACAACATTTTTCCTTTTAAGGTAAAAAAATCAATATACTTATTTTTCTCTCTGTCTCTCTCTATATATGTATTCCTTTATATTTATGTGATTATTAGATTTTATTTATCTTACTAGCTAAGCCGCCCGGCGTTGTCCGGCCCCGTAATACTATGCTAAAATGAACCTGAAATTTGTACTTCAAAATCTCATAAAAAGACCCAATCTCGAACCGAACGAACCTTGAAACGGGTCCCCACTGTCTACAGTACCGTTTAGCAAGCGTACTGCGCACACACTGAAAAATCTTGCCAAAAAATAAATAAATAAATAAAATTCCTCGATTCTTTTAGTTCCACATTCTACCACCACCAGGGGGCGAACTATATTCTTAATAAAACTGTTTTTGAACGAAACTCCGTTAAACAACCTACCTTAAAGCCGCTATCAGATTCACCAACTTTTCGAGCAATTTTTGAGCCAACTCTTGATTTCCTCCAACTTTTCGCGAAATGTTGTCTCGACACCCAGTGTGATAGCAAACAGCAATATCCCCAACTTTTTATCCGCATCTCAAAAAAGTCTGTCCTAGCCGCAACTTTTCCTCCCACCTTTCAAGATTTCAGCGAATCAGAGATAAGCGATTGATACGAAAATGCGATAAATATTGACGGCTGGTACTAGTTGTACTGGTTTTCCCGGGTTTTCCTCCAACTTTAGCAAAGACAATTGTAACCTTTTTCTCCCTTTCAACTGAAAAAAGTTGGGTTTAAAATCGGCTGTAAAGTTGGTTGCTCGAAAAGTCGGTGAATCTGATAGCGGCTTTAGATGTAGTCAGGGGGTGGCGGACTTCAGCAAGAATTTAAGATAATTGTTGAAATTACTATTCGAAAATAGTGGTATGTACACTTTTGAAATTTTATATTAAATTTTAAATAAGTAATATTTATCCCAGGACTCTGTCAAAAATCTGCATCTAAAACGGTAGAAAACGGAACGGATTTAAATATTTGATCGTGCCCCTTAAAAAAATTTTACTAGCAAGGATTTCAGATATTTGTTGAAATTACTATCCTCGCTTTTTCCGGCATGCCGGGAAAGACCAGGGACTAATATTCAAAAATCTGGTCTCCCTCAAATTTTGCGGCATGCTGGCTAATGCGAGGGAATACGGTATAAGCAAAAAACTTGGCGAAATTTGGGACTGTTTTTATAAAAACTATTTCTCTACAAGTATACATGCTATCCTCATAAAAATGAACACAGTATATTACAATAAGCCACTTATTAATAATCTCGAGTTTGAACGCTTTTGCTACATTAGTTTAACCAGGGTTATCCAAAAGATATTCGTTCTTTTTCAATTTGATGTCGGCTCCCTATGGGGTTTTCGAAAAAAATCTTCGCGAAAATATATGGCCTATACTATACTGTTTACACACCTGCAGTTTCAGGTTAATTCCTCATGTATTTTTCTAGATATTTAACAAAACGTCTAAAATCGCAAGTGACCGGTCACCTTTGGCCATATAGTGTAGATAGAGAAAGAGATGCAAGAACTCGCTAATTTTATTTTGTGTTTTTCTTTTTCATTCTTTTTTCTTACTGTTTAGTCTATATAAAACTGACACAATTATGTTGTTATATATATATATAAAATCTTTTGGGGTTTTGCAGACTCCAGTGTGTATTTGTTCGAAAAATGTATGATTGCACATTCTAGGGCTAAAAGTATATTTTGTCAAATATACCTTTTTTTGGCCTGTTTTTGTTTTTTCATCTTTTTTGCTATGTTTACGCTATATAAAACTAACAAAATTATGTTTTTATTTTTATTAATGAGAAAACGTTTTTAGGTTTTGTAGATCCCAGTGTCTCCCAAACGGTCTCCCAAACGGTTCCCTTTTATGCATTTTGGTCCCTTTTAGGAATTGGAATATTGTCGCAAAAAAAAAAAAAAAAAAAAAAAAATCACTAAAAACTCAAAAATCGTAAAGGAAAAAATTACTACAGTGGATTAAAGCTAAAGCATTGTCACTAGAATTCTTTCACGAATGTCAAAAAATCAACACAGAATGCAGACAAATTTTAAGAATCTCATTAAGAAATCTCATTAAAACCTCAAACTGCATAAAAAAATTTTAAATGCTGTATGAATTCCGAATAAATTTTATTGAAAAGATGAGAAAATTTATTAAACTGGGCTAAAATATTGAAACTGGATTCCTTTCTAAAAATAAAAAAAATTGCAGCAAAATTGGAAAAAATTAAAAATTGCAAAAACTTAAAAATCTCTGTACAAATTCTGAATGAACATTAAATTTGAATTAATTAAAAAGTAGACGATATTTACTATATTGGGCTAAAACATTGAAACCGGATTCCTTTTACTAATGTGTGAAAATCTCTGTGAAATTTTTAAAAAGTCCAAAGAATGGCAGAAGACAAAATTTACTACAGTAGGCTAAAACATTGAAACCAGAATTCTTTCACAAATGTCAAAAAATCGCTGCAGGATACACATATACACATAAACAAATAAAAAGCTAAAATTCGTAAAAATTCAAATCGGTGGACGAAATCATATAAAGACAAAATTTATTCCGGTACACAATTTCAAAAATGCTCTGATTATAAATAAGTTAAATTTTATTTTCCGTTATTACTGGTGCCAAAAACTAATTTTGCAAAGAAAGAGGATGTCTCTGCAGCAGAGCCAACGGAGTGGTAAGGTTCATATAAAATAAAATTACATTTTATTTTATATGAAAATAAAAAATTTTGGCTCTAAGGCACAGAGAGCCAATATGGCCCCACGTATAATTAATTAATAATTGTGCATATTTAATAAATACGTATAATTAATTAATAATTATGTATATTTATGTATGTACTTATTATTTTAATACATGCAATTTAATTACTTAAATTTTTTTGGACATTTTCATTTTTATTTTCTGCCGAAAATAGGAAGATCACTGAAATTCGGTTTCGGCCTTAAAAACCTGTTTCGGACGATCCTTAATAGAAAGATTCTCTAGACAGTAACAAAACAAAATACTGTCAGGCACAATATCAACTCTCTGACTACTATTTCTCTCTTCATTGCCTAAACTCGGCTCTTAAATCCAAGTTTAGCATTTAACCTCAAAATCTGGTGAATCAGAATTATTCACTGCTCAGGAAAATGTGTGCATGGTGCAGCTATACAAGTTTCATAAAAATATTCCAATACAAAATAGAAGAAAATGTTTTAAAACAAATTTTTTGCGAGCTATCTAACAGTTACGATTGAAATTACACAATATCCGCAAAATATTTCTTCATATTTTTATAAAAATGTATACAGCTTTGGAACGTTGGCGCCGTTCAATTTCGTGTGATGCCATATATGCTACAGTTGATCAATGATCATAGAAATTAAGATTCTACGCTAGTCACAGGAAAAAATGAGAACACCAGTATTGTAATCGTAAAAAAAAAAGAGGGTATACGCTAAAGTCATGAACACCATGCCTAGAGTATATGGAGATTAGAGTATATAGAGTTTTATTTGAGAAACAGAGAGTATACGGAGCTTCTAAAAAAATCCATAAGGTATACGGCGTATACCTCCGTATACCTTCCACTACGCTTCTGGAGAACACTCAACTACACCCCAAGAGAACCCTAATATTTTTAAATGTTTTTTTTTTCCTAAAGGGTACCTGAGGTTGATAACTTTTATTGTACATTTTTGACTTTGATTAGTTTTTTAATATGAGGATAGTTCCACTTTTGGAACGGGTTAGAACCGTTTCTGAAAACGAAACTATCTTCATATAAAAAACTGTGATCAAAATTGAAAAACATATAGGTCTCAAGTACCTATGCAAGATAAATAAATAAATAAAATATTAAAATGCAAGCAAGAAATCTGTAAACATTCCTCTCATAGGATTAACATTAACATTCGAGTTTCTGTGCGACATTAGTGTAGGCTCTTCACACTAATCCAGGGACGAAACGAAAACGCTAATGTTACGTCTATAGGAACATTATTTTCAAATTTCGCACTTCCATTTTAATAGTTTTGAAAGATTTTTTGCATACGAAATAGCTGATGTCTGCCACTAACCAGGCTAGTTTTTACTTTTTCAATTTTGGTATCAGATTTTTAAAAATTACTTTCACTGTCGGAACTTATTTTTTCACTTCCGGTTCTGAAATTTAAACTGTTTTAACATAAAAAAACTGCAACAAAAATCGAAAAAGTAAAAACTAGCCCAGTTTGGGATAGACCTCAGCTATGCAAAAAAAAACATTAAAATACTAAAATGCGAATGAGGAATCCTTAAACTATCCTCCCATAGAATTAACATTAGCTTGAGCATTTATTTTCGTGACTAGTGTGCGTGTTCTTAACAATAAAACTTCACAAGTTTTCAGAGTCACTGCATCTCTCTTTGTATCTACTGAACTTATTGTGTATTTTTTAAGACTTGTGTATTGAAAAAGAAAATTGATGTCACATGCCTAGTCATCGTATATAAAACATCGGACAGTCAAATGTCAAGTCCCTGTGTATCATGTATGCTTAAATTTTTAAATAGGTTTTTAAAAATTTGCTAGATTTTAAATGAAAAATAATAAGTAACATATATGACAAAGTACGATCATTTCTGTGATTGTTTTTCGTACATTTAAAATAATTTTATATCAGCTTCAAATGTATTTCTACAATTAAATAGAAAAATTGCTCAACAGGATTATTCTTTTGGTTTATGGTTGATCATTGGTTCTTAAGGGGGTCGGGAAAACCTTATCTCCACCATGTTAAATTCACCAACTTTGTGTACCTTTTTCTCAGAAATGGTGAAAGAAACAGGTCTAGATTTTTTACAGTAGTTAGAATAACATGATTTACGTATTTTAACAGACCATTTTCTTTCTAAGTGAAACTCAAACTTAATTATTTATTGAAAGTCATTTTTAAATTAGCATTTTTGGTAAGATTTCACTACCTAAAATAAATAATTCTCAACAAATTTAAATCCCTGTATTAAAGTGTACATTATAACGTAATATAACTATTAAAAAAAAAAAAAAATCTGCGTTCTTAAGTTTAATAGATATTGAAAAAAAGGAACATAAACATGAAAAATCCAAGTTTTGAGAAAAAGTCAATTAAAGATTTAAATGGCCATTAAGCTGTGAAGCACTCTTAGAAAGAATGAATAATTTCAACACTAATTTATATATATATATATATATATATATAAACTTGTGTGACACATCGTTGGAAAGATAAAAGTTCAAACTAGTTAATGATATAAAAAAGTAAAAATCGATTTATTGGTTGAATTTTGCTTTCCCGATCCCCTTAATATGAAAAACTTTTAGATGAATATAAATGATCAGTTGTTTTGGAAATTCATGAATGTCGCTATGAGTCAATATCTGCTGTTTTTCGTTTTTGAAACTTTGTAAATCTGTAAACATAATTATTCTATCGCTTTATTCTTTTATATATTTTTCTTAAAAAAAAATTATATATTTTTTTTCACTTTGTTTCATAGATTCTTCGACATTAAAGATGTACAGATATTAATGTTTCATTGCTGCTTTTCTGTGAAGCTTATACATTGACCAATTTCCTTATGAAAGTAGAAAACAGTTGGCGTGTACACTTGCATAATTTAAGTTTGTTTGTGTATATAGAGATTTGTGAGACTCTTTATAATACTGATCGACTTTGTTAAAAATTCATTTGTGTGCAGTATCCGTCAAAAATTATTCAAAGCAAAACAACATTTAGAAGATCACCTTCACATCTACACTGAAGTTAAAGCATTAGTTTGTGATGCATATCAAAAAGCATTTAGACTGGAAAAACAAATAAAAATTCACATTCAAATCCATTCACGTGAGAAACGTTATGTATGTGATGTATGTCAACTGTCATTTAGAAAAGGAGCAATCTTTAAACATCATCTTCTTGACCACCCTGGTAAGAAACCATTTGTGTGCTGTGCATGTCAAAAATAATTTAAACATAGATGTCACTTAGTTGATCATCTTCTCATCCACACTGGAAAAGGAAAATTTGTTTGTAATGTATGTCAAAAATCATTTTTCAGAGGAACATCTTTCAAATCTAACATTCGAAAACCATTTACATGCGATATATGTCAAATATCATTTAAAGGTATGGCAGTTTTAAATTACCATCTTCGTGTCCATACAGATGCAAAAGCATTTGTGACCAGTTTCCTTGTGAAACAAGAAAGCAATTGACTTGTGCATCTGCATAATTTTAGTTTTTCTGTTTTTATGGTCATATAGAGATTCATGAGATGCCCTTATGTACTAGTCAACATTTTCCCATCGTTGTTGTTAAAAATTCTTTGTGTGCGGTGTTTGTCAAGAATCATTTAAAGGATAACCACATTTAGAGGACCGCATTCACATCCACTCTGGAGGAAAACAATTTGTTTGTGATATATGTCAAAAACCCTTTTCGAAAAGAACATCTTTAAAATCTCACCTTCGAATCCACTCTGGGGAGAAACCCTTTATATGTGATATATGTCAAGTGCCATGTGTGATATATGTCAAGATATGACAGGTTTAAATTATCATCTTTGTGTCCACACAGATGCAAAACCGTTTGTGTGCAGTGTATGCCAGAAATCATTTAATAAGAAACAAATATTAGAAAATCACCTTCGAATCCACACTGGAGAGAAACCATTTGTATGTGATGAATGTCAAATGTCATTTAAAGATAGGTCAAGTTTAAATTATCATCTTCTTGTCCACAGAGATGCAAAATCATTTGTGTGCAATCTTTGTCAAAAATCATTCAGACAGAAACAACACTTAAAAAATCACATTCGAATCCACTCTGACGGGAAACCATTTACTCATAAACGTAGTTTACAGCATCACCTTCGAGTCCACGCAGGCGAGAAACCATTTGTATGTGATGTATGTGAGAAAGCATTTTCTCAGAAACATAGTTTAAAAACTCACCTTCGAATCCACACAGGAGAGAAACCATTTGTATGTGATGTATGTCAAATGTCATTTAAAGTTAGGTCAGTTTTAAATTATCATCTTCATGTCCACACAGATGAAAAATCATTTGTGTGCAGTCTATGTCAAAAATCATTTAATGAGAAACATAAATTAGAAATTCACCTTCGAATCCATACTGGAGAGCAGCCATTTGTATGTGATGTATGTCAGAAAGTATTTACTCATAAACGCAGTTTAGAGCGTCACCTTCGAGTCCACACAGGAGAGAAACCATTTGTATGTGATGTATGTCAGAAATCATTTAATGAGAAACAACAATTAGAAATTCACCATCGAATCCACACTGGAGAGAAGCCATTTATATGTGATGTATGTCAGAAATCATTTAATGAGAAACAACAATTAGAAATTCACCATCGAATCCACACTGGAGAGAAGCCATTTATATGTGATGTATGTCAGAAAGCATTTACTCATAAACAAAGTTTAAAGCATCACCTTCGAATCCACTCAGGAGAGAAACCATTTGTGTGTGATATATGTCAGAGAGCATTTAGACAGAAACAACATTTAAAAATACATCTGAATGTCCACACTTGAATGTGATGTATGTCAACTATTATTAATAGATAGCTAAAACTAGTTTAAAATATCATCTTTGTTTTTACACATTTCAGAAACTATTAGTGTGAAGTGTTTAAACTGTCATTTTCGCAGGTCTCTTGATCATGTCCTTCTAGTTCTGCGGATCAGCCATAGGCAAAAAATGTATACTTGAGGACCAGTGAATGATTATATATAGAGGCTGGAAAATTTTTCAAAAATCTTATTGATTTCTTTATCTATAGATAAACAAAATATTTATTAATACTGTAGACTCTATCAAATCCACAACCCTAAAATCCACTAACTCCTAAAATCGGCACATCACTAATAGATGTAAACAATGAAACTTTCGGTTTAGTTGTAGGGACAAAATTACTGACATTTTAATTTTTATATCACTATGGTGCTCTGCCTCCCGTTCAGACACTGCCAACCCTCGTTCAGACACTGCAGATTCTAAAAACACGCTAATTTGATTGACTGTAAAAAGATTACGAAAGATTGAATTATAATAAAAAAAATAGTCATTATAATTAAAAAACCAGTGCCGATGTTCTTGTAAACGGGTTTCTATTTATTTCCCTTTGATTGGAGAATTTTAAGGCCGAATCAGCTGCAGTTAAAAGATCCAATGGCTGTTTTCGTTTTTGAATGAATGAGATCAGTTAAACATATGAAAATAAGCTAATATAAAATGAATTAAGTAAACAGAGACTTTGTATCCCGCTATTTTTTTTAACAATGATATAAGAATCTTGTTTTTGAGTATGTTATTTTAAATGTATCGTTTTAAATTTGATGTATTTTTCAACAAAGTTTTCTTTCGTTTTTTTTTTTTAAATTCACGTAAAAATACTTTTGTTTTTAGAAAGGAAATATTATTTGTGCTATCCTAGAACTCACAACAATAGTTAAAAAGATCATCTCAAAATATGAAATAAATGAGTCATGTAAATATATTTTTTTAATTTAATCTGTTTTGCAATATTATTTGGTCATTTTAAATATGACGGAATTTCTTCTATTTACTGTTGTTAAAGCATATTAAATTTATTATTTAAAATTTTTCTTTCTCTTTTTATTATTTACCTTGCTACAAAGGAAATATATTTATTTGCGCTGCCTTAGAATTGGCAACAATAATTTAAAAGATCATCTAGAAATGCGAAATAAATGTGTCATGTAAATATATTTTTTATTTTAAACTGTTTGGCAATATTATTATTTGGCCATTTTAAATTTGACGTAATTTCTTCCATTTACAGATTTTAACGCATATTGATATATTTATTGTTTTAAAATTTTCTTTCTTTTTTAAAATTCACATGGAAATATAGTTTTGATCAAGTAATTTTCAATATTTTCCTGCTTTTAATTCGTAATTATTTAATAATAATTTGAATTTTTTTTTCTGTTTATAATAGTCACATGTAAATAAATTTTTAATTTGAAGGAAATAGTATTCCTTGAGCTGTTTTTACAATTGGAAACAGTTTAAAATAATAACCTTTCTCTCGAATAATATCTCGAAAAAATATCTCTCGAAATGCAGAAAATTTGAATTTGAAATGTAAATAAACCCTCAAAAAATGATACAAATTAACAAAATAAATGCACTCCGGGAGCTTCTAATGTAGATTAAATTCCTATGTATAGTTTTGCTCCTATGAAACTTTTTAATGGAACGATTTTGCCCAACTTTAACATTAGAATACACTTAAAAGAATTATTAGATTTAAAAACCGTCTGTATCAGCTTGATTATCAAACATTTCTGTATAATACTGCCCATTTTCATATTTTTGTATGCAGTTTTCTGAATATTAACGAAGAAAAACCTGAACTAAACTAAACTCTGTGGCTATACAATCCAAGTAGGATCTGGGCCGACAGTGCCCATCTCTGTTTTCTTGACCCTGGGCCCCGAGGTGCTATGCAGCATGAGGCCCGCCCAGGTGGTCAACCTAACGCGAGATCCTCGGTGTTTAGTTCCCAAGCAAGCTTGGTACTCATTTCATCGACCCCAAAGGGATGAAAGGCTGAGTTAACCTTGCCCAGTCGGGAGTCGAACTCTCGCAGCAGTCAGATGTTCTGACCACTACACCACTGGGCTTACACTACTGCATTTTTGTCTGCAGTAGTTTTCTTAATATTAACGAAGAAAGACCATTGGTCACAAAAAAATCATTTACACCGGTGGTGACAGCGTTAGTTACTTATTTTTAGGATAGACAGATTCTATATGAATTTTAATGTGTAATTCTTATTAATATGATTGAACTTATACTGTTTCATGAAGGAAGTATAAATTTATTTCTGAAAAATTCAAAATATTGCTGATATCACTGGTAATTTCAATCTTTTTGTCAAATATTTCTATCTGTTAATCAAACTTTTTTGGTTATTAAGTCTGACTAAACCTGAAATTAAATTTCTTTATTTATGATTTTGATGTTAATTAGTAGGAACTTTATGAGGCAAATTTCTTTGAATAATTCAAGAAAAATGTTTGGTATCTCATCATTATTATACATATTTAAGGGCCAAACCACAGTATTTGGTCCCAAGCCATCTTAATTTTTTTTATTTTGAAACTGATAAAACTTTATATTTTTTAAATCTGTAGATATTGAAGTTTCTGAAAAATGTAAGCAAAAGTAATTATAACATTTTTCAATAAAAGTAATTTATAGTTAAAATTGGATTTAGAAGAAAAATGTGTTGCGGAGGGGACAAACTAAAAAATGCTATTTAAAGGATAAGTATTTTAAATACATTTCTTTTTTTAAAATAATGCTTTAAACCCACATTTTTGTGTCACATTGAAACATTTTAAGCCTTTAATTGATTAAAAAATATAAATTTAATAAATTTAGGCAAATAGAAAATTTTGGTTGTCCCCTCCAAAACATTTTTAAATATTATTTTTTATTTTTTTCAGTGTCAGTACATTTTGAAAAACATTTGACTTTAAACTTATCAAGTATTAGCAGAATGCAATAAATAAATTCCAAATTTGTATCAAATTCAACAATTTAAATATATATATAAAGCAAAAGAAAAATGTTTTGGAGGGGACATTTTTGTGATGGAGGGGACAACTTTTTTTTTTATTTTTATTCCATTTATATTCATTGTTTACACTGAAACAACAAAATTCTCCTACAGCTTCTATTTTATAATGTTACTACTAGATGGTACTACTGAAACGTATGTTTTCCCTTTCTTTACATTTGTTAACACACATATACTAGGTTGTACAACACAGCATTTTGACCATGTGCTTCTCAGTTTGTTGGCATTATCAGTTTAGTGCCTAATTGAGTGTAATTCTAAAATATCTGTCTTAATTGGTAGGAAAATTTTAAAAATATATTTTATTTTATCAAAGTTTCTAAAAAATATGGCAAAAACAGCCATACAAAGATCAAGAGAATATAGGGAGAGGATAAAGTTAAATTCAGCTTTGCATGAAACAGAGAAGAAAGAAAGAGAGAAATGGAAAGTAAAGGCTGCTAAAATGGAAAAAGCAGTAAGGACATAGCAGAAGAAAAAAAAATAATAAAGAGAAAGAAAGAAAAAGAAAAGCAAACTCGAGGGCCAACAAAAAAAGTAACAATATTACTCCAGAAAATCAATCATCCTCAGGGTATAAGAATTCTTCAGCTTTAGGAAAAGCACTTTCCAAGGCAAATAAGAGTTTAACAAAGGAATCTCCTAAGAAGGTATCAGTACTTGCAAAAATTGTTCAAAATTTAACTCCACACAGGAAAATAGATCTAATTTCACAATGTTCTGTTACAAGGTGCAATTTATTTCAAGAAAGAAAGCGACGAACTGATGCTATTCCTGAAAAAACTGTTGCGAATATTACAACTTTTTTTTTAATGTGATGACATTAGTCGAAAGTTACCTGGCATCAAAGATTCCATCCTTATACGTAAAGGTAAACTTAAAGAAAGAAAGCAAAAAAGAGGTTTAGAAATGTGTATAAATGAAGCATATTCTTTGTATTGTACTTCTTATGCTAAGCAAAGTATTGGAATTACTAAATTTTGAATTTTAAGACCTAAGCATGTATTGTTTGCTTCACAAAAGCACCAAGAAGTATGCTATTGCATTTACCATGAAAAGATTAACTTAAATCTTCATGGTTTCCAAAACAAGTCTTGTGTGCTGCAAGTTAAAGAGTTATGCAATTAACTTTATGTGAAGAAGGTAAACATACAGAACTCTGTGTTGATCGTCAGTGTACGGACTGCGGTGTTGAAGTTATTGAAACACATTTTAATCTGACTTTGACAATAGTTAGTTATCATCAATGGATCAACTTTGAAGGCAGTACAAAGAAACTCCCTGTAACATGCTCAGTTGCTGAAGCATTGTACGGTTCATACAGGATAATAGATTGTTTTAGTAATTATAGCATTGATTGTTGAAAATTAATTGATTATATATATTAATGACTATCATGAACTGACCTTAAAAGCCTAATTTTTTTCTAAGAAGCATATACAATTGCTAAAAAATACCCAATAATGAATAGGTTCCTAATTTTAACTAAATTCCAAAATGTCCCCTCCGAAACAGTCCCCTCCGCAACATGGTGCTAATTTTTTAAAAAATAATTGACAGTGAATTTTTTGTAATTCAGGTGTAATATTTTATGACTATAATGCTAAATAGCATAATTTAGTATAAAAAACTACTTTTAGTGCTATACTTTATTATACATAGGAAAAATAATGATGCAAACTGAAAATTTTAAAACTGTAATATTTTCCTGTCCCCTCCGCAACAATAAGAAAAAAATTTTGTTCTCTTTCACTTTTAATACTTGTTTCATTTTTTATGTTGGAATGTTTTCAACATATCTTATGCATTCATAAAAAAATTCAAACTTGGAGAAAAAAAAATTCTTTTGATGTATTTAGTTGAAATAAATGATTAAATGTCCCCTCCGCAACAAAACAACTTACTGTGATTTGGCCCTTAATTATACATTATTAATTATTTATTTGACCTTTACTTTTAATAATTTAATCATTTTTAAAAGTATCTTAATTATTATTATTTTAGTTTATTACTTTTCTTAAATTATTTTAATATTTTACTATATTGTAAGCATACATTATAATTTAGATTGCATTATTACATTCAAATTACTGTTTAAAAAATGTAAGCAAAGGAATGACCAGAAATCTGCAAAATTCTAAAATCCACACAACCTGTAGATTCAAGCTGTGTGTATTTGAGGGAGTCTACTGTTGTTTGAAATAATGAAATATTTTGCTATCGGAAGTTTTATATAATTATTGATTTAATAATAATAATTTTATTAATAATAGTAATGATGGTTAAAATATTATTGTTCTGTGAGGTTGCAGTCCTTTAGGAGAGCTAAAGATCATATTAATCGTAGAAGGGTACACTGGGGTGTCACGAACCCCACAAGTTTTTATTTTGGAAACTCCTAGAATGGAGCAATGGGGGTCTCATAAACCCTAAAATTGCTGGCAGCTACTCACACATTGAGTATAAAGGTATCCTTCTTGTTTTAATGGATTGACAGCTGTTCGACACCAACTTCAATATTGTTTGGGATAGCTGCAAACTTTTGATAGCTCGCAGCAGAGAGTGAGAGAGATGCAAGAACTTGCTAATTAATGCTGTTTTTTAGTTTGTGTTTATCTTTTCCCTCAGCGTTTAGTCATATAAAACTAACAGAATTATGTTGTTATAAAAAATAATAATAACTGAAAAACCTTTTGTGTTTTGTAGATCCCAATATGTCAGATTTGTTCGAAAAATGTGTGCGCAGGTGCACATTCTAGGGTTAATAAACATTTTTATTTTGTCAAATATCCTTTTTATGACTGTTTTGTTTTTTCATATTTTTAGGTGTGTTTATAGTTATATAAATACGTAACACCTATAGTCCTCGTATTGTCCGTTCGTCTGTCCGCATATAATAGCGCAAAAAGAACCCAACCGAATGGTTTGAAATTTAATATATTATATAATCGTTGCAGAATTTTGTTATCATTTCATATTTTATGAAAATCAAATCAAAACTTAAAAACGATATTAATAAAAGTTTTCTTCATTCTATTAAATCCTATTATATGTAGGTAATTAATGCAATGATAGTCCATGATAGGTAATGATTTTAGGTTGCCAAGGTGATTATGCTATTAAAACCTACCATGTGTAATTAATTCAAAGATGGGCAATGTGTCTAGGTTATCATGGTGATTATGTGTTTTTTAAGATCGAGTCATACTATTTCCGTATTACTGAATTTAATATATAACATAATAAATTTTATTCATGCATTTTTGCATAAGAGTGCAACAGCTATTGCACCAAGAGCTGAATATTTATAAAACTAGGTATATACTAACGCAGCTCATTTGCTACGCGTGATGTACAATTTCTGACTTCTTTACTGTAGTTTAGGCTATTTAAAACTCTCAGAATTTTCTTTTTATTCTTATTAACCAAGAAGCGTTTTTAGGTTTTGTAGGTCCCGGTGTGTCCAATTCGTTTGAAAAATATATGTGCGTCATTCTAGGGTTAAAGTATGGTACATCAAGCATAATTGCACGTATTGATACATGTGTATAAAACATACATGTTTCATCCGGTTCTGCTGAAAGCAGTATTATCCGACTCGCGAAATTCTAGTTTTCTATGACATGAGAGGAAGAAATGCGCTACACCAATAAATGGAAGAATAAATTAAAGAAATGGTTTTAAAGACGCAAGTCCCTCTTCCAGAATGCCATGGTGCTCCTTGCCACTCTATGCTGAAATGTCTACTGGGCAATAATGTCAGAATTCAACCCTGTTAAACCAATTTGAAAAAAATTGCTTCATTTTTTAATTAATTTTTTTCATTTAAGGTATTAACTTATTTTTCATTTAATGTACACTCTCTAAAACATTAGTTATCATTATTTGCAAATAAACCATTGTTTATATTTTTTCAAATAATGATAATACCTGTTTTACCAATAAATAGTCATAAAGAAATTTTATGCCAAATATTAATTCTGTGTTAGCTTTCAAAATAATTCTAATTTTAGTAAATAAGACAAAAAGAAAAAAAAAATCGTCAAAAGATTTTTTACATAAAATATCACCCTCAAAACATACATATAATTGCTTAAAAAGGTGTTACAAATATATAAAGATATTATTTAATATAACCCTAGATCTTTCGAATGCACACACGTTCATTTTCAAAGGGGAAGGGATGACTGACTAGAATAGTCTATGCTAGTCAGTCATCCTTTCGCTTTAAAAAATGAGCGCATCTGCATTGGAGTGGTTTTAAAGAATAAACTGCCTTAGATTCATTTCTTCTAATTCTCATGCTTTGTTATTTTTTTTTTATTATTTCTGCTAGTTTTTGTATCAGAAATGTAAATTAGAATAGGCATTTTGAATTGAATTTTATTGACAGAATATTATCTGGAAATTAATTAAAATGCAATTGTACTGACTAATTTAATGTTAAGCTTTAAACTAGGAATGCACCGAATATTCTGTTAGGCCGAATATCAACCTATTCAGTATGCCGAATATCGAAATATTCAGCCGAACACTTAACCCTTTCAAGGGCGATGGCTAGAGGGTCTAGCCACCTAATTTTAATTCCAAAACTGACAAATGGCACCAAGAATATTTAATAAAATTTTGTGACTAGAATATTGGTAAATGCAATCTGGTGTCAGTCAATTAATTCACAATTTTATGAACAGAATTCTTCTGCCCCTGAAAGGGTTAAAAATACTTTTTTATAAATATTTTTAAAAACCTTAAAACAACTACTATTTTTAACTGCCAATTAATAAAGATATTTAATATTTAGAAATAGAATTATATTATTTAAACAAAAAAGAATGCTTTTACATTTTTTATTTGCTAATTGAAAAGTATCAGGTAAGAAAATTAACCAATAATGATGATTTTAGTCCCTTCCTGACAAATAAACGGTATATGACTGTACAATTTTTCATCCAATTCCTTCAAAATTTCACTTTGATTTTAAAATGTTTGTTTTAGAATTTAAGAAAATTTTATTCATTTGTTTTAATTCAGAGAGGAATCCATGAAATTTAAAATATTATGAATTAAAGAAGCTTTAAAACTATCCTCTTCTTAAATAACAATTCAAAGCATAATTTTTTTAGTGTAGAATTTACTTTTAAAAAGATCTTGTTTATCAATATAGAAGTATGTGCAATAAATATTATGTAAAATTGTTTCAAAATTTAATTTTTATTACTTTCAAATTCTGAAATTTAAAAGTAAGCCGAATATTCGGTATTCGGCCGAATAGTTACTATTCTGTAGACCAAATATTTCGTATTCAAATATTGGTATTCGGTATTCGGCCAAAATCACTATTCGGTGCATCGCTACTCTAAACGAATCTGCATTTGGAGGTCTATGTTATCTACTATTCTAAAAGATCTGTTACTAAAATATTAATAATTTTCTAAAATAAGATTATTTATAATTGTAGTACATTGATTAGGCATTAGGCTTATATTTAAAAATTGTTAAGCAATTGTTAATAAATCATTTATAAAGAAAATCCCAAATGTTAAGGAGAAAAGTAAGAATAAAATAATATTCTGTTTTTTTCCTTGTATTCTCAAGTTCACTGCTCAACAAGCACGAAACTTTCAGACACAATGACGTACTCCTTTTTAAAAGTATAATAAAATCGTTAAGCCTGACTATGGAAGCGATTTGGAATTGAAATGAGTTTTTCATTTTTTTGTTAACTACCTAATGTACCTATCGAGATAAGCGATTTTCATGACGTAACAAACTTTTACCTCCCTTTGACTGGTTTTTCGCCTTTCGTCCGAAAATTCGGTTCAAAATGCCAACTTCGACGGTATTTTCTAAAAGATCTGTTGCATTTACCCCCCCCCCCAAAAAAAAAAAGAAAAAAAAAGCAGAGACGTCCTCCGATTACATAGTTTCTTAATAACAACATCTGCTAGTTTCATGCGTTTCCGAACAAATATGAATTAAAACTTATGTCATAAATTTGCCACTTTGGATTTGATTAAAAAAAGCTAGGAAATTTAGCAAGCTCTCTCTTTTTAGCAACAACCACCATATATACATACAGTCTAGACTCTATATAACGAAATCCATTGTTCCAGTAAAACATTCGTTATATAGAGAAATTCGTTATATAGATAATGAGTAAAAATTCCTATTTAATGTGTAAATTTTGAACAAAAATTACTTTTGAGGTGTTTAATTAAGAATTTGAAATGTTTAACTATAAATATTAACCTAATATTGTATATCTGAATTATTTAAACAGTTTCAAAAAAGAGAACAGACATTTATTTGAAAGCTTAATAAAAATCACATAAGGAAAACTACATTAATTTTAGGCGAAGAAATCTTTAATATTTCACTGTTTTGATTTCAAAATTGTTACACTCTCGAAAAACTGTTCACATTTTAGCAAGGAATGAAAAATTGTATCGGGAACATTTTCCTCCATTTGAATTCTCATTCACCTTAAACTTAAATTACCTCTCTGATCCCGCTCTTGTATGTGTAACAATCCAATTGACACTGTTTTAAGAAGTATGTTGGAAGGTGTGTGTGGGGGGGGGGGAGATAAATTCGTTGGGCTTAAAAAACAAGCAGATTCAAGGTAGAAAAGTAAAATAAAAAACTCAGCACTGAACGATAAATCACTAATCAGTGATGGAAAATTGATTTCATGTGATTTGGAAGCTTTTTTAAAACAATAGATAAAGAACATTTTATGAAAAAATTCGTTGTATGGAGATAGATATTTCGCTATATGGAGATTATTTTTAATGAGATCATGGGAAAAAGGGACCGTTCGTACTAAAAATTCGTTATATAAAGAAATTCGATGTATGGAGTTTCGTTATAGAGAGACTCGACTGTATTTATATACTTTAACACGGCGCTACTCAGGGGTATCCGTTTACTGTACGTTAGGGTAAAAACTCAATATCAGACATTCTTGAATAGCAGACATCTCTATCTAGTGATAATATATATATATATATATTTTTTTTTTTTTTTTTTTTAAATGTGGACACCTCCATAAAGCAGAGAAATTCTGCGATGCAAAGATGTCCGCTTTTGAGAAGGTTTACTGAATTTTGATAAATATGTTTTTTTTTAATTTTATTCCACGCTAAAAGTCCAAAATATTGATTATAATTAGTACAATGTTGAAAGACTTTTAAAATATCAGCTTTGCAAAAATTGATACATATTTGGGGTCTCCTAAAATCAAGGAGGGTAGTGGGGTTACAGGATCAAGACTCGGTTTGTCCTGCATCTGGAAGAAACCCAACTCTGCTTTATGGTTCTCTAAGTATAGGTATCCGTTATAGAGGTTTTACTGTATGTTACATTTAAAAAAAAGTGGACACCTTTTTAAAGCAGAGAAATCAGACTTGCTATTTGTGCATCTTTATTTCTGAAAAGCCCTCTGAATTGTGAATAAATACTGCGGTGTCTGCTGTTGATAAATTTTATTGTACATAGAGTGTGACCTCACAAATGTGGCAACCTCAAAAGTCTGGCATCAAAGTTCTTTTACATTTCTAACTTGCGGGAGAAAGAAAAGAAAAAAATATATATTACTAGAAAACAGGGTTGGCAAGTTTTTGACGCATGACGGTTTTTACCGGATTTTACCATGGTTTTTACCGTCATGTCAAAAACCTCTTTGTCAAAAATGTCAAAAACCCATTTTTTAGTAGTCGTTTGTTTTTACATTATTATTTTTTTTCATTCTATCTTTAGTATAAGTTGTTTTACATGAAATATTCAATATCAAAAAGACTCTAAAGTATATTTATCCATCCGAGGGATTAAAAAAAAGAAAAAAGAATTGCGTTAGAATAACACATGTACATCTATCTCTGTTAGCAGATCTCTACAATAATCTTAAGCTATTTGGCATATTCTATAAAAATTAGATTTTTTGAAAAAATTCTATAACCCATAAGTATAAGATTAAAAAATGTGTATAATTTCGGCAGAACTTATTACATTCTTTAAAACTAAATAGCTTTCTCAGAAATTTCCTCAGAAGTAAGTTTTCTTAAAGTGTTAAATCCAAATTGTTCATTGATTATTTTTATTTCTATATAGCAAAACTTGATTTATATATATATATATATATATATATATATATATATGTGAAATAAAATATATTTTAATAGTTGGGAATTACATACATCTTTTGTGAGAATGGAATAAGACTTGTTCTTCAAAGATAAATCTTGTAGAGATAAAAATTTGCAAATCAATATTAAACTTTAAACCATGTTAAAACTCAATATTTTGTTAAGTAATTTATTTTTGTCTTACTAGGGGGCTCTGCCCCCTACGAGCTACGCTCGTCAACCCCCGTTCAGACACCGCATACTCTAAAAGTACGCTAATTTGATCGGCTTTAAAAAGATTTCGGAAGATTGAATTATAATTTAAAAAACAGTGGCGATCTTCCTATAAACGGATTTCTATTCATTTCTCTTTGAATGGGGAATTTTAAGGCTAAATCCGCTGCGGTACTACTTGATGAACCCGTCGACCAATTTCGCCAAATTATATAAATCGCTAAAGCACTCGCCAATTATACAAACTGACATAATTTTTATTTTAAATAACGAAAGAACAGATAAATTAGTGCAACATTAATAAAAATACAAATAAAACGTCGAAATAAAAATACTTGATGACGTAGACACGTGTAATTTGCTTAAAGTCAAGTTAATGTGACATTTACGATCAACCATTATTGGCATTTAATCTTATAGTTTGGCGAATGATAGATTTTTGGTCGACGGGATAACTAAGTAGTACCAAAAATACATATGTCATTATGTACATATGTCAATCGCTGTTTTCGTCTTTGACGTAGACACCTGTAACAACATTTCAAAATAAGCTAATGTAAAAGGAATTAAGTAAAAAGAGTCGTTGTCCCCCGGTATTTTTTAACAAAGCAAAAAGAAAGTTCTTTTAAATAAGACTTTTTAAATTAATCGTTTTTAATCTGACGTAATTTTGACCGAACTATTATTTCTCTTTTTAATATTCACGTGAAAATACTTGTGTTAGAAATGAAATATTATTTGCGCTTTCCTAACAAAAATAGTTGAAAAGTATCCGCTCAAAATATCAAATAAATGTCTAGCGCAATTTCTGAATTTAAACCTTTTTGCAATATTATTTTGTATTCATTTTATGTAATAACTGTAATGTGACGTAAATATGACGTAATTTCTCCTATTTAAGACATCTAAGGCATGTTAATAAATTTATTATTTTACAAATTCCTTTCTCTCTTAAAATTCATGTGTAATTATAGTTTTTATGACGTAATTTTTAATAAGTTCCTGCTTTTTGTGCATAATTATTTAATTCTAATTCCTAATGTTTTTTTCTGTTTATAATAGTCACGTGTAAATAAATTTTTAATTTATTTACAAGTATAAATATTTTTTTTTTAAGCAAACATTATTGTTTCCACTGTTTATACAGTTGGCAACAGTTTAAATTAATATCACTTTCTAAAATCTGTAAAAAATATCTTTAGAAATGCTGAAAATTTGAATTTAAAATAGAAATAAAACCTCAAAAAATTAGTCAAATTAAAAAAAGAAAAACAGTCTGCACACCGGGAACTTCAAATGTATAAAATGATCTAAAAATGATTAAATTCCAATGAATAGTTTTTGCACCTATAAAACCTTTTTAGTGGAACGATTTTGTCCAACTTTAGCATTTTATATCTCTTAAAATAATTCTTCGATTTGAAAAATGTCTACATCAGCGTGTTTATCAAACATTTCTGTTTCATACTACCGATTTTCATATTTTTGTATGCATTATTTTTCCTAATATTAACGAAGAAAGACCTCCTGTCGCAAAAAAATTCAAAACCGGCGGCGGCGGCGGTGACAGCGGTAGTTACTTTTTTTTAGAATAGAGAGATTATTTCCTAAAAATAAATAAATAAGTAAATAAATAAATAAATATTATTTTAAAGCAGAAATGTAATCCCTAAAGATCCATTAATTAAAAAAGTTAACTACATTTAAAAATAAATAAAACATTTAAGAACCTTTCTAAATTTAATAATAATTTAAGAATAATTTTAAAGGTAAAAGATTTTTACTCTTGCAGTCATATGTATGTAATAAAAATATGCAATGTGTTATTTCTTTCATGTCACTTTAAATAATGCCTAAATAATTTTAAGTAAAATGTATACAGGACATAAATAGTAGGGTGGGTCGAAAAAACCGAAATATTTATAATCGAAATGTAATAGAGCGGAAAAGTTGCCTTTTGTAATAAAAAATAAATTCGTAAAATATTACACCGATCGGTTAATATCTTTTACCGCCGCAAGGGGGCCAAAGTTTCCAAAAATTGCAAAAAACATGTTTTTTTCAATATTTTGTTTAAATTATCCAAACGTACGAATACAATTTCTAATAGGACGCAGCAGCTACATGAAGATATAAGAAATGTCCCGGTAAATGTTTATTATGATAAAGTCATATCTTTTACTGCCGCAAAGGGATCATATTTTTAAAAAAATTGTAAAAATTTCAAATTTTCATTTTTTCTAAATTTTTATAATTTCTATAATATGTCTCGAAGTAAATAAATTTACCTCATATCTATTAATATGTCATGAATTTTGTTAACTATTTGTTATAAAAACGGCAATCATTCATTTTTCTTGACGATCGCTTCATCTACTGTTGTTTTGCTGCATATCAGCAGTTCATTTACCAAAAATCACAAAAATGAGATAAAATGAACAAAATGTTTTAATATTTTATTAATTATAATATTAGGTGTTTAACCGAAACTGATTAAATAAACTTAAAATGAAGAAGTATTTAAAGTAATTGAATTTTATAATATGACTTGCTTCTAAATAAAGCCATTGTCCACCGAGAGGCCGAAATTGATCATATGTGATCCTCCCTCTGTTCTGGTCCACAAACTTTAACAGCACTTCAGAGGCTAATTTCACGCATTTTTCTACTGATTGAGTGGGACAAGGAAAACTATAATAGCTGGTATCTTTAATCGAACATTCTAAACTCACCAACGTCATTAGATCGTCAGTCGATAGACAAACCGTAACAGGTGGTTTCGTTAGTTTACAGTTTTGCCACTACATTAAATCCATACAATTTTAAGCTTCAAAGTTCAAGTCTGGGATGACGAAGTGACTGATGGCAATATTCGTGTCCACAGAACTTCGCAATTTTCTTTATGGCTGGGGTCCTGATGTCCTCTCCTTCATGTGCTATCATTCCAATGAGGCTATTTTCATGATTTGCGAGACAGGCATTTCGTGAAATTACAGGAACTATAATCTTTCGCAGATGATATGGCAAGTAACGTGGGTTACAAATTATAGTCCACAGAATCTGAAAAACATGATGGATTCATTTTAACTGTGAACCCACTGATGCAGTACACTTTCAAGATGTACTCATTGAGTACATGCTGAAAGTGTACTGCATCAGCCGATTGCCAAAATTGAAAATTGCCAAAGCACGAAGTTCTGTGAACACGAATCCGTCATTTCGTCATTCCAGACTTGAACTTTGAAGCTTAAAATTGTATGGCATTATTTGAAAGGCAAAACTGTAAAATAACAAAAACACCTGTTACGGTTTCTCTATCGACTGACGATCTAACAACGCTGGTGAGTTTTGAATGTTCGATTAAAGATACCAGCTATTATAACTTTCCTTGTCCATCTCAATCAGTAGAAAGATGAGTGAAATTAGTCATTGAAGTGCTGGTAAAGTTTGTGGATCAGAACAGAGTGAGGATCACATATGATCAATTTCGGCCTCTCGAGGAACAATGGCGTCATTTCAAAGCAAGTCATATTATAAAATTCATTTACTTTAAATACTTCTTCATTTTAAGCTTATTTAATCCGTTTAGGTTAAACATCTCTGTATTTTAACTAGGACTTCCCTCAGAGGGATTAGTCTGAGCGATATTGCAGAGAACATAGATTTAATAATTACATGTGGAAGCAAAGAAAATGAGATGTTATCTTTAATTTCCCATATACTGCGATAAATTGAAATGATGAAAATAAACGAATCGTAGAATTACAAAATCTTATATATAAATTCGTATACACTGTTTAAAAATATGGGAATTCAAACCATGCAAGACAGCCATGCATGGATATAAAATTGAAAGTACGCAATATATTAAAGTAAAATAGAAAATGAAACACTAAATTATCTTACATCGGAATTTTAACTGTATAAAACAATGTCAAGAGCATAATCAGACGCTCCGCACCAATTTGAGTAACTTTAAATGACAAATATATGATGTTTAAAAAGAATGGACTATACTTTATATGGTGTGTGCTCCCCCGGAATAGTTACTATTGTACAATATCTGTTTTCCACGGATGCAATGATGTCGATAACAGTTAAGGAATTCTCTCCTCAAAATCTGATATAGTATCAAAGTACCGAATACATTAACAGTGGAATGCAATGCTTCGTCAGAGTGTGTTTTAGATATGCTCGATCGGATTTAAATGGTGAGTGTATGCTGGCCACTACACTGCAAATAGAAGCGTCTTAAATTTAGACACATATGTGACTGAAAAAGAATTTTAGACACTTAAGTGTCTTAATCTGAAAATTAAGACACTATAGATGTCTTAATTTAAGATACATAAGCGTCTTACTATGACCATGGTGTAAACGAAATGAGAATAATGTCTAAAATATCCGCAAACGTCTTATTTTAAGACACTTCATTGCTTTAAACGTGTCTTAATTTAAGACGTTTTGATTCTTCCGACCAATAACCACTAGGGGGCACTAGCACTCCCAGTTGCGCATGCGTTTTAGATGTCTTCGTTCGAAGTGGTATACGTTGTAATTCAAACAAAGTTTGTTTTTATGTACGCGTGTATTTTAATTCGTTTTTTGCGAAATGTGAAGTACTGTGATTTTAATTCGTATTAACTTGGATTATTTATTTATTGAATACATACATCTGACGTGTGTGCTCGACATCAAATGTCTCTTAGAAGCTGTCGTCGATACAAGGGCGGGATAGACACAGAACAGAAGTAGACGACGGTTGAAGATAACACCCGGAAATTCTACAAAGCGTGTGCAATGGGCTTAGTGTTAACTCGTATCAATTTATATCAATAATATTGTGTTATTCATCTTCGTCCTGTCGAAGCTGGCAAAAAAAAAGAAACTTTTGTCTGGCGGGTCCTGTTTTTAGGATGAAACATCTCATTCTTTAAATATGGCTAGTCGGATGTATTATGGGATTACCTTTTAAACTGATGAAAGTCTTTCTCCCTCACTGTGGTTGTGGTAGTTTTTAAAATTTCAAATCGAGGAATATTTCTTACCTCTTGCAGCAACTCAAGTAAGTTTCTTTATAGTAGTAAAATTAGTGTATTTTATGATTTTATTTATTGTACTAAACAAAATTCTGCATGAAATTTAATTAGTTTTGAATCTGTTCGCAAAAAACCCCACTAATTCTAGAAGTATATATTTTTAAACTTATGACGTTCTTTTTTATTACGAATTATATATTCAATGTCAGTTCTTAGTTTCAATGGATAATTTTTATCTCGCAGTAAAGGACGGCCACAAGGAAGTAAAGAAAAAAAAACTTTGAAAGATGACCTAATGCTTTCTTACTTCCTGGCATAAAACCGCAGATTAAAAAAAGATAAATAAAGTAAATGAGACTCGTCTATTATATGAAGCTGCCTGTAAAAATATACATATGTATTTGATTTGCAATCAACTCTAATACTGATTTTTTTATTATTTTTAATAAAAAAGTAATTTGAAATTTATAATGGGAAAAAGTAAAAACCTCTAACTAGATTTCGTATTTAAAATTGTGGTAACTTTATTTATATGCACTTATACGAAAAATACAAAAATGACAGATGTTACTGTATATATTTAAGACGAAAGAAGTTTGGAAATCATAAGTTATTTTTTCCTCATGTTTTTAATATAGAATATGTACTTATTTGTTTTTATTGATAGTTGAATAGCTTTTGTGAGTACCCTCTGATCTACATAAAAACTTGCCCATGTGGAAATATAAATTTTTTAAAAACATAATTTTTATATAAGTATTTTCATTTTTTTTTGGGGGGGGGGAGGGGGGGATTTTGCATGAATTTTTGTAAAGCTGATATCTTAAATCTTGCACTGATTATAATGAAAGTTTTGAACTTTTAGAGTAGGACAAGTTTAAAAACGAAAATATATTTAACAAAATACCAAAGTCATTTTTTCCCCAATGTTATTAAAATAGAATATTTATTTATTTATTTTCATTATTCATAGTTAAATGGCTGTTGTGGTTATCAAGTGATGTATATGTAAAATTGCCTATGTGGCAATATATTTTTTTATATTTTCATTTTTTTTTTGGGGGGGGGGGGATTTTTGCAATTTTCGTACATCTGATATTTTAAATCTTTTTCCACATTCAACCGAGTATAATAAATATTTTGAACTTTTAGAGTAGGACAAGATTATAAAATATATATATATATTTATCTATGTACCTTAAAAGCCCTTAATAGCGAACACTTCGGGACCGCGGAATTTGTCCGATAATTGGAGATGTCTACTTTTTTGAGGTAAAAATATACAAATATGTATGTCTGCTGATTAAAAAAGTATTCGTTAAATAGAGGTGTTCGCTATTCGAGAATGTCCATTAACCTCCACAACGGATACTCCCGAATATCGGACATCTCAATTTAGACAACTATAATGCAGGGTTGCGTTTTTTGCAAAAGTACTTCTTGATTAAAGGAAGGGCAAACTGGGAAGTGCCCCGTCCCCCTACGACTGTAGTGCCCCCAAATTTGATGTGCAATATTTGTAAAGCTTATATTTTAAATCTGTTTTGAAATTGTACTGATTATAATCAATATTTTGAACTTTTAAAGTAAAATAAGGTTAAAAACAAAATAAATTTTAAAAAATCTAATATTTAGATAAATATTTTTTGTTTTTTAATCTTGTTCTACTCCTGAAGTTCAAGATATTGATTATAATCAGTACAATGTCGTAAAAGATTTAAATTATCAACGTAACGAAAATTGTATACCAAAACTGAGAGCACCAAAAAAATCAGGCTATATTGGGGGGGGGGAGGGGCAGGACCACAGCCAAATATTTTTCCAGGATTCAACGTGGTCAAACATGGCTACGTATGATGCTTACAAAAAAATGGATGCGATTCAGACGTTTGAAGTGTCTGAAATTCAGACGCAAAAAGTGTCTGAAAAAATTCAGACATTTTAAAATGTCTGAAAATTGAACACTCCATTTCAGACACTTAAGTGTCTGAATTTCAGACATTTTAATTTAGAGTGTACATACTCTGTATTGTTTTGTTTTCAAACATATTCTGCACAAGTTGAGCTGTATTTAGCATGTGTTAAATAAAAGAAATCGGCAATGATTGCAACATAAAGTATGACACAAGATCTGACTATATCGTTTGCATAACTTTTGAGCTGTCAAAGTGTCATTTGAAGTAATTTACAAATTCATACATATTTATTCAGCAAATTATGCAAGCTAACATACGCCAATATGAACAAGATTATGAAATTTCACCAGAATAAGTTAATATATAAAAAATCTACTAATGATAATTGAGAATATGATCTTATGATAAAATGTCTAGAAAAATGAATCAGATAAAAAATTCGTATTACATTTAAAACGGCACTTCCCTATGTTAGTGGCCTTGGCGAGAGAGAGAAAAGCCTAGAGAAGGAACACTTTAACAAGTACTTTCGGGCAACCTACACACTGTTTCATACAGGTCTTTATTCAATATTTACACAATTTATTTAATGCTGGGTGGGTATCTATCAGTTTTGTTGCATTTAAATTGCATGTTTTGCGGAGGAAATGCCGCATTATGAAAGATTTAAAGTTGCTATACCTAATAAATCCAAATTAATGGTAATTGAGATCGCTTTCCGTTAATTTCATCTTCTTAAATTTTAAATTTTTTAGAAACCATTCATAGAGACAATTGTATATTTTAAAACTAACCCGAAGTAAATTTCAAGATTTTGGGCTCAGCAGTAACACAGAAATAGAAAAATTTCGAAAGTTTTTTGTTTCTGCACTGTTTTATATAGCGACATTTTTAGAAATTGTTCTGTTGCGAGAATTTACGTCATGATAAATACAGCCATGTCAATTTTCATGTTTATATTCCTAACAATTCCATGTACTTCGTTACTTAGATCATCTTTAGATCTTTTTCCGCTTTGTATAGTCTTTCGATTTTTTAGAATTCGTTCTACAACGTGCATTTACATCTTATAAATTACTACCATGTCAAAGTTCTAGTTTCTAACCCCAACAGTATCCCAAAAATTTCAGTATTCCAAATAAATCATAGTTTAAAACCTTTCTAGAACTTTTTACGTTTATCCGTCAAATTGAACCTTTTAGAGAGCATTCATTACGAGTATTTACATCTTAAAAGTAACTACCACACCAAATTTAAAGTTTCTAACCCAATCAATATCGCAGAAATCGCAATTTTAGAACTTTTTTGCTCCTGCAGCGATGTAGGTTCTTGCACTGACATAAAATACAGTCTTTTTTTCGGAGCAGAGATGGCCACCAACATTTTTTTAAGTTGGGTATGTAGTTTCAGAGATAACATCTCACAAACGTACAAGCTTTAATAATATTATACACTTTATAATATTATAACGCTTTATAATATTAGCATTAGATGTACAGATACAAAAGCCATTTATCTGCTACAAACTAAAGTGCCCGGCGTTGTCCAGAATTTGAAGGATGTTTGTTCTGAAAAATCAATTTCAAAATTTAACACACAACACAAAACAAACATTAAAAAATGCAGTCGAAATGTTGTATGAATGAATCATATGAAAACGCCATATAAAATGTATAAATGTATATAACAGACGCAAAAGAATACAGCTATAAATGAACTTATTTCAATTTAAAATTGGAGCAATAATGTTAAAATACGCCAATATTTCCCTAATCGGGTTTTTATCATGCTTCAATACATTTTTCACACACATATACATTATACTATATCCACCACGTCCCTTATATTTACAATATGACGTAATATTTTTCTCTTTCACGTGGTAACCTTGAAATAGAAAAGTTATGACGTTATATTGACTTTCATTTAAATTCGTCAAACTATTTATTTCATTTTCATTTTTCAAGTGAATATCTTGCAGTAGAAAATTAATTATTGTAGTAATAATTTTAATGTGTATTTTAATTGTTGGCAACAGCTATAACGAAAAATGTTCAAATTTGATAAGAAATTGCTGTTAAATTGGTGGTTTTTTATTAATTAAAAATTAACTATAAATTATTTCGATTCCGGATTACTTTAGTTGCCTCGGCCATTTTTTAATACACATGTACGTATCTTTTCACAATTTTGGCTTCCAAATTGTGGATTTTGATAGAATTATAAACAGACAGATAGATAAGTTTTCATTTTTATATATCTCTCTATTCTAAAAAAAATAACTAACGCTGTCACCGCCGCCGCCGGTTTTGAATTTTTTGTGACCGGAGGTCTTTCTTCGTTAATATTAAGAAAACTATTGCATACAAAAATATGAAAATCGGTGGTATTATAGAGAAATGTTTGATCAACACGCTGATGCATACAGTTTTCAAATAGAAGAATTATTTTAAGAGATATTTAATGCTAAAGTTGGACAGAATCGTTCCATTAAATAAGTTTTATAGGAGCAAAAACTATACATGGGAATTTAATCATTTTTAGAACATTTTATTCAATAGAAGATCCCGGTGTGCAGATTCCATTAATTTTTTTGATTTGACTCATTTTTTGAGGTTTTATTTCAATTTTAAATTCAAATATTCAGCATTTCGGCAGATATTTTTTACATATTTTAGAAAATGGTATTAATTTAAACTGTTGCCAACTGTATAAACAGCACAAACAATAATGTTTGCTACAAAAAAAAAAAAAAAAAAAAAAAAAAAAAAAAAAAAAAAAATATTTACACGTTATTATTATAAACAGAAAAAAACCTTCAAATTAGAATTAAATAATTAGGTATAAAAAGCAGGCACTTATTGGAAATTACGCCATAAAAGCTATATTTACATGTGAATTTTAAAAGAGAAAGGATATTGTAAAATAAGTTCATGCGTTAGAAGTCTTAAATAGAAGAAATTACGTCATATTACACGTATTATGCAAAATAAACAAAAAATAATATTGCAAAACAGTTTAAATTTAAAAATTGCGCGAGACAGAATATTAGAGGTTAAATAGTAGACTTTTTCAAAATTTTATTATTGGTCGTTTGATGTGAGGTGTTCAGCTATGAGTATGTAAAATTTCATGTCTCCAACTTAATTAGGGGCTGAGTTAGAAAATTTGTTTAAGATACACAAGTTAGAGCCCAGAGGGTTAAATATTAGACCTTTTTCAAAAATTTATTATTGGTCGTTTGATGTGAGGTGTTCAGCTATGAGTATGCAAAATTTCATGTCTCCAACTTAATTAGGGGCTGAGTTAGAAAAATTGCTTAAAATACACAAGTTAGAGCCCAGAGGGTTAAATATGACTTTTTCAAAATTTTATGATTTATCGTGTTATCGCAAGTGTTCAACTATAAGTATACAAACTTTCATGTCTCCAACTTAATTAGGGGCTGAGTTAGAAAAATTGTTTAAAATACACAAGTTAGAGCCCAGAGTGTTAAATAATAGACTTTTTCAAAATTTTATTATTTGTCGTTTGATGTGAGGTGTTCAGCTATAAGTATGCAAAATTTCATGTCTCCAACTTAATTAGGGGCTGAGTTAGAAAAATTGTTTAAAATACATAAGCTAGAGCCCAGAGGGTTGAATATTAGTTTTTTTCAAAATTTTATTATTTGTCGTTTGATGTGAGGTGTTCAGCTATAAGTACGCGAATTTTCAAGTCTCCGACATATATAGTTTCTGAGAACGGACTCTGTGACAGACGGACAGACAGACAAAGGAGTGAGACAGGTAGGGTTTCGTTAGATGAACGAAACTCTAAAAACATGCTGCGGATGACTGTAACAACATTCTATAATTACATTACCATCAGCGATCTGCCAATCCCGAATTTAGTTTATATTCTTTTCATATATTCTTATTCTTTTGTGCGGCCCTGTAAAATAACTATCAATAATATATACAGTAAAACCTCTGAACAGCGGACACCTCGAGAATGCAGAATTTGTCCTCTATTTGGAGGTGTCCGCTACTGAGAGTAAAAGATGTACAGTTATTTAAGTGTTGGTAATCGAAAAAAATGTCCGCTAAATAGAGGTATCCGCTAATCGGGTGTGTCCGTTATGGAGGTTTTACCAGTAAAGCCTCTGAATAGCGAACACCTCAGGAGGGCAGAATTTGTCCTCTATTTGGAGGTGTCCGCTACTGAGAGTAAAAAATGTACAGTTATTTAAGGGTCGGTAATCGAAAAATGCCCGCTAAATAGAGGTGCCCACTAATCGGGTGTGTCCGTTATGGAGGTTTTACTGCATAATAATATCATCCTTTACAAGAAAATTGCATGCTGTATGATAGCTCAGACAGACATTCAGAGAAAGGTAATCTCCCGGTGCAATAAACACTCATGTCTTTTTTTTTAATCATCCGCAATCGTTTCTAAGTTTCGATACGAGTGTTAAAAAAATCTGTTAATATCCAGTCGATAGACTGACAACTATCTTTTAGCCTGAGTTTTTAGCCGGATTTAGCTTGTTGTATGTCATACAACAGGCCAGATTTTATACAACAGGCTAAAAACGGTCACCGTGGTACGGAGTACTGTATTATTATTTGTTTGCCCACCAAAACTGGTTGCCACGGGTTGTTCCAACGTTTGTGATCACGCGGTTGAAACTGATCTATTCAATATTACTGCGTGCATATTTTTTTATTTGCTCCATGTGTTCAAACCAGTTGTCTACGAAAACATCCACCGGTGAAAGTGACGCACACCAAATTTCTATGACGTATGCAGATAAATTGTGCTTTTTTATCAGTTTTTTAATATAATTTTTAAACGGTTTGGAACTTATTTTTCATAGTAGGTACATTCAGTAGGTGGCCCTCATAGGTACCTTCTGGTGCAATCAGAAACGAAATTCGACAAATATTTTTTCAGTTATGCTTGACGAAAGGTTTTTATTAGGCTTTTTTTTTAGTAGGACATGGCGTTAATATCCATCGTAGCTGTAATGTGTCCGGACAGTAATATTTCGCTGAGTATTAGCCTTCGCTTCGCTCAGACAATTAATAAAATGCTAAAATATTTTGTTCATTTTATATCAATTTTGTGATTTGTAATATATGAACTGCGGATATGCAATAAAACAGCAGTAGATGAAGAGATCAAGAACAATCAATGATTACCGTTTTTATTTTCCAGTCTATGACAAATAGTTAACAAAATTTATGACATATTAATAGATATAAAGTAAATTTATTTTATTCTAGACATATTATAAAAATTTAGAAAAACTGAAATTTTGAAACTTTTTTACATTAAATTTTTTTAAAAAAAATATGGTCCCTTTGCAGTAGTAAAAGATATGATTTTATCATAATGAACATTTACCGGGACATTTCTTATATCTTCATGCAGATATTGCATCCTATTAGAAATTGTATTCGTACGTTTGGATAATTAAAAAAATATCTTGAAAAAAAAAAACATGTTTTTGCGATTTTTTGAAACTTTGGCTCCATTGCGGCGGTAAAAGATATTAACCGATCGGTATAATATTTTACGAATTTATTCTTTATTACAAAAGGCAACTTTTCCGCTCTATTACTTTTCGATTGTAAATATTTAGGGTTTTTCGACCCACCCTAATAAATAGTTAGTCTTTATGGTAGCTTTAATAAATTTTGATTTAATCCTCTTCGCGACGAGCATCTATAACAGAATTTTTAATCTTTTATCACCGGTATTTTAAAAGAGAAATTTTTGGCTAGATGAATCGAGAAAATGCCTTGATTAAATAAGACAAAATTTACAAAAAAAAAAAAATAACTGGTAGGAATAATCACAAGCATATATGTGACGCTCGTCCCAAAGGGGCTACAAATATTTCACGACTATTCAGGTATAAATTTATATCTAGAAATATAGGTGCTGGAATTGTCCGTCTATAAGATTCATATATATTTGCACTAAAGTTAAGAAATAAAAACTATAGTGTATATATATAAAAATTATTATTACATTCTGATTTTTCTTAAATATTGTTTTGTTATGTGTTAAATTTTAAGTCTTATTCAATGACCACTGTCCATGATTGACATCTATTGTCATACCATATAACAGCATTTTTGCATCTCTAAAATAATTTAATGTATTTTATTAAAAATGTATATTGGATGCTATTTAATAATTATAATAACCTTTAATTATCATTTAATATTAATGTTCATCGCAGTTAGTAGAATCTATATTAGTGGAGATTATGTCAAATATTGTTCTTTCCTTTTACTCTTGTATTTCTAAATTTTTCCCATTTAGGAAATGCTCTTTTAAATAAATTTAACAAAGTAATTGTGAATAATAACAAGAACTGCAAGGAAAAATCAATCTAGAAATATATTGTATGCTACACTTACACTATAAATTGGACGGAAATCGAAAATGATAGGTTTTTGACGGAATAAACCGGTAAAAACGCGGTTTTTACCACTGTCATGTCAAAAACCAGTTTTTGACGTCAAAAACCTAACCCTGCTAGAAAACAGGAATTCTGCTTTTTCAGAATTTAGTGTCGCCCACGATGAAAAAAAAAATATATGTATATATAAATAGTACAGAACATATTTCAATTTTAAGACTTACAGGATACGCATTTATTTTATTTAAAATGACGTCATTCGCATCCGCTTAAGAATTCCACATCTACGATCCATTTTTAAACATCTACAGTAAAGTATGCATAGGACGTCACTATCGCGAAATAATACACAAATGCAGCAAAAAGATGCCGTCAGTAAAGAAACTCGACAAGAAAAAACGGCTGGTCTAATGATTCATAGGCCTTCATTTGTTTGTAACATTGATATAGATACTTAAAAATAGTTTATAATAGCTCCATGTTTTAACAGAAATCATTCATTTATATTTTTTCAAAATAGCACGTGTTTTAATTATTTTTTTCAGTTTTTATGAGAAAATAGCAACAAAAAGATATAATTGCTACTTTTGAACTATTTTCCCTTTACTTTCTACAGAAATGGAGTACTTGAGTTGCCAAAATTAAACAAATGGTGCTAAAAATCGCAAAAAAATTAATATCTAAAAAATAAATGTAGATGCAGTTTTCAAACAAATTGCATTTAAAAGTACTACTTTTTTTCCCAATACGACGGTATAAAAGTTGAAAATGTGCTATGTTTAGAAGTTTAAAAAATTGCTACAGAGTATTTAATCTTACTGCTTTCTTTTACGGCTGGCTTCTGTAAGGTAACGTTATTTTTAGGAGACGACACAAAATAAGCTGGTAGAAAGAAATAGCATACCGTACCGGGGGCTAATAGCAATTATTTACGAATCGTAGCTAGACCAAGGTTCCGGGATAGGCAAACTTTTTATTTATCTATTTATTTTGTAATGTTTACAAATCCTTGAAACTTTTGCATTCCACATTTTGTAAATTGTTTTCAGTTAAAAAAAAATCTTTTCAAGGCAAGAATTAAATTTCTAAGGTTTGTAGAAAACACAATAGAAATGTATCACCTCTATCTATACCAACGGTCGGCAACAGGCGAACCGCGGCCCACATCCGGACCGCGGAAGATCGAAACCTGAGCCGCCAAAAATTTTCGATTTGAATAAATTTCTTAATATTTACATATAATAGATACGTTTGAGCGATAGCCTTATTAATGTTTCTTATATTTTACAAGTAATAGCGCGATTAAATTTATTTTTTAATAGTGATGCATAGTTGCTATGATGCGAAACGCAAAATTACTGCATTGGAGCGTAGGCGCGGTGGTGGGAGGGCATGAACTAACCAGCTGTGTTGGTGCGCATGCGCGGCGGTGGGACTGGCCCGCTGCGTTGCTGACACCCTTCGCATTAGCGGTTCACCACGTGAACCAAACTATAAAAAACTGGCTGACCGCAAGTGTAATTTTTCGCACTAATTTTCCAACGAATACCTGCTTTTTCTATTTTATTATGTGTATGTAAAAAATTTTCAGGACGTATACCTGTGTATGTAGTAATTTTTCAGAACAAATACCTGACTTTTCTATTTTGTATTATATGTATATTTATGTAATATATATATATATATATATATATATATATATATATATAATATGTATATATATGTATATATATATATATAACCATTAATTAAACATAACCTTCCACCGTCGATTATTATGAATTAAAGGTGTAAGTATTAAAAAAAAAATAATAATATAAGAATTATTATGGAAGAAAAAGAAAAAAGTGGACACCGACAAAAATTGAAAAGCTTATACATTGAATTACGTTATCAAGGGCACAGAATTCAATGATATAAGCAAAATGGTTGTTTTCTGTGGGAAAAATAAGCTAAAGCTAAAAGTTATTTTCCCCTGTGCTCAAACAACCATAAAATCAAGTGAATTGATTAAAAATGAAAGCAGAATAGAAACAAATAATATGAAATGGAAGAATCAATAAAACGTATTTAAATATTTATAGGATATAAAATATAAATAATAAACACCATACCGATTAATATTTCAGTATTTTACAAAAATCCACGCGCACATGGCTGCCAGTATATCAAAAAGATTAAGGTGAATAAAACAGTTAAGAAATCACAGTAAATGATACCAAAGGATGCAGTTAATACATTTTGAAATAAAATTTGAAATACCTTGTTAAACACATTTAATCTAATATAAAATAAATAGATATTAATTACATTATTTAAAATGCACTATTAAATTAATTAATAACAGTTTAACAATATCGTCAAAATTTAGCTAAAAATACCCCCTGGTGTATTAAATTATAACTGAAATGGAGCTAGAAAAATTAAAAATTAGAGCTATCTTAAAGAGACAAATTTAGTGCTGCCATCTAGTATTACTTCTATTAAACAACTAACGCAAGATAAATATTTGTAAGCATTTGAATGTAAATAAACTGTATAAATAATTGTAAGCATTTGAATGTAAATAACTGTATAAACAGCAAAACCAAACATATCCTTATATAGAGAGAATTATAAACCGAATATAAACCACACAATGTATTTAAAAACTATTGTAAATAAAATTTAAAAGCATACAATATATTCTGTTAGCTAACTTATTTAAACTAAACTAAGAAATAAATAATTCTAGAACATTGATAATATATAGCATATAGCTATATGCTATAAAACAAAATAAAATTCAGTAATAATTAATATGAATAATTATTAAATATTAAAATTATTTTTAATGAATTATATATCAGATATTTATAAAATGAACAGGAAATAAAAAACATGTGGAAGTAAATAGAAGGTTAAATGATACTTAAATACCCATTACTTAAAAAGCACAAATATAGAGTGTGGATTATTTTCAGACATCCATAAAAAACCCTAAAGTATGAATGTGGGACATTCAAAAACATTAAACCGATAATAAATATTAAAAAGAATAGAGTAATAATAATAAAAATAATTACCCAATTTTAATGCATACAGTATAACTATATTTATATTATACATACTTATATGTATATTATTCACTATAAGAATGGCATACTATTAGTAATTAATATGATATTGTCCTTAGTAAATTTAAAATTTAATAACAAATAATTGTAAATTAGATTAATCAATAATTAGGCTAATTATAATATTAATGAAATTCTCCAATTACATATAAAATATCAAATCAACATCCATATAAAATACGTAACAAAAATATAGTAATAATACAAGAGCCCCCATTTTTTTTTAAATTATATATAATTAACCATTGCGTATTATCCAGACAACACCACCCTCCTCCGTACTCTAACATCTACCCACCCAACCAACCTATAATATTTTTTTTATATTATTTTACAATTTTTAATTTTTTACAGATATTTTTTTATTTTATAATTTTTTTGTAATTTTGTTTACGCATGTGTTAATTTGTTTTAATAGATCATGTAAGAAAAGTACTAATTGTATATTAATGAATATATGAATTTTTTTGGAAAACCATGATTTAATGCATCATAAATTAGTTTTTTAATATTATTGTTAATTAGAGGAGAAGAACATAAACATTTTATTCTATATAAATGATTAAGTATTATATTCCGAAATACAGAATGATGTAGACAAGATTTAAAATTTGTAAATGTATTAACTTTGAATTTAAATTCTTTACGTTTGTCATATAAATCTGTGATTGTTTTATTGTCTTTTATTGTAATTTTAAGATCTAAGAAGTTAATTGTATTGTTAGATAAAAGGTTTTCCGTTAATTCCAAATTAGTGGGATAATCAACTGGAAATCGAGTAATTGCAGATTGATCAGTATCAATTAAAATGATGTCATCAATATAACGATATAAATGTAGATTATTATTAGTAAAATTACGTTCATAATGATATAAGTATAAGTCTGAGAGTAAACTGGAAGTACAACAGCCTTGTGGTATACCGACATGCTGTTAATATAAAGTATTATCTTGCAATATATAATTATTATAGATAATGAAGTTAGTTAAAGATTTAAAATATGCAATATCTATATTAGATGGTAATTCCAGTTTTTTATAATATTTTTTAAATAATGCATTTATAATTTTATGTAAATCTAATAGCTCTATATTATTAAAAAGTTCTTTGAAGTCATATGTCGTTATATTATAAACACAGTGAAGATTTTTTAAAATATTAACAAGTTGATAGCTATTTTTTATACAATGTGTATTATCATTATTTGTAGTAAGTACATATAATTGATTAAGAATTTTTAAGAGAAGTGTATTGGCTTTATTATTATATGTGTTACAACCAATAGTAACAGTCCTAAATTTAATAGGAGTTTTATGAAATTTGGGAATAAGAACTAAATATGGATAATTAAAATTAGTAGATAAAATATTTAATAGTTTATAATAACTTCGAATTTTACGATTATTTACAATTACAGTTTCATTAGTTTTTTGAAATGACTTATTAGAAGAAATAGAATTTGTAAGAAGTTGGTGATAATATGATTTATATATATATATATATATATATATATATATATATATATAATCAGTTGATTTAAATCAGCGATTAAAATCATGATTTTAATCAACCGATTTTTTAAAAAAATCATTGATTTAAATCAAAAATTTTCTAAATGTTTAAAATGTCATAAAAAGTATTAAAACCTAGCACAAACATAATTTGAAAGTTTCTACAGGTATTTTGACTTATTAATAAACAAAAAATGAACTTTTAATAATTGTTTTCAAGCTTAATTCATGAGTATTGTAAAAAACTAAAAACAGTTGAGTTTATAAAAAGCATTGTTTTTAAGTTTTTATCCAAATTAAAACAGTTTCATTTTAAATGATATTTAAATCTAATATAATTTGCAATGTCAGATTCCTTTAGGTAATCAATTTATTCATAATTTTATATAAAATTACGCATAGCAAGTGTAATACATTTCTACAAGTAAAAGAACAAGTAGTAATTAATAGCAAGTTTCCAGTTAAAGAAGAATGAAAGAATGACATCTTTTCAAAGCTAAATTGTAAATGAATGCATAAGAGAAAAATAAATAATTGGTATAAAAATGCTAAGCTCAGCAAGAGCTTCTTCGGTATAGGTTGAATAAATGTTTATAACTTTGTAACACATATATACTAAATAAAAAATAATAATTAGGGGTTGAAAAGGCAGCAAAATTTTTCTTAAAAAGAAAAAAAAATGAACCATTGGAAGCTAATAATCCACACTGAGAGGTAAAAATGCTGTTACTTAAATATTTTGAGGATTTCAGATATAAATGGCTAACTTAGATTTATCCTATATGAATGGGTTTAACTCATTTTCATAATTCTTTTGGTTATCCTACACATACATGTGTGTAAGTTTAGATTTTGGTGGTTTACAGTAATTTTCCCAAATACAAATGCAAAACGAGCTGCAAATAATATTTGTTAGTTTTGTTATTTGCGTTACTAACTAATGAAATTACTTATTTGCAGTTTTTATTAATCCTGTAATTATACTATTTCTTCTAGGGCATTTTTTTAATTGTGCCGCACCATGCCCCTTTTGAAATTGGCAAAATGTACCATGTCTTTAAAAAAAATAGTTGAAATTCACCTGTAGTTGTAGCCAGAGATTTTGTGTAGAAAACTTCCCCATTCAACAGTATTTCTAAATTCATATTCATGTGGCCAAGATCTTGCAAAAATATAGAACTTTATTTCTTTAGAAAATACAGGGTATTATTAAAATATGTTATTTAATTATATTTTTCAATTTGTTATTCATAAAATTATTAAAAATTAAGGACACTTTATTTATCATACTAAAAATTATTCTTTTTTTTTTTTCCTTATATCATTACTAAACACATTTACCAATATTTCCTCATGAAATAGTACCCTTTTTTGGAACTAGCATCCTGTCCCTTTTTCTTTCTAAAATACTACATTATTATCATTTTAATAATTAAGGCTTAAAGATGTATAATATGTTCCTAATTAGAGAGTTAACTGTTTAATAATTAATAATTTCTAGTAGCGTTAACTATTTAATATAAAATGCAGTTAATAATTTTATTAAATGTTAAATATCACTAGTATTTATAAAGTTTTACATAATTACTACAATATTAATGTATATAACATTATTGTATGATACTAACTAATGAAACTACTAATTTGCAGTTTTTCTAATATCTGTAATTACTAACTAATAATTAGAATTTTATTAATTAAAGTGTAAAAACATAGACAGGGACCGCGCTAAGAAATTAAGACTATTCGCCAACACATTAGCCAAATTTGAAAATCATTAGCCAAATTTCTCTATTTTTTGCCAAAAGTATATTCGAACTTTTGACGAAAATTTTCGGTCTTTTGTCGAAGTTTGCAGGGTTTTTCGCGATCTTTTGACAAAATTTGTGTTTTTTCGCGATCTTTTGACGAAATTTGTGTTTTTTCGCGATCTTATGATAAAAATTTGCGTTTTTCCGGGATCCTTTGACGAAATTTGTGTTTTCCCCGCGATCCTTTGACGAAATTCGCAATTACTCTGCAAGCGATTGACAAAATTAATTTTTTTCAGCGACCATTTGTCGAAATTCGCGATATTTTTTATGTCCGAATTTTCGGATTGATGACCGATTTTTTTTAATTTTCGGATACTAATTCCTTAAATTTTCGGAAAAATCGGAACAGAATCACCCCTAATTGGCCGGCTGAGAAGAAGAGGAGGAATATAGACCGGAAATACGGCCGTACGCGAACTCGCGCTAAAAACTTAAATTCATCTACGTTCCAAAACATGATTACCCAACAAAAGATACCCCAAAAAATCATTCGGTAGCTTTTTCGCCATAATATTTTTTTCTCGCCAATTTCCCGATATATTCGCATTTGGCGAGTTGGCGAATGGTTAGCTCGGCCCCTGCATAGATTATGTTAGAAATTAGTGGTTTAATTGTTTTGGAAACCTAAAACTCTTGGTAGCTATTCAGTATATGACCGCTGGGAAAAAATCATAAAAATACGATTTAAATAAAAAAAATCTGATTTAAATAAAAAAAATCCGATTTTTTTAATTTTTTTAAATGCACTTATGTGTTTTTTCTCAGGACCTCGTTAATTTTTTTTTCAAAAGTATTCGACCCCACTTTAAATTACTTGCTGACCCTTAATTTATGCTAATATAGTGGACTCTCGATAATTCAAGCTCTCAGGGACAACGAAAACAGTACGAATTATCCGAATTTCGTATTATTGAAAGTGATTAGAGGAAGCAAAATTACAGGAAGAAGCATTGCGTGATATTTCACTTCCAGATAAAAGCTCTCTTTTTTTTATTTTTTTTTTTTAAATATATGTATTGAAATACTAAAGAATAATATAATATTCATACAAAAAAAAATTAAATATTGTTTTTAATATAGTCTGTCTCAAAAGTTTAAGCACAAGCATAAAATGTTGATTTTCAATGAATAATAAAAAGTTAAAATAAATAGCATTTTTTAATATGTGTATTTCGCAATTTCATTTAAATAAATGATATCAAAAGTAGAAAAATTTTAATTACATATTTCTAAAAAAATAGCTAATTTTTTTTAAAAAACAAAACTGTCTCAAAAGTTTATGCACAATGGAAAAAACAACTACTTTTATGATTTTTACAAAACTGTTACATACAAATTATTCTTTCGTAATTTCGGATTAGTTCAATTAAATGCGCGTATATCGAAATTATTAGTTTTTGTAGGGTTTCTGGTGGCAAAGAGTACCATGATTTCTCTATGGCCCCTTTAATTCTCCAAGAGAGCCATACTGTTTTCCATTGCTGTAAACATGATGGGTTAAAATGCCCTAGACATTGTCAATCGGGTTTATGCGAAGAATTGAAGCTGGTTGTCAAGAATTAAAAAAAAAATTATGTGAAAGCCACGGTTATGTAGTATGCAATATGTATATTGAGGCATTAACTTGTTCAAAGATCCATTCAGTGCCCCCAAAATGTCACTGAATGGAAGGAAATGTTGGTTCAGCGTCTCTTGATATTTTTGGAATTTTGTCTTCCGTTTAGAAAATCCAGAGAGGACAGGCTGTTGAAACCGAATACCCCCCAAACCATAACATGCTTATCGCCTTGCTGCCTGTTGAAAAAACTTCTTGGTTCCTGTTGGAGATCATGCCATTACATGTTCCACCAATCAGGGGCATCTCAGTTCCATTTTTTACCATCACTGAATAAAACAGTAAGCCACATGTCCCCCGCAGGACATGTGTTTTTTAGCCTAGTTCATTCTTGCTTTTTAGTGGTGTAGTTTGAGACATGGTTTGTAAGCCATTTTCTTTAGTATGATGTAATCACATTCTTTAATACGTCTATGTACATTATCTTTGAACACCTATACACCGAGATTATTTTCAATTCGCTGTATGGACATATTTTATCTAAACAGGAATCGTCATAGTCTGCTATCCGTCTCAACAAACGTCATACGTGGTTCTCTACATCTTGGTTTCCGTTTGAAATCATCATTTCTAGAGAGTACTTCATATAGATGCATTGCTTTGATCAATTTAAAATTTTTGAAATTTAAGAAACAGTTTTATTTTGTGATTTCAATTTCAAAAACTTTTAAAATCTCACCTTTTATGAATTCTTTGCCCTTCGGCATTTTTAAAACGAGTGGAAATGATGTTTTCACTTTTATATTTTTATAAAATTTGAAAATGACGTCATACAACCTCATTACACCCATCGAATCCCGTGTTTCCAAAAAAAAAATTGCATAAAGTGCTTAAACTTTTTAGACACTGTTTCTTCAAGAAAAAAAGTAAAATAAATAAAACTTAAATGTAGTTTGTTTTTTTTTAACCAAAAAAAAAACTGCTTATTTTACTTGATTTTGATTAAATATCGAGTATTTATTCTAAATTGACTTCATATATTATCTTCTTCAATTATTTTTAACCATATTTGAAGAATGCTTAAACTTTTGAGACGGACTATACTAACAAAAATTAAGTTAGCCATTCTCTAACAACTTAATTGTTTTTTCATCAATTATACAAAAGAAATACAGGAAATTCCGTTACATACCATTATGAAAAATATTTATCATTTGCTTAGGCTTATTGTTTTTCGCCTTTATTAGTAGCTTTGTATTTGCAACAAACAATGACGTTCCTTTTCTGAAGATGGTTGCATTTGTATGAAGTTGCGTAAACATTCAATAGACCCTTCTGTTGGACGTGAGAACGGTTCATCGCTCGATGCGACTTCTGGACCCAAATCTTCGTTACACTTATCACGAATTGCTTTCGCGATGTCCGACCACTGAAACTGGCTATTGTGTACTTGAGATTCAGTGGGAAAAAATAGCCAAATGAGAGAACTGCATTTATTAAAATTCCGTTTTTCACTTATTCCGTTATTTCTTACAACTAGGTAACCCTCCCGGTTCTGCCAGCCCTTGATAAAAGCCTTAAATGTACATATCTGACAAAACAGTTTTGGATGATTAATAAAAAAAATTAAAATGTAAGTGAAAAAGTACTTCGAAGAAGCATTCTTCAATTTCCTTTTCTCAATTACCATCGAATACATTTAAACTTATAAAAATACATGTATTTCTTATTGTCCAAACTCTTCAAATTTCTTATGAGTTATAAATATAACGTTTCGGGAGTCTGTGTATAATTGTTCTGCTAAAATACTGATATTTAGTTGTAAAATGAGATGTTATCTTCTCACTTTTTTTCCACATCGAAATACTATGAGAAAAAATGAAATTCGCCAAAAGTAACTTTAGGAAATGAATTTTTGTCAAAACTGCAGTTTATATATACAGTATATGGAATCATTTGTCCGGAAATCAGTTAACCGGAAAAACATTTATCCAGAATGATATTTCAAATTGATTTATTTCAGAAAAATGAGCCATACAGTGCCAGTTTGATATTTATGTTGCTTTAAACATTAAAAAATGCATGATATAACTCCCAATAAATTACAAAAATTACGTTCATATTGATATAAATATAAATCATTGATATAATATATATAAATCATTGATATATAAATCATTGATATAAATATAAATCCGCCTTGTGGAATTCCTTCTATTTGTAGATAAATAATATTATATTGTAAGATATAGTTATTGTATGTTATAAAATTAGTTAAAGTTCGAACATATTTTATATCCATAAATGAAAGTAGGGTTAATTTATTTTTATATGTTTTAAAAAGTGTGTTAATTATATTATGCAGATCTTTAAGATTTATATTATTAAATAGATCCTTGAAATCATATGTACGTATATTTTTTACACACTTAATGTCTTTAAGTACATTAAATAATTGATAACTGTTTTTTATACAATGTTTATTATCTGTTTCTGTTGTTAGATCAAAAATCTGATTCAGAATTTTTAATAAAATATTGTTAGCATAATTATTATATGTATTACATCCAATTGTAACTGTTCTGAATTTAAGTGGTGTTTTATGAAATTTAGGAATGAGTACTAAATATGGATAGTTAAAGTTAGTAGGAATAAAATTTAGTAGTTTATAATAAGCAATAATTTTACGATTGTTTACAGTAATATCATCATTAGTTTTTTGGAAAGACTTATTTGATGAGATACAAGATGTGAGAAGATGGTGATAATAGGATTTACAGATGATTGCATGATTATTAGGAGATTTGTCAATATATGTGATTACATAGTCTCTTTATATATATATATATATATATATATACACTCTATATTGCCATTAATGACCGGCAACTTTCAATTTTAGACATTTTGTCGAATATTTAGAAATATACTTGACAGATTCTTCTGGAATTTCAGGATTAAATAGAACAGGTATGACATCATATTTAGCAATGTCGGTTTGTTAAGGGGGGCAATTAGGGAGGCAACAAAAAATCAAAGAAAAAAAAATAATACATGGGATTATCCTGTAAAATAAAATGCAGGAAATGATCTATTGCTACCGAATATAAATAGACAGACACTGGGCAATATGTGTATTATTTTGTGTAAGAATAGCATGTATATTAATAGAGATATAGCGATTTATTAAAAAAAAAAAAAAAAAAGTTCTTGCATGTTTTTTGCTTATAACATGCAGGGTTTTCAACCAAATTTAACTCCGGTTACAGACAAATTGACAAAATATAGTAGAAACAATATAGTGCAATTGGAATATAAATATATTAAATATTTTAGGAAATATGAGCAGTTGTATGAAATAATTTTTATCTGTGCATGCGCGAACCATAACAAGGATCATTTTACATAATTTAATAGTAAATTCCATGGAGCAACTTATTAAAAAATATCTAGTCAAATATCGGAAAAATTTAGAAAGATAATGGCGTTGGAGTGAGCAAATTTTTAGTTGTGTTCTCTAAAAGCAGCTGAATGATAAGGGATTTTCCCCAAATTGTCATTTTTAATATTTAATTTTTTTAAATTTTAATTTTTTATTGATGCTTTAATTCTTCTTGGATAACCACCAGAACGAGCCTATACCATGATCAAATGAAGTATCAAAATCGAAGCATTCTTTCCAAATCTACTCGTTGATACTCACTAAATACTAACTTTTTTCTGAAAGTCAGTTAATAAAAAATGACAATTTGTGTAAAATCCCTTATCATTCAGCTGCTTTTAGAGAACAACTAAAAATTTGCTCACTTTAACGCTGATATCTTTCTGAATTTTTACGATATTTGACAAGATTTTTTTTAATAAGTTGCTCCATAGAATTGACTATTAAATTATGTAAAATGGTCCTTGTTATCGTTCGCGCATGCACAGATAAAAATTATTTCATACAACTGCTCATATTTCCTAAAATATTTAATATATTTATATTCCAATTACACTATATTGTTTCTACTATATTTTGTCAATTTTCCTGAAACCGGCGTTAAATTTGGTTGAAGACGCTGCATGTTATAAAAAACATGCAAGATTTTTTTAATTTTTTTAAATAAATCGCTATATGGGGCATTCTCACAATCTTTTGACTTTTGGGAAAAACAATTTGACAAAATTAAACTTTCTAAAATAACATTTTAATCTGATAGACGAATGCCTTAATAATTCAAAATAAAGAAAAAATGGTCAGCAGCGAAAATTTTTTTATTTAACTGAGGTTTAAGTTAAACTTGCGAGTTTAATTTTCTTTCCATTTTACCCCTATAACTTTTTATTTTCTTCTAAATTTTTACTTATAATGAATTTGCATAGTACCCACAGGACATTCAAATAAGAAATAATAACAATGTAGTACTTTTAATACAGAATTTTTGTTTAACATTGTCTTAAAAAGGTGTTAAAGGGACGGTAAGGTAAAAAAAAGGGGATGTTATTGGAAAAAAGGAATGAGATGGTAAAAAAAGGGATGGTAAGGATGGAACGGTAAGGAAAATTACCAGCTATTTTTAGGAAAATCATGTTAAGACTAAGTGATAGCCACAATGTTCATTAATTTTTAGAAACAGTTGTTAACATTGAATTACATTAATTTTTTTTTTAATTTACCTCGAAAAGTGCAAGAATAAACCTTGGGGACGGTGAGATTACCAATAAAGCCACGATGCTTGAAATTGATATTTAAATGCTGATTTAAATTCTACAGTAAATTTCCTGACAAAGAATTTTAGACATTATTTCTCTAGCATACTTCTGCATGAGAAAAAACTTTAAAAAAATTCTGTGGCTGCATCTGAAATGATTTTCTGTAAAATTTTAGAAGAGGGATGGTAAGGAATCTAAAACCCAGGGACAGAGTTTAAAAAATAATAACAACCCTAAAAAGGTGTGCAGACTAATTTTTAGCTACATATTTATATAAAACAATAGTTCCAGTTTCCGAAAAAAATTACATCTGTAACGCTCGAACAATACGCACTCCATCATATTTGTTCTCCTTTTTTTTTTTTTCCTTCAAAAGAACTGACAAGCTGAGTAAATTAGACTTTATGAGTGAGAAGAATGTTTACAAAGTTGTTGCCGACAAGGCATTTGAGCTATGCCGTATTTTAAATTAACTGAGGTATTTTGTAAATAGTAACATGTAAATACGATGTAAATATTAAAACTTATTAGTCGATGATAAGTTATCCAGTTTTATTTTGTAACATAAGAATAGTTTCCACCCCGGATTCTAAATAATATGTTACAGAAGTGGCTCCCCAACGTCTGGCACGAATAGAAGCAAGATATGAAGATAAGTATTATTTTAAATTGAGTTAAACTGTTTTAATAAGAAAATTTAGATACTAAAGTACAAAAATTTATACAAAAGTACTTTTGATTCATCCGGAATCTGATGATTTTTGAAAATTGTATTTGATTCGTCCAGAATCGAAATATTTTGGAATTGTTCTACTCAGCCTGAATGTTATTTTCCTAGAATTATACGAAAAGACGTCTGCAGCTTCAAGTATTTTAGTATCTGAATTAAATGAAGATATTCATAAGAGAAATAATTCTAATAATTATTATTGAAAAATAAAAATCGTTTGCTTTATTTTATACATTTATATAGTTGCACTGAGCTATTTTATCATTGAAGTTATTATTATAAATGAGTGCTTGGCATTATTTTAATTATTATATGATTGATATTATTGTGTAAAAAAAAAAAAAAAAAAAAAAAAAAAAAAAAAAAAAAAGGCAAATAGTTGGTGTCATTATATTGAGTTTTGAAAGATATTGTATGTTATTTATGTTCTATATATGTTAAAAATTACGTATTTTGCTAAGAGTTATTCGTAACACGAATTAAGTTTGAAGTTTGCTAAAACATATTTAGTTCAAATGATGGCGTTTCTTTCAAAGGGTAAGAAAATTGATTTAATCACATTAGCTTCAGAATTAAAAGTAGAAGTAAGTAGCGATGATAAAGTCCTCGAATTACGTGATAAAATTGTAAATAATGAGGCATTTAAAGATAACGTAGATTTTGTACAGGGAATTTTTGAAAATATCGTAGAAGAAAGAAAGACTCTTGAGGAAGAGAAACGTTTAGCCGAAGAAAGAGAATTTGAGCTACAGAAGCTCAGGTTAGAAGCAGGAACAGGAGATGTTGTTGCAAATACAAGCAACCCTCTAGAAACTTCTTCAATCCGCGTTGACTTGAAAAAGGTTTTACCCGATTTCAATCCTGAAAAGGATGATATGAATTTATTTTTAATAACTTTTGAGAGGCAAATGAAACTTTTAAAGGTTTCTAAAGAACTGTGGATTACGTATTTAATTGGAGTCCTTTCAAATGAAATCGGTAAATTAATAGCGCGTGAACCGGAAGAAAAATTTGAGGATTATTCTTATATTAAAGATATATTGTTGCAGAGGTTCAAGTTAACAGCTGAAAGGTTTAGAGTTTTGTTTAGTCGACATCCAAAGCGAACCGATATTAGCTGGAAAGAATATTATTTTGAAATCAGAAGCTATTTTGAGGGATGGCTATCCGAATTAAATATAAATTCCTTTGAAAAATTATCGGAATTAATTATTGCTGACCAATTAAAGAAAAAGGTTTCCCCTGATCGCAAAGAACATTATTTAGACCAATGGGAGAATTTAACAGATCCTGTTGAATTAGCTGAAAAGTTAGATTTATATGATAATGTGAGGTCACAACAAAGTAGAAATAAAGAGATCAAATAAAATCAGTGAGGTCGGGAATTCTAATCGCCTTGAAAAAACGCCTTTAGATATTAAAAGAAATGAGTTTGGTAAAATTGGCAATCAAAAGTAGTCCAAGAGAAATAAAATTAACTATCCTTCGAATTTAAATCGATCAATGTTAAGTTGCTATGGTTGTGGAAACCAGGGAGTTATTAAATCCAAGTGTCCAACCTGTTCTCCGAAAAATGTATCGGTGCACTTTCAATCACTAGAATTTCGTACATGTAATATGCAAACATCACCAACATTATTGGTAAAAATAAGCATAAATGGTCTCTCTGGCACAGCTTGTGCTGACACTGCCGCAACACATTGCGTTGCGGGTGAAGGTTTGTATTCTTTATTAAAAGACCAAGGTGTGAAGTTTGAAAAAACTCAAATGACCGTAGTCTGAGCGGATGGGCTACAAAACACTACCGAAGTTTATAAAACAGAAGTTCATGCTAAAATTGAAGGTCGCGACATTAAAACAACACTTTATGCTCTGCCGAATGCCAGAAATAATCGTACAATTTTAGGAATCTATTTTTTACGCAAAGCAAAAATTGTTTTGGATGTAGTAAATCAAGAATGGTTCTTCGCTGATAGATGTAGGTGGAAGTATAGATTCGCTGAAGATACATATAGACCTCCCAGTGAATTAGCGATAAAATCTGTTGAATTAAACACCGTTTTTCTTAGAGAAGATGAAGGTAGACATCTCTCTTCAGAGCAACAAGTTAGGTTGAATGAACTGCTTGAAAAATTTACTAGTAGCTTTCAACTAGGGGAAGAGGCTACACCTAAAGTTAAACATTAGATACAGGATCACGGATGGGCATAATTTTATCTGGTGAAATTGATAGTCCTGCACATGATAGAAAAGGCTATGTAAAAGATTGCCGTAGGAATTTCGATTATAGGGGTAAGAACAGAAATTTTAATAGACCAATTGTTAACAGAAGCAATAATAGATATGGCCAAAAATATGTTAAACAGTCATTTAACCATGGAAATTACAATAAAAATAGTTATGAGAAACCTGGTTCAGAGAATTCTTACCAAGATGAATCGGAGATTCCTCAAAATTTTGAGACTAAAGATTCTTTAATATCTCAAGATATGACAGAAAGTGAAGGTTTGGTGAATAGTTCATCGGATATGGTTGAACCTAATGATGCATCTGAAACGCTAGAAAGTGCTTTACTTACTTCAAAAGTAAAGTATAATCCAAATTTTTCTCCTAGCTACAAAAATAGAGGCTACTATCATGCTCGAAATAAATATAATTATGATGGCCGTCGATCAGGTAGAGGTAGCTATCAGGAGCAAAGAAATTCCCAACCATCACACAGGTATAGTGCACGGCGAATTGCAAATTCGCCTAACAAATTCGAAAAGAGATATGAAAATGATCTTAGAATCATGGTCAGGATAATTACAAATTGGATTATAGGTCTGGAAGTTGCAGACATGATAATGGGTACTATGGAAAACAAAGATCTCCTACATCTTATACCATTGCCACTAAAGAAAACCCCTTTTCTCCCTTAGGAAATTATCATATATCAGCTTTGCGTCCTTACACGCAAGATGATGGAGGAGGTTCTAAGGGCTTTATTCGTCCTAGAGGCAGACCCGGGAAATGTCAGAAGTCCAGCCAGCAAATATTTACGAAAGGATCACAAAACACGAGAACCATAGAGGATTTTAGGCACCAGAAAGCATCCCGAATGAATCCACCCAGGAAATGCACACTGCATCTGAGGGACCAGTAATGCAGTGTGAGGGGAAGAGTGTAACACTCGAACAATACGCACTCCATCATATTTGTTCTCCTTTTCTTTTTTTTTTCTTTTCCTTAAAAAGAACTTACAAGCTGAGTAAATTAGACTTTATGAGTGAGAAGAATGTTTACAAAGTTGTTGCCGACAAGGCATTTGAGCTATGCCGTATTTTAAATTAACTGAGTTATTTTGTAAATAGTAACATGTAAATACGATGTAAATATTAAAACTTATTAGTCGATGATAAGTTATCCAGTTTTATTTTGTAACATAAGAATAGTTTCCACCCCGGATTCTAAATAATATGTTACACATCGAATTATTTTTATTGGAACAATTTTATCCAGACAGCTCCAAATTTAAAAATCAGCATCAAGGACACGGGACGGTATAGGAGTTTTCCAGGTGTTTGGACCCCCAACATCGTCCAAAACTTATTTATCTCGTTAATATCGTTGTGCAATCATTCAATGGGGTGTTCCCCAACATATGAAATTAAAAAAAAAACACAAAAGAGTGTATTAAAATAAAAATTATTATTCAGGGACATAAAAGTCAAAAGATTGTGAGAATGCCCCATATCTCTATTAATATACATGCTATTCTTACACAAAAGAACATACATATTGCACAATGTCTGTTTATTTATATTCCGTAGCGGTAGATCATTTCGTGCATTTTATTTTATAGGGTGATCCCAAGTATTATTTTTTTCTTTGATTTTTTGTTGGCCCCCTAATTGCCCCCTTAACAAATCGACATTGTTAAATTTTAAATATGAGGTCATACCTATTCTTTTTAATCCTGAAATTGCAGAAGAATCTGTCAAGTATATTTCTAAATATTCGACAAAATGTCTAAAATTGAAAATTGCCGGTCATTAATGGCCATATAGTGTATCTATCTATCTATCTATCTATCTATCTATCTATATATATATATATATATATATATGTTGCATTCTCACAATCTTTTGACTTTTATGTCCCTGAATAATAATTTTTAATTTAGTACATATTCTTGTGTTTTTTTATTTCATATTCTGGGGAACAACCCATTGCATGATTGCACAACTATATTAATGAGATAAATAAGTTTGTGACGATGTTGGGGGTCCAAATACCAGGAAAACTCCTTTACCGTCCCATGTCCCTTATGCTGATTTTTAAGTTTGGAGCTGTCTGTATAAAATTGTTTGAATAAAAATAATTCAATGTAATTTTATACAGAAACTGGAACTATTGTTTTATATAAATATGTAGCAAAAAAAATAACCTGCACACATGTTTAGGGTTGTTTTTATTTTTTAAAACTATGTCCCTGGGTTTTAGATTCCTTACCGTCCCTCTTCTAAAATTACACAGAAAATTACCTCAGGTGCAGCCATAGAATTTTTTTCAAGTTTTTTCTCATGCAGAAGTATGCTATAGAAAGAATGTCTAAAATTCTTTGATAGGAAATTACTGCAGAATTTAAATCAGTATTTAAATATCAATTTCAACCATTGTGGCTTTATTGGTAGTCTTACCGTCCCCAAGGTTTATTCCTGCATTTTTCGAAGTGAATTAATTTTTTTTATATTTTATCCAATGTAAATAACTGTTTCTAAAAATCTATGAACGTTGTGGCTACCACTCAATCTGAACATGATTTAACTAAAATAGGTGGTAATTTTCCTTGCCGTTCCATTCTTACCGTCCCTTTTTTCCTATACCGTCCCCTTTTTTTACCTCATCGTCCCTTTTTTAATACCCCTTTAAGACAATGTTATACCAAAATTTTGTACTGAAAATACTACATTGTTATTATTTCTTATTTGAATGTCCTGTGGGTACTATGCAAATTCATTATAAGTGAAAATTTAGAAGAAAATGGAAAGTTATAGTGGTAAAATGGTAAGGAAAATTAAACTCGCAAGTTTAAATTAAACCTCAGTTAAATAAAAGATTTTTTGCTGCTGACCATTTTTTCTTTATTTTAAATCATTAAGTCATTCGTCTTTCTGATTAAAATGTTCTTTTACCAAGTTTAATTTCACCAGATTTTTATTCCCGAAAGTCGAAAGATTGTGAAAATGCTCCATATATAGATATATATATAGAGAGATTGATAGATAGGTATATAAAGTTTTTTACTGAGGGTGGTTTTGAGTTCTAGGGGTCATGATCGGTGTAGATCTGCAAAAATTTTTCAGAAATTCCGACATAGAGGAGAATGTAATAGGTAGTATTTCATACGAAATCTTCTTAAAAGTACTTGGAAGAAACATTCTTCTAATTTCTTTTCATCAATTAACATCGAATACATTTAAACTTATAAAAATATGTGTATTTCTTATTATCCAAGCTCTTCAAATTTGTTATGAGTTATAAATGTAATGTTTCGAGAGCCTGTGTATAATTGTTGTGCTAAAATATTCATATTTAGTTGTAAAATGAAATGCTATCTTCTAACTTTTTTTCATATCGAAATGCTATTGGAAAAAATTAAATTCGCCAAAAGTGACTTTAGGAAATGAATTTTTGCCAAAATTGCAGATTATATATACAGTATGGAACCATTTAACCGGAAACCAGTTAACCAGAAAACCAGTTATTAAGAATTTAAAATTGATTTATTTCAGAAAAATGAGCCATACAATGTCAGTTTTGTATATATATTGCTTTAAACATTAAAACATGTATGATATAACTTTATTCCAACAAACAAGATTTGGAATGGTAGCATATTTACTTATATATTGGACATTTTTATTTTTATGCAGAGGAAACAGTGGAGTTTTTGTTTCCAAGGTATTTCTATAAATTGCTTCCTTTAAAACTTTGATTAATGTCTGATCTTGTTTGGACCTGATTCTCTCTGAGTAGTCTAATAATTCATTTGAGATCAAAACACTATGATAGCCACATATATGCTGCAAATCTAATCAAATAGTTGTTGCTATGCCAAACCAGTTATCCAGAAAAACCAGTTATCCGGAATACATCTGACCCCCAACCATTCTGGATAATGGTTCTGTACAGTATATGTATTTTAAATGCATTGCAACGTTGAAAAGAAAAATGTGCTAACAGCCATCTAGAGTGCAATAAACGTATCGCAACACACCCCGATTTTAATTTAGCTGTTCTTAAAGTTCATTGCTATATCTAATTCAATTTATCAGTCATTTGAATGGAAATGGAATTAAGGAATCATCTTGAATATGTACCAATTATTTTGCTGAATCTTTCTGTGGTTGATTCTGCAAATCAATATCATCTTCAACGTTATCATAATCTCAGAGGGTATGGGCTTGTGTGGTCACTACAATACTAGAAAAATTTTGGTTTAAAAGCTGTGTTAATCTTTAACAAGAACTCTATCAATTGGTTTCTTATTTTGTTGTACTCTCATTTGGATCATTGGACATTTTAAAATTTTGTTGTGGCTATTGAAAGATCAATTAAACAATTAGATTTTTATATAAAATCAATAGAAACTAGAGATCGACTGAAAATTCGTTTTCGGCGAAAATGCGGCTGAAAATTCGGTCGGACCGAAACTATCAATATTCCAAAAATCTCGTTTCTTCCTTCTAAAATGTACAACCATCGATTTGAACTTTGTGGGCTCAATTGAGACTATTTATTGCTACGAACGTCGTTGTTATCAGTCATGATTGACTGAAGATGTGAATGCAAATTATAAAGCAATCAATTCATATACGAGGGTGAGTCGGAAAATAAGTTTCCCCTGGCAACTGTGGACAGAGGTGTGTATGAAAGACAAAAAATGTAATGAAACATTAAAGATAAGACGTAACTTTATTTTTCTACTTAAGTGGCTAGAGTGTTCAGACATTTGTCATTCCATTTATAAGCTTCATAAAGCTTTCCAGGAAAAAAAACAGGGCTCTGCATACAAAAGAAGCATTGATCGGCTTGTGTGACTTCAGCATTGCTTACAAAGAAATTAGTCAAGCATTGCTTTCGTCTGTAGTGGCCGTGCACGTCCGTTCAGGTTTCGGTCTGTCCAACACTTGCTGACGCCCCTCACTGAATTGGCGGCACCATCTTTGCACCATTTGTTTCGACATCACATCTGGCCCATAGACTCCCACGTGGTGGTAATTGATTTCTGCTCCCGACACTCCACGTGCCCATTCATAGAAGACAACCACTCTCACTTCTTCCTTTGACCACAAATTCACAGCGCACTTTCTCTCCATATCTACCGGGAACAGATAGATGCAGAGCCCTGTTTTTTTCAAGGAGCGCTTTTTGAAGCTTAAAGGGGTATGACAAATGTCTCAACTCACTTGGCACTTATGTAGAAAAATAAAGTTACGTCTTATCTTTAATGTTTCATTACTTCTTTAATGTTTGATTACTTCTTTAATGTTTCATTCATTTTTTGTCTTTCATACACACCTCTGTCCACAGTTGCCAGGGGAAACTTATTTTCCGACTCACTCTCGTATAACTGAACTTTTACACATGCTCATAAAAGCTGCCGACATAACAGAAATAGAAAATTTTCAGTTTAGAATACCCTTTGAGAAAGTTCTAGTATAACAGATGATCATTTACAGAAATCATTATAAAAGATAAATCAAGGTGTGTATGCATAAAATTAATATTTTTTTTTTTAATAAATGAAATTCCTATAATTAGAAAATCTTTTTGAGTCGTTGATGAATTAATTACGTTTTATTTTATATGAAAATAAAAAGTTTTGGGTCTAAGGCACAGAGAACCAATTTGGCCACACGTATAATTAATGAATAATTATGCATATTTAATAAATACGTATAATTATTTAATAATAATGTATATTTATGTATGTATTAATGACTTTAATACATATAATTTAGTTACTTTAAAAAATTTGGACATTTTCGTTTTTGTTTTCTGCCGAAAATAAGATCAGCGAAATTCTGTTTCGGTCTTAAAAACCTGTTTCGATCGATCCTTAATAGAAATATTCTCTGGACAGTAGAGTTCTGCACGGGCCGGAATTTCCAGGCCCGAATGAAAGCCGTCTTGGCCCGGCCCGATGTAAAAATTAAAAGTTCGGCCCGGGCCCGCCCCGTGGAAAAATCAATTAAATCAGACCCGACTTAATTTCTACAAAAAATGCGGATTTTTCTTAATATACAATTGAGATACTTTAAAGAATACTGCATACATATTTATGGGGTAATTTTACAGTAGGGTGACTCTAGGGTAGATAGATGGCCATAGTGTTTAAAGATTGAAATAAAAATTCTTAGAATGCAAATACAAGAAATATTGATGCATATTTTAAATTCTTATACATACATTCTTATACAAAATAATTAAATATTGAAAACAAAAAGTGTTAAACAAAATTGATATTTAAATGGCAGATGGCAATTTTTCCTTAAAGCCGAGGAGAGATGGCCATCTAATACAAGAAAGAAAAAGTTAATTTAAATAGCAAAAAAATAACACATTTCATATAGTTAATCATTGAAAACATATAGCAATTTGTAAAGATGCAGTTATATGATGGAAAATGTGTGAAGAAAACTCGAATAAACAAAATTTGAAGTATAATTTCAATACTTCACTTTTCGTAAAATCTTACCACATGCTTGGCAAAGGTCTTGGTAATTTGTACACGTTTCATAGAACCACTTCAAGTACCATATCCATTGTATCCAGACATTCTTTTTAAATGTGATATTATATTGTTTTGCACAACCAACACAGCGATCCTAATCCAATTCTATTTACTCGGAAACTGTAGAATCTGATAATTTAAATGTGTTTCGTTTTCTTCGCTACTGGAATTGTCGTGTTTTTTTTTCCTCGCGTTAATTGTAGGTTTTTTATGTTAATTTAGTTTATTTATCAGCTTTATCAGTTTCTGTTATGAAAGTTTCCAATGTTTTTCAGTATTTTCTGAAACAAATAAATCGTTAGGTCTTATTATATTATTATTATTATTAAAATATTTATATTAGTTAAAATTTAAATAATTATATCAATTAATATATTCATAAACGTAAACGTTATATATTTATTTTAAATTTAGTAAGTATAATTTTGAAATATTGATTAAAGCTGGCCATCTCTCCTGAAATTAAAGGAATGATGGTTGCCCAATTTAAAGCATTAATAGCCATTGTACATCTTTGTTTTAGTCTTAGAAGTAAAGATTAGATTATATACACTATATTCCCATTGATGACCGGCAATTTTCAATTTTAGACATTTTGTCGAATATTTAGAAATATACTTGTCAGATTCTTCTGGAATTTCAGGATTAAAAAGAACAGGTATGACCTCATATTTAGAATGTCGATTTTATAAGGGGGACAATTAGGGGGGCAATAAAAAATCAAAGAAAAAAAATAATACTTGGGATTGCCCTGTAAAATAAATGCACGAAATGATCTATCGTTACCGAATATAAATAAACAGCCATTGTGAAATATGTGTATTCTTTTGTGTAAGAATAGTACGTATATTAATAGAGATAGAGCGATTTATTTAAAAAATTTTAAAAATTCTTGCAAGTTTTTTGCTTATAACATACAGGGTTTTCAACCAAATTTAACGCCGATTTCAAAGAAATTGACAAAATATAGTAGAAACAATATAGTGCAATTGGAATATAAATATATTAAATATTTTAGGAAATATGGGCAGTTGTATGAAATAATTTTTATCTGCGCATGCGCGAACGATAACAAGGATCATTTTACATAATTTAATAGTCAACTCTATGGAGAAACTTACTAAAAAAAATCTAGTCAAATATCGTAAAAATTCAGAAAGATATCGGCGTTAGAGTGAGCAAATTCTTAGTTGTTCTCTAAAAGCAGCTGAATGATAAGGGATTTTACACAAATTGTCATTTTTTATTTACTGACTTTCAGAAAAAAGTTAGTATTTAGTGACTATCAACGAGTAGATTTGGAAAAAATGCTTCGATTTTGGTATCTCTTTTGATCATGGTATAGGCTTGTTCTGGTGGTTATCAGAGAAGAACTAAAGCATCAATAAAAAATTAAAATTAAAAAAAATTAAAATTAAAAATGACAATTTGTGTAAAATCCCTTATCATTCAGCTGCTTTTAGAGAACAACTAAAAATTTGCTCACTCTAATCACATATCTTTCTGAATTTTTACGATATTTGACTAGATTTTTTTTAGTAAGTTGCTCCATAGAGTTGACTATTAAATTATGTAAAATGATCCTTGTTATCGTTCGCGCATGCGCAGATAAAAAATTTTTCATACAACTGCTCGTATTTCCTAAAATATTTAATATATTTATATTCCAATTACACTATATTGTTTCTACTATATTTTTTCAATTTTTCTGCAATCGGCGTTAAATTTGATTGAAAACACTGTATGTTATAAGCAAAAAACACGCAAGAATTTTTTATTTTTTTAAATAAATCGCTGTATCTCTTTTAATATACTTGCTATTCTTACATAAACGGATACATGTATTACACAATGTTTGTTTATTTATATTCGGTAGCGATAGATCATTTCGTGCATTTTATTTTACAGGGTGATCCCAAGTATTATTTTTTTTCTTTAATTTTTTGTTGGCCCTCTAATTGCCCCCCTTATCAAATCGACATTTCTAAATATGAGGTAATACCTCTTCTTTTTAATCCTGAAATTCCAGAAGAATCTGACAAGTATATTTCTAAATATTCGACAAAATGTCTAAATTTGAAATTGCCGGTCATTAATGGCAATATAGTGTACGTGCCTTAAAAGCCCACATAGTAAAAAATATACATAACGTACGTACTGCAAAACATTCAGATACCTAAGTCAAAAAAAAAAAATTCAACCTCCTATTTAATTTACACTTACTTTTTATAATCGAAAAACACAACTCCACGTCGCAATAAAAATAAACTCGTTGAACTATTTCATACGAACAATGTTTATATTGCAATCTATGATCAAGTTTTGGAGATATTTAGACTGGCCATCTCTCTTCTATGGCCATCTATCCTAGAGCTAACCTATATTTTAAAATTGCGATGTGTTCGCAAGACAGAAAATACACAATAGCAACATTAATGATTACGTAGAGTCTTAGACGTTTCAACATTCAAATAAAGAATCATTAAAAAATTAACGTAGTTTAGAATAAAAAAGAAAAAGGAGTGTTAAAAACGTGATAACTTTTAAAGCTGTATAATAAAAAGTAGATTTGTGAATATATTTCTCTGTCATTTTTTAATGTTTTTCTCAAGTCCAAAGTCCTAACTTTATGACACATTTCTGAATTCATTTCTTTTCGGAAACACGTAAGATTGACAGGTGTTCTTATTGAGAAACTAGGTGATCAAATGGCGTTTTTCATTTTTTGATAAAAGTATTATCTCTTTGAGAAAATACGTTAAAAAAACTTTGAGAAAATACTTTCAGAAAGTTAACGTTTTGAATGGAATTTCCTGAAGCGATAGCGCGGGAAAGGAGAAAAACCTGCAGTCACGTGACAAGAAACTTCTACAGCTCGATAAGTAATTTATCAAAAATGGAAAACGCTATTCTATTTCAAATCCCTTCAATAGTCAGGGCTTTCAGTTTTATGCCTTTACAGTTAAAAATTAGTCAGAATGTTTTGCATTCTTGAGCAGTGAATTTGAGAACTACCTTAAGGTATATTTTCAAATATACCGTTAACAGAAGTTAATTATCGCTATTAATATTTTTACAAAACGTACTGCCTGCCATTCACATCCTAAGAACCGAGAACGATTAAGTCCAGTTCCGGCCCGGCACGAGTCTGCGGAAAAAATTAAGCCCGAGATAAGACACCATGTAATTGTCCGATGCCGATCCCTACGCTGGACATGTTACATTTCTGTATTAATGTTGTTAAAGTTTCATCGACTCGTGACGCACATTTATACTTATTCTCGCGAAACTCATATATATTCATTGAAAATGGCTCACACTTTATCGGCTAAGTTGAAGTTTTTATATCGGGCCGGTAAGTCCGCTTAATTTTTTTACCGGCCCGTTGAAAAAATTGTCCTAATTCTGCCGGCCCGGCCCGTTTGAAAGTTCATTGTCAGTTTCGGGCCGCGCCGGGTACGGGCCAGGCCTGAGCCCGTGCAGACCTCTAATTGATGTTGTTGAACTCGCATGGGCTCGTGATGCACATTCATACTTCTTGAAAAAATCATATTCATTGAAAATGGCTCGTATTTTACCTGCTGCGCTTAAATTTTTATATCGGGCCGGAAGGCCCGCTTAATTTTTTTATAGGCCTGGTCCGGCCCTGCAGGCCCGTTCATATTTTTTGCCGGCCCGGTCCGTTTGAAAATTCGCTTTCATTTCGCCGGGCCGGGTACGGGCCAGGCCTGGGCCCGTGCAGACCTCTACTGAACAGTAACAGAACGAAATACTGTCAGGCTCAGTATCAACAATCTGACTACTATTATTCTCTTGATTGCCTAAATTCGGCTCCTAAAACCAAGTTTACCATGTTTAGCATTTAACCTCAAAACCTGATAAATCAGAATTATTCACTGCTCAGGAAAATGTGTGCATGGTGCAGCTATACAAGTTCTGTAAAAATGTTCCAATACAAAATAGAATAAAAAAAATTAAAACAAATTTTTTGTGAGTTGAAATCATACAGTTACATTTGAAATTACACAATAGCCGCAAAATATTTCTTCATAGTTTTATAAAATTGTATGCAGCTTTGGAAAGTTGGCGCCGTTCAATTTCATGTGATGCCTAATATGCTACAGTTGATGTAGGAATGACCATCGAAATTAAGATTCTACGCTAATGACAGGAAGAAATGAGAACACCAGTGTTGTAAGTCGTAAAACAGACAGAGGGGTATTCGCTAAAGTCATGAACGTCATGCCTAGAGTATACGCTATATTTTTAGTTGAGAAACAGAGAGTATGCGGAGCTTCTAAAAAAATCCATAAGGTACATGGCGTATACCACCATATATCCACCACTACACCCCTAGAGAACCCTAATGTTAAGTGTATGAGAACGTTATTTTCAAATATCTCGCTTGCATTTTAATATTTTTGAATGATTTTTTGTCTTTGCACAGAATAGCTGAAGTCTATCTCTAACTGGACTAGTTTTTACTTTTTCGATTTTTGTTGCAGTTTTTTTATATTAAAATAGTTTCAATTTCAGAACCAGTTCCGAAAGGTTAAGTATTTAAAAATAAACCTTAAACCGAAATTGAAAAAGTAAAAACTAGCCTCAATAGGGATATACCTCACCTATTTCATATGCAATAAAAAAAAAATCTTTAAAAACTATTAAAATGGAAATGGAAATTTTAAAATAACGTTTCTATAGACGTAACACTGGCGTTTTCGTTTCGTCCCGTGATTAGAGTGGTCTCTTAAGAGACTAAACTAGTCTCGCAGAGAAACTCGAATGCTAATGTTAATCCTATGAGAGGATTATTTACAGATTTCTTGCTTGCATTTTAATATTTTGTTTTTTTATTTTGCATAGTTTACCTGAGATCTATATGTTTTATTGTGCATTTGTACTTTTTCAATTTTGAACACAGTTTTTTTATATGAAGATAGTTTTGTTTTCACAACCGGTTCTAAGCCGTTCCAAAAGTGGAACTATCCTCATATTAAAAAAACTAACCAAAGTCGAAAATGTAAAAATGTACAATAAAAGTTATCAACCTCAGGTACCCTATGGAAAAAAACATTTAAAAATATTAAAATGCGAATGAAGAATCCTTAAACAATACTCCCATGATATTAACATTAGCTTGAGTATTTCTTTCCCTGACTAGTGTGGGTTCTTAACAATAAAACTTGATAAGTTTTCACAGTCACTGCATCTCTCTTTCTATCTACTGAATTTATTGTGTATTTTTTAAAGACTTGTGTATTGAAATAGACAGTTGGTGTCACATTCCTAGTCGTCGTTTATAAAACATCGGGCAGTCAAAATGCCTTAATTTTTAAATAGGTTTTTAAAAATTTCGCTAGATTTAAAATGAAAAATAATGAGTAACATATATGACAAAGTACGGTATTTTCTGCGATTGTTTTTCATCCATTTAAAATAATTTTATACTAGCCTCAAATGTATTTCTACAACTGAATAGAAAAATTGCTCAGCAGGATTATTCATCTGGTTTGTGTGATCATTGGTTCTTAATATCATAAACTTTTAGATCGAATATAAATGGTGAGTTATTTTGGAACTTTTTGATTGTTGCTATGAGTCAATGTCAGCTGTTCTTCGTTTTTGAAACTTTGTAAATGTGTAAACATAACTGTTCTATCACTTTATACTTTTATATATTTTACATTTAAAAAATTTATATATTTTTTCACTTTGTTTCATAGATTCTTCAACATTAAAGATATACATATATTACTGTTTCATTGCTTGCTTCTCTGTGAAGTTTATACACTGACCAATTTCCTTATGAAAGAAGAAAGCAGTTGACATGTGCAGTTGCCTAATTTTAGTCTTTCTGTGCATATAGAGATTTGTGAGATGTCCTTATATACTGATCGACTTTGTTAAATATTCATTTATGTGCATTATTTGCCAAAATTATTTAAAGCAAAATAACTTTTAAAAGATCACCTTTGCATCTACACTGAAGATAAAGCATTTGTTTGTAATGTATGTCAGAAAGCATTTAGACAGTAAAAACACATAAAAATGCACATTCCAATCCATTCGCGAGAGAAACGTTATGTATGTAATATATGTCAACAGTCAATTTGAAAAGGAGCAAACTTTAAATATCATCTTGGCCACAGTGGTGAGAAACCATTTGCGTGCTGTGTATGTCAAAAATCATTTAAACAAAGACGTCATTTAGATGATCAACTTCTCACCCACACTGGAGAGAAACAATTTGTTAGCGTTGTAGGTCAAAAATCATTTTCTAGAAAATTATCTTTCAATCTGTCAATCGTGCCAGCGCGTTGGTTGCAGCCAAAGTTATAAGGCCTCACCTTCCAATCCATACTGGAGAGAAACCGTTTGTATGTGATGTATGTTTAACATCTTTAAAATGTAACCTTCGAATATCATATACCTGTGATATATGTCAAGTGTCATTTAAAGATATGGCAGGTGTAAATTAACATCTTCGTGTCCACGCAGATGCAAAACTATTCGTGATGAGTTTCCTTGTGAAAGAAGAAAACAATTGACTTTTGCATCTGCATAATTTTAGTTTTTCTTTTTTTCTGGGCATATACAGATTCATGAGATGACCTTACATACTAATCAATGTTTTCCCATCGATGTTGATAAAAATTGTGTTTGTCAAGCATCATTTAAACTTAAACCACATTGAGATGACCACATTCATATCCACAGTGGAGAGAAACAATTTGTTTGTGATATATGTCAAAAATATTTTTTCAAAAGAAAATCTTTAAAATTTAACCTTCGAATCCACTCTGGGGAGAAGTCCTTTATATGTGATATATGTCAAGTGTCATTTAAAGATATGGCAGGTTTAAATTATCACATTCGTGTCCACACACATTCAAAACTATTTGTGTGCAGTGTATGTCAACAATCATTTAATAAGAAACAACAATTAGAAAATCACCTTCGAATCCACACTGGAGAGAAGCCAATTGTATGTGATGTATGTCAGAAACCATTTGCTCAAAAAATTAATTCAAAGAATCATATTCAAGTCCACACTGGAGAGAAACCATTTGTATGTGATGTATGTCAGCAAGCATTTACTTGTGAACATAATTTAGAAACTCAACTTCGAATCCATACAGGAGAGAAACCATTTAAATGTAATGTTTGTCAAATGTCATTTAAAGATAGACGAGGATTAAATTATCATCTTCATGTCCACACAGATGCAAAGTCATTTATGTGCAGTGTATGTCAAAAATCATTTCATAAGAAACAACAGTTAGAAAATCATTTTCGAATCCACACTGGAGAGAAATCATTTATATGTGATGTATGTCAGAAAGTATTTACTCGTAAACATAGTTTAAAGTTTCACCTTCGAGTCCACACAGGAGAAAAACCATTTGTATGTGATGTATGTCAGAAAGCATTTACTCATAAACATAGTTTGAAAAGTCATCTTCGAATCCACACAGGAGAGAAACCATTTGTATGTGATGTATGTCAAATGTCATTTAAAGATAGGTCAGTTTTGAATTATCATCTTCATGCCCACACAGATGCAAAATCATTTGTGTGCAGTGTATGTCAAAAATCCTTTAATGAGAAACAACAATTAAAAATTCACCTTCGAGTTCACACAGGAGAGACACCATTTGTATGTGATGTATGTCAAAAATCATTTGATAAGAAACAACAGTTAGAAAATCATTTTCGAATCCACACTGGAGAGAAATCATTTATATGTGATGTGTGTCAGAAAGTATTTACTCGTAAGCATAGTTTAAAGTATCACCTTCGAGTCCACACTGGAGAAAAACCATTTGTATGTGATGTATGTCAGAAAGCATTTACTCAGAAACATAGTTTGAAAAGTCATCTTCGAATCCACACAGGAGAGAAACCATTTATATGTGATGTATGTCAAATGTCATTTAAAGATAGGTCAGTTTTAAATTATCATCTTCATGTCCACACAGATGCAAAATCATTTGTGTGCAGTGTATGTCAAAAATCCTTTAATGAGAAACAACAATTAAAAATTCACCTTCGAGTTCACACAGGAGAGAAACCATTTGTATGTGATGTATGTCAGAAAGCATTTACTCATAAACTTAGTTTAAAGCATCACTTTCAAATCCACACAGGAGAGAAACCATTTGTATGTGATGTATGTCAGACAGCATTTATTCGTAAACATAGTTTAAAAAAACACCTTCGAATCCACACGGGAGAGAATCCATTTGCATGTGGTGTATGTCAGATGTCATTTAAAGATATGGCAGCTTTAAATTATCATCTTCGTGTCCACGCAGTTGCAAAATCATTTGTGTGCAGTGTATGTCAAAAATCATTTAATAAGAAACACCAATTAGAAAATCATCTTCGTGTCCACACAGTTGCAAAACCATTTGAGTGCAGTGTATGACAAATATCATTTAATAAGAAATAACAATTAGAATATCATCTTCAATCCACACTGGAGAGAAACCATTTATATGTGATGTATGTCAGAAAGCATTTACTCATAAACATAGTTTAAAGCACCACCTTCCACACAGGAGAGAAGCCATTTGTATGTGATATATGTCAGAAAGCATTTACTCATAAACAGAGTTTAGAAAGTCACCTTCGAATCCACACAGATGCAAAATCACTTGTGTGTAATGTATGTCAAAAATTATTTAATTGGAAACAACAATTAGAAATTCTCCTTCGAGTCCACACAGCATAAAAACCATTTGTATGTGACGTATTTCAGTAAGAAATTACTCGTAAGCATAGTTTTGAAAATCATCTTCGAATCCATACAGGAGAGAAACCATTTGTATTTGATATATGACAAATGTCATTTAAAGATATGGCAGGTTTAAATTATCATCTTCTTGTCCACACAGTTGCCAAACCATATATGTGCAGTGTATATCAAACATCATTTAATAAGAAACAACAATTAGAAAACCACATTCGAGTCCACACAGGAGAGAAAACATTTGTATGCTATATATGCCAGGAAGTATTTACTTATAAACATAGTTTATAGCGTCGCCTTCGAGTCCATACAGGAGAGAAACCATTTGTATGTGATGTATGCCAGAAAGCATTTACTTATAAACATAGTTTACAAAATCACCTTTGAATGCACACCGGAGATAAACCATATGTAAGTGATATATGTCAGGAAGCATTTAGACAGTAAGTGCATTTAAAAAACGCCCGGGAATCCACACTTGAATGCGATGTATGTCAACTATTATTTATAGGTAGCTGTAACTATTTCAAAATATCTTTGTTTCTATACACATCAGAAACTATTAGTGTGATGTGATTAAACTGTCATGCTCGCAGGCCTCATGATCATGTTCTTCTAGTTCTGCGGAACAGCCATAAGCAAAAAATGTATGTATACACTTGAGGACCAGTGAATAGTTATATATTGAGGCTGCAAAATTTTTCAAAAATCTTATTGTTTTATTTATCTATATGTAAACATTTTATTTATTAATACTGTAGACTCCCTCAAATCCACAAATGCCTAAAATCCGCGAATCACCACAGATGTAAACACTGAAACTTTCAGTTTAGATGTAGGGACAAAATTACAAACTTTTTAATTTTTGTATCACTAGAGGACTCTGCCTCCCGTTCAGATCCGCCAACTCTCGTTCAGATACTGCAGATTCTAAAAACACTCTAATTTGATTGAGTTTAAAAAGATTTCGAAATATTGAAATAAAATTAAAAAATCAGTGGCGATGTCCATGTAAATGGGTTTCTGTTCATTTCCCTTTGATTGGGAAATTTTAATGTCGGATTAGTTGCTGTCAAGAGATCCAATGACTGTTTTCGTCTTTGATTAAATGAGATCAGTTAAACATTTGAAAATAAGCTAATATAAAATGAATTAAGTTAACAGAGACAGAAGTAAAGGGAGAGAGAATACTTTGTCTCCCGGTTTTTTTAAACAATGGTATACGAAAGTGTTTTTGCATAAGTCATTTTAAATGTATCGCTTTAAATCTGACGTATTTTTCAACAAAGATTTTTTTAAAAAAATTCACATTAAAATACTTTTGTTTTTAGAAAGGAAATATTAATTGTGCTGTCTTAGAACTAACAGCAATAGTTAAAAAGATAATCTCAAAATATGAAATCAATGTCTCATGTAAATATATTTTTAAATTTAATCTGTTTTGCAATATTATTATTTGGTCATTTTAAATTTGACGCAATTTTCCTATTTACTGCTGTTAAAACATTAAATTTATTATTTTAAAGTTTTCTTTCTCTTTTTAATATTTACGTGAAAATTCCTTTGTTGCTAGAAAGGAAATATTTTTATTTGCGGTGCCTTAGAATTGGCAACTATAGTTTAAAAGATCATCTAGAAATTTGAAATAAATTTGTCGTGTAAATATATTTTTTAATTTAAACTATTTGGCAATACAGTAAAACCTGTGTAAGTTGACCACTTGCGGTGCCGCACTTCAGTGGTCAACTTAGAGGAGTGGTCAACTTATAAAGGGTGATGATAAATTTACTTTTTTTATGTAATATTCATGCATATCATTTTTTTCCCACAAAAATTTTATTTATTGACAGGCTTTAAAATAATATTGTATTACCATGCATATTTCTAATACCTTATAAAAGAAAATATTAACTACAAGAATGAATTAATAGTTTTGTATCAATTTTAAAATCAATTAGTATTATTACTATTTATTTTTTTTTTAAACAGTCAATCAATATACAGCCAATTAGTGATTATTCAAACTATACTAGTTATTACACATAATCTATAAAAAACATAAAAAAAAATATTTCTGCTTACCAAGTAGCACATGGGGTTATTGAAAGAAGGGAAGGAATGATAAGAGAATGGGAAATAGAAGAAGAAAATCTAGAATCAGAGAATGGAGGGGGAGGGTTGAAAAGCCAAACCCACAAGATCAACAATGTAAGAATAGATAAGCCTTGATTTATTTACCTACGCCTATCACTGCTAAAAGCATTTCCCAGGCTAAGAACTATTTCACCCTTTTAGAAATTCAAATTAAAAAAAGAAAAAAAAGCAGAAAATTTCGTGGAGAGTTACTTTTTTTTATTATTCATGATTTGTTAGCTTTTTGGATGGTCAAGTTATAAAGGGTTTTGATGGGTATTTTATAATAGTTCTAGTCAAATTTGTATAATTTCAGTGGTCAAGATACAAGATAGACAGGTGGTCAAGTTACAAAGGGTTTGTCTTGTAGTTTTGTATAGGATAAATTTGGTTTCTGACAACAGAGGTCAACATAGACAAGTGGTCAACTTACAGGGGTGGTCAACTTTACAGGTTTTACTGTATTATTATTTGGGCATTTTAAATTTGACGTAATTTCTTCCATTTGCAGCTTTTAACGGATATTAATGTATTTTTTGTTTTAAAATTTTCTTTCTTTTTTAAAATTCACATGGAAATATAGTTTTGATGAAGTAATTTTCAATATTTTTCTGCTTTTAATACGTAATCATTTAATAATAATTTGATATTTTTTTTCTGTTTATAATTGTCACATGTAAATAAATTTTTAATTTGAAGGAAATAGTATTCTTTGCGCTGTTTTTATAATTGGCAACAATTTAAAATAATAACCTTTTCTAAAATATGTAAAAATTATTTCTCTAAATGCAGAAAATTTGAGTTTAAAATGGAAATAAACCTCACAAAAATGGGTCAAATTAAAAAAATAAATGCAGTCCGAGCTCCGGGAACTTCTAATGTATTATTCTTAGAAAAAATGATTAAATTCCTATACATAGTTTTTGCTCCTATAAAACATTTTAATGGAATGATTCTGCCCAACTTTAACATTAAATAAATCTTTAAAGAATTATTCGTTTTAATAACCGTATGTATCAGCTTGTTTATAAAATATTTATGTAGAGTACTACCCTTTTTCATATTTTTGTATGCAGTAGTTTTTTTAATATTAACGAAGAAAGACCACTGGTCACAAAAAATCATTTACAGCGGCGATGACAGTGTTAGTTACCCTTTTTTGAATAGCGAAATTCTGCATGTATTTTAATATGTAATTCTTATTAATATGACAACTTATTCTTTTTCATAGAGGAATTGTAAATTTTTTTCTGAAAAAATTCAAGATACTGCAGATGTCACTGGTAATTTCAATCTTTTTGTCAAATATTTCTATCTGTTAATCAAATTTTTTGGTTATTAAGTCTGACTAAACATGAAATAAAACTTCTTTATTTATGATTTTGTTGTGAGTTAGTAGGAACTTTATGAGGCAAATGTCTTTGACTAATTCTAGAAAAATGTATGGTATCTTATCATTATTAGGCATTAATAATTACTTTACTTAATTGACCTTTACTTTTAATAATTTAATGATTTTTAAAAGTATCTTAATTTTTATTATTTTACTTTATTACTTTACTTAATTATTTTAATATTTGACTATATATTAAACATTCATTATAATTTATATTGCATTATTACATTTAAATTATTATTTAAAAAATGTAAACAAAGCAACGACCAGAAATCTGCAAAATTTTAAAGTCCGCACAACCTGTGGATTCAAAGTGTGCGGATTTGAGGGAGTCTACTGTATTTGCAAATAATAAAATATTTTGCTATCAGCAGTTTTATATAATTATTTAATGTGGATGTGCTAGTATTAAAAATAATAATTTTATTTCTACAGACGTGTGAAAATTATTAGAATAATTGTGAAATTTACATTAAACATTTGTTATATTAAAGAAATATTTAAAAAATATTGATACATTTAATATTTAGTATGCATCCCCTTGCTTTTTATCAAAGAAATGATGGCATACTTTGTATGCATTTTTGGCAATTAATTTGTATATCGTTGTCATGATGCCAAATTTGGATGAGTCTTTCTATCAGACCAGTCTTGTTTGTGATGTTGCATTTCTTTAATTTTTTCTTTACAATGGCTCAGAGTTTCTCTATGGGGTTCATATCTTAACTATTTCTAGGCCATGGAAGTGTTTTTTTAATTAAATTAAAGAAATGCAACATCACATACAAGAATGTTCTGATAAAAAAACTGATCCAAATTTGGCATCATGACAACGAAATACAAATTAATTGCCAAAAACTCATACAAAATATGCCAAGACGTATCGAATATTTAATAAAAAACAAGGCGATGCACACTAAATATTAAATGTGTCAATATTTTTTAAATATATTATTTCTTTAATATAACAAGATTTTAATGTAAATTTCTCAATTATTCTAATAATTTTCCCACGTCTATAATTGTAATGACGGTAAAAATAATAATGGACTTAGAGGCCTTTTAGGAGAGCTAAACGTGCTAGCAAGGCTATGTTTAGCATAATATCATACTAATCCTAGAATGTCACACTGGGGTCTCGCATACTCCAGGAGTTTTTATTTTGTCAATTCCTGAAATGACACACTGGGGTCTCACGAACCCAGAGTTTTTATTTTCTCAACTCTTAGAATGACACAGTGGGGTCTCATAAACCCCGCAATTATTGACAGCCACTCACACTTTGAGTATAAATGTATCTTTATTGTTTTAATGGATTGACAGCTATTCGACACCAACTTGCTAATTAATGCTGTTTTTTATTTTGTGTTTTTCTTTTTCATCTTTTTCCTTACCGTTTAGTCATATAAAACTAACACAATTATGTTGTTATTAAAATAATAATAATAATAACCGAAAAACCTTTAGTGTTTTGTAGATCCCAATAAGTCAGATTTGTTGGAAAAATGTGTGTGTGCATTCTAGGGCTAATAAATATTTTTTTTTTTTTTTTGTCAAATATCCTTTTTATAATTGTTTTTTTTTTCATATTTTTAGGTGTGTTCGGAATTATATAAATACATAGCACCTATATTTGTCGCCTGATCAATCCGTCTGCCTGCCCGCATATAACAGCGCAAAAATAACCTATCGGAATATTTTGAAAACTTAATATATTATATAATCGTTGCAGAATTTTGATGTCATTTCAAATTTTATGAAAATCGAATCGAAACTTAAAAAGATATTAATGAAAGTTTTCTTCATTCTATTAAATGCTGTCATGTGTAGGGAATTAATTTAATGATATCCCATGATAAGTAATGATTTTAGGTTACCAAGATAATTATTCAATTAAATCCTATTATGTGTAATTAATTCAGTGATAGGCAGTGACCCGGAGTCAAAAAATTTTTGATGCTCCAGCTCCGCTCCTAGATAAAATACTCTGACTCCAGCTCCGGCTCCGGCTCCAACTCGGTTTCACGCTTTTGAGTTGCAGATTTTAATTTACACTTTTAATTTTTTGCTCACAACTTCTTTCTTCCTTTACCTTCATTAAAGATCTGACAAAATGCATTTTTCTTCTCATCAAACTTGAAATGCTTGTTCAGAAAATGACATCTTTTAACTTTTGCTTTTAAAATAGAAAGTTTGGTGGAATTTTAAAGACAAATATCTTAAATTTCTTCTACACTTTTCAAACAACCAAAATTGTACAACTACACATGTAAACAACAGGCAGCAATATTTGTTTTCAAATAGTGTTGTCACTTAGCTCAAGTAGAAAGTAGAAGAAATATAGTGTTACTAAGTTTTGAGAAGTTTTCCATCTCTAATAATAATATTTAAAAAAAAATCTAAAAATGATATAATTAAAGTACTGAATAATGATGTAATTAAAATATTTTAAACCTGGAAATTTAAAAGACTGAAAAAAAAGATTTAAAAGAATATTAAAACTAAAGGAGCCCTGGAGCTGGCGAAAATTTAGAGCTCCAGCTCCAGGAAAAACACAACTCCGGAGCGCTCCGGCTCCGAGCTCCAGCTCCGAGTCTCTAGTGATAGGCAATATGTCTAGGTGTTCGCCCGGGCGCAGAATCGGCGCAACGCTGCGACGCACGTCGCAGACTCTTGAGAAAATCTGCAGACTATTTTTCAACTGTTAAAATTTAGAAAATAAAAGTTTGTTAGAAATTATTTGCCATGTGCCATAATAATACGATCCACGCCACATGCGACTGACGAAGCTCCGATTCCATTTAAAATATAAATAATTCACGGAGAAAACTCTAGACACGCGATCGTGAAACGCCTATTATTAAATGAGTCAATCCTCGTAGGGGTGATTTCTTTAGAAATTAAAAAAAATCGGTCATTAGTCCGGAAATTCGGATGTTATTATCACGAATTTCGACAAATGTTCGCCGAAAAAACAATTTTGTCAATCGTTTGCAGTTAAAATAGCCAATTTCGTCAAAGGATCGCAAAAAAAACGTGAATTTTGTCAAAAGATCGCGAAGAAAAAACGAAATTTTGTCATAAGATCAGGAAGGAAATGTCAATTTCGTCAAAAGGCTGCGAAAAAATAGCAACTTTCGTCAAAGGCTGGCGGAAAAATGTGGCTTCTGTCAAATAATCGCGGAAAAAACACGAACTTCGTCAAAGGGCTACGGAAAAATAGCAACTTTCGTCAAAAGATTGCAGAAAAACGCAAATTTCATCAAAGGATCGCGGAAAGAACGCGGATTTTATCGAAGGATCGCTAAAAAATGAGATTTTCGTCAAAAGATCCCCACTAAAAATAATCTTAAAATTATCTAAAGAAATCTCCACTTTTTCCAAAAATTCTACAGACATCTGAAGAAATTTTGCAGATTTATTTTTACCTTCAAAATATCTGCAGAATTTTTTAAGATATTCTAAAAATTACCTGCAGTAATGGGCCAATTACCTACAGATTTTTGGGCCAAATACCTACAGATTTTCTACAGATCGATCGCGGAAAAAAGGCGAATTTCGTCAAAAGATCACGGAGAAAAGGCGAATTTCGTCAAAAGATGGCGAAACTTTTGTCACAAGATCGAAAAAAAGCCCATTTCGTCAAAGGGCTGCAGAAAAATAGGAACTTTCCACAAAGGATGGCGGGAAAACGCGAGTTTCGTCAAATGATCGGAAAAAACATTAATTTTGACAAATGATCGCAGAAAAAGCGAGAATTCTGTCAAAGGATTGCGGAAAAAACACGAATTTCGTCAAAAGATAGCGGAAGAAACGCGAATTACGTCGAAAAATCGCGGGAAAAAGCAAATTTCGCGCAAAGATCGCTAAAAAACGCGGATTTCGCTAAAAGATCGCGAAAAAACACGTATATCGTTAAAAGATCGCGGAAAAAACGCAAATTTTTTTTCAAAGGATCGGCGGAGAAACGCGAATTTCATCAAAAGATTGCGAAAAAAACGCGAACATCGTAGAAAGATCGCGAAAAAAACGCGAACAACGTCGAAAAATCACGAACATCGTCGAAAGATTGCGAAAAAACTCGGAACATCATCGAAAGATCGCGATAAAAAAATCCCTCCCGGCTCGGGCCTACAGGCGGAGGTAGATTTCGAAGTTAAGTATTAAATTCACCAACAAAACTTAAATCAAGATTAGAGATAAACCCAGTTCCTCCACTAAGAATGATCTCTAGGGAGCTAAACATTTTGTGAAAATTCTAATATACACGAATACACACACGCATGTATATGGAATAGGTTTAAAAAATAGCTAAAGCAAATTCAGAGAACCTCAAAGTGTTAAAATAAGTTAATATTTCCATACTCGTGTTTTTATCATGTTTTAATACGTTTTCTCAAACTCGCATGACGTTACATATTCACCAACTGAGGTCCATTTTATTTCCAATATGACGCAATATTTTTTTTTTAATTCGTCAAACTATTTATTTCATTTTGAGTTTTCATGCGAAATCTTGCTCTAGAAAACTTATGACGTAATATTCAATTTGTTTTCAATTCGTCAAACTATTTATTTAATTTAATTTTTCACGTGAACTTGCAATAGAAAAGCAATTGTTGTGGTGAGAATTTTATTGCTTTTTTTTTAATTGTTGGCAACTGTTATAACGAAAAATATTTATTTTTTCCTGTCATTGTTGTGTAAGAGCTGGTTTTATCAGAATTTTGTTAAGACGGTATTCAAAATTTTGAACCTTCCCCATTTCCATTCTCTTGGACCGATTTTGCCCATTTTCAATCCCCGCCGAGATATTAGCCATCTCAAAGTTGTTGGCGAGTTTGAAGACGATCCGTGCATAATTGCGACTTTTATCGTGCGGACAAAATTTAGTACATACATACATACATACATATATATATATGTATATATATATATATATATATATAAACTTTTTAGGTGGGGGTGGTTTTGGGTTCCTGGGGTACTATAATGAAAAGTTATGAAGGAATTTTTAAAAAGTCGCACTATGGTAACGACTGCAATAGGTAGTATTTCTTACGAAATCTACCTAAAAAAGTGGACATTGTCGAAAGGTGGCGAAAAAACACGCATTTCGTCAAAGGATCGAGGAAAAAAAGGTGAATTCCGTTAAAGAATCGCGGAAAAATTTGCTGAAACATTGATGATTTCACGAGAATTTTTTTTTACAGCTGAGTGGCAGGTTAAATATTAGTTAGCCATGTTTTGAGTGAAAGAATGTTAAATTTTGAATTGCACAACTAGCTAAGATTGCTAAATAAAACATTGCATTAGAGTTACTTATAGTATTTGCATGAATTACTCAAATTTGATCTTCTAAGAATTTCAATCTGCTCCAATAACACTTTTATTGCTAAAAAATTGGAATTTTGCTCCTGCAAAAATGGATTTTACAGCTACAAAATTAGATTTTTGCTGCTTCAAAGTGGCTTTAGTGCACTTTCATCCTTGTATTATCACATCTATATATATTTTGATATTATCACATTGTATCAATCTTTTCAAAATTTTAGAAATTGGTGTTCATATGTTATTTTTCCTGTTATTCTGTTTTCTAACTTCACAGAAATTTTGACAAATTTTATGAAAGAATTTTCAGATAGTGGTATTAAAAATTTTGAGGACAAAGGTATTATTTTAAAAAGTACTTTCCTTTTATGTTAATCACAAATACTGGGGGGGGGGGGGAGGTGAGTGCATGAGGGATTGGAAAGAGGGCGTTTGTCCTTAAGTTTTGCAGACTGTTTTTAAAGTTTCTACTTGTGTTGCAGACTGCAGAAAAAAATTCTGCTGCTGGGGGTGTTCGTGATGATTACGTCCTATTTAAGATCGAGTCATATTTCCATATTACTGAATTTCATATATTATAATCGTAGTAAATTTATTTTTCATGCATTTTTGCATAAGAGTGCAACAGCTATTGCACCAACAGCTAAATATTTATAAAACTAGTTACAGTACGAACATTTTCCACGGCTGACGTACAATTTCTGACTTGTTTACTGTCGTTTTAGCTACATAAAAGTGATCGATCTCGGTTAATAAAAGTTATCTTTTTATTTTTATTAACCAAGTAACGTGTTTGGGTTTTGTAGGTCCCAGTGTCTCAAATGCTTTCGAAAAATATATGTGTGTCATTCTAGGGTTAAAATATGCTACATAAAGCATAATTGCAAGTACTGATACATGTGTATAAAACATACATCCTGACCTATTTGCTGAAAGCACTATTATGCGACTCGCGAAGTTCTAGTTTTCTATGATATGAGAGTATCAAATGAGCTGCACGAATAAATGGAAGATTAAATTAAAGAAATGGTTTTAAAGACGCAAGTCCCTCTTCCAGAATACCATGGTGCCCCTTTCCACTCTTGTAATGCTGAAATCTCTAATGATGATCCAATAGTGTCAGAATTCTCAACTTTGTCGAACATATTTGTGAAAAAGTGTTTCATTTTTTAATTAATTTTTTTTATTTAATGTATTAACATATTTTTCAATTAATGTACATGCTCTAAAACATGTATTATCATTATTTGCAAACAGGGTTCGTTGATATATATCAATGGATATATATCATGATATATATATTGATATATATCCGATATTTATTTTTAAAATACCAAGATTTTTGATATTTTCATATACGTATAATATTTATTTTCAAAATATCTCTGTGCAAGATAATTTTGTTATTTTCACTAAAAACAAGTGCAAATGTAATTTTCAACTGGCGGTGACTTTTGTAGCCAAAGAAGAAAGCAAATATCTTTTCCAAGCTTTATCTTTGAAGCTTTTATTTTTAAATGTAGACCTAATAATTACGCGAGACAATTAATTCGAAACAGCGATTGAAAGATAAACTGTCTGATTTAGATAATGTTACATACAGCTTCATTAAACAAAAATCTTTTCTAATTTGGTTTAGTTGAGTCTAAATTGTGCAATATGTTACTGAATTAAAAACTAATATGTTGTGGCCATCATAAAACTTTCTTCTATGCGTCAATTAAATCTTTTAAATAGTACAAGAAATTACATCAATTTAGCCCCAGTTCATATCAAAGTGTATCTGAATTTGAAGTTTTGATGAAAATTCGTGCATTAGTTCTTGGGATAGAGCTATCGCGGAAATACTGAAAAATGTAGCATAGCAGCGCCACGTGTTGAGCGATTTACACCAAAACATAACCAACACTAATTGATATCAAGGTGTACCTGAATCTGAAGTTTGATGAAAATTCGTGCATTAGTTATTGAGATAGAGCTATGGTGGAAATTCTGAAAAATGTTGCATACCAGCGCCACCTGTTGAGCGATTTACACCAAAAACTAAACAGCTCTAACTCATATCCAGGTATACCTGAATCTGAAGCTTGTTGAAAATCCAAGCATTAGTTCTTGAGATAGAGAAATTGCAGAAATTACAAAAAATGCAGCATAGCAGCGCCATCTGTTGAACGATTTACAACAAAATGTATGAAACATCAATTCATGTCAAGGACTAACTGAATCTGAAGTTTGATGAAAATCCCTGCATTAGTTCTGGAGATTGAGCTATTGTGGAAATCGTGAAAAATGTTGCATACCAGTGCCACCTCTTGAGCGATTTACACCAAAAACTAATCAGCACCAATTTATATCATGGAATAACTGAACATAAATTTTTATTAAATTCCGTGCATCAGTTCTTGAGATAGAGCACCCACAAAATGTGTGTCACACACAGACAGACAGACATTTTGTAAAAACATGTTTTTCGAAATATCTGACTCCTAAAACGTGTAAATCCGTCGAAAACCGAAAGTTGCAAATTTTCATGAATCTAATACTTTCTTCTTATAAAGATAAGAAAGTAATTAGACAAGCTTACATTTATGTTAAAATTCCTCTATAATAATAAAATTGTATTTAAAATTTTGTTTTATAGATTTCTTGATACTGAATCCTGTAGTTTACCTTTTTTTAGTGCGTGTATAAAGTAAATTTTATATGTTTTCAATTAGTTATCTTCAATTATTTCGAAGTGAAAGAAAAGAAAAAGGGTAAGAGAAATTAATTTTTAGAATATTGTTTGATTAAGTTTTCATGTTAAATGCAATACGTTATAGTTTCTAATTTATATTATGCTTGAAAATATTTATTGTCAGCAGTAAGTTGACTATTTTGAAAATATCATATTTATAGAAAATATCGGGTATTTTTTATATTTTCGAAAATATCATGATATTTACAAACCCTATTTGCAAATGAACCATTGTTTATATTTTTTCAAATAATGATAATACCTGTTTTACCAATAAATAGTCATAAATAAATTTTATGCCAAATATTAATTCTGTGTTAGCTTTCAAAATAATTCTAATTTTAGTAAATAAGACAAAAAGAAATTTAAAAAAAAATACATCAAAAGATTTTTTATAGAAAATATCACCTTTAAAACATACATATAATTGCTTAGAAAGGTGTTACAAATATATAAAGATATTATTTAATATAACCCTGAAATCTATCGAACGCACACGCGTTTATTTTCAAAGAGGAAAGTATGATTGACTAGACTATTCTAGTCAGTCATCCTTTCCCCTTTGAAAATGAGCGCGGGTGAATTCGAAAGATCTCAGGGTTATGATAAATAATATCATTATATATTTGTAGCACCTTTTTAAGTAATTATATGTATGTTTTAAAGTTTATATTTGTAACAAGGTAAAAATTTCTTCACGACAAAATATTTCACTTTTTTTTTTTTTTTTTTAAATGCAGTGTTTTGACTCCATTTAAATATCACCATCAGTAGCATTCAATTGTCCAATATTTAGTCAGGAGAATTGGTTTTAAGGAATAAACTGCGTTAGAAAAAAATTCTTCTAAGTCTCATGCTTTGTTGTTTTATTTATTATTATTATTATTTCTACTAGTTTTTGTGTCAGAAATGTAAATTAGAAGAGGCATTTTTAATTGAATTTTATAAAAATAATATTATCTGGAAACTATTTAAAATGCAAATGTACTGGCTAATTTAATATAGAGCTCTGAACGTATCTGCATTTAAAGGTCTATATATTTTATCTACTATTCTAAAAGATGTGTTAGTTACTAAAATATTAATATTTTTCTAAAATAAGAATACCGTAAAGTACCGAAGGTAAGCGCCTTTAGCAGTGTTCTCGCTAACGCTCGCCACACTGTTAAAAAAAAAAAAAAAAAAAAAAAAAAAAAGGACTAAAAAACGGAAATACTACTGGCAATCTAGACGCCAGTACTATTTCCGTTTTTGTTTTTTTTTTGCGGGAATTTTTACCCATAAATTACAGAAAAAATTCCGTTTTTAATCAGAAAAACGGAAAATTTTCTGTAATTTATGGGTAAAAATTCCCGTAAAAAAACGGAAATAGTACTGGCGTCTAGAATGCCAGTAGTATTTCCGTTTTTTAGCCCGTTTTTTTTTACAGTGTTGCGCCAAATCGCGACAAAATGCTCCATTTGGCGAGTAGAAGCTCAATCAGACTCGCCAAATTGCGAGTGGTCAATTTTTGCTCTTTTTGTGTGTGTGCCTGTGCCAATATAGTCAAGATTCTTATCCGCTTTGCTAAACGATTGATGTCGCTTTAAATGTTCAATCGCACCGTGCCATTTACTACATTGCTCTATTTATAGAGATACTGACTCAACACTAATTCAGTTTAGCAACAGCCAAAGACACAGAAAGGATTATGCGAAAAGTATTTCTCTATTGTCAGTTATCACTATCTATGCGCCGGAGTCGCGCCTGTAAGAACACAAACAAAATTACTCGCATCAAGCTCTATATAGAGAAAAGTTTTGCTATAATGCGATGTTGAAATTAGCGATTTACCAATTTATCAGTTGTTTGCAAAGTATCTCTGGCCGGTCAAATTTTTTCTATCGGTTAAGAGTCGAAATTACATAGCAATTTTTAGTGTATATTTTCCAATGGTAAATCAAAGATAGCTGTTTTTTTATTTTTATTTAGATTGCTAAATTAATATAGGAAACATTTACATATTCTGGAGACATTTAGAATGTACTTATGTTTTTTATAGTTTCTGTAGCGGACAGTAAAATTTTTATTTTATAAGCAATTACAAAAAATTAGGTTATTTTAGAACATTTTGAAAAAAAGAGATACAATAAACAATTAAATTTAAAAAATCAAAAAACCCGACTGCGTAAAAAGCGAACTAATTATTTATTTCTCATTAATGTGAAACTATTTTTTTCAATTCCTACTATTAGCCCACACTCTCGCTATATATATCTTGTTCAAATTTTCAATCGTTAATAAAATACTTATTATTCATCTAATCAAGCTCAAATAAATTTTTTTAAACTTTTAGTGGATGACACTTGATGTTAATCCAGTTTTTTTCAAATATTAATTCATTAATTAAATTAAATTAATTAATTTTCAGTAATCGAGAGAGCCCTCTTCTTGATCAAGGCATTTTAAGCACAACTCAAGAGAAAAGAAGAATTGGAGAAAAAAAATTCTCTTATTGATCTAAGTAGGAATTGACTTATTATTATTTTTATTATTATATTACTTGTTTATATTACTTACCTATTTTTTTTTATTTACTTGTATTGGTGACTTTTAAGTTGTGTTTAATTGTTAGTTCCTATCTATAAACACTGTTTTGATCAGGTCTATAGAAGTCTATGATGGTTAGAGTTGCAGTAAAGCTAGATATCCTACCTACATAACTTCCAGGTTGTATAACATTTTAACGAAGCTTCTGACTGTAAAATAGTCAATGAAACATCGTCTTCATTTTGAAAGACCTATCTAATGATATGCCACTCAATAAAGTACGCAATTTTTTTCGTCTCTACCGCCATTTTGTATTCTACGGCCGCCATTTTGAATTTATAAAAACAAAACTTAGCCTATAACCATCGGGCCGTTAAGACGAATTGATAGAGACCCCATTCATTAAAATCCATCCAGCCGTTGGGATGTTTCGAGGGCATAAAGAAATCTACATACACAGATACGCGTGAAACACATAACCCTTCTTTTCAGTCGGGTAAGAAGGGGTTAAAGATAAAGATAGATTTTTCAGTGTTTCACGCAGGATCTATTTTGCTAGCATTTCTTTTCATTGGGCTACTGTTTTTTATTTCTTATTCGCCAAATCGCCAATGTTGGTCAAAAGCCCGTGAGAACACTGGCCTTTTCATACAGGAAATTCTAATGATTTTAAGGGGGGGCTTATAATTGGAACTTTTCTTAAAAGAGTAGGAAAATTAGGAGTGTGTGTGTGGGGGGGGCGTATATTTGGAATAATATGAAATTTCACAGGACTTTTATAATTTTCGAAATAAAATCAGACAGGGTTCCTACGGGTCAGCGAAAAGTCAGGGAATTTGAAAATTTAAGCAAAAAGTCAGGGAAATCTCAGGGAAAATTTTAAATATTTGAAAAGGTCAGGGAAAAGTTAGGGAATTTTTTATGTGCTACTTCCATCAGAATCTCTATTATCGTCGTAAATGAAGAAATTTTGAATTAATTATTCATCCAATCTAAAATTTTTGTATGAAATAAATGCAACTTATAACAATATGAAAAATAATTAAAAGTCAGAAATTCATACATCGCGTACTTTTTTCTAGCATTTATCTAGATTAAAGTTGTCCATTGTGGAGGGTTTTACAGCAATATATAAGCCGAATTTTTACTAAGACAGGTCAGGGAATTTTTTTTTTAACTTCAGGGAGAACCGGGAAAAATCAAGGATTTTTTTTTTACCAGAATTGTGTAAGAACCCTTTCAGATCAAATAATTTTTTTTTTGTTTTTAAAATCCCCTTCCACAGAAGCTAAGTAGTTTCCATTAATAAAAATAATAAATTAATGAAACAAAACTTCATAAAATAATTAAATTAGATATGAAAGAAATATGAATCAAAATTATAAAACTTAAACTCAATGTAAATATCCATTAAATCTTATTGCATAAAATCAAGGAAAACATTAATAGTATCCTTCAAAAGGAACATTCCTTTCAAAGGTCTAGTAGGGCGCATAGCGAAGTACGCCATTCTAGGATACAATGATATATAAAGAGATTAGATAAAAATAAATTGCTTGATATATATTCATTTTGGCGATATGGAAACAAAACAAAACAAAAAAAAAAAACAAAAAAAAAAAACAAAAAAAAAAAAAAAAAAAAGGAATTTCCAGCAATAACAGAAGGATTGAAAGAGTCAGAAAATAAAACTTGAAGGGGAGGAATTATAAATGGCACCTTTTCGAAAAAGGAAAAATTACCATATATGAGGTGGGCTTATATTTTGAGGGGGCTTACTTTCGGTACTTAACGGTATTTATTACTGCAAAGTACTATGATACACTGACTGGGTTTATATTTAAAAATGAAAAATTGTGAACAATTGTTAATAATTCATCTATATAATAGAAGCCTAAGTCATGTGACTGTCATCAACAATTCCGGGTTGACCGCTTCACTTTTTGTATGCCAAGCAGCCAATTTGGTAATTTAGCCGGAAGCAGGTGATAAATCGCCAAATATTGTAAATATCACGTCATCAGTATTATAATAGTCCATTTCATGCGACTGTCATAAACAATTTTTCACGTGGTAAATTAAAACAAAGCTTTGATGTTGAAATTAAATGTCATGGTTTATGGTATTATTTATTACTCTTTTTTTAAAGCCATAATTGAGCGTTATAAATTTTAAATATTTCAGTTTTAAATTAAAGTTATGCATTGTAAATAAAATGAGTGAAAGTACTACATTTTAAATGAAATACGAAAAAGTACTACGGGAACAATGTTTGGCGATCTATCACCTGCGCCCGGCTAACATAAAAATGCCAAGTTCAGGATTTCTGTATCAGAATCTTCGGATTTGGCGAAGGATTGAGCAAGTAAATTAAATTATGTATAAAAGTAGCGTGATACAATGCTTAGCATATGTTTAACGGAGACCAAACTGGTCACCAAGGGCAGCTAGTTAATAAAGAAAATGCAAAATGTTAAAAGGAAAAGTAACAATGAAATAATATTCTATTTTTTCCTTGTGTTCACAAGTTCATTGTTCAACAAGCACGAAACTTTCTGACACAATGACGGACTCATTTTCAAACGTATATTTGTAAAATTGCTAATCCTGACTATGGAAGCGGTGTGGAATCGAAATGAGTTTTCCATTTTTTGATAAATAAATTGCGTATCGAGTTATAAGCGATTTTGATCACGTAACAAGACTTTTTTCTACCTTTGACTGTTTTTTTTTTCCTTTCATCTGAAAATTCAGTTCAAAACGCCAACTTCGACAATATTTTCTGAAAGATCTCTTGCTTTGGAGCAATTCCACAGAAAATTATCATTTTTTTTTTTGGGGGGGGGGTAAAATTTATAATATGTTTAATTTAAGGGTATGATTGGAAAACTTGATATTTTCATATTCTATAATAAAATTCTAATAAATAGGCATTGTAAATTACTGTTTACAAACTAACTTAAGCACCATTATTGTCTTTGTAAAGTCATAATGTTACGTCAGTTACACAATAACAGTTACGTCAGTTACACGTGTAAATGCCATTTTTTTCTTTTTTATTATTCAGAATTTAATTAAACAAGTTACTCTTACAATTTAGCATTACTTAGTGTTGTTGAGAACATTGAATCACTTTTTTTTTAACGGGATAGTTTTGATAATTTTTACACTTCAATGAAGGCAGAAAAAATGTTTGTATATTTTATGTTACGTCAGTTATAGAATCAGGGTTCGCACAGACTCCTTAGACTCCTTGGAAACTCCTTAGAAATGAAAACATTCCCAAGTAGTACTTAGAACTACTTAGATAAGAAAACCACTCCTTAGAAACTCCTTAAATTGTATTGCAGCTTCGGACGAAAGCGATATTGTTGCCGAGGGGAAAAAATCGTGATTGTAAAACGCACGGTAAATCCTTTATGCACGTCATTCATCTGATGCACATCATTGATTGGGTAGGATAATCTTAATAGCAGGGCTCCCACTATGTCCGTTTTCAATTATTAGGCCCGTAAAGTCCGTTTTTCGGACACTATTAGCTGACCTTTAAATTTTATCGATATTTGACATTTACCCAAGAATCTCGGAAAAATCGCGTTTTTCGCAAATATGTTCCAAAAAAAAAAAACCCCGTCAAATTTCGTCAATCGATCGCGGAAAAAATTCGTTAATTTTGTCAAGGGATCGTGAAAAAACGCGAATTTCTCCAACGATTTCGGGAAAACTCTCATTTCTTTAAAAGATCGCGAAAAAATGCGAATTTCTTAAAAGACAGCGAAAAAACTCGAATTTACTTAGTCAGAGGATCACGAAAAAACGCGAATTTCGTTAAAGATCGAGAAAAAAGCGGATTTCCTCAAAAAAGCGAGAAAAAATGCGAATTTCCTCAAAAGATCGCAAAAAACACGCGAACTTCCTGAAAGATCGCGAGAAACACGTGAATTTTGCCAAAGGATCGCGAAAAACACGCGGTTTCCATCAAAGGATCTCGAAAAAACACGTCAGTTTCGTCAAACTATCGAAATAAAACGCGAATTTTCCCAGAAGATCGCGAAAAAACGAGAAATTCTCCAGAAGATCGCGAAAAACACGCGAATTTCGTCGAAGGATCGCCGAAAAACACGCGAATTTCGTCAAAGGATCGCCGAAAAACACGCGAATTTCGTCAAAGGATCGCGAAAAACACGCGGTTTCCATAAAAAGATCGCGAAATAGACGTCAGATTCGCTAAACAATCTAAATAAAACATGAACTCCATTAAAAGATCGCGAAAAAAGCGAATTAATCCAGAAGATCGCGAAAAAAACACGAATTTCATCATAAGATCACGAAAAAAATAATTTCACCTTCAAAGAACGCTATTACCGGTGTTCTAAAAGAACAAATTCAAAACTTGTTACATTTTTTCTTGTATGTTGCGTTTAGCATTCTTTTTTTTTTCCTTTAAAATTTTCTTTAGGATGTATCATGTATGTGATACACATAATGTTTGGAGTTTGACTAATCTCTATTTATATGGCCTAGGTGTGATTCTAGTCCGAATTTTCCGAAAATGTAAGGCATTCATTTCCGAAAATTTTAAAAAATCTGTCACCAGTCCGAAAATTCCGACATGTGGTCGCCGAAAAAAATAAATTTTGTCAATCGTTTGCAGAAAAAGTGCCAATTTCGTCAAAGGATCGTGGGGTAAACGCAAATTTCGTCAAATAATCGCGAAAAAACGCAAATTTCGTCAAATAATCGCGAAAAAACGCAAATTTCGTCAAAGAATCGCGAAAAAAACCGCAAATTTCGTCAAAAGATCGCGATAAAACGGCAAATTTCGTCTAAAGATCGCGAAAAAACGGCAAATTTCGTCAAAAAATCTGCAAAAAAATCACAAATTTTGTCAAAAGATCGCGAAAAAACCCCATAAATTTCGTCAAAAGATCGCGAAAAAAACCCATAAATTTCGGCAAAAGATCGCGAAAAAACCACAAATTTCGTCAAAAAATCCGCTAAAAAATCACAAATTTCGTCAAAAGATCGCGAAAAACCCCACAAATTTCGTCAAAAGATCGCGAAAAACCCCACAAATTTCGTCGAAAGATCGCGAAAAAAAGGCAAATTTCGTCAACATCGCGAAAAAACGCGAATTTCGTCAAAGAGCCGCGGAGAAAACGCATAGCTAGTGTCGGAAGTGGATTCCCCCTCTGGTGTAACTTTTCAGAACTGCTGTCAGAACTTTGCTGTGAATTTCAGAATTTTTTTTTTTTTTTTACTCAGAATCACCCCTGCTGACATGACCATTGGTCACTGCATAAAAAAGTTGATAAACTTACGAAATCAGCAAGCAATATATTGTGAATACTGTGCAATTTCAGCACTAACAATTAGATTCTAATGGAGTAAAATTTGTTTTTGAAAAGTTTTTTTTTATCCAAATTGGGCATTAAAGATTGGAGTGTGCATACCACATAACGATTCAGCACATAAAAACATCAACAAAAACATGGCAAATCCTTGAAATTTTTTGGACTCCTTGGATTTTTTGGGTACTCCTTGGATTTTTTGTTCCCAACTCTGTATGAACCCTGTAGAATTTTGAATTGCAATTTTTGGGACTAAAAGAGAGATTGAAATAAACTGCAGGTATTTGGGTATTAAGGCCTTAGTAAGAAATATTTGAAATTACAAAAATTTGTTCTACCATATTTGTATGGTATATAATGGTATGTAAGATCATAATGGTATGTAAATTTTCTACATAGTTTTGAAAACAAAATTCGATGATCAAATGTTACGTCAGTTACGATGGAATTGCCCTTTGCTTTAATAATGATAATAATGAATAATTTAAAAAAAAAACGAAAAATCATGTATCCAGCATATATTATGTAACACTTTCCAACACATTTATAATACCGTAATAAAATTTTACAGTTTTTTTAAGGCGAAAGATGTCTAAAGGAACAATTTGAAAAACGCATATTGCATTTCAAAACCAAAATTCTGCTATTACCATGAATAGTTGGAAAAATATACATTTTTTTGTGCAGCCCTGTATATGATCTATTGGTATGTATGTATACTACATAGTATGCTAAAAGTTAGTTCATTTAAACGCATAGCACTGTTGAAAATTTCCATTCAGCAATTTCCGCCAATAAACGGATTTTGAAAAGTTTTGTGAAGCCCTGTATATGATATACAGAATTTATACACACCAAGTAACATTTAAAAAATTATTAAATTTACAAACGCAGACCACAACAGTAAACGCACTTCCAGCAATTATTGTTCGTATCCGCTAGGGAGATTTTACTGTATGTTACAGTAAAAATTCCATATCATTCTTGAATAGCGACGATTCACCTTGAATATATCATTCGATCATTCTTGAACAGCAGTTTAGTGATCATCTTTTTCAATGATCATCTTTTTCATGATATACATTCAAAGTATATCATAACTCTAATAATTAAAAGCTCGAAAAAAATTGAATATGAATATATTTATTATTACCAAGGCAAGCCTGGTTCAGATCACATATAGCGGTGATCACTCGCTTCCAGAATTTTATTACATCTACCATAAAAACAAACTGAAAAATAGTAAAAATGTAGGGTTGTAATAATTCTTGGCGATGACTAATTTTCGCCAAGTCAAACAGAAAAAAAGGGGGTTTTAACAGTAGGAACTCAGAAGATGAAGAACCGGCAGAAGAAAATGTGTCACAGGAAAAATGCATATATTTGACTGAAGAATTAATATCTGTTTTAGAGAAGCTACAATACTGTATTTCCGAAATAGATATTTTTCACTTGCATAAAATACAAGAAAAACTTGTTAACCATTTATGCCCCGACAGTACTTTAACCCTTTATGTACTGAATTATGAATTCATGAAAATTTTATCTTCTGAAGTATTTTTCAAACTACATTAGAAGATTTACATAATCATTTAATACATTTTTGAAGGATTGATTAAATTTGAATTTATAGGGATTTTGTGCAATATTTATAACCCCACTCAAATCTTTTGTTTTAAATATTTTTCTTAATAATATTTCTACTACTAAATGGAAAAATTTCTAAACAGGATTATTTTTCTAGTTTGTGGTTGGTCAGTGATTCTTAATCTGATAAAATTTTAGAATGAATATACATAATCAGCTGTTCCAAACTTCATGAATTTTGCCATGAGTCAGTGTATACTGTTTTTCGTTTTTGAAACTTTGCATGTCTGTAAACATAAATGTTTTATCGCTTCATACTTTTATGCATTTTACACTTTAAAAATTGATAATTTTTTTCGCTTTGTTTTATAGATTCTTCAACAATAAAGATTTACTGATATTAATGCTTGATTGCTGCTTTTCTGTGAAGTTTATATACTGACTAATTTCCTTGTGAATGAAGAAAACAGTTGACGTATGCAGTTGCATATTTTTAGTTTTTCTGGGAATATAGAGATTTGTGAGACGTCCTTATATACTGATCAACTTCGTTAAAAATTCATTTGTGTGCAGTATTTGTCAAAAATCATTTAAAGCAAAATAACATTTAGAAGATCACCTTTTATCTACAATGAAGATAAAGCATTTGTTTTTGATGTAAATCAAAAAGCTTTTATACAGGAAAAACACATAAAAAGGCACATTCAAATCCATTTGCATGAGAAGCGTTATGTATGTGATATATGTCAACAGTTATTTAAAAAAGGAGAAAGCTTTAAATATCATCTTCTTGGCCGCAATTGTGAGAAAGCATTTGTGTGCAGTGTATATCAAAAATCATTTAAACAAAGTTGTCACTTAGATAATATCTTCTCATCCACACTGGAGAGAAACAATTTGTTTGTAATATATGTCAAAAATCATTTTTCAGAGGAACATCTTTAAAATCTCACGTTCGAATGTCATTTACCTATGATATATGTCAAGTGTCATTTAAAGATATGGCAGGTTTAAATTATGATCTTTGTGTCCACACAGATGCAAAACCATTTGTGTGCAGTGTATGTCAAAAATCATTTAATAAGAAGCAACAATTAGAAAATCACCTTCGAGTCCACTCAGGAGAGACACCATTTGTATGTGATGTATGTCAGAAAGCATTTACTCATGAAGCTAGTTTAAAGGATCACCTTCGAATCCACACAGGGGAGAAACCATTTGTATGTGATGTTTGTCAGAACTCATTTAGACAGAAAGTACATTTAAAAAACCACATGGGAATCCACTCTGGGGAGAAACCATTTGTATGTGATGTTTGTCAAAACTCATTTAGACAGAAAGTACATTTAAAAAACCACATGGGAATCCACTCTGGGGAGAAACCATTTGTATGTGATATATGTCAGAAAGCATTTACTCGTAAATATATTTTAGAGTATCACCTTCAAATCCACACAGGAGAGAAACCATTTATATGTGATGTATGTCAAATGTCATTTAAACATAGGCCAGGTTTAAATGATCATCTTCATGTCCACACAGATGCAAAATCACTTGTATGCAGTGTATGTCAAAAATCATTTAATAAGAAACAACAATTAGAAAATCACTTTCGAATCCACACTGGAGATAAGCCATTTGTATGTGATGTATGTCAGAAAGCATTTACTCATAAACATAGTTTAAAGCACCACCTTCAAGTTCACACAGAAGGAAGAGAGAAACCATTTGTATGCGATGTTTGTCAGAAAGCATTTACTCATAAATATAATTTTAAAGCACCACCTTCGAGTCCACACAGGAGAGAAACCATTTGTATGTGATGTATGTCAGAAAGCGTTTACTCATGGACCTAGTTTAAAGCATCACCTTCAAATCCACACAGGAGAGAAACCATTTGTATGTGATGTATGTCAGAAAGCATTTACTCGTAAACATACTTTAGAAAATCACCTTCGAATCCACACAGGAGAGAAACCATTTATATGTGATGTATGTCAAATGTCATTTAAACATATGGCAGGTTTAAATTATCATCTTCGTGTCCACACACATGCAAAACCATTTGTGTGCAGTGTATGTCAACAATCATTTAATGAGAAACAACAATTAGAAAATCACCTTCGAATCCACACAGGTGAGAAACCATTTGTATATGATATATGTCAGAAAGCATTTAGACAGAAAGTGTGTTTAAAAAAACACTTGGAATTCCACACTTGAATGTGATGCATGTCAACTATTATTTATAGATAACTGTAACTATATTAATACTTGGAAATTTTATCAGAGAAAATTTTCGACTTGCATACAATATTTCAAATGAAATACAAATTTGAAATATTATTTGCTTAAAAGGCGCAAAGGCCAACATAGTGGAAAAGTTTCCATGCCGGGATTCGAACCCGGTTCATCAGCATAGCACAGTGAAGTTCTGCCGACTAAACCACATGCAGCGATACTCAGCCTGGAACTTCTCACTATTACATGTTAGCAGGGTTACAACTACTACTTGTGCTGCGTTTGTAGCCATGCCAACATGTAATAGTGAGAAGTTTCAGGCTGGGTATAATTCCATGTGATTTATTCAGTATAACGTCAGTGCGCTATACTGATGATCCGGTTTCGAGTCCCGTCATGGAAACTTTCTTACTATTTTGGCATTTGCGCCTTTTAAGCAATTAAAATTTGAAATTATTCCATTTGAAAAAATAGCTATAACTAGTTTAAAATATCATCTTCGTTTCTACACACATGAGAAACGATTAGTGTGAAGTGTTTAAACAGTCAGGCACGCAGGCCTCGTGATCAAGTTCTTTTCGTTCTGAGGATCAGCCATAAGCAAAAAATGTATACACTTGAGGATCAGTGAATGGTTATATATAGAGGCTGCAAAAATTTTCAAAAATCTTATTCATTTCTTTAGCCATATGTAAACGTTTTATTTATTAACACTGTGGCATCCCCTAAATCCACAAACAGCAAAAATCCGCTCATAACCACAAATGTAAACAATGAAACTTGCACTTCAGATGTAGGGACAAAATTACATACTTCTTGTTTTTTATATCAGTAGGAGGCTCTGCCTCCCGTGCAGGCCGCCATCCCTCGTTCAGACACTGCAGATTCTAAAAACACGCTAATTTGATTGACTTTAAAAAGTTTACGGAAGATTGAATTATAATTAAAAACCAGTGGCGATGTGCCTGTAAACGGGTTTCTATTCATTTTCCTTTGATTGGGGAATTTTAAGGCTGAATCAGCTGCTGTTAAGAGATCCAATGGCTGTTTTCGTCTTTGTCTAAGGGGATCAGTTAAACATTTGAAAGTAAGCTAATATAAAATGAATTAAGTAAACAGAGACTTTGTCTCCCGGTATTTTTTAACAATGCTATAAGAAAGTTGTTTTATATAAGTCATTTTAAATGTATCGTTTTAAATTTGACATATTTTTCAAGTAAGTTTTCTTTCTTTTTTTAAAATTCACGTAAAAATACTTTTGTTTTTAGAAGGGAAAAATTAGTTGCGCTGTCTTAGAACTCACAACAATAGTTAACAGGATCAACTCAAAATATTAAATAAATGTTTCATTTAAATATATTTTTTAATTTAATCTGTTTTGCAATATTATTATTTGGCCATTTTAAATATGGCGCATTTTCTCCTATTTATTGCTGTTAAAACATGTTAAATTTATTATTTTAAATTTTTCTTTCTCTTTTTAATATTTACGTGAAAATAATTTTGTTGCTAGAAAGGAAATATTTTTATTTGCGCTGCCTTAAATTTGGCAACAATAGTTTAAAAGGTCATCTAGAAATGCGAAATAAATGTGTCGTATAAATATATTTTTTAATTTAAACTGTTTGGCAATATCATTATTTGGCCATTTTAAATTTGACGTAATTTCTTCCATTTACATCTTCTAACGCATATTAATGTATTTATTGTTTTAAAATTTCCTTCCTTTTTTAAAATTCACATGGAAATATAGTTTTGATGAAGTAATTTTCAATATTTTCCTGCTTTTAATACGTAATCATTTAATAATAATTTGATTTTTTTTCTGTTTATAATATTTACATGTAAATAAATTTTTAATTTGACGAAAATAGTATTCTTTGCGCTGTTTTTACAATTGGCAACAATTTAAAATAATAACCTTTTCTAAAGTATGCAAAAAATATTTATCGAAATGCGGAATATTTGAATTTAAAATAGAAATAAACCCTCAAAAAATGAGTCAAAAAAAAAAAAAAAATGCAGACTGCACTCCGGGAGATTCTAATGTATTATTTTTAGAAAAAATGATTAAATTCCTATTTATACTTTTTGCTCCTATAAATCTTATTAATGGAACGATTTTGTTTCATTTTTAACATTAAATATCTCTTAAGAGTTATTAGATTTAAAAACTGTCTGTATCAGCTTGTTTATCAAACATTTCTGTCTAATACTACCCATTTTCATATTTTTGTATGGAGTAGTTTTCTTAATATTAACGAAGAAAGACCACTGGTCACAAAAAACTATTTACAGCGGCGGTGACAGCGTTAGTTACTTTCTTTTAGAATAGAGAGATTCTGTATATATTTTTATATGTAATTCTTATAAATATGACTGAACTTATTCTTTTTCATGGAGGAAGTATAAATTTATTTCTGAAAAAATTCAAGATATTGCAGATGTCACTGGTAATTGCAATCTTTTTATCAAATATATCTATGTGTTAATCAAACTTTTTTGGTTATTAAGTCTGACTAAACATGAAATATAAAATCCGTTTACAGTATGTTAGAGTAAAAACTCCATATCAGACATTCTTGAATCGCGGACATCTCTATTTAGCGATCACTTTTTTTAGTGGACACCGTTATAGAGCAGATAAATTCTGCGATGCAAAGATGTCCACTTTTGAGAGGGTTCACTGAATTTTGATAAATATATTTTTTATTTTTATTCCACGGTCGAAGTCCAAATTATTGATTATAATTAGTGCAGTGTTGAAAGACATTTAAAATATCAGTTTTACAAAAATTACATACCAAATTTGGGGTCTCCTAAAATCAAAGGGGGGGGGGGGGGTTGTACAGGATCAAGACCCCGTTTGTTCATGCTTTAATTAGGTCCTGAATCTCGAAGAAACCCAACCATGCTTTAGGGTACTCTAAATAGAGGAATCCATTATGGAGGTTTTGATGTATGTTAGAGTAAAAACTCCATATCAGATGTTCTTGAATACCAGACCTCTATTTAGTAATCACCTTTTTCAATCCAGATCACATACATAATTGTTCATGTTTATTTCTGAAAATCAGACCTCCGAATAGTGAACAAATACCGTGGTGTCTGCTGTTGAGAGTTTTTATTTTATATACAATGTGACCTCAAAAAGATAAGATCTTAAGATATGTGTTGATATTACTATTCGAAAATAGTGGTAAGTACACTTTTGAAATCTATATATATAAAAGCCGTTCTCTGTGTGTATGTCCTTTATACAAATCTTCAATTTTAGACCGAATTGCACGAAACTTGCTGTATATACGTTTTAGAATGTGGAAAAGATCACTGTCTACTTTAAAAAATTATCAGACCACTATTTATACTTTTTTTCTACCACTTCCATAATTTAATATTATAGAAATATCTCTTTTTAAATCTTTTTTAATTCAAACGTTTCTTTCCTGTTGCCAAACCCTAAAAAATGACACAATAATGTGAAAAAAAAATAAGGATAACGCGTGTATTTTGTTTCTATTTGCCAATAAAAATTCAGATTTTCGTGCTATATTTTTGTGTGTTTGATACTGACGTCATTGTAAACAGAAAATTTACATTTTTTTGTATATAAAATAAAAACTTTAACTATAAGAGCGGGAAAATAACGTAGCACCTCAATCTGAATGTTTTTTTTATTAAAACATCTATTTTAATACAAACAGTCAAATTTCTTGAAAACATTTTAAGAAAAAGAAAAAAAAGGCTAGATATGACGTCACATTCTATCAAATCTTTTCAACGCGTAATCAAACTCATTGTAAACATATGGCTCCTATATTTTGCTTACTACTTCGATTGTATACTACAGCCATATCTTATAGCTATACGTTATCGCTAAGTGTTGTATTGGTTTAGATTCAGTGCTCACATTTTCTGTGATTTATAGCAAAAAGAGAGAGGTTATTTACATTTTCAAAAACAATCTTGACCGATGTCTTGATTTAAAATTTATGGAAAATGACATCATTTCATCTAATCATTGTAGATTTAATTTCAATAAAATTTCAAATTTTCCAAATAAAATTTTAGTAACTGCTACCTCATTTGGATGTATTTTTTTGCATTTCCCCGCGTATTGTGAAGATATTGTATACTTCTGTTACGCGCGCCAAAGGAAACATGTATTTTAATTTTAAAAGTTAAAAAAATTACCACAATGTGTCAAAAAAACATCCTTTTTCTGAATTTAAATTTCGCGAGTTCCAAAATTAAAACTAAAAATGTGAGTTTTTTCATAAACTTCAAGTTAAGGCTGTTCATAAAGTTAAGGCTGTTCTCAAATCCAAAGGAGCTGTTTTCTGACATATTTTTTAATTAATTTTTGTTCGGAAACGCATAAAATTGACAAGAGTTCTTATTTAGAAACTATGTAATCGAAAGATAGTTTCCATTTGTTGGTAAAGGTATAAGATCTTTCAGTTGATTTTTTGAACTGAATTTCGGACGCAACAGTGCAATAAAGGATAAAAACCGGCAGTCACGCAACCACAATTACTCATAACTCGATAAGTAATTTATTTATGGAAAAAAGGAAAAACTCATTTCAATTCCAAATCGCTTTAATAGTCAGGCCTACAAATTTTAAGCCTTTACGTTTAATGTTCAGAAAATGTGTCAGAAAGTTTCGCGTTATTGAGCAGGGAACTGGAGAAGCACCTTAAGCATTTGCAGGTTAGTATTTTGTAATCAAGTTGCATGCCAGGTAGTTGCTTAAAACATAAGTTATTCTATATTGTTTTAAACAAAGGTGCATGCCATAATAGATGTCAGGCACACTCACTAAAATAAGAATACCCTAGCGCACAGCCCCATTACCGAAGATAAACCCGTTAATATACTTAGAGATAAAAATATTTCTGCATTTTTCATTCAGCTAATAAGACTAATCTTTCATAATTGGGTTCACATGATTACATAACTTTACCCTATAATTCTATGACTAAGGAACGGAAAACAATATGTTACGCACTAAAATCTTCCCTAAAAAACTAATAGGTCAAGTCGCTTGGAAATCCGTTCTGAAGAATTCAAGTTATATGCACCCGGAACGAAATTCCCATTTGAATTTTATATACTTATCAGGTTATTTTGAGCAGTTTGATTTGATATCTGTTAAATTCGTGTTCTATTTTATTTTATTTTTGGCGTTTTAATTTCTTTTGCCAATTTAGTTATTGAATGTTACGCGAAAGCAAACAAATTCTGAATTATTTACAATGTTTTTGAACAATTGAGTTAATCTTTTGTATTTGGGTTGCAAGCATATTTAAAAATTATTTTAAAACCCATAAAAAATTCGTAAATTGAGATAAACATTACAAACAAATATCACTGAAAGTACTTTTGTTTTCTATAATACGTTGGGACAATCGAATGTACAATGTTTAGACGTTAAACTGCAATAAAAGGGAAATTTGTTGTGTTAGGTTGTTGCCACCGAAAATATGATGCCAGCGTTGCTCATAGACATGTCTTTTCTTTATACTATTGCATTAAGTGTAAACAGGTTCATATTTCGTAATCGGGTTGCACTCAACTTAAAAAATATCCATGCTTAAAAATTACTTTAAAATCGATTAAAATCAGAAAACAGGTACAATTTTCAAACAAATTTCATTTGAGAGAACTTTTTTCTATTCGACATTGTAAAAAATGAAATTGTGTGATGTTTAAAAGTTAGAAAAATTACAGTAAAGGCACATTTTATGGGTTACAATTTATGGGGCACAATTTATGGGCACTGACATAATGTTTTTACTTTATAATGTAGATAATACAATGCAAACGAGAATTTCACTAAGTGCCGCGCGATTTGGAGGAATTTTTTTTTTCGTATTGTCAGGAAAATCACATATTTTTCTCTTATACCCGCCAAAGAAAACGTGCATTCTGTTATTAAAGCTCAGGGATTTTACTATGGTTGCAAGACAATAACGCCATGTTTTTTTATTGTCTTTATAACGATTTGTGGATGGGAATGTACAAACTTCAGATATTGTGATTGCCGTATTATTTCGTTTTAATTTATTTTACCTGGAAGGCTTCTTATAATTGACACGGGCGAAGCCGAATAGTTCTGCTAGTTTTATAATAAAGTAGTAATATTTATCCCAGGGCTCTGTCAAAAATCCGCTTTAAATTGGTAGGAAACAGTACGGTTTTAATTATTTGATCGCGCAACCCTAAAAAAATTATTCCCTCCCCCCTCCTCCTCCTGAAATTTGATGCCCCCTACTTTTTAAAATCTTTATTATGTGTTAGATTCTATCTGAAAGATCCAAATCGGACAGTTCGTCAGTCGTCTTAATTTTAACAAATTCGCCGTTTCAACAATGTATTTCTTTTCCTTTTTAAAAATCGAATATTTTATAAAACAAAAACTTGAGGATCGATTTTTATAAAATTTAGATGTTATTAATCAGCCTTTAAAGACAGAGCTAGATGCATAACTTCAAAATATCTAAATGGTGTATTAAAATTTTTGACGCCATTTCAAAGGATCCAAATATAAAAATCAATTGCGGTTTCGAAGACTGGCTTTTAATTTGAGAGTTAGAAAGGAATCATCCAATTAATCAAATATAATTAATGTCTAAAGTTGTAATAGAGCTACCGTGAAGAAATTTACATGTCTGAAATCAGTGAAATATTCTACTCCTGGATGCATAAAAATTAAAACTATAAATTTAATATTTAAAAAATTATATATTCGTTCGAAAATGTCCACTAATGAAAGACGTCATTGGTTGTCTGCAATGAACATCTGCGTCCATGGCAGAAATTTCGAACCTACTTTCGAAGGAAATAAACAGATTATTTTATAAATTTCGTGGATTTTTTGACTTCCTGAAAGCGCAGAGGGATAATTTAAAAATTTTCTGAAAGGGGATTTTTTTTTGTCAGGCTGTGCAAGTTTCGAATTTTTCGATCCTGTAGAACTTGAGATACAGCCCTTTAACCACTTGCTGTGACGTCCGGCAACGCAAAGGCGCCAATTTTCGAATGCCCAACCTAAGTTCGGGCAAAAAAAAAGGTGTTTCAATTCCATGAAGCCCGAACTCAGTTCGTCCGATCATAATATGTAATTTACCATTTTCCCATTAGATGTCGATATTTTCCCGCGAAAATTTCGGCAGTTCCGCACCATTTGTCAGATTTTTGTAATTTTGCAGTTCTTTCCAAATTTCATTCAAACCACATAATGTTTGATAGGCATGTGTATAAATATAATAGACATGGAATTCATGACAGTTGATATAAATAATAATATTGTTGTATTAGTTTATTATATTTATCTTGAAAATTATGTCATTTGATTTATTTTGATATAATTTGAGCAAAAATTACTGTAATCCATTAACTTTCTTATATATGTGAAAATATTAAATATAGTAGTTATTTCTTTTTTTTTTAATAATAATCTATTTCTAACATTTTGATGATAATAACGTACAAAATTAAAGATTATTTTTTTTTCCATTTTTGGTTCGTTTTTCTCAAATATCAAAGTTGGCATTTTGATCCACAGGCAAGGGGTTAAAAAAGCCTAGTACATTTATCGCCCTTGCAGTGCTGTAATTATATTAACCCCTTCGCCTCCCTTCCAGTTTTTGAAGAAATATTCTGCGGTTTAATAAAAATCTGTGCTTACGTTGAATTATGAAAACTTTTCCAATCTTTTAATTTGGGGTTTTTAATTAATTTCTCAACTAATTATTAGAAATTTAAAACTATAATTATAAACATTTTGTAGGTTATGCATTAAACATTTTGTAGGTTTATGCATTAAACATTTTGTAGGTTTATGCACAATTTTTTTTTTTTTTTTTTTTTTTTTTTTTTTTTTTTTTTTTTTTTTTTTTTTACTTTACATGACTATCTTACAAAATAAATGATTGAATAAAATAAATGTTTTTACTATTTAAAATTTAGTCTTTCAGTCTCGGAGTTTTCGCAGAAGTTTATCATGCTTAATTTAACACCAATTTTTGTAATATATGATTCAATTTTTGAAATAATCAATTCAATTGGATTTTCTTGTTTAAAATTGTGATTAAAACTAATTTCAAAATTTAAAGGGGAGAGAAAACATCATGACTTTAATCATGTATCGCTAGTTTGAAAGGAAATTTTAACTATATTATTGTATGTAGTATTTAACTTTATTATTGTACGTTATATTTAAATATATACAACGTCACGAGAAGACTGTCCATAAAATTTGTTTAAGGTAAAGTTGTTCTGAAATCTAAAGGAGATACTTTCTGACACGTTTGTTAATTTATTTTTGCTCGGAAATGCATGAAATTAACATGTGTTCTTATTCAGAAACTGTGTTTTCGAATGGTGTTTTTCACTTTTTGATAAAGGAAGAAGATCTTTCTGATAATACTGTCAAAGTTGGCATTTTGAAATGAATTTCCGTACACGACAGCGTGGGAAAGTATAAAAAATCTTTAGTAACGTGACAACAATAGCTTATAACCCGATAAGTAATTAATTTATCAAACAACAGAAAACACCATTCGTTTCCGAATTGTTTCATTAGTCAGACTTGTCAATTTTATGCCTGTACGTTTAAAATTGAGTCAGAAGATGTGTCCGAAAGGTTCGCGTTGTTTAGTAGGGATTTTGAGAAGCACTCTAAGAAACCTACACAGTCACGTGAAAACACTCGCAAGTTAATGCTAAATCTATGGAAGCGTTATTAAAAAAAATTTCGCTTGCATTTTAATATTTTAAAATAATTCTTTTGCATAGGATAGTTGAGATGAACCGGGATATTTTTTTCTTTTTCGATTTTGGTCGCAGATTTTTTTTTTTGCTGTAAAGTTGCCCCCCCCCCCCCCCAAAAAAAAAAGAAAACAAATGCAACCAAATTGGAAAAAGTAGAAACTAACCCGATTAAAAATCGACTTTAGCTATCCAGAGCAAATAATAATAATAATAATAATAATAAAATGCATGCGAGGAATATGAAAATAACGCTTCCATAGGTATTAAATATGCATCATAACATTAGCTTGCGCATTTCTTCACGTAAAAAGTGTAGGCTCTAAACCCCTTGGAGACGAGCGACCGGTATACGTGCCGCGTAAGGCGCTCAGAGCAGGATTGGCAAGTTTTGGACACAACAGTAAAAACCACGGTAAAATCTATGGTTTAAACCATACTGTCCAAAACCCTTATGTCTAAAACTGTCTTAAACTATCCAAAACTATATTTTGTTGCAAAATTTTATTTATCAGAACAATGCTAAAAGTTTAAAAAATTTGCAAAAAGATTACAATACAAAAGTACCAATTTAGTATTAACAACCTAATTACCCTACGTTATACTACCTAACAATTTAGTAGTAACAACCTAATTGCCCTACGTAACAAAGTAATTACATTAAAAAGATATTAAATTTAATTATGTATCATAATTTTAATGTTATTCATTTAAATAATAGTAGTTAATAGTACTAATGATTTTTATGAAGAATACATTCTGATTCTGTTACTGAAAGTCCCGAGAGTTGTTACTGGAAATAATTGATAAATGGAGTTCAGGTTCAGCATACTGATTAAACCAGCTTACTGCTGGCAACTATGTATATGTGTATATTAAGAAATAGTATTAATAAAAATAATTGATTTTGTTTGATTATGAGATATTTAGATACAGTCGAACCTCTATTTAACGAAGTCGCTAAATCCCGGAAAAAAGTTCGTTATATGGAAAATTCGTTAAATAGAGATTCACCTTTTAAAATACTTTAAACTACATAAAACAGATTTTAAATTCATAAACACTAAATATTTTTACTAAAAGTAATTAATCACATTTTTTAAAATAAATTATATCGATTTGTTTCATTTATTTTACCCACCAATATCCATCATCAATTCATTTTTTCTGTGTATTTAAATCTTTGAAATCTGCAAGGAAAGCAAAACATTGTCCGGGAATACACTGTATTTTCTGTTTAAAGTAAATAGTTTTGCATTAAAATTAACGAATTTTAATGACATTATCGTATTTATTATTATTATGACAAATAATTTTAACCATACATTAACATATGTGTCCTTAAATTAAATATCTGAAAAACTCTGTTAATTTTGCCTGTGTTTTTTATTTAAAATAGTGCTTTCTCTCATAATACGTCTCGCATCTTTGCAATGCACCAAAAACCCCTTTCTGCGTATTCTCTTCTAACTATAAACCGCGTCAGATTGTTTCAAATGATTTTAACATTTCATCATACCAAGTTTTATTAATTCCTGCATAATGATCATTTCCATCATCATCATATTCGTCTTCATCGCAATTCATTGCTGTATTGTTTTTATTTTTCACACTGTCGAAATATCCAATTCGGATAGTGTTTCCGAGGTCTCAATTTCAGAATTAAGTGAAATACAATCATCAATCTTCACATCATGGTTAATTTCTTCTTTTTTTCTCATCTTTATCCACATTTTTTAAGTTACTCTAAGGGATTATCGTCTTTGTCCTCCATACTTATCGAATTCTCACTGCTGACAAAGAAGGCGCCTTGTAAAACTAGTTCAAGGCCATTGAACATCATAAAATGTCTTTAAATAAAGAAAAAGTTTGAAATGTCCAGAAATATTTTGAGAAATGGGGAGAAAAAAAAATTTAGATTAAAAGAAAAAGTTCGTTAAATAGAGAATGCACTTCGCTATTTGGAGGTTATTTTACGAAGAAATTCGCAAAATGTTCTTGGTTCCAAGGAAAAGTTCGCAAAATAGAGAAATTCGCAAAATAGAGGTTCGTTAAATAGAGGTCCGATTGTATTGACTATTATTATAGCACTATATTATATGACTATTATTATAACAACACTATTTAACTCTTAAGAAATAGAATGTTCACTAGAATTAGATAAAATTCACAATAAAAAAATATTTTTTAAAAAAGAACTTCTAGATTTTAAATTAAATATTTGTGTTTTCTTTCATTATCCTATAATCTAGAAAAGATAATTTACAATGAAACATTATTTAAAAGAAATTTCTTTAACATTTTCTTGCACAGAAATTGAAACAAAAGCAAATCTCCCCTCCCTATACTACATGTGTGGTATTATAAAGAATTTCTTATTATTATAACTCAATTTTAACAGAAACAGAACTTTTTATGTTACACAAATATTAGAAAAATTTGAACTTTTTTTCATTTAGCAAAGAATTAAATGGAATGTTAGTAAAATATATTGTGAGATATTTATATTTATTCATATGTTTAATAAGTGTGCAGTGGTTACATGTGGAAATTTTTTTTAAGGTTTTGGACACTTTAGTGCAGTTTTGAACGCTTTAGTACAGTTTTAGACACTTTAGTACAGTTTTGGACAGTAAACCCCACATGTCCTGTCCAAAACTCCAACCCTGGCTAAGAGTAAATTTTTATTGTAAATTTTGCCTTATTTAATCCGAGCATTTTCCCGATTCAATTAGGCAAAAATTTCTTTTTTGAAAAAAAGAAATTTTAAGGGGTAAAAGATTAAAAATTCCGTAAAAAGCGCTCGTCCCCCGAAAGGGATAGGAGGCTACACTAGTCACAGAAAAAAACTCTCAATTAATGTTAATCCCATGGGAACGTACTTTACAGATTTCTCGCTCACATTTAAATATTTTAAAATGATTTTTAGCATAGGATGTCGATAACTTATTGGGCATTTGTTCTTCTTAGATTTTAATTATTGTTTTTTTTTTTTTATATCTGTATGCTATCCCTTTCGGAACCGGTTAGAACCGGTCATCATTAAATAAATCATTAAAGGAAAAAAATATTTATGAATATTTCTTACATAAAAATACTATGAATTAAGTTGAATAAGTGATTTTAAAATTATTTGATGCGATATATTCAGAGATGGCCCCAAAAGCAAAGGAAAAATACTAAAAGAGCCTAGTACTTACTGTGTATCAATTATTTTTTGTTCCTATTCTCCAACGAAAATGAAGCATTGTTCCAAGGGAACCAAAACTTATTGATGGCTACCAAGGGGCAGAAAAGGAAACAATTCTTTTAAATGCATTCGGCTAGCAGGAATGAGTCTTGATTTTTTGTTCATAGCAGGCTTTAAGGGGGAAAAAAAGAAATAAATAAATATTCAGCATAAGGACCTTTTATTACTTTACCTCAAACAATAGTATTTACTACCGACGTGCCTAAAATACACTGCTCAAAACAATTAAAGGATATTGCAGTTTTAGGTGGATTTTGTATCTGGTAAACTGTTTAGCTGATTGATACATGGTCGACAGACATAGTAGGTTATATGAGAATAAATTACACATGTTTGGCAGAAAAAAAATGCATTTTATTGCGCATTTGTGTACTAAAGGAAAAAAACACAATTTGTGCATATGAGAAAAAAAGAATAAGAAAAGGTGTTTTCTTCAAAGAAAATCATTTTCAGTAGGGGGTATGGTTTCCACGGGCGGCCAGCAACGTTGAACACCTTTGAGGCATGGACTCAATGAGGCTATTAATGACGAGTTGGGGTATTCTGCCCCACTCTTCCAGAAGAGCTCTTTCCAGTTCTTGGAGAGTTTGTGGGGGTTGTTGGCGGCCAGAAACTCGTCTTCCTGGAGCGTCCCAAACGTGCTCGATTGGATTCATGTCTGGAGAACACGCTGGCCATTCCATTCGAACGATTCCTTCCTCGAAAAGGAAATCCTCCACCAGGTTTGCACGATGTGGCCTGCAGTTATCGTCCATTAAATGAAGTTATCTCCGATTGCTGCAGCGTAAGGGACTACAATAGGTCTGTGGATCTCATCCCTATATCGGCGGCCAGTCAGAGCTCCATCTCGAATGATGTAGAGGTCAGTGCGTCTGTCAATGGAGATGCCACCATACACCAACACTCCTCCACCGCCAAATCTGACACTTTCGTGCACGAACGCAGGATTATTCCTACTGCCACGGTCCCTCCAGATGAAAATACGCCTATTATCCGGATGCACAGAAAAACGGGACTCGTCAGAAAACAGAATATTGCTCCATTCATTTCTCCTCCATTTGACATGCTCGGTTGCCCACTCCCTGCGGTCGCGACGATGCCTTGATGTTAATCTAACACATACCATCGGTCGGCGAGCATACAGACCTACAGCATGGAGCCGGTTTCGGACAGTCTGAGTTGAAATCGTGGTGCCTGTAGCCGAGCGAAGGTGTTGTTGGAGAAGAGTAGCGTTCATGGTTCGGTGTCTCCGAGCTGTTAACGCTAAATACCGATCTTCATTGGGCGTTGTTGCCCGTCTACGACCTTGCCCTGGTCTCCGGCCTGCACATCCACTCTCCAAAAAACGGTTCCAGATCCTGGAAATGACACTTTGTGACACTCCAATGGCTTGCGCTACTTCGGCTTGAGTTTGGCCCCTTTCTAACCTACCAACAATTCTCAAAGCTTCTGAATCTGTCAAATGACTTCGCTGAGACATCGTACTCATCGAAACAAAGCAATCACTGAATGCCGATCATCCTTGTCTTCATTCTCTTTTATCCAGTTGAAAGTCAAATTTCATTCGCTGCCGCTGAAGCGATGTTTTTGACGTCGAACTCAAAATTTGCATACTCCACAGTTTGAAAACCAGAAAAATTTGCATTTGTGATTCTCTTTTTCTATTTTCGGCAAAAAAAATTTCGTTTATATCTTTATTTTATATAAAACTTCAAATATCCTTTAATTGTTTTGAGCAGTGTATTTATTTAAACATATAAGTTCATAAATGGTTTATAGATGCAAGTGAATAGGTTAATGGCCGAGAAGGCTTATGGAGCTCCTTCACTCACTCGAAAACACCCGTTCGCAAATGTTAATCCTATGGAAGGATTTGCTTTAGACAGCTCGTTTGCATTTCAATATTTTTAAATGATTTTTTTTCTCATCGAGTAGTTAAGGTCGATCTGTACAAAGACCCCGTTTTTTCCTTTTTCGATTTTCTTTTCAAGTTTTTAAAATGAGAATACTTTCGAAAACGGTTCCGAAAGTAAAAGTATCCTAATAAAATAAAATCTGTGAACAAAGTTGAAAAAATAAATACGGCCTTTGTACAGATCTATCTCAGCTTCTCAGTGCAAAAGCAAATCATTTAAAAATACAGAAATGCAAACGAGCTATATTAAAAAAAAGATCTTTTTGCTCTCATCCAAATTCGAATTTTCCTTTATAATTTGATCAACAATGAGAATATTTTAATGAAACTTCCAGAAATTTATCTTTTTTGCATAAAATACAACCGCAACACGAGAACGGGCTAGTATCCGCTTTCAAATAGTATTGAGTCAAATTGTTTTTCGGGGTGTACTTTGAGTCAAAGGTGGTGTCACTGACTGAATCACTGTGTCCTTTGAGTACTTTTTGTTATTCATTGCATTTGACATATACTAAAGTAAAAATCTATTTAAAATTTCGTTAAAATAGACTCATTTTGTTATATTTGTGAAGAAAACTCCTTGCTCTTAATGCTGCGGGTTGCCCTGTATTTTTCACTAAATAAATGGATCTTGACATTTGCTTTTAACCCCTTGAGGGGCGAACCACTTAATTTTAATTCCCAAATGCCACCTTGACACCAGAATTTTGGTTTAAAAAAATTCGTTTAATATGTGTGATAAATATACCCTTTTCTTATTTAAAAATAAATCTGTATTCAAATTCCGGTGTCATTCATTAATTTTATCACTTTAGCAATGGAATTACTTTGCCCCTGAAAGGGCTAATGCAGAAAACATTGTTATTGTGTGGTGTATCGACCCTCCAACATTGTTAATGGAGTCCTTCGAAATCGTAGTTAATGTAAGCTAAACAATTTGTTTAAAATGTTTTCTGAATCATAAAAAATAATTATACTTATTGATATTTTGTGGGCATTACAATTTTTCTAACATTATATTAAAAAAATCATTATTTCTTTATCATCAAAAGAATTGGTTAGTTGTACATGACCTTTTCAGTATACATACATATATATATACATATATTCAATTATTTTTAATGAAAATTATTGCATCACAGGCACAAGAGCAGCTTACAAAACATGCAACAAAAATGTAATTCATCAAAACATTAAACTTTTAACATTGTTAAGCTCGAAAGAAGGTGCATATAAACAAAAATTCAACAATTAACTATAAACATAAACATTAAAATTTTTAACAATTAAAAATAAAACTACACAGGTAAATCAGACTGTTGCCTATTTTTTTTTCGGAGGGTGGTCAGGCACAACCCCCCCCCCCCCGCCCCACACGAAATCTTGTAGGATTCGAAACGCGAGCTAGTCTTAGATTAAAAAACAATTCAAAAACATAACAAAAGGTCCGAAATGTATATATATATTATATACTGCAATGTAAAATAATTTGAAAAAACAAAATCCAAATAAAACTTCAAACAAAATTTTAAAGTATAACAGCAACTGAAACCAAATTAATCAATTTTTAAATTAACACTGAATGTAAGGTAGCTTTGCTTCCACCTTAGAGACCTTTTTAGGTATACTGATATTTTTATTTTCTATTTTGATTTGTATAATGAATATGCTAAAATATAGCCTAATTGTTTAAAGTTAAATAACACAAGCGGTAGTGATTACAGTATTGCAGATTTTTTTGATCGAATTTTGTTGTAAACATGGTAAGAGCAAAAAGAAAGCAGTTTTCTAATCACAAAAATTTGTACCTTCAAATGAAATAATAAAAACAAAATCGACAATTTTCGCAAAAATGCTTATTTCAACGTAATCAAATACCTTACTATAATCAACTTTCCTTCGAAGATAATGCAGAATAGTTTAAGTTAATATAATATTATTATCTATAAACCGTAAAATTTATTTAAAAACTTTAATTATTCAATTTTTTGTTGCTTACATTAGTATGCATTATTATTAATAATATGCTATAATTATATACTATTTCTAGTTGCTAAAAAGGTGTAAGATTAAAACTTTAAAAACAGCAAATTAGTTTTATTTGACTGTTGACATGTTTCCACCCTTCCGAGTCATTTTCAAAACAAATAAATAGTAAAATGAAATTAAATAATAATATGTTTTTTTAAAGTTTTAATCTTACACCTGTTTAGCAATTAGAAAAAGTATATTATTACAAAGTGTTAATCTGTTTTATATTTGCTTTAATTATATTTTTTTAATTATGTAAATGTCCTATCTTGATATTTCCGTAAAATAACTTGTAAAAAAATCTTTTGTTTTCCCTTTTAAAAACTTCGTAAGTCTGTAAGTATAATTATTATATTAATTTATACTTTTATGCATTCTATACTTTTAAAACAATTGCTTTTTTGTTTTCTTTTTAGATTCTTCATAATTAAAGATTTTGAGACGTTAATATTTGACGGCTGCTTTTCTGCAAAATTCATATGCTGCTTAGTTTCCTTAACAAAGAACAAAACTATTGACGTGTGCATCTACAATGTTTTGCTTTTTTCTGCTTTTAAGGGCCTATGATGATTCATGAGATGTCCTTAGAAACTAATCAGCGCCTTCTGATCGAAACTGGTGAGAAATCATTTGAGTGCAATGTATGTCAAAAATCATTTGAAGTAAAACAAGATTTAGACAATCATCTTTGCATCCACACTGAAAGTAAACCTTTTGCATGTGATGTCTGTCAGAAAGCATTTGTTCATAAAAATAGTTTAAAGCGTCATATTCAAACCCACACTGGAGAGAAACCATTTGTATGTGATGTATGTCAGAAGGCATATACTCTTAAAAAGAATTTAATGTGTCACCTTAGGGTACACACTGGAGAGAAACCACATGTGTGCGATGTGTGTCAAAAATCATTCTCTGTAATAGCAGGTTTAAAAGATCACCTTCGAATCCACACTGGAGAGAGATCTTTTTCATGTGATATATGTCAGAAATCATTTTCTCACAGAAATACTTTAAGGCATCACCTTCGCACACATACTGGAGAGAAACCACATGTGTGCGATATATGTCAAAAATCATTCTCTTTAAAAAAAACTTTGACAAATCACATTCAAATCCACACTGGAGAGAAACCATTTGTATGTGATGTTTGTCAGAAAACATTTTCTCGTATAGATATTTTAAAGCATCACCTTCGTACACACACTGGAGATAAGCCATTTGCATGCTTTCCATGTGATGTGTGTCTAAAAGTATTTACTCGTAAAAATACTTTAATGCATCATCTTCGTATACACACTGGCGATAAACCGTTTGTGTGTAATGTATGTCAAAAAGCATTTTCTCATAAATAAACTTTCAACTATCACCTTCGTACACATACTGGCGATAAACCGTTTGTATGTAATGTATGTCAAAAAGCATTTTTTTTGAGACAGCAATTAAAATGTCATTTTCGAATCCATATTGATGAGAAACCATATGTATGTGATGTATGTCAAAAGTCATTCTCTCAGAAACAAAATTTAGAAGATCACCTTTACGTCCATACTGGAAAGAAACCATTTGCATGCGATATATGCCAGAAGGAATTTTCTCGTAAATATGGGTTAAAGCATCACCTTCGTATACATGCTAGAGATAAACCAATTGCATCCGATGTATAACAGACAGCACTTCCTCGTAGAGATAGAGTAACGTATCATTCTCGTACACACGCTGGAGATAAGTCGTTTGTATTTAATGTACCCGTATGTGAAAAATTATTTGGAATGAAACAACATTTAAAAAGACGTCTTCAAATTTACACTGGTTTGAAACTATATATATGTGATGTATGTCAAAAATCAATTTGGCAAATTTAAAATATTTAAATTTAAATCGTGGCCACATTTGTGAGTAAATATTTCTGTGCTCCATATGTCAAATATCGTTTAAAGATAAACAACAGTTAAAACTCAACTGCGAATCCACCCTAGTGAGAAGCCATTTATAAGTGCAGTGTATGTCAAAAATCATGTAGACAAATTTTTTTTTTAAAAAGCACCTTCGAATCAACACTGGAGAAAAAGCATTTGTGTCTGATGCAATTGAACTGTAATTTGAAGATAAAACAGATTTGAAATGTCATGTTCACACAGATGAGAAACCAACAGTGTAAAGCCTATGGCAAAAATCATTTACACGGACGAAACATTTAAAATAGCGTTATTGCATCCGTTCTGTGGATAAAACACATGTATGCGACTTGCAAATTCATTCTTTCTATTTTTAACTGTGGTGAAATTCCCCGATTTCATCCCATATTATGTACAATTCGGCAAAAAAGAGAGAGAGAGAAAGAGAGAAAACATCATACATTTTTATCACAAATTTCCACAGAAAGAAAAAAAGAGATAAACATGTGACTGGAAATTTTGCCTTCTTTCAATTTACATATAAAAAATCTTAGGGGGTTGTTTTCTTGCTAAAATTTTAAATACGAACTCCTTATTTTGATATAATATTTGTCTTTTTCGATAAATTTTACCGTCGTGTAATAAACTGAAAGTCATTCCTTCAAGTGATTTAAAATTTTGGAAAGTCTAAAACACTTAACGTTTAATTCATTTTAAATCGCAAAACAGATTGAAATGCAAGTGTATTTTACTTTCTTCTATCTTCAATAGAAGAAAGTATTGTAATCGAATTTTTTTTCGACGGATTTACATGTTTTAGGAGTCAAAGATCCCCAAAAACATGTTTATAGAAAATGTCTGTTTGTCCGTGTGTCGCCATTGTACCAATTATTATGCATAGAATTGAATAGAAATGCATAGAATTTTCCGCTTTATTGAATAGAATTTTCCGCTTTATGAATAGAAATGAAAATTCTATGCATAGAATGCATGGAATTATGCATAGAATTGAACCAAGTTTTTGTGTATGTTTTTGGCTATGGCCAGCAAGTCCTCCTTCAATTTTGAAGTATTCTGCTTGAAGGGAGTGCTGTAATGTTAATCTTTGTGTAATTTTCTCGATTTTCGTAGTTCTATCGTACATTGGCGGCTCACGCAGCGACGGGAACTACGCATCCTACTAAGTCCGCTATTTGCAACCAGTTGATGTGCAACGGAATCTCGAAAACCTATTGATTTTAATAAATATCGTGATCGAGATTAACTCGTTTTTACTCCGATTAATTGACTGAAGCAGAAATTTAAGATGAAAGTAAAAGCTGGTATAGAATTGAACTAATATTAATGAAGTATTAACATTTGTAAATACTTTTTGAAATATTAAAATGTATGAGATAGAAGAAAGTTTTGGGATTGACCCATCTAATTAGTTTAAGTATAACTTCAGAACTACTTGTCCCAATGAGCTGTAGTTTTGGATTTTCATATTTCAAGGTTCTAGAAACCAATTATGTTTAAAACTTCATAGGTTACAATTCATAATTTTTTTTTCGGAAAGGAATGTTTTAAATGTTTATTTTCGGAACAATTATGAATTCTAATCAATAAATATCTTAACAGAAATCGATCCTTAGAAAAGTCGAAAATGCCAAAACAAAATTATCACTCCTTTTGTTAAGTAGTTTTTAAATTAAAAAACTACTTACATTGCAATTTGTTTTGCAATGATTACAAATATTTTTAATGTTATGAGTCTTAAATTTTAAACCTTCATAATTCCTAAACTACTTAAATCTCTTACAGTATGATATCCTAAAACAAAATTTTACGAAAAGGCCAATTATGACGTCAAAATCAGGTGTTCGTATTTAAAATTCTTGAGTTATTTAACATTTTAGCGTGTAGATGTTCACCTGAGTTGTTTCTTATACGCGAATTGGAAGAAGAGACAATTTCCGGTTGAATAACTATTTCCCTTTTGTTCTGGGACAATTTGGCGACTGAAACATAGAGTTTCAAAAAGAGGGACGGGAATTTTGGGGAATAAACCCGGAATTCTGGGGAATATTGGAAATTTTGAAGGTGTTTTGAAACTAAACAAAACCAGTCATTTTTTTCAATTTGAAATTTATATTTTTAAGAAATTTCAGTTACCGTTCAGAGAAATTTAAGACAGATTTTTTCATTATCAATTCACGAAACTTGGTCTTGAGCTCTAAGTTTTTATAATTTCTTAAAAGTGATTAGCTTTACATTAATGGCAGTTAAAAATTGATGATGATTGGAATGTTTCCTTAAAAATTAAAATTATTTAATTTATTTTAGCTGGCATGTCTACTATTCAGGCATACTCTATATTTGTTTTCTTGTGAGCCACATTGTATTTTTCCATTGATTTTTTGTCAGCTTTCTTCATTTTCTGTTTTGTTTACATTGGATAATCTGGCGAACAGTGGTAATGTTTATTTTCATGCCAGGAAAGATGAATCTGTCATCTGGCTCTCTCATTTTCTACTTATCAACTATTAAAATATTAAATTACTTATGATATTTTAATTACTCTTAATTAATATTGGCGCAGCTTAAGTGTCTATATCGTTAATTTTCATGCAAATTGTGCTCTTTTTCTATAGTTATTTTATTGGTTTTATTTGCATTAAAAAAAAAATATTTTTCTTACATGAGCAAAAATTGAAATCATTAAAAATAATAAATAAAAAATTTCCATACCTAAAATTTTCTGAAAATTCCCGGAAATTTTCAAAATTTCCTTCCCAAACAACTCGGTTTATTCCCGGGAATAAACTCGGTTTTTCCCACCCTTTGCAACTCTACTGAAATATATTGGATGCTCTCTTTCTTTTTTGTGCCGATTGAACGTCATTTTGTTTCCCCTCCACTTGTCTCCTTTTGAGAGACGGAAGACTATTGTATTTTCTGTTTTAAATTTTCTACTTTTATACTCTGGGGTAGAATGGATGAAGAGTGATGTATCCAACAAAGGTAATAAATTTTATAGAAAAATTTCATGCATTGTTTTTTGATTGAATTATTAAATTATTTTGGACTATTCATAATCATATAGAGGAATAATAATTAAGATGCTACTTGGCGCAATATATCCTGTATGTAAACAACGTTAAAAACGCCAGAATATGTAAACTTTGAGCAGACTAGTTTCAGTAGCATTTAGCGTACCGTTCTCAGTGCAAAGAATAATAGAAACATGCTCAATTATATAGGAAAGAAGCGGATTCAAGTGAGAAGCTCATTGACCAATAGGAAAGCAATACCCCTATTTTCATGTTTTCTTATTTGTCAATGAACTTCTCACTTGAATCCGCTTCTCACCTATATAATTGACCATGTTTCTGCTATTCTTTTCACTGAGGACGCTACGCTAAATGTTACTGAAAGTACACTGACTTCCAAAAGTTGAGGTACAGGGACTGGATGCTTTCGATTGCACACGTTTTGTCGAATATCTACAAAAATTATTGTCGAATTGTTCTTGAACTTCTGGGATGAAAAGAACATGTTTGATTTCATATTTCTTGGTGAAGATTTAGTCGGGCCGACAATTAGGGGGGTAATAATAAATTTAATAATAAAATAATATTTGCGATCAGCTATGCAACAGAAAATGTTGGAAATGGTTTGTCACTGCGTTAAAAGACTATTTGGGTCCTGTTCAACGTTTATGTGCATTTGTGTAAGCATAGTACTCATATTCGTGAAGATGTTATTGTGTCTGTGAAAAATTCAAAAGTTTTTTGGCTATAGCATACAGAGATTTCAACCAAATTTAACACAAATTTTCGGGAACTTGCAAAAAAATTGTAGCAACAGTATACTGCAATTAAAACATGAATATATTGAATATTTGATGAGAAAAATTGGCCTTTTTATGAGATAATTTTTAACTGCACATGCGCGGAAAATTTCAAAATTTTTATTTCATAATTTTGTAGTCAGTATTTTGGGGCAACTTCTATAAAATGTCCAGTCAAATGTTGTGAAAACTCAAAAAAATATAGTGAGCTGATTGAAAAGTTGTGGAAAATCCTTTATAATAAAGCTATTTTTGGAAGCAACTCACTATATCGACCCTATCTTTGTGAATTTTCGCGATATTTGTCTGGACTTTTTATATAAGTTGCCCAAAATACTGACTACCAAATTATGAAATAAAAATTTTGAAATCTTCCGCGCTTGCGCAGTTAAAAATTATCTCATAAAAATGTCTATATCTCATCAAATATTCAATATATTCATGTTTTAATTGCAGTATACTGTTGCTACTATTCTTTGGCAAGTTTTCGGAAAGTTGTGTTAAATTTGGTTGAAAACTCTGTATTCTATAAGCAAAAAACTTTTGAATTTTTGACAGACACAATAACATCTTCACGAATGTAAGTGCTATGCTTACACACATGCACATACACGTTGAACAGGACCTAGATAGTCATTTAACGCAGTGACAAACCATTTCCAACATTTTCTGTTGCATAGCTGATCGCAAATATTATTTGATTATTAATTCTATTATTAGCCCCCTAATTGTCGGCCCGACTAAATCTTCACCAAAAAATATGCAATCAAACATGTTCTTTTCATCCCAGAAGTTCAAGAATAATTCGACAATAATTTTTATAGATATTCGACAAAACTTGTGCAATCGAAAGCATCCATTCCCTGTACCTTAACTTTTGGAGGCCAGTGTAGTCTGCTTAAAGTTTACATTTTCTGGTGTTTTTAGCGTTGTTTATAAATTTATATCAGATAAAGGAAGTTAGGGTATTATGGAATTGTCAGGCAATATGGAATACTTCAATATCTGGCCCGTACTGTGTTGCGGCAAAGCGTAAAACTGCCATTACTTCCATGATGCACTGTGGTGAGTTTTGTTTGGATATATGTTGTTAGAGTGGCGCGATGAAATCAAATATGTTCTGTTTTTGCAGTTTTTTGCAGGTAAATTTTATAAAATTCGTATTAATTATTAAATATCTTCGTCAGTGATGTTAATCAAGTTCAATATTAAGTTTCTGTGTCAGCGCGTTTACCTCTATACTAACTTATTAACGAGTGAGAGGTAAGTTTTTTTCAAGGTGGCATTATATCCTTAAGTTTCCTACATAACATTGAAATAGTCACTGCAGTTTTCGAGATGCACACGCATAAATAAGTGAACTAATTATATCTATCTATTGCTGCACTTATCTCAATGCTAAAATTAGAATATCATAAAGTTTCCCGGATAACACTGCTATAGCCACTGAAGTTTTCGAGCTACACTCACATAAAGTAATTATATCTGTCAATTACTTTACTTATCTTAATGCTAAAATTAGCCTAATATTATAAAATTTCCCGGAAAACATTGCAATGGTTACGGAAGTTTTCGAGCTGTTGACTTCACATTTTCTTTTCTTTTTAACATGGCAATGGAGGCTGCAAAAAGCTGGTTTATATAGCCCAGAGTGCCGATTTACAGAAAGAAACGAATAACGGTTTTCTTCTACACTGTTAAAAATTTTCGTTTATTGACATGTTGTCTTCCGTGAATTTTGATCCGAAATTTTCCGTTTTGTTAGAAAAATGGAATCTCTCCCGTATATCTGTTGCCATTTTAAGATTACAGAGTTTCAAATACAGAATTATTATTGTAAAAATATATAATCCAATGAGATTGCAGTATTTTTGATTGCCACGCATGCGCTTTAACTCCTTCGCGTCTGTATCGCGCCATTTATGGAGAGCACAGTGTAAGTTTGGACAAAAAACGGAAACATTCCGGCAACTCTGCTGCCAGTCCTTTTTCCGTAAATTGACGGAATTTTTTTTTACAGTGTATGCTGCTTCATTTCCATGGCTCAGTTGTCTTACAAAGGGGTAGTATTTGAAACGTCATTACCTCTCCATTCTTTCTTTCATTCAAGGCCTCAGTACATTTTTTGAATGGGGAAGAATTTTCTTGAAGGTTGAAATTCTGTCGGGTAAAACCGATACATTACTCTGATAAATTTTGACTCACAGTTGTAATGTAGAAATATTATCGTGAGAGAAAACAGTAATCTGTAAGAAAGTGATTTACGTCAAAGGTTCCTGATTCGAATCCTGGCCTGGACACTTTTTTACTCAGTTGAAAAATTACAAGTCATATGAATTATTTGCCAATTAGAATAATTTTTTAAAATTAATCTAGTGTAATTACATATGCTATTTTTTAAAGCTCTATTATACCCCATTCGTATCGGATATCTAAGATATGTTACACCACCATTTTTGAGGTGATATTCTCCCGGAATTGAATGCCTGTTCACATTGTAAAACTCATCTAAGATAACACAGGAACGTCGCTGTGTCTGAAATCTGAATAAATGTACAATAAAAGCGAAGCTTTATAGCCCGTCGGAGGGAATAGTAGTGGCCGTATTTGGCTTAGATGCTGTATATTCCCGCGGCCGCAATCTTGGATGTTTTGAGATTTCTTGTTGGCGATGTTTTACATTTTATTTTCGTTAAGCCTGACATGTGCATAAATCTCTGCTTGGTGACAGTTACTACTTGGCGGAAAAGAGGTTTTCACGCCAAGAAAAATTCCAATATGGCGGCCGCGGGAATATATGACATCTGTTCCGTGTATCTAGACAAAGAAAGTTGAAACCGTAGACTTCTTATAACTGGATCAAGAATTGGTAACCTTTTCTTGATACTAAGATCACGTTTCCCACCATCACGTGATGGTGGGAGGATAATGCGCCAAACTGTTTTTTTCCTCCAAAAACGATCATTGGAATGGCCGTTCCCACGGAGACTGATATTTCGCCTGCTTGCATCCTGAGCTTGACAGCAGAAACAGAAAGTTGTCAAGAAAGGGATCACCGACAAAACAAGTTGGAAATTGCTCGTCAAACGTGGCAAATGAGGTGCGTTCGTACTGTAACTAGTTTTATAATTATTTTTTGCACTCCATATGACTGAATGTATAATTACTGAATGTATAATTTTTTTGCACTTCATAAGTGCATAGTCTGTAACATCATTAAAATGCACTTGCAATATTTTTTTTTTCCCAGGAAAACTTTTGACTGTCCCTGTCATTAAACTACACATCCGATTTTTATAAAATTTGAAATGGCTCGACAAAATTTTGCAGCAATTATATATTTAAAATTTCAGACCATTCAGAAGGCTGTAACATCATTAAAATGCACTTGCAATAATTTTCCCCATTGGCCGTAATGTAAAGAAGAACTTTTGACTGTCCCTGTAATTAAGCTATACATCCGATTTTCATAAAATTTGAAATGGCTGGACAAACTTTTGCAACAATCATATATTTAAAATTTCAGACCATTCGGTTGGGTAGTTTTTGCTCTGTTATATGCGGACGGACAGACAGACGGACTGAACGGCGACTATAACTTATTTATATAATTACGAACGCACCTAAAAATCACCCTTTTGGCGATGAAATCGGAAATATGTTGGGTTCAACTTTCTCCGGAAACAGCAGTGGGATTCGTTCTCTATGTATTCCTCTTTGAGACTGAGTTCAGCGCTGTCTGATATATCTTAAATATCCAGTGTGAACGGGGTATTACCTGCGATTTATTCTGTTGAGTTGATTCAGATATCATAACTAGATGTCACAATCAACAAGGTTCTTTGGGTGGAAAAGGTCAGCCAGATTTGTCCAAAATAGTTGAATTGGCGGAACATTGGCAGCTTACGCCAAAAGTTCCTGGTTCAAATCCTGGCCTGAACCTTTTTTTCACTCAGTTGGAAAATTACAATTCACAAGAAAGTCATTTCTTTCCAATTTCTTCCGTACTTTTCACTGAAATAAAGATATGTTTTGCTTGTATTAGCTGTGACCCTACTTTTATAGCTCGTAAAAAGTGTGAAAATCTTAATATATCTTAAATTATGAACCACTGTTAACGTGCAAATTGCTCGTTTTAATCACGTCCTCGTTTTAGCTGTGCTTGTATGAAACGAGTTCGAATGTATTTGCATGTTTCTAATGTCCCCAGATTTAACTTTTATTTTATTTTTGGAAGGGTGGTGGATAAAGCCGAAAATTTGTATCTTAAAGTTTATATTTTCTGACTGTATGCAAGACATAACAATAAAAATCTTTTAAAGAATATTTTAAATAAAATAATTTATTTTGTTATTCTCTTAATTGCCACTAAAGGAAAATCAAAAATTCATGCTAACTCTACAAAGTCAGTAGAAATCAATAGGCATATCGAGAGCATATTATGTAATGAAGCCGTCTCTTTTGAATTACTTTAAATTTGGCGTGAGATGCTGCATAAGATAAAAAAGATTGTATAAGTAAGGTTTATGGAAGATCATTTTGTTGGACAGTGACGGCGTCCTGCTATCTCATTCATTGTTGTAACTAGTGTTCCATGCACAATTGAAACCTTTTTTTTTTGTTTCGCTTTATCTTTAAATTAGCGGAGGCATAAAACATTGAAATCCTAACGTGACTGACACTTTGAAAGAGGACAACATTAAAAATTAGAGATTCCTCCATAAAACGGCTTACCGTAATTTCTGGCGTATAATCCGTGGATCAAACAATCATGTTTGAACCCAGAAATTTTATTTGATAAAATGTAACTTTTTAAATCGCTGTAAATATTTCACTTCAATTGTAAAATAAAAATTCTGGGTCGAAACATGATTGTTACATCCGCGGATTATACGCGAGAAATTACGGTAATTTATCGTTTTAGTGAACGTCGTTTCTCGCAATTTTTCTTTCATTGTTGTAACCAGTGTTCTATCTCTCATCCGTATGTAAAAATGGAGAATATATGTCAACTTACTGCCTGTTCATTTTCAGTTTTTTCACGGATTTTTTTATCTTGTTTTACAGTATAAGCAATAATCAATAGCTGGAAATGCTGAAATGCGGTCTTGCCAAAAAAAAAAGAAACTTAAAAAAAACTTTGACAAATCACCTTCCAATACACACTGGAGATAAACCATTTGTACGTGATGTTTATCAGAAAACATTTTCTCGTACAGATTTTAAAGCATCAACTTCGTACATATACTGGAGATAAGCCATTTGCATGCTTTCCATGTGACGCGTGTCAAAAAGTATTTACTCGTAAAAATACTTTAATGCATAAACTTCGTATACACACTGGCGATAAACCGTTTGTGTGTAATGCATGTCAAAAAGCATTTTCTCATAAAGAAACTTTAAACTATTATCTTCGTACACACGCTGGCGATAAACCGTTTGTATGTAATGTATGTCAAAAATCATTTGTATTGAGACAGCAATTAAAATGTCATTTTCGAATCCATATAATCAATAGCTGGAATGCTGAAATGCGGTGTTACCAAAAAAAGAAACTTTCGAGTTTTAAAGCGAACTAAAAAGAATATTTTATTTTTATTTTTTTGTCCTTTGGTTACATATAAAAAATATTTTAATGCACAGCATTGAAACCATGCTGTGAGTATTCGATATAATTTAATAACATAGTTTATGATCAGACGGTAAGTGAATTCCAGTAGAGCGATTTTCGAAATTCCATATGTCCGAATGTATGCAAGATAAAACGTGTGACATTTATTTATGCTTAATCAAATTTTAATATATAAAAAACAATTGTGATCGAATACTCAATTTATTTGCAACCAATTAATGCTTTGTTAATCCAGTTGCATGTGAAAGGAATATATCATCTGTTTCAGGAATTTCTCTTTTGTTCAGAAATTCAGAATCCACACTGCAAATTTCTAAATAATAATTTTTATTTTATCACGAAACCCCTGTCATTAAATAAATCAAAAATTACTATTCAGAATTTCTGGTGTGATTTCTGAACTTGCATTTTTCGTGAATTTGTGAAACTACATTCGAAGATTTACAGAATCATTTAATAAATTTTAGAAGGATTTCGCCAATTAAAATTAATTAAGTAAATTTGTATTTATAGGGATTTTGTGCAATATTTATAACTCCTCTCAAATCTTTTATTTAAAATATTTTTTTAGTATTTTATAGAATTAGAAAATGTACAAATATAATGCTCGTACAATAGAAATATAGGACTATTTCCGAACTGAAACTTTTCAACCACAATCATGACAGGTTAAGAAAGCGGAAGAGGTACAATTGAAAATAAATCATCCTTTTAAATATATTTTTGTTGTGTGCAACCAATAATGCTCTTGGATCGAAATAAAGTAAAGCATCTATAACTCATTCTAAACTGTATTAATGCTAATCGATGTATTAAATTGATTTTAAAACAAGTTACTTTAATGGTACTTTAAAGTACCGTCAGGGCATAAAAGGTTAAAAGGCTTTAGTTTTCTGCCTGTTTGTGATTTCTAAAATCTTTGATTTTTTAAGTTCGATATCCGAGAATTGTAAAAGATAAATATGATTAAGGATGCCAAGTATTAATAAAAATCACATTACGTCACCGAAATCCTATTCATGAAACTCAATCATGTTCTTAAAAGCAGCGAGGCGAAGATCAAATGGTTTCTTGCAAATAGAATTTATATCATGCCATTATGAACTTGGCTTGACCTGGTCAATGGTAACTAGCGCATGTTATAGCCTGCATTCTGAAGTGAAAAAAAAAGGTTATTCATTGTGAAAATAAAAATTCTGCATTAAATCACGCAGACAAAAGTATTTTAATCAAATGCTACACAATACATTTATTGGAAATTTTCCTAAATGTAACAAGATTACTATATAAAAATAGCAAATAAAGCCTTTGTGCAAGCTCGAATGGTTTCTTGCAAATAGAATTTATATCATGCCATTATGAACTTGACTTGACCTGGCCTATGGTAACTAGCGCAAGTTATAGCCTGGATTCTGAAGTGAAAAAAAAAAAGGTTATTCATTGTGAAAATAAAAATTCCGCATTAAATCACGCAGACAAAAGTATTTTAATCAAATGCTACACAATACATTTATTGGAAATTTTCCTAAATGTAACAAGATTACTATATAAAATTAGAAAACAAAGCCTTTGTGCAAGCTCGAATGGTTTCTTGCAAATAGAATTTATATCATGCCATTATGAACTTGGCTTGACCTGGTCTATGGTAACTAGCGCATGCCTGCATTCTGAAGTGAAAAAAAAAGGTTATTCATTGTGAAAATAAAAATTCCGCATTAAATCACGCAGACAAAAGTATTTTAATCAAATGCTACACAATACATTTATTGGAAATTTTCCTAAATGTAACAAGATTACTATATAAAAATAGCAAATAAAGCCTTTGTGCAAGCTCGAATGGTTTCTTGCAAATAGAATTTATATCATGCCATTATGAACTTGACTTGACTTGGTCTATGGTAACTAGCGCATGTTATAGCCTGCATTCTGAAGTGAAAAAAAAAGGTTATTCTTTGTGAAGATAAAAATTCCGCATTAAATCACGCAGACAAAAGTATTTTAATCAAATGCTACACAATACATTTATTGGAAATTTTCCTAAATGTAACAGGATTACTATATAAAAATAGCAAATAAAGCCTTTGTGCGACAATATTAAAAAGCAGAAAACCCAACGTTTAAGAAGAATCTCGCTACTAGATTCGAAATAGCTGTTTGCTGCTTTTCATGTATTATTTGTTCATTTTAAACGTTGGTTTTTCTGCTTTTTAAGATTACTATAATTTATAATTTGAGAATGTCATTTGTAACATGCAATCGCTTCTTAATTCGCAGTTCTTTCCTTGAATTTTTTGTGAGAGAAAGATATTTGTTGTCCGATTTCCATGTAACTAATGATTTTTTACATAATCACTCATGATGGAAAACCATTGACAAGTTTTTGGCCCATTTAGTTCTCGCTATATCTATGAAATTATCAGGCAACACGTTCAAAACGAAGATAAAGATTCAGGCATATATTACTCTTCAGGTTTAACTCTGCCATTTGCTTGTATCACACAAACGCATGCTATCTCAAAAGGGGATGTACATATACAGGGTGCATCTGAAATGCTTCAACAAACTTAGGGGGATGATAGTACTCATCAAGACGAACAAAAAATGCAATGGAACATGGGGTCGAAAATGACGTTTAAATGGTGAAAATCGCAAAACTAATAAAAATATTGAAATATAGCATGCTGCTTTTCTGCAGAACTGGCTAGTAGCACGAAGCTGGTTTTCCTTTCACTTTGTGAATATCCGGTCAGAAAGAGATAACAAAAACTTGGAAGAAAGCTAAACAAATCTGTGAGCAAGAATCAGCATATGCAAATTTGAGCGTGTCCGCCAGTCGTTCCTCCGTAGATGTATTCTGTGTAATAATGGCCGCGGTCGGCATTTTGAACAATTGTTGTAAAATATTTGTTTTCTGTGGACATCAAAAGCTGTGTTGTACGTATTCTGTGCAACAAATAATTTTCTGGAGTGTTTCTTTCTTGTCTCAGTTTGTCCATTTCCAGACGCATTTTCTCTATTTTCATCCTTTAAAAGTGATTTGCGACCCCATTGTTCCATTGCATTTTTTGTTCGCCTTCATGAGTAATACCACCCCTCTAAGTTTGCTGAAGCATTTCAAATACACCCTGTATAAGTATGTGCCAAATGGATTTCCGGTATCTTGGAAAAAAGGAAGTGGGTCATATTTGTATATGAATCACCTAAAAACAACGTTTAAACACACAATAAAATACATAAGGTAATTTGAACAGGCGTATACGTTTCGTGAGTTCCAGCACTCACATCATCAGTGTATAAAATCTATAAAAACAATATCCCCCCCCCCCCAACTACATGTACGGTGAAAACCCAAATGTCAAAACAAAATACCAAAAGACCATCAAGTTCCAACAGCCAATGAAATTAAAGCGGAAGTGAAGTGTCGAGACACAACAAATCCACCCAGAAAGTTGAGATGTAAAGTACACTAGACAAATCATTAACCAAGGAGTTTTTAAATCTATGGATATGAACAGATTCAAAAGAGCCTAAATCTAGAGGAGTACCTAATACATTTCTTGATAATGGTAGCTGAGTCAAAATTGAAATTATGACCCCCCCCCCCCCCAGCAATGAGTGGCAATAGAGGATTTTTGCCATTCTTTTTTCTTTACATAGTTTATGTGTTCTTTGACTCTGTAACGGAGTTTTCGTTTAGTTTGTCTAATATAGGACAAACCACATTGGTGTTGAATGTTGTAAACACCCCAATAATTTTGAGGAGGAATTTGATCTTTAAGCTCTGAAAAAGTTAATTTATTAACTGGTTTAAAACACCACATTAAAATTAACTTGGGTTTTCGACGTACATGCAGTTGGAGAGGGGGGGGATATTGTTTTTAAAGATTTTATACACTGATGATGTGCGTCCTGGAACTCACGAAACGTATACGTCTGTTCAAATTACATTATGTATTTTATTGTGTGTTTAAACGTTGTTTTTTGGTGATTTATATTTCCACACAAGTTTTGTATTTAATACATGTATATGGTTTGCTGGGATATATGGAAAACTATCCGATGTGTATTGGCTAAGCCGAATTTTGTCATCTGGAAAAAAAGGAGTTGAGTCGAATTTGTTTCTGCCTCCTGGGATTTGTAAGAATCTGCCTCGTGTGCCATGTAAGTCATGTGGGAATCAGCCATATGTGCATCTTTTTCTTCCTACAGAAATAAAAAGAAGAAGTGCAAAGAAATTATTAATTTAGTTTGTAGATTAGAGTAAACATAAATGAAAGAAGCAGGGGTCATAAGGAACAATGTGAACGATCAAAAGTAGTTTTCTGTGATAAAAATGTTTCTAAGTATCCCAAGTAAAAGAACTATATACTCGATTATATGCATTTTTTTTTCATTCCATTTTATACCTGAAATTTGAATTCGAAAATTCCATCATATTTAGGCATAAGATTTCCATTTGTCCTGTCTTTCCCGAGACAGTTCCGTTTACAGTCTTACAGGCATAGTGTCAAGTTCCGTTTACAGTCTTACAGGCATAGTGTCCAGATATTTTCCTTAAATGTCCGTATTTCGATCGAAACTTCTTAATTATACCTATTTTCATAAATTCGACTTTTTAAAAAGAATAAACTTCGATACTTTTAAAAACTTTTAGATTATAACAAATTCTAATTAACAATAAACGAAATTAAAAAAATTCTACTCTGTATATAAAAAAAAATGCTTCTTCCAAGCCGAAAAGGGCGAATAATTAAAAGTATAAAGTAAACTCAATCTTTATCTTTACTTAATTAATTTAAGAAGTAATAATTTTGAGGTAATAAATAATAATTTTGAGTAAAAAGTTTTTGGACATTATTAGTACTAGGAGGTCAAATCCGGCCTTCTCGGGTTACATAATGTGGATGAAAACCATTTTTTATTTATTGAAAGCGCTACTATATTTTTTTACATTTAATATATTTTTTCAAGTTGTCTAATAACAATACCAAAAATCACTTTTATATGAAAATTAGCAATCATGTGTTTAAATAAAGTTTTGAAATTTATGAATGAGATACTTTCGTACTGGCCTCGTGCTAGGAATTAACAACAGAAGAAATTGTCAAAGTTCGCTATTTACAGCAGCTTGTCTGATTCTGAAAATTGTTTAAGCTCGTCGTTCGATTACATATCTTAAATTTGTGTTTTATTAATATTTTATTAATTTAGATATTGATGAAGTTTTGATTTCGATATGGAATATAAGCCGAAAACAATTGCTGAACTATTTACGAGGTGTGGCTATTTAATAACAAGACTAATGCTTATACAGAAGAACTGCGCATGCGTCAAATTCGTACGACAAATAGTTGTGTAGTCCAAAGCCTCCTGTATCGATTACGACCTCTAATTTTTTGCATTCTAATTAGTCTGGCCTTGACCTTCATTTGTGCTGGACCCTGTTTTAGTGCTTTGCCGGAGAAATGTTGAGTGTTTTAACCCTTAAATACGCGATTTTTTTTATTTTGTTTCGAAAAAATTATGTATGATTCGCTGAAAGGTTTATTACACAGGAAAAATAATGAAAAAAAATCAGAGACACATTTTTCATATTATACGTCAATCTTTTCTTCTGTTGGACATCTGCAATGCAAATAAAAACTACTGTCGTGTGGCTGTTTTACGCTAAAATCTTAAAAATAGTAAATATTTTAATAAGTATGTCTCCAAATACCTTATTTTATATAATTAAAGCTTAACATTTAACCCTTTAATTCCCATGATAGAATACGTTCTAGAAATTACGTAGTCTAGAGAATCTAACATTGCACCAGAAAGTTTCAATGGTTAATTTCGCTTTATTTAAATATGGAAAGTCTGTTATTATTTAGAGCAAATATTGCTATTTTAATTTGGTGTGAAATCTTGTGTGAATTAGGTACATACGAATAAAAAATATATATTAAATTCAAAACACTGTTGTTTGCATATATGCAAAGCTGCGCACTAAAGAGTTAAAAGAGCAACGAATTAATGTGAAATTTCTTTTTAAACTTTTAAAATCCGCTGTTGAAACTCATCATCTCTATAATAATAGCCTAAGTCATGTGACTGTCATCAACAGTTCCGGGCTGACCACTATGCTTTTTATATGCCAGGCGGCAATTTTGGTACTTTAATGTTAGCCAGGCACAAAGTGATAAATCGTCAAGTATTGTTCCATCGTCATCATTTCATCTATATTATAATAGTCCAAGTCATGTGACTGTCAAAAAGAGTTATGGATTGATCCCTTCGCTTTCCATATGCAAGACGGCCATTTTTAATCAAAATTATTTTTTTTAATAAAGGTACGTAAAAGTAGCCATGATCTCAAAGAATTCTGGCCACGTGTATGTTATCCGGACGCAAATCTCGCCAATAGCATTTTTTAACTCGCCCGTTAGCATTTTTTTATTTTTCGCGTGGTAAATTAAAGCAATGCTTTAATGTTGAAATTAAAAGTCATAGTTTATGGTATTACTTATTGTTGTTCTTTTTCTTTTCTTTTTTTGAAGTGAAAGTCGTGAATTTTAAAATTTTTAGTTTTAAATAAAAGTTATGTATTCTAAATAAAATTAATTAAAGTGAAAATGAAATTAATGAAATATGAAAAAATGTGACGAGAATAATGTTTGGCAATTTACCAACTCCACCCGGATAACATAAAAATACAGATTTCTTCATTTCTCTATCAGAATCTTCTGATTTGGCACAGGATTGAGCAAGTAAATTAAATTATGAATAAAAGTGACATAATGCAATTCTTAGCATGCATTTAAAGGAGACCAAACTGGTCGCCGAGGGCGGCTCGTTTATTAAGAAAAGTATACAGCAATGAATGTTTATCATGGATTTTTGATTAGTTTAAGTGTTTCCAAGATGGCCGAGGAGACATTGAAGATGATGTTTGCCCTTAGTCGTCCTTCCACGTCAAGAATGGAGAAAATCTTCGATATTCATGGGATTGTGCACCTTCACTGGGTTCCTGACGGTCAAACTATTAATCAACATTACTACATTTAGATCATCCCTCAAATCCGGGAAAACAAATTGGAAATTGCTCGTCAAAACGTGGCAAATGACGTGCTTTCGCACTATAACTAGTTTTATAAATATTTTTTGACCGCATACTGTACTGAATGTATATTTTAGTACACTTCATAAGTGCATATCCATTTCATTCTGTTCGAAAGGCTGCAACATCATTAAAATGCACTTGAAACATTTTTTTCCATTGGCCGTCATGTAACGGAAAACTTTTGACTGTCCCTGTCATTAAAATATACATCCGATTTTCATAAAATTTCAAAATGACTCGACAAAATTTTGCAACAATTATATATTTAGAATTTCAGACCATTCGGAAGGCTGTAACATTATTAAAATGCACTTGCAATAATTTATTCCCATTGGCCGTAATCTAACGGAAAACTTTTGACAGTACCTGTCATTAAACTATACATCTGATTTGTCATAAAATTTGAAATGATTCGACAAAATTCTGCAACAATTATATATTTAAAATTTCAGACCTTTCGGAAAGCTGTAACATCATTAAAATGCACTTGCAATAATTTATTCTCATTGGCCGTCATGTAACGAAAACTTTTGACAGTACCTGTCATTAAACTATACATCCGATTTTCATAAAATTTGAAATGACGCGACAAAATTTTGCAACAATTATACATTTAAAATTTCAGCCTATTCGGAAGGCTGTAAGAACATTAAAATGCACTTACAATAATTTATTCCCATTGGCCGTGATGTAACGGAAAACTTTTGACTGTCCCCGCCAAACTATACATCCGATTTTCATAAAATTTGAAATGACGCGACAAAATTTTGCAGCAATTATATATTTAAAATTTCAGACCATTCGGAGGGCTGTAACATCATTAAAATGCACTTGCAATTACTTATTCCCGTTGGCCGTAATGTAACGGAAAACGTTTGACTGTCCCTGTCATTAAACTATACATCCGATTTTCATAAAATTTGAAATGATGCGACAAAATTTTGCAGCAATTATATATTTAAAATTTCAGACCATTCGGCTCGGTAGGTTTTGCTCTGTTATATGCGGGCGGATGGGCAGACAGACGGACGGACGGACTGAACGATGACTATAGGTGCTGCGTATTTATATAATTACGAACGTACCTAAAAACGACCCGAATTGTGGAAGAGCCAGACATGAGTCCTTCATCAGGACAACGTACCGGCTCACACTGTATTGTCTGTCAAGACGTTTCTAACCAAGTACAGTAATCCCTCAACATTCGCGAGGTTAGGTTCGCGGAAATTTCCGCGAATGTTGAGATTATCTTCCCGTGCATAAAAGATGGTTAGGTTTTAAGATTATTCTTACGGGAAAAGGCAATTGAATCGTAAATATATACAGGCATCCCTCTACTTACGTAAGTAATGCGTTCCGTAAACTTTTGCGTAAGTCGAATTTGTAAATTCCTTAGGTAAAATTTCGTTAGAAACTGCAATATTTATTATACATATATAATATATACATTATTTACACAGTATTATTTTATAAATAAAGTAGCATGTAGCAGTATTTACTTGGATATAAACTATAAAAGTATGAAAAAATATAAAAACAAACTGAAAGAACCCTTTTCAAATAAAAAGTATCTTGTGGAATATGGGATTTATAAATTTAACATTGATGAATTAATTTATATCAATTTTAAATCTTCATCAAACAAACAGCTCTGAAGCTTGAGGAAAAAATGCACTGGTTCCTCTTCACCGAAACTTTAAAATTAGGTTTCTTTATACTTTGAATTCAGCTAACAAAATTCTAACAAAAACAAAATTCTAACGGTTAAACAGAGTTTTTTTTTGGCTCATTTTAATCAAATTTGTGTTTGTTTTGTTAAAGATTTGATTGTATATCCCAATAAAAATATAACTATATCTAATATATAAAACAATATTATTGCTGTGGTTTTTATCTGCATATTTTATTTATAAAACAAATATCAAAAGTATGCAAATGCGTATCAAACGCGCTATTATGTTCATAAATGTAATTTTCGAAATTTTTTACGTAAGTGCGAATTTACGTAAGTCGAGGGATGCCTGTACAACAGTAATCCTTCAACATTCGCGAGGGTTAGTCTTGCGGAAATTTCCGCGAATGTTGAGATTATCTTTCCGTGCATAAAAGAGGGTTAGGTTTTAAGATTTTTCTCACGGGAAAAGGCAATTGAAACGTAAATATATATATTTATTAATCATTAAAAAGTACATGCTGTAAACAAATTTGAATAATTATAAACATATTGTGCAAAGTTTAGTTACTAGTTGATTGCTGAAAAAAACTGATATACGACTGTTTGGAAGAACATATATTTTGTTTATGAATTTCCATGTAAGGAAAAGTTTCGGTCTTGATTTCTCTTTTAAATTTAAGACTCCTCGCCTCATCAGCGAAGGATCTCTTTCTACTGCTTTCTCAACAAGTTGTTGCTTAAGTTTTAAATATACCCATGCATTTTTTGCAGAAGATATTACACCGAGAATAAAAATTTTACACTTTACAAAATTTACGATTTTTTTTATTTTTAGTATCAAGTCTTGTTTCGGGTATCTCGGAATTACTGACCTATATTTTACTACAATACAAAGGTTGAAGTTCTAGAAACTTAGGCTAATTACTTTCTGTTTCAGTTTTTATGAGAAAGTGGCAACAAAAAGATATACTTGCTATTTTCCAACTATTTTTCCTTTACTTTCTACAGAAATGGAGTACTTGAGTTGCCAAAATTAAACAAATGTCGCTAAAAACTACAAAAAAATTAATATTTCAAGAATAAATGGAAATACAGTTTTGAAACAAATTGCATTTAGAAGTACTTTTTTTCCTAATACAACGGTATAAAAATTGAAAATGTGCGGTGCTTACAAGTTTAAAATATGCGATGCTTACAAGTTTACCCGGTAGTAGAAAGTTCGAGACCGGCGACGAGCGTCGCTGATTTTCATTTCTCGTTTGCAGATTATTTTTCTATTGAACCTACCTTTATTTCGCTTTATATTATGTTTGGCTCTTTATTACTTAATACAAAAACTTAAGATTCTTATAAGTAAAATGCATAATAACGTCAAAGGTAAGTAGTGATCGTTTGATTAACGCTTCAATTGTAAAATGTTTTACCTGCAGGTTATTTCCTGCCCCTAAAGTATCTGTTGCAGGCACGTGGAGAATTTTCTGCTAGTGGGCAAGTTAAAAAAATTGCAGTAAAGTATTTAACAATACAATGATATATCTGTTTTATTTTACGGCAGGCTTATACAACGTAACGTTATTTTTGTGAGACGACACAAAATAAGCTGGGAGAAAGAAATAGCATATACCGGGGGCTAATAATTCGAAGTTAAATTATGTTTTTTTCCCAAACAAAATGTAAAAGTATTATAATTTAGTTATAATTTAATAAATAATTTAATTTAATTGTATTTTCATGAGTTCTTCCTTATAAAAACGTAATATTTATTTTTTATTATAAATAACATAAAATTGCTAACTCTTGAAAGTGCAAAAAACGAAATGTCAAGGAAAATGCACAGTTTAGTCACCTAATGGATTTATCAATTCAAGATATTAAAGTGCTGTCCATATCCGGTACTGTGTGCAGAGCTCAGTATACAATATATAAAATTTATGTACACTATCTAATACATAAAAATTCGATTAGTTTAAAAATGCATACTGATGTATTACAGAGGAAAACGCTTTTCCAGCAATTACCGATGTTAGCCAATCCTTTAACCAAATTCTTTTCTTTTCTCTGTAAAAGAACGATAAATGCTATTCCTTCTATAATCTATAGAAAACATTCAGTGGACTTCAGAGCTTTCGTTATGCTTGACGTATCATAACATCATTAAAATGCACCACAAACGATTTTCCAGATAGATCATAATGTGATGGAAAACTTTTGTGCGCCCTGTAAACGAACTATAAATGCTAGTTATTCTGTACTCCTGGGAAACCACGTTGTCGTCCATCTCAATAATGAGTAGCAATCACATTAGGTTTTATATATCGTAACACCAATAAATTGCACCACAAACGACTTTTTTCCACAGACCGTAGAATTATTTTGTGTGTCCCTGTAAAGAAACTATAAATGCTGAACACTTCATTTTCAATACTAAACATTCTATAGTTTCTCAATAACATATAATAATTTCCTGGCAATCCGTGTACATTTACTAGAGTTTGAGTAAGGATAGACAGATGGCACACGGACAAACTGAAGTTATAATCACTTTTCAACTATGTTGGAAAGTGTTAAAAACGGCAATATTGTAAAAATATTTACAATTAAATCCGAAACATTACTTTTCAATTCTGGTGCAATATTGGAAAAACGTAAACATTCGATATTGGGACAGTTGTTCATGTAAATATTATCAATTTTGGCAAAGATATGGCAAGCAATACTTTCACAATATTTTTTACCACTAGGGTAAATAAAGTGTATACATATATATATTTACTAGATAGCCTTGGAAGTGACGATCTCATGACTTTCTTTATCCACTGAATATGCTTGGAAACTGAGGTGTATTTAATAGGTGTAGAGGCGTTGCACGCATCATCGACATGCTCCGATGTTATTCCGCTCACATAATATTTACCACGATGCTTATCAAACATAGGCCCGCCCGAATCACCCTAAAAATGATAATAAATTAATTGAAAAATCGAAGAATCCTGACAGATTAAGCTAAATAATGCTATAAAAAGTGATAAAATATCCTTATTTAGATTGACGAACGTTTCATCGCAGAAACGGCGACATTTTCAAAATCATTCATGATAGAAAATATTTATAAACTATTTACGCTGATTTTCATTAAGCATGATGTCTCGTGATATTGTTTACCATGTTATTGTTTTTAAATTTTGTGAAAATATTATTCTCTTCACTGCTCGAGATACAGTTTTCGTCTGTGGTTGTATTTTTGGATCATTCGGGATAAAAGCCTTGTTGCAATAGATCCCAAAGCTCACCCAACTCAAACTCAAACTCAAACTGTGAAAATATTTTCTATCATAAATGATTTTGAAAATGTCGCCATTTGTGCGACGAAACGTTCGTCAATCTAAATAAAGATATTTTATCACTTTTTATAGCATTATTTAGCTTAATCTGTTTATGATTATTATACATGTTGTTATAGAATGCTGACAGTACAAAATTAAATTAAAACAAATTACAATGCCTATAATTAAACTAAAAACATAAAATTAGGCCAAAAGAAACCATAAAATGATCTGACAATTACCGTATATACTTGTGTTTAAGTGTACACCTCCAATTCTTTACGAAAAATTTTGAAAAAAAAAATTGAATTTTCGTGTATACGTCGAAACACATTTCTGGTAGTATGTTGAAAAATGATTTTCAATCGAGGTTAAAAAAAAAAAAATAAATAAATAAATTTTCATGTTTAAAGATCGACGGAGTAAAGTGGATACTATGGTTGTCATCCGATAATCCTGAAAGAAACAACAAAATCCGCTAATTTAAAAAAAGGTGGACATTGTAACAATAGTAGAATGCGTGAAAGAATCATGGTAGAAAATTCCCACAGAAATGGCAAAGAAAAGTTTTATAAAATGCTGCATTAGCAATGATATGGACGAATCATGAGATTTTTTTTTCAGATTCCGATGAGTCGTTGATAAAAATGAAATCCGAATCTGAGGATGTGTACAATGAAATATCGGATTCCCAATAAACTGAGCTGTATGAATATTCAGATTCTGAACAATAACTTACATTTTGATAAGTTTCATTGAAAAATTTTAATTTTTAAATGAAAACAATAAAAGTTTTTAAATTCATGATTCCCAGATAGGTATTATTTTCTGGCTTTAAAAGATCCTAAATATCGGCAATTGGGTAAGCATTTTTTTTTTTTTTTTTTTTTTTGACTAACTCGTATATAAGTCGACCCGACCCCACAATTTCAACTCCCAAATTTTGTCTAAAATTATTTGACTAGTACACGAGTATATATAACATACGACATTCGAGATGACACAAAGTGGAAAAAATTCCGGAATTATCAATCAAAACTCGAATAGGTTTACTCTTTTCCGAGTTTTCTCTGAAAATACGCAAATACAGTGGAATACCGTTAGTGCAGGTTTCCAAGGGAGGCCGTATTTTGCACTACCCACACTAACCGAAATCCGCATTAAACGATGCAAACATTTTTACATACCAAATAAACATTGTTTTTATTAGCTTAATTTTGGTCGGCATTTTGGGAAATTTTGCCACTATGTGACGAACCGTACTTTCTTTATCCATCGAATATTCTAAGAAGTCGAAATATAAATAAAAGTATCACCCAAACTGCAGCAGTAAGAAACGTGCATAGATTATACACCAAATAAGAGTTATTTATCTTGGCTTACTTTTAGCTGGCATTTTGAGAAATTTCGCCAGAGTGCGACGAACTGTGACATTCTTTATCCACTGAACATTCTAAGAAATTGAAATGTATATTAGAGTATTATCCGAACTGCAGCAGTAAGAAACGAGCGTATATTATGTATAAAATTAGGATTATTTATCTTTGCTTAATTCTGGCAGGCATTTTGAAAAATTTCGCCAGTGTGATACGAACCATACTTTCTCTATAACATTCTAGGAAATCGTGATGTAAAGTATCACGGAGACTGCAGTAGTAAAAAACGTGCATAGATTATATACCAAATAAGAATTATTTATTTCGCCGGCATTTTGAGAAATTTCACCAGCGTGCTACGAACTTCGACATTCTTTATCCACTGAACATTCTAGGAAATTGTGATGTATATTACAGTATTACCCCAACTGCAGTAGTAAGGAACTTGTGTATATTACATACGAAATAAGTATTATTTATCTTTGCTTAATTCTGGCCGGCATTTTGGGAAATTTCGATAGCGTCAGACGAAATGTATTTTCTTTATCCATCGAACATTCTGGAAAATCGAGCTGTGTATAAAAGTATCACCCAAACTGCAATAGTAAGAAACGTGCATATTAGATTATATATCACATAAGAATTATTTATCTTCGCTTAGTTTTCGCCGGCATTTTGAGAAATTTCGCTAGCGTGCAATTAACTGTGACATTCTTTATCCATTGAACATTCTAGGAAATTGTGATGTATATTGGAGCATCATTCAAAATCAGTGTTGGGTATGAGTGCGTTCATTGAACGAAAGTTCACGAACTTAATTCAATTTCTGTGAACTTTGAGTTGAACTTGATTCACATTTTGATAAACGAACGTGAACTGAACGAAAGTTCAAAAAATCCGTGAGTTTGAACGAGATTTACAACTCAAACTCAATTTTTTTCGTAACTTATTTTTAAAATTTTCCAGCCGTTAAGAACACGTTTTTTCTCATTTAAATGCCATTTAAAGGCCTGAACGGACTCGGGAGGGGACGGGTCTGATAAGATTTTCTGGGTCGTGCCCGGGCCTTGCTTTCTCCGGAAGCTCGGGCCGGGCCGGACTTATGCCTGTGCTTTATTCTTCCTAGAAGTCTACACCGACAGAAATTTTCTGGCCCGGTCGCCCTGCTTGTATGAAAATTATTACCCCGTCCCAGTCTGACTCATGCAAAAATCTGTTTAAGGAACTTAACCTACCCTGGGTCAACAATTTTCCCCGAAAATACATATATTTTTAAATTACCATTATTCTACAATTAACATTCTCCTTCAAGAATAGTAGTACATGTACATTTCTAGAGATGGGGATACAGTACTGTAAAACCTGTTATAAGAATCTGTGTATGACGAGATCCTGTTTTAAACGGAAAAATTACTTGATCGGTGGATCTGGATCTTCAAATTGGATATATAATCCGTTTGAAAATAAATAATACATTTGCAAGAGACGACAGACTTGGTAAAAAAGGAACTTAACTATAAGGATTTTTTTTTCTCTCCTATGTGATTCCGTCTTAGAAAGTTTTTCGATATAGAATTTTTCAGATTTTTAAGTCTTCAAGCCGTATAAATGGATTAATAGTATTAATAATAATTCAGATATTTACATACAAATAGAAATCCATTAAAAAAAATATATAGTTTACAATGGGATAAATAGAAAGAAATGTAGTAGAATGTGTATGTCCCATAAGAATTATTCTAGAGTGAGTTCTACAGTGAGGAAATTAGAGCAGCCCCGTCCCGAAAAAAAATAGGTACAACCTGATCCGATGCAAGACGATATTCAACGATCCCAAAGTGTCTGCTATTCAGGGATTTTACTATATTTCAACATTAAAGAATATAGATAGTGTTTGCTCTAGGTCATTTTTGAAGGGTGCAGCGCTCTGTCGTTTTTAAATTGGCAAAATGCGCCCTTTGCTTTTTAAAAATTATGAAATCCGTGCCGAGATTTTTCCAGCAATCGCCCATGAAAGTCTTTCTTCCCTGTATCACGAATTTTGCGAATCCCCACCAAGGCCGAAACTAGAGAGGGGGGGGGGGGGGTGCCAAATAAAGCTTTGTTTTTGAGTTCTTAAGAACCTACACTAGTCACGCGAAGAAACTCACTTGCTAATGTTAAATCTATGGGAGCGTTCTTTTCAAATTTCTCGCTTGCATTTTACTATTTCTAAATGGTCTTTTTTCGGTTAGGATAGCGGAAGTTGATCTTTGACGTTGTTAGTTTGTATGTTTTCGGTTTTGGTTGCAATTTTTTTTGTTTTTTTCATGAGGCTACTTTCACTTTCGTAACCGGTTCCAAAAGTATATATATATATAAAAGCTGCGACCAAAATCGAAAAGTAAACACGAATCCGGTTAGGGATCAATTTTAGCTATGCCAAACAGAAAAAAATCATTTAAAAATATTAAAATGCAAGCGAGAAATTTGAAAAGAACGCTCCCATAGGTTTAACATTAGCTTGCGTGTTTGGTTTCTTCACGTGACTAATGTAGTCTTTTAAGACAATGTGATTCATATCACTGTGACTTTATGCGCCTCATTTGTACTAACTACAACTACCGTAAAATCTGTCTATAACGGAACCCCGTCTTAAATGAAAAAAATACATGCTCCCAACTGAAAAAAATACCAACAATTATACCTACTAAGATCAAAAACTGTATAAAGCGGAATTTTTTTTCGGTTCCTTTGGATTTCGTTTTCATGGTTTTAATGTATCAATATTTCACAAAGTTGATTACGTAGCATTACGTACTTTTTTATAACATATTTTAAATTTTAAAATAAGTCGGCTATTAGAAACTTATTAAAATTCTCTATGTAAATTTACTTTGCGGAGGAGGGGGGGTAAAATCTATGTTTGCCCCGGGCGCAAAAAAGGCTAGTTTCGCACTGAACCCCACATCCTATTTATATCCATCAATTTGTCATAGCTTCCAGTTAAATTAATTACGTATATTTCCCTCCTCCCCCCCTTTCCGCCTGGTGGGTAGTTCCTTATAACCCAAAATGTACTATATTTATCAAAAATTTAAAAATGCTATTGAATTACAAACCACTTCTAAAACAATGCCTGCAAATTTCGTGTTTTTGTGTTTAAAAATGCGTCCATGGATATGTCAAAAAGTTTCGCGTTGGCAAGCATAGAAAGTTATTTTTTTTTATTTATTTATTGTTTTAATTTCTTTCTCTCTCTCTCTCTCTCTGTATGTATATATATATATATATATTTATTTATTTATTTATTTAATATCTGTATATATATGTGTGTGTGTATATATGTTTAAAGACAGGAATTGTGAGGTTTTATTATGTATATAATGCATGTACACTTATTAGCAGGAGCATTTTTATTATAAATTTAAGCTATACTGTATTATTTTTTCACTTCTATAGAAAAAGAATGATTTTTTTTTAAATATATAAAGTTCTTAAATTTTTTGGCTACAACAAAAGTTAGATAGAACACTGTTTTCTATAATTTACTGCTGTCTCTTTCAAACATCCTTCAGAAATTTAACAAAATAGAACAATTAAGCAATAATAAAAAAAAAAAACTATTAAAAACACTGATTTAATAACTTGAAAAGAAAAATTCTGCACATTGTAATTCTTCTTCTTATTTTTTTTTTACAACCTTTTCCTTACTTTAGCGAAAATCTGCGTATTCTTCGAATGTCTTTTAAAAACGGAAGGAAAGCTGCAAATGGGGGGATGACTTTCACTTACATTACTATATTCACTTTAGTAGTCACCGTCTGTAAAATGTAAAAACATGGAAACATTCAAATGCTTCATTTAAAACACATTACTAAAAAGGTGTGATAAAATATATACAAATGTTTTTTAAAATTAAAAACACTAGATGTTAAAATGATAAAAAGCTACTCCGAGCGCTTTCGGCTAACCTTAAGCCATTGTCAAGGAGAAGAGGATTGACTGATAAAAACACTCGACGCTCGATGTTTACTGCTACAGATTGACCGGAAACTCACTTCAGGAAGCCCGCAGGTGGTCGTATCCGTTAAACTGAAGGAGGGGGAAGGTAGAGAAAGCTCAATCCTCCGAGAGACCGAACTTTCCAGTAATATTAAGTAAATTAAACCAGATACGCGGAATTTGGTATGATAATACGTCATTACAACAATTTTCTGCTTGGGTTAAAATTTCCAAAGACTCTAAAATAGCACAACTATTAAAATCAGAAGCCTGGATAATGACTTTTGCTCGATTGAAAAGGATGTCAATATCTTTAGTTTGAAACAACCTTGAGAGGGCGGTAGCCGGTCTATTTTTATTAATATCCTGCATATGCTCTTTAACTCTTGTTTGGAATTTTCTTGTGGTCATACCAATGTAATTGAATATCTTATTTGTTTCTTTACTTCTGTATGGGATGATATAAACTCCTGACTTACTTTCCATACTAATAGGATCAACTCTTTTTTGCACAAGATTAATTAATTTGGTGTTATCTCTAGCTATTAACGTTATACTATATTTCCTTAGGATGTATTTTAATTTTTCATATAAACGAGGAATGTAATCAACTGCCATAAATTTAACTTCATTTTTACTAATACACTCTATTTTAGCTGGTTCTGCGTGCTTAAACTTATAAATCAACTTATCAATAAATTTAGTGGAAAAACCATTACTATTAGCAATTGACTTAATTTTATCCAGTTCTTCTTGCAGGTGAATATCAGAGCAAACTTCAAATGCACGTCTAATATAAAACCGGTAAGCTGAAGCTTTATAATGAAATGGAGAGTGGCTATTATAAGGAATTGTATTGTTTGAGCGACAAGATTTTCTGTAAACTGTCCTATCAATGCAATGAGTTAGTTCATTTCTAGTGAGGGAAACATCCAAAAACGGTAACGTTCTATTTATTTCTAATTCCAAAGTGAATTTTATCTTATTGTCACTATTGTTGGCATGTTCAAGAAAATTCATAAGCGCTGGAAGGCCATGATCCCATATAATTAATATGTCGTCCACAAATCTGACCCATAAACGGATTTCAAATTCCGTTTTTAAACCAAGTTTATGGGTCAGATTTGTGGACGACATATTAATTATATGGGATCATGGCCTTCCAGCGCTTATGAATTTTCTTGAACATGCCAACAATAGTGACAATAAGATAAAATTCACTTTGGAATTAGAAATAAATAGAACGTTACCGTTTTTGGATGTTTCCCTCACTAGAAATGAACTAACTCATTGCATTGATAGGACAGTTTACAGAAAATCTTGTCGCTCAAACAATACAATTCCTTATAATAGCCACTCTCCATTTCATTATAAAGCTTCAGCTTACCGGTTTTATATTAGACGTGCATTTGAAGTTTGCTCTGATATTCACCTGCAAGAAGAACTGGATAAAATTAAGTCAATTGCTAATAGTAATGGTTTTTCCACTAAATTTATTGATAAGTTGATTTATAAGTTTAAGCACGCAGAACCAGCTAAAATAGAGTGTATTAGTAAAAATGAAGTTAAATTTATGGCAGTTGATTACATTCCTCGTTTATATGAAAAATTAAAATACATCCTAAGGAAATATAGTATAACGTTAATAGCTAGAGATAACACCAAATTAATTAATCTTGTGCAAAAAAGAGTTGATCCTATTAGTATGGAAAGTAAGTCAGGAGTTTATATCATCCCATACAGAAGTAAAGAAACAAATAAGATATTCAATTACATTGGTATGACCACAAGAAAATTCCAAACAAGAGTTAAAGAGCATATGCAGGATATTAATAAAAATAGACCGGCTACCGCCCTCTCAAGGTTGTTTCAAAATAAAGATATTGACATCCTTTTCAATCGAGCAAAAGTCATTATCCAGGCTTCTGATTTTAATAGTTGTGCTATTTTAGAGTCTTTGGAAATTTTAACCCAAGCAGAAAATTGTTGTAATGACGTATTATCATACCAAATTCCGCGTATCTGGTTTAATTTACTTAATATTACTGGAAAGTTCGGTCTCTCGGAGGATTGAGCTTTCTCTACCTTCCCCCTCCTTCAGTTTAACGGATACGACCACCTGCGGGCTTCCTGAAGTGAGTTTCCGGTCAATCTGTAGCAGTAAACATCGAGCGTCGAGTGTTTTTATCAGTCAATCCTCTTCTCCTTGACAATGGCTTAAGGTTAGTCGAAAGCGCTCGGAGTAGCTTTTTATCATTTTAACATCTAGTGTTTTTAATTTTAAAAAACATTTGTATATATTTTATCACACCTTTTTAGTAATGTGTTTTAAATGAAGCATTTGAATGTTTCCATGTTTTTATATAATAAACAAAGGTGAATCTGGCGTTCAAGATTGGACTATTTTATTAAGTCAATTTATTAATGTCTGTAAAATGTTTTGTGGGTTTTTATAAAGTAGGGCTCGCTTTTGTACTTTCTTATCAGTGAACTTTTCCATATTCAACCTAGGTGGCCAAACGAGGCTATTATCTAGGATGTCCTAGGCTAAATAGATGAGGTTAGCGGTCAGTTCCATGAATTTGCGTGTGGGAAACAATTTCTCATGTTCTGTAAACAAGTCTTTTGATAAAAAAGGGAATTTTTATTGATTCGGTTTACTATATTTTTTTTTTTTCACTTAGCAATGTAATGTCTGTGAGGTGTTGTCAACACATGTTGTGGATAGCTCCACAGACTACATAATTATTACTATGTTTTATCACAGAACAATTGTAAAGACTTTCTATTTCTATTCCTATTCGTATCTTTAATCAAATAATATGAATGAGAATATGAAATAATATATAATATATTATTTTAGAATATAATTTCCAAATTGTTTCCTTTTCCAGTTTGATTAATAATATTTAAAAATATCATATATGAAGCACTTTTTTTTTATATCGTTTACATACTTAATATAACTGAATATAATTAAATTATAATATTTATAGGATTTTTTTAAAAAGAAGTTATTGTTATTTCGGAACTTGGCTAATGTAATCTGAGTATCATTTTTAACCCAAATTTTACTAGGTCCTTAATAGGATGTAACGAATAGTGATTTGGAAATGAATATTCTGTCAAATTTCAGGCCGAACATCAAAATTTTAGTTTAAATATACATTATTTAAAAATTAAATAACAGAAATAAAACTAAACACGCATTAAAATTGATTTTTTTAAAAAATCTTTATAAATTGTAAAAGGTTGATCTACTTTGTTATTAGTATTAGAAACACTTGATGCTAGTAGTAAAACACGGATTTTGACGAATCTAAATTACTAATAGCATAATTTTAACTGTAGGTACTAGTAATTTATACATATTTCGTATAAAATAGGAAATCACCATCCTTGTCAATCTGCTTTTAAAAATTTATCATTTTTTTTTTCAATTTAGAAAATTTGGTTCAATACAAAAAAATTAGATTTTTCATTTTTTTTTTTTTTTTTTTACCCTTTACTTTAAACATATCAAATTGGCTTTCTTTTCTGTAAGTCGGGGTGGATAATTATCTCCATAAAACTAAAGAAAATACTCCTTTTTTACTGTTAAGTAATATTGTTATCCTTCGTTAGATTCAATATTAATGATCCCATTTTAATGCTTATTGTTTCTCATAACACACAATGATCTATAACCAGGACTGCGGAGTCGGAGTCGGGCCCATTTTTTGAGCGGAAGAGTCGGAGTCGTCCATTTTACAAGCAGGTCTTCATTGTCGGAGTCGTCCATTTTACAAGCAGGTCTTCATTGTCGGAGTCGGCCTTTTTTTGAGCGAAAGAGTCAGAGTCGAAGTTGGATCTGTTAAAATTCCCGGTGTCGGAGTCGCCCATTTTTCCCTCCGACTCCGCAGCCCTGTCTATAACCTACCTAAATTAGCCTTTGATCAAGTAAATTTTATTGGGAGGAGCTGGTGTATCCATTTATGAATGGATTTGTAAGAATGGGTCTTTTTCTGAAGTCAGTTTCCCAGTCTTAAAATTTTCTTTGTATAACTTAAATTACGAATTAAATTGTATATTTAAAAAAAAAATTAAAAGTGAACTGAAATTAAACTGAAAAATTTCTTGACCAACGCAAAACGCATTAATGATGTAATAATCCGTTTGAAAAAAAAATAATACATTTGCAAGAGACGACGGACCTGCTAAAAAAGGAACCTAATTACAACGATTTTTTTTTCTTGTATGTGATTCAATCTTTGAAGGTTTTCCTGCATAGAATTTTTCAGATGTTTAGTCTCCTAGCCGTGTAAATGGAATATTGATATTAATAGTAATTCAGATATTTACATACAAATAGAAATTCATTAAAAAATCAATATAGTTTACAATAGGATATATTGAAAGAAATATGGAGAACCAGTATTTTGAAACGGATGTACTTAGACTATGTAGCTTTTTTTTTTTTTTTTTTTTTTTTTTTTAAACGAAGAATTTATATTCTTCGTATGTTTATACATGAAAAAGAGACTGTAATAATAATTTTATATTTGTCAGAACCCCCACAAGACAAAATCTTAAACGTATCGACGTAAAAATAAATATCTATACAGGCTGCTGATGTATTTATAGAAACTATCATTAAGAAATTCAAAATTCTTCCCAGAAAGTTTGAATTGTTATTTTTTATTATTATACCTATTTCGTGAATAAAATGAAAGAAAATTAGTATTAAAAATTTTACGGTTTGAACTCAAAATTTCTGAATTAAAAATCCGTCAGATTCAGCAACACTGTTTGTGGCCTGTACAATGAGAAGAAGGCTCTGCTAGAGGTCTGCACGGGCCCGGGATTGGCCTGAGGCCCGTATCCGGCCAGGCATGAAAAACAAAATAGACAGGCCGGTCCGGCAAAAAAATTGGACGAGCCTACCGGACCGGGCTGGGCCGATAAAAAAAAATTAAGCGGGCCTACCGGCACGCTATAAATTTTTTTTAAATCGAAGCCGATAACATATGAGGCATTTTCAATTAATGTGATTTTCGCGAGAATAAATATAAATGTGTCTCACGAGCCGATGGTGGTTTGACAACATCAATACAGAAATGTAACATGTCCAGCGTAGAGATCAACATCGAACAGTTACAGGGCCCGGTCTTCATTTTTTCAGCAGACTCGTGCCGGGCCGAAATCAAGCTTGCATTTTTTTCTGCATAGTCGTGCAAGGTTAGAACTATACTTTATTGTTCTCAGGATGTGTAGGGAAGGCAAGATATTTTGTAAAAATATTAATAGCGATAATGAACTTCTGTTAAAGGAATCTTCGGAAATATACCTTAAGGTGGTTCTCAAATTCACTGCTCAACAATGAGAAATTTTCTGATTCATTTTTAACTGTAAAGGCATAAAATTGGCAGGCCTGGCTATTGAAGGAATTTGGAATCGAATAGCGTTTTCCATTTTTATAATTAAATTAGTTATCGATATATAAGATATTCTTGTCACGTGACTGCTTATTTTTCTCTTTCCCCGTGCTATCGCTTCCAGAAATTCGGTTAAAACATTTAACTTTGACAGTATATTTTCTCAAAGATATATTGCCTTTATCAAAAAATGGATAACATTATTCGATTACATAGATTCTGAATAAGAACACCTGCCAATCTTATGCGTTTCTGAAAAGAAATGAATTCAGAAATGTACCAGTAAGTAGCTCCTTTGGATTCAAGAAAAGCCTTAAGGGTGTCCTCAAATCCAAAAGGGCAACTTTCTGACATAAGTTTTAATTTATTTTTGTACGAAAATGCATGAAACTAGCTGGTGGTGTTGTTCAGAAACTATGTCATTGAGCTGTTGTTTCCATTTTTTTTTTTTTTTTTTTTTTTTTTTGCAAATGCAATAGATCTTTCAGAAAAGAGTGTCAAAGTGGGCGTTTTGAACTGAATTTCCGCGCGAAGGAAGAAAGAGACTCAAGAGCGGGCGAAAAACGGATTTGTCACGTGATCAAAATTCCTTATAACTCAATAGGTAATTGATTGATCAAAAATGGAAAAAAACAGTTCAATTCAAAATCGCTTCCATGGCCAGGCTTTCCAGTTTTATACCTTTCCGTTAAAAAATGAATTTGTAAATGTGTCTAAAACGATTTGCGCTTGTTGAGCAAAGCAGTTAGGGGGTCTCAGGACTCTTAAAATTGGAAAAAATGAAAAAAAAGGACCATTTTCATCATTTAAGATCTTGAAATGTATTTGATTTTAAGACACAATTTTAATTGGAATAAAATATATAAGTATGTTCTTTCATTTCATGTATTTAAAAAAATATAAGATGCAGAATTCACATTTACAATGGGCTCCAAACTTTTAGACATTTTTCGAGCAAAAAATCGGCATAACAGTTTACGCGCAAGATTACAAAATAAGTATTTTAACTAGAATGAAAATTTTGGTGCCTAGTTATACTTCAGATTATAATAATTGCTCTGAACCTAAATAAATTTGTATTTAGAGCTTTTTTATAATTTTAATATAAATTTGTATTTAGCTAATGCAAAATTTAGAAAATTTCAACAGTATAATCGCCTACAAAAATATTGTTTTGAACAATAAAAAGGAAATTTTAGGTTCAGTTTATACAGACTAACATGAAACATATGTTTTGAAAATTTCATGAAAAAATATTCATAAGTTTTTGAGATATCGTGCGCGTTATGCCCAAAAACGTAATTTGGTTAAAAATGGCTTCAAAGTTTCCGAAACGACGCTTCAGCTATTGAACGTGTATGAATGTAAAAGCCATAACTTCAGTTCTAATAGGAATTTCAAGGAAACAATTATATCAAAATGTTCAGAAAAGATAGGAGTTTAACATCTAAAAAAATCAAAATTTCGAAAATTTTAAATCTTTAAGAGTCCTGAGACCTCTTAAAAAATCAAAGATTTTAGAAATCACAAACAGGCAGAAAACTAAAGCCTTTTAACCTTTTATGCCCTGACGGTACTTTAAAGTACCATTAAAGTAACTTGTTTTAAAATCAATTTAATGCATCGATTAGCATTAATACAGTTTAGAATGAGTTATAGATGCTTTACTTTATTTCGATCCAAGAGCATTATTGGTTGCACACAACAAAAATATATTTAAAAGGATGATTTATTTTTCAATTGTACCTCTTCCGCTTTCTTAACCTGTCATGATTGTGGTTGAAAAGTTTCAGTTCGGAAATAGTCCTATATTTCTATTGTACGAGCATTATATTTGTACATTTTCTAATTCTATAAAATACTAAAAAAAAAAATATTTTAAATAAAAGATTTGAGAGGAGTTATAAATATTGCACAAAATCCCTATAAATACAAATTTACTTAATTAATTTTAATTGGCGAAATCCTTCTAAAATTTATTAAATGATTCTGTAAATCTTCGAATGTAGTTTCACAAATTCACGAAAAATGCTTCAGAATATGAAATTTTCAGGAATTCATACTTTGGAACATAAAGGGTTAACACATTTTCATTCAAAGCTTGCGTCCAGAAATTACATTTTTATTTAGAAATTCAGAAATCATACCAGAAATTCTGAATAGTAACATTTTTCGAGCAAAAAATCGGCATAACAGCTTACGCGCACGATTACAAAACAAGTGTTGCAACTAGAATGAAAATTTTGGTACCTGCTTATACTTTAGATCATTATAATTACCCTGAACCTAAATAAATTTGTATTTAAAGCTTTTTTATATTTTTAATACAAAGTTGTATTTAGCTAATGCAAAATTAAGAAAATTTCAACAGTATATCACCTAAAAAAATATTGTTTTGAACAATAAAAAGGAAATTTTAGGTTCAGTTTATACAGACTAACATGAAACATATGTTTTGAAAATTTCATGAAAAAAATATTTGTAAGTTTTTGAGATATCGTACGCGTTATGCCCAAAAACGTCATTTGGAGAAAAATGGGTTGGGTTGGGTTGGGTTGATTTTTGACGGCCAATTATCTACACGAGGGATATAGGCCCGGGGGGAGTGCCCTCCGTGGGGGTCTTTCTAAGGGAACCTAATCCGTATTAATGCATGGAAGATCCACGGCTCGAAGAAAACCACGAAAACTCCGAACGATTAGGCCGACGGGCGCGATTGGGATCGAACCCAGCACCTCCCGTCTACCAGCTTCGAGAGCAGAACCTCTCGGCCACTGGTGGGGATTGGAGAAAAATGACTTCAAAGTTTCCGAAACGACGCTTCAGCTATTAAACGTGTATAAATGTAAAAGCCATAACTTCAATTCTAATAGGAATTTCAAGGAAACAATTATATCAAAATGTTCAGAAAAGATAGGAGTTTAACATCTAAAAAAATTAAAATTTTTAAAATTTTAAAGCTTTAAGAGTCCTGAGACCCCTTAAGAACAGCCTTAATAAATGGCAGAGAAATAGATTCACAAATCTCCTTTTACGATACAGCTTCAAATGTTATCATGTTTTTAACCCTCCTTTTCTTTTCTAAACTACATTAATTTTTTAGCGAATTTTCGTTTGAATGTTGAAGCGTCCAAGACCCTAAGAATGCTAATGTTGCTATTGTGTATTTTCTGTCTTGCAAACACTAGTAACTTTAAGATATACTGTAAAATTATCCCATAAATATGTATGCAGTATTCTTTAAAAGAATCTTAATAGTATGTTTAGAAAAGTCTGAATTTTTTGTAGAAATTGAGTCGGGCTGGATCGGGCCTGATTTATTTGATTTTTTCACGGACTGGGCCTGTTTTCGCTGATTTTTGTACGGGCTGGGCCCGGGCCTGAAAATTCCGGCCCGTGCAGACCTCTAGGCTCTGCTTTTAGAGCACTAAAGAAGGCTCTATCGCTTCAGAGGACTTGGCCTTAGAGGTTGACTTCTGGTTCGGGTCGGTTTCAGATTGAGTTTTCATTCTTGCATGTCGGGTTCGGGTAGGCCCGATTTTTCAAAAGAATGTCGAAAATAAAGTTTAAAAATCTATATGCAATAAGACCTCCATAGCGGACACGTACAAAAAGCGTACATCTCTATTTAGCAAACACTTTTCAACTTTTAACACAATTGTATATTTGTATTTTACGCTTTTACCGCTGAATACTGGGCATCTTACAATCTATACACATCCCATATATAAACGTGTGCATAAACTACCACAAACACTATATATGTGCTTTGTGTTTTTGTGTGTGTAAAAGACGAATTATAATATTTTCCATGTTACGAGAGAAGAATCTACGATTGCATTTCTTATATATATTTCATTTCTCAAGCAGTAATTGAATATAATCTCATTCATATTGAAACACATTTGTATTTTCAACTGGAAAATAATTCTTCTAAACTTTTAGAGGAAATCCCACCAACCCGATCAGCAAAAAACTTTAATCTGTAACATAAGAATTAATCTAGAGGGAACCCAACCCACAAAAAGAAAATAAGAGTAACCCCGTCCCGAAAAAAAAAAGTACAACCCGATCCGATACAGGACTCTATTCAACGATCCTGGGGTGTTTTTGAGTATTAAAGAATATAGATATGTACATCTGTTTATATAAAAGATAAAATTTTTATTAAACATGTAATTATAGTTCATTTTCAATGAAAAACAAGATTTACTTCCTTTTCATTTCGGGTTCGGTTCGGGTTGCAAGTTGAAGTATTTCGCGTTCGGATCAGGTGCGAATGTGCGGTTGCGGGTCGTCGAAAATTTTTTTGTCGGGTTGGGAGTCAAAGAAATTTTTTTGGTGGATTCGGGTCTGGTTGACTTGACTGTAAATGAAATTTTCGTGTTCGGGTCGGGTCTACAACCCGATCCGCTCAGAACTGTACTTGACCTCCTGAAGTGCCTGTTTAAGATACATTTTAAACGGTTAAACGTAAAAAGAAAAACATAACTAAAAATTGTCTTCCACGAGTGTTCAGGGCGCAAATATCTCATTCTTGTTTTTTTTTTTTTTTTTTTTTTTTTTTTTTTTTTTTTTTTTTCGTTTGCGCCACTTACAACGAGTAAATTTTACTATTTTTTTTTTCAGATCATCGGAAATAGAGCCCTGCGCGTGTCGAGTGCTGCTAGACTCGAACCCGAAAATTTCATTTGAAATCAACCCACAACCTGGCCTGAAAGCACCAAAATAATTTTCGGCGACCAGCAACCCTACCCGAAACCAAAATGAAATGAAAGTAAATTATGTTTTACCGCAAGTGTGAAAAAAAAAATCAACACTTACAAAAAAAAAAAAAAAAAAAAAAAAAAAAAAAGGTCTGGGACAAATTTTATCGATATTTTTACTGGAGAGGCCAGAGGCGTGGCGGTTCAATGATCTTCATATGAGCTGTGTTGGAACTGGGGCTGAAAATTTATGCCTGGTCAGACCTCAAGAAGAATGCAGTCCAACCCCGAGTTGGGCCGGAAAATAAATCCAGTCCCGGTCCATCTCGGCGCGAACCTTTAGAAAAAAGTAATCCCTAAACCAAGCTCGGACCGACTGTCGGGAAGGAAAATTGGGCCGGGCCCATGAAGACCCTTATATCGAATAACCAAAAGATTAGTTCACAAAATTTTGTAAATTTGGATGATGAAGTTCTAATATATATATATTTTAAAAACGAGTTTTTAGTGAACTTCGCTCACTTTCACAGATGAGTTTGAGTTGGACGAGTTTGTTTGAAAAATTTTGAATTTGAACGTGAACTTGACTCATTTTTAATAAATTGAGTTTGAGTTTGAATTAGTTCGATTTTTTTGTGAGCGTGCCCAACACTGTTCAAAATACACTAGTGAGAAACATGCGTAGATGATATACTCAATCAATTTTCTTTATCTTTGCGTTCTTCGTAAGTAGGTCTACCGGAATCATTAAGACAGGTCAACTAGCTATTATTTTTAGGGTTTCGTTCATCTGACGAATTCGTCTCACTCCTCTGTCTGTTTGTCCGTTCTCAAAAACTGTAGAAGTTGGAGACTTGAAATTTTACATATTTATAGCTGAATATCTCCGATGACACGAGAAATTATAAAATTTCGTAAAAGTCTTATATTATTTTAATTAAATGAATAAATTTAATGACAACTGACAATTTTTGCGTTTTAGATTTTGCCTTTTTCGTACAGGCTATATAGCTGTGTGGTAGCGCGTCAACCTGCTAACCAAAATGTTCCTGGTTCAATGCTCGACGTCGGAGTTTGAAGATTTTTTTCACCGGAATAGATTTCATTATCTAATAGATTCAATTTCACAGAATTTAATTTTTTATTTATTTATTTATTTATTTTTTTTACCACTAGGGGGCTCGGCCCCCTACGAGCTACGCTCGCCAACCCCCGCCCAGACACCGCAGGCTCTAAATGCACGCTAATTTGATCGGCTTTAAAAAGATTTCGAAAGATTGAATTATAATTTAAAAAACAGTGGCGATCTCCCTATAAACGAATTTCAATTCATTTCTCTTTGATTGGGAAATTTTAACGCCAAATCCGCTGCGGTACTACTTGATTATCCCGTCGACCCATTTCGCCAAATTATATAAATCGCCAAACCATTCGCCAAATTATACAAATTGACATAATTTTTATTTTAAATAACGAAAAAACAAATAAATTAGTACAACATTAATAAAAATACAAATAAAACGTCGAAATAAAAATAACTTGATGACGTAGACACGTGTAACAACATTTCAAAATAAGCTAATATAAAAGGAATTACGTAAACAGAGTCTTTGTCTCCTGGTATTTTTTAACAAAGCGAAAAGAAGGTTCTTTTAAATGAGACATTTTAAATTAATCGTTTTTAATCTGACGTAATTTTTACCAAGCTATTCTTTCTCTTTTAAATAATCGCGTGAAAGTACTTTCATTAGCAATGAAATATTATTTGCGGTTTCCTAACAAAAATAGTGGAAAATATCCTCTCAAAATATTAAATAAATGTCTAGCGTAATTTCTAAATTTAAACTTTTTTATATTATTTTGTGATGTTCATTTTATGTAATAACTATAATGTGACGTAAATATGACGTAATTTCTTCTAAGACTTCTAACGCATGTTAATGAATTTATTATTTTACAATATCCTTTCTCTTTTAAAATTCACGTGTGTACTTTTTATGACGTAATTTTTAATAAGTTCCTGCTTTTTATACATAATTATTTAATTCTAATTTGAAAGTTTTTTTTCCTGTTTATAATAGTCACGTGTAAATAAATTTTTAATTTGAAGCAAACATTATTGCTTGCGCTTTTGATACAGTTGGCAACAGTTTAAATTAGTACAATTTTCTGAAATCTGTAAAAAATATCTCTAGAAATGCAGAAAATTTGAATTTAAAATAGAAATAAAACCTGAAAAAATGAGTCAAAATAAAAAAATTAATGCAATCTGCACTCCGGCAAATTCTAACGCATAAAATGATCTAAAAATGATTACACTGCTATATATAGTTTTTGCTGCTATAAAACTTTTTTAGTGGAACGATTTTGTCCAAATTTAGCATTAAATATCTCTTAAAATAATTCTTCGATTTGAAAACTGTCTGCATCAGCGTGTTTATCAAACATTTCTGTATAAAACCACTGATTTTCATATTTTTGTATGCATTATTTTGCTTAATATTAACGAAGAAAGACCTCCGGTCACAAAAAATTCAAAACCGGCGGCGGCGGCGGCGGCGGCGGTGACAGCGGTAGTTACTTTTTTTTAGAATAGAGAGATTTTAAGGCCAAAAGTTGTAAAATATTTTATCAATTATTTTTCTAATTCAAAAATTATTTTTTTCAGAAATTGCGAAATTTTAAATTGACTACATTTCATTGCCCGATGTATTTAATTAAAAACACTTTCGTTTTTTTTTTTTTTTGCCATTTTAAGGGTTTGCTTTTTTTTACGCTACTAGGGGGCTCGGCCCCCTACGATCTACGCTCGCCAACCCCCGTCCAGACACCGCAGACTCTAAATGCACGCTAATTTGATCTGTTTTAAAGATATTTCGAAAGATTGAATTATAATTTAAAAAACAGTGGCGATCTCCCTATAAACGAATTTCTATTCATTTCTCTTTGATTGGGGAATTTTAACGCCAAATCCGCTGCGGTACTACTTGATTATCCTGTCGACCCATTTCGCCAAATTTATAAATCGCCAAACCACTCGCCAAATTATACAAATTGATATAATTTTTATTTTAAATAACGAAAGAACAAATAAATTCGTACAACATTAATAAAAACACAAATAAAACGTCGAAATAAAAATAACTTGATGACGTATACACCTGTAACAACATTTCAAAATAAGCTAATATAAAAGGAATTAAGTAAAGAGAGTCTTTGTCTCCTGGTATTTTTTAACAAAGCGAAAAGAAAGTTCTTTTAAATGAGACATTTTAAATTAATTTTCAAAATATCAAATAAATGTCTAGCGCAATTTCTAAATTTAAACTTTTTTGCAATATTATTTTGTGTTCATTTTATGTAATAACTATAATGTGACGTAAATATGACGTAATTTCTCCTAAGACTTCTAACGCATGTTAATGAATTTATTATTTTACAATATCCTTTCTCCTATAAAATTCACGTGTATACTTTTTATGACGTAATTTTTAATAAGTTCCTGCTTTTTATACGTAATTATTTAATACTAATTTGAAAGTTTTTTTACTGTTTATAATAGTCACGTGTAAATAAATTTTTAATTTGAAGCAAACATTATTGCTTGCGCTTTTTATACAGATGGCAACATTTTAAATTAGTACAATTTTCTGAAATCTGTAAAAAATATCTCTAGAAATGCTGAAAATTTGAATTTAAAATAGAAATAAAACCTGAAAAAATGAGTCAAAATAAAAAAAATTAATGCAATCTGCACTCCGGCAAATTCTAACGCATAAAATGATCTAAAAATGATTACACTGCCCTGTATAGTTTTTGCTGCTATAAAACTTTTTTAGTGGAACGATTTTGTCCAACTTTAGCATTAAATAACTCTTAAAATAATTCTTCGATTTGAAAACTGTCTGCATCAGCGTGTTTATCAAACATTTCTGTATAAAACCACCGATTTTCATGTTTTTGTATGCATTATTTTTGTTAATATTAACGAAGAAAGGCCTCCGGTCACAAAAAAATCAAAACCGGCGGCGGCGGCGGCGGCGGTGACAGCGGGAGTTACTTTTTTTTAGAATAGAGAGAAAATTAAATCATGTAAGTAAATATGCTTTTCAGATATACAAACATATGCTGTTGCAATTGTCTGAAAAGCAGCTCTTGAGTATATTTTATATGATTAGAAAAATATATGCCAATTGTAATAATTTTAAAGTTATATTTAATGGTGCTGCCATCTGTGTTATTATTAAAAAAGTTTAAGGATTTAATAATTAGAAATTAAAAATTTGGATATATTAATTAAAGGATAAAGTGTTTTGAAAGAAATATTAAACGAAACTCTCTGTGCGATCTTCGCCCACACTTACCCACTTGTGTATTATTATTTTGTCTACCACTATTTCGTCTTATTATTATTTGCTAATTGACACTAAGTATGGCATTTTCTCGTCCAGAAAAAGTATTTTTGAAGGTTCTTTCCCATTTTTTTCTTGTCTAGATTCATATCATCACCTAACTCGTAAGCACACGAGCCTATTTTTGTAACGTTAGCACACGCGTGGGATAAAACTTACCCCATTTTATCTCCCATTATATTTTTGGCTAAATACGTTTTAAAAACTAATCTACTACTCTATATTGTAAAATGCATCAGTACTTTCTTTTTAGGAAAAAAAATCATGTTTTCCATATTTATTTTCAGATTTTATAGCAGTTTCTGTAAAAATCACGTTTTTCTATAGAAAATATGCAAGCGATTTGTTTTACACATTAATACATGAATTATTTCACAAAATTGATATTTATTACATTTAATACCCTTTCATCAATATATACAAGTAGCTTTTATGCTACTCTTTCATTAAAATTATTTTAGTGTGTGTATCACGTAAGAAATGAACGTATAGAAATGAAACGTTTGTACACGTGCGGGATTGTTTAATCCCAAGAGGTATATTTCTTCCCTCGTAGCGAACAAAGAAAAGACATTCCTTCACTCACCTCTTCTCGAACTTGACCTTGATAGGTACAAGCCAGGTCAGAATCGTCCTCAAACAATTTATCCCTTTTTCCGAAGAAAAACTTTTTGGGTGGAATTATCCCAGCCAGCGTGTGTGCTTACGGGTTAATTTTAATACTTCAATGACTCTTCAATCATATTCTTTCAAATAATCCTTGTGCTACTCCCCCTTCGTCCACGTGTCTATAAAGACTTTTGTTAGGCGTTTATCATTCATTCTGGGAACATGCCCGTAACCCTTAAACCACTATTTCTAAAAAGTAATAATCTACATTGAAGATCAGTAGAAATCTAGCAGGAAGATTATTGCTCTGAATAGTGGAAGACAAAATAATAATAAATCATTATCGCCGTTGTCAGCCCTGTAAAGTGAATAATTAATCAATTCCTAAGGAGTATTAAAAATGAAAATGGCATATCATTGGCCGCACCTATATAAAAGTTGCCCACATTTGGACGCTTAGATTTTCGAAACATATGTCATTATAGAGCCTTCCAGCCTTTAACTAAAACACAATAATTCCTAATATTTATCAAAATGAAACTAAACACATATAGAAATTCAGAAATATACATTAAGATATAAACTTAAAAAGTAAAAATGAAATTTAAAATTATGCACGGTAATTTATTCAAGAAATCTATAATCAGTGGGTGATTGGTTAACGAACTTAATCCGTTCCAAAACAGTGTTCGTTAACTGATCATAGATTTAGCATAGATTTGTATGGGAATTCAATTAATTCATTCTTAAAAGCTAAATAAGACATAAAAAATAATATAAATCTTCCCTTTCTAATACGTCCTTATTTAATATGGACAGATTGTATTTTGATGGCTTTGTCATTGCCATAGTGTATCTCTCTATTCTAAAAAAAAGTAACTACCGCTGTCACCGCCGCCGCCGGTTTTGAATTTTTTGTGACCGGAGGTATTTCTTCTTTAATATTAAGAAAAATAATGCATACAAAAATATGAAAATCGGTAGTATTATACAGAAATGTTTGATAAACACGCTGATGCAGACAGTTTTCAGATCGAAAAATTATTTTAAGAGATATTTAATGCTAAAGTTGGACAAAATCGTTCCACTAAAAAAGTTTTATAGGAGCAAAAACTGTTCATAGGAATTTAATCATTTTTAGATCATTTTATGCGTTAGAATTTGCCGGAGTGCAGATTGCATTAATTTTTTTATTTTGACTAATTTTTTGAGTTTTTATTTCTATTTTAAATTCAGATTTTCAGCATTTCTAGAGATATTTTTAACAGATTTTAGAAAGTGATATTAATTTAAACTGTTGCCAACTGTATAAACAGCGGAAGCAATAATGTTTGCTTCAAAAAAAATATATATATATTTATACGTGTAAATAAATTAAAAAATTATTTACACGTGACTATTATAAACAGAAAAAAACATTTGGAATTAGAATTAAATAATTATGTACAACAAGCAGGAACTTATTGAAAATTATGTCATAAAATCTATAATTACACGGGAATTTTAAGAGAGAAAGGAATTTGTAAAGCAATAAATTTATTAACATGCGTTAGAAGTCCTAAATAGGAGAAATTATGTCATATTTACGTCACATTACAGTTATTACATAAAATGAACACAAAATAATATTGCAAAACGGTTTAAATTTAGAAATTGCGCTAGACATTTATTTGATATTTTAAGAGGATACTTTTCAACTATTTTTGTTAGGAAAGCGTAAATAATATTTAATTTCTAACACAAGTGTTTTCACGTGAATATTAAAAAGAGAAAGAATAGTTTGGTCAAAATTACGTCAGATTAAAAACGATTAATTTAAAATGTCTCATTTAAAAGAACTTTCTTTTCATTTTGTTAAAAAATACCAGGAGACAAAGACTCTGTTTACGTAATTCCTTTTATATTAGCTTATTTTGAAATGCTGTTACACGTGTCTACGTCATCAAGTTATTTTTATTTCGACGTTTTATTTGTATTTTTATTAATGTTGTACTAATTTATTTGTTTTTTCGTTATTTAAAATAAAAATTATGTCAATTTGTATAATTTGGCCAGTGGTTTGGCGATTTATATAATTTGGCGAAATGGGTCGACGGGATAATCAAGTAGTACCACAACGGAGTTGGCGTTAAAATTCCCCAATCAAAGAGAAATGAATAGAAATCCGTTTATAGAGAGATCGCCACTGTTTTTTAAATTATAATTCAATCTTTCGAAATATTTTTAAAGCCGATCAAATTAGTGTGCATTTAGAGCCTACGGTGTCTGGACGGGGGTTGGCGAGCGTAGCTCGTAGGGGGCCGAGCCCCCTAGTTTTTAAAAAAATGACATGCCCATTGTAAAAACTTTTAGGATTACATTCATTGACTATAGCATTAAATCATATCAAATTGTCACTTTCACCTTTCGAAAAATCCTCAGTTCTCTAAAAGATCCTGTTCACTGCAGGACCCGATAAATCTCAAGTGGAGCCTGGAGCCTAGAGCCTGCTAATGATTTGTGAACTTAATTTCAATTACAATAATTCATTTGCAATTTAAAATATTTCTTTAAAAAAGGGACACAAAATATAAAAAATAATGTTTCTAATCTGTTCATTCTAATTTGGAGACCCTAAAATGTAGGAACCGAACCCCCTGTAGCCCAGGAATTAATTAGGTCATACGTATACAACTGTCAAAATGTTCTCTAAGTCAACAATAGATGCAATTAAATATAGCTTGGCAAACCTGAAACACACCATTGCTTCTTCTTGGCTTTGTTTTGTGACATGTTCGTTATCCGAACTTAAAAATCTATCGCGAATGTATTCGTTAACCGATCTGTTCGTAAACCGAACAATTCGTTTATGAACAGATCGGCAACAGATGCAATTAAATATTTGGCTATCACGAAAGTGTTCGTTAACCGAACAATTCGTTTACGAGCAGTTCGACAATAGATGCAATTAAATATAGCTTGGTAAACCTGAAACACATCATTACTTCTTCTTGGCTTTGTTTTGTGACATGTTCGTTAATCGAACATGTTTTAGTTATGCGAACTTAAAAATCTATCGCGAAAGTGTTCGTTAACCGATCTGTTCATAAACCGAACAATTCGTTAACCGATCACCCACTGTCTATTTCGGAAATACTTACATCGCATGGTGACTGATCTCCTGTTCCTACAAGACAATAAGAATATTTTTTCTTATATTTGCGATCTTTTCCTGCACATTTATTAAAATTCACAATCTTCATTTTGGCTTCTTTTAACACTTTGGAAGTTTCTGCAAAGTTAAATATTATTTTATCCCCCATATTGTTTAGTTGAGTATTTACATGCATAATAACATTTTAAATTATTCTGCAAAACAAATGATTTATAATTCATTTTATAGTGTAGTAACTGTTTTGTTAGTAAAAAATAGTTTGCAGTTGAAAAATTTGCGCATTTCCAATTTCCAATTGGATGAATAAAGTCCTTTTTTTCACCCATTTGGAAATTGATATCTGTTATGATTTATTTACGAATTGAATAATTGTGTTAAAAATTAATCTAATATAATTACGCATTCAGCGTTTACTACAGTTCCAAAAAATAACTATAGACCTACTTTGAAAAAATCCTTCTATATATAAAAAAAAGTTTTGATTTGGAAATGGACCAATGAAAATCTGCGTAGATATTCCCGGTAGATCGGCATCCAACTTGAATGCTTAAGCATGGCCTTTCTTCGTTAATATTAAAAAAAAACTGTTGTATACAAAAATATGAAAATCTGTGGTATTATAGAGAAATGTTTGATAAACACGCTGATGCAGACAGTTTTCAAATCGAAGAATTATTTTGAGAAATATTTAATGCTAAAGTTGGACAAAATCGTTCCATTAAAAAAGTTTTAATGGAGCAAAAACTATACGCGAGAATGATATTATTTTTAGATCATTTTATACGTTATAAGCTCCCGGTGTGCAGGTTGCATTTATTTTTTTTTATTTGACTCATTTTTTGAGGTTTTATTTCTATTTTAAATTCAAATTTTCAGCATTTCGAGAGATATTTCTTATATATTTTAGAAAATGTTATTAATTTGAACTGTTGCCAATTGTATAAGCAGCGCAAACAATAATGTTTACTTCAAATTAAAAATTTATTTGCACGTGACTATTATAAACAGAAAAAAAACTTTATAATTAGATTTAAAAATGATTACATGTTAAAAGCGGGAAAATTACGTCATAAGAACCATATTTACACTTGAATTTTAAAAGATAAACAAAATGTTAAAATTAAAAAAAAAAAATATTATGCGTTAAAACTTGTAAATGGAGCAAATTACGTCATATTTAAAATGGCCAAAAAATATGGCAAAAAAATTTAAATTAAAAAATATATTTGCGCGAGATATTTTGAGATAATCTTTTCAACTATTATCGTGAATTCGAAGACAGCGCAACCGCAAATAATGTTTCCTTCTAACAACAAAATTATTTTCATCTGAATGTTAATAAGAGAAATAAAACTTTGGGTGTAAATTACGTCAGATTTAAAACGATACATTTAAAATGAATTATTTAAAAGAACTATCTTATAGCTCTGTTAAAAAATACCGGGAGACAATGACACTGTTTACTTAATTCATTTTACATTAGCTTATTTTCAAATGTTTAACTAACTTTTTAATTAAATATGAAAACAGCCATTGTGTCTCTTAACAGCAGCAGATTTGGTCTTAAAAATCCCCAATCCGAGGAAAACGAATGGAAAACGTTTACAGAGAGATCGCTACTTTTTTTTAAATTTTAATTTAATATTTTTAAAGCCGATCACTTATAATGAAACAAAGCTAAAAAATGCTATAGAAGCGATATGATACCTTTATTTTAGATTTACGCACGTGTCATCACACGAACGGCGGCATTTTCAAAATAATTCTAGATTGAAATATTTTCAATAAATGAAAATTAAAATTCTTGTGCTATATTCACCTTCAGTTAAATAATTAAAATATACATAAAGCACGAATAATTGTACAAAATTACTTTTAGGTGCATAAATAAATACAAAGATAATTAAAATACAAATTTAAAATATCTCAAAATACATCAGAAAAACCTAGAACGTTTTCAGCCATTACAAGGCCAAGTTTGTAACGATGCACTGTCATACGATATCCATGGTGTATGGAGATATTTGCTGCATAATAGATGAAAGCTCTTTTTGTTGAAAATTTGAATAACTTTATCTGGCGTCTCATCTGACGTACAAAATTTAAATTTAAATTACAATGTTTTCTTCTGGACAATTATCGAATAAGCGCAAAGAAAATAATAACAACATTTAAATCCTACTGAAGATGGCTTTGTAATGGTTGAAAACGTTCTAAGTTTTTCTGATGTATTTTGAGATATTTTAAACTTGTATTTTAAATACCTTTATATTATATTTATGCACCTAAAAGTGATTTTTGTAGAAATATTTTCGCAAACAAGTTTAAAAAACAATAACTGAAATCACACAATCCTACCGTGTAGATTTTTTTTATCGCGTAACAATTATCGTGTAGCTTTGGCCAGATTATGCAGCAAAGAATCTTTACAGATCCATTTTAAAAATAGCAGAATAATTTATCCGCCGATTTTATTTACCAACCATTTTCCGGGAATCAATAGAGATATTTTTACGTAAAGAGAATATTTGCAATGATTCAGTGTCCCTTGAGTTACCTAAAATTTGAAAAGAGATGCTATGCAATTTCAGTAACAATAGTAAAAATTAATCCACGCTCAGAAATATCCAATTTCATTTTATTTTATGTTTGCATGGATTTTCATTATGCATGAAGTCTCGTGACATTGTTTACCAAGTTATTGTTTTTTTTAATTGTTTTCGAAAATATTTCTACTGTTCGTTTTCGAAAGCCGCGCCTAGCACTCTGGGACGTTTTACTATCAAAAGTGGTGTTATACGCTGAGATGAGTATTTTCCGAAGTTCTCGTCTGCTTCCTCACTAGGATTGGTGCTTAATTGTTTGTTATTTTTTACTTCCGATCAAAGTTTAAAATTCTATTACCTCGTTTTAATTCAAATTAAAAAGTCTATATTTAGTGTTCAAATGGCTAGTTCAAGTAGAAATAAATCTTTCAGGAGTGGTAGTAAGAAGATTTTATATGTCATCCAATTTTGCGATCAAGAAGCAGTAAAAGAAGAATTAATTGTTCCGATAGCCCATTCTTCAAAACGAGCCAGTCAAATTGCCGGGGTTTCTAATAGTACTATTAAAAAGATTCGCCGAGAAGCAGGAGGTTCACCTAAAAAACAGTTTAAAAGAATGTTTTTGAAAAAACAGGTATAGATGAATTTCAGAAAATGAGGAGGATAACATTTAAAAGTATATTTTAACAAAGAAGCTTTTTTAATATAATTTGCAAATAATAATAATAATAATAATAATAAATATACTAATTTTTTTTCGCGAAAAGCAAAAATGTTGTATAACTTTTTAAAATTTTAAGCGTTTTCATTTTTTAAAAATATTTACTACAAAAACGTTTTTACATAAATTGATATTATTTACCCAAAAGCGCATTCTTTAAAATGCAACTAAACAAAATCCACTCACCCCTATTTTGATAAAATAAAAACAAACCTGACGCATGCGCAATAGTGTAGAAGGTTTTGCTATCCAAAAACAAACAGTATCTACAATGATTTTGAAAATGTCGCCGTTTGCGCGATGAAACGTGCGTAAATCCAAAATAAAGTTATTAATATCACTTCTATAGCATTTTTTAGCTTTATAGACCTAATATTATATTTTAAGTCCTGCTATTTTTGTTTATATTTCCTCTAATGTTGGCCTTCGTTAGTTACTGTTTCTTGTCAAAATGGCTTTTATAATGCATCCCGAAAGTATGTCGGAGGCCAATAAATGCAATAAATAATTTCAGTGTGTTTTGCTTTTCTCTCTTATGTCCAAAAAGATGGTAAAGCTGTCTACATGGAAAGATTGTAAAACAATTTTCCAAAAAATGTTTACGTATTTTTTATAATTCTTTTTATGCAGGTATTTATCTTAAATACCTCAAAGCAACAGATTTGATAACTATAGTATCAGACGATATTTTTAATCTAAAACTTTGATGCATTGCAGGGAAAACTAGAAATAGTTGGATGGGATATTACATAAACAACTACCAGTCATAAATACATCAAAGCAATAGAGTTGATAAATATAGTATCAGACAATATTTTTATTTTAAAACTTGGATGCATTGCAGGAAAAACTAGAAATAGTTGAACGGGATATTACATAAACAACTACCAGTCATAAATATCTCAAAGCAACAGATTTGATAAATATAGTATCAGACGATATTTTTAAATTTAAAACTTAGATGCATTGCAGGAAAAACTAGTTGGATGTGCCAATCCCAAAACTTTCTTCTGTCTTATACATCTTAATATTTCAAAAACTAGTTACACGTGTTAATACTTCAATATTATTAGTTCAATACTATACCAACTTTGATTTTCATCTTAAATTTCTGCTTCAGTCAATTAAACGAACTAAAAACGAGTTAATCTATATTATGAAATTTTTTAAAATTAATAATTTTTCCTTATTCTGTTGTTATCAGATGCTTCCGAATAGCCGGCTTAGCAGGAAGCGAGTTCCCGCCTTTGCGCACGAGCCGCCGATGGACAATAGAACTCCGAAAAATCAAGAAAAGTATACAAAAATTGCTATCACAGAGCCCCTTTACCACGCGATATTTCCAAATTCAAGGAGGACCTGTTGGCCAAAGCCAAAAACATGCACAAAAAATTTGGTTCAATTGTATGCATAATTTTATACACTTTTCGATTGTACAATAAAGAAAATGGCACAAAAACGGTATTACTACCCACCCCCTTTCCGGCAGATTTTTTTCAAATTCAGGGAGGTCTTGTTTGCCATAGCCAGAAACGTACACAAAAAATTTGGTTGAATTCTGTGCATAAATTCATACACTTTTCCTTGGCACAAAAATGAAAATGGCACAGAGATCCAATTATAGCGCCCCCTTCCGGCGGAATTTTTTCAAGTTCTGCGAAGACTTGCTTGCCATAGCCAGAAACATACACAAAAAATTTGGTTCAATTCTATGCATAAATTCATACACTTTTCGATGGTACAATAATGAAAATGGTACAGAGAACGGAATTATAGCGCCCCCTTCCGGCGGCATTTTTCCAAATTCATTGGGGATCTCCGTGCCATGACCCAAAACAAACACAAAAAATTTGGCTCAATTCTATGCCTAACTTCATACACTTTCAATGGTACAATATTCAAAATGGCACAAAAATCACTATTACAGCGCCTCCTACCAGCAGCGAATTTTTTTCAAATTAAGGAAGGACCTACTTGCCATAGCCAAGAACTTAAAATAAAAATTTGGTTCAATTCGATGCATAACTTCATACACTTTTGAATGGTACAATAATCAAAATCGCACAAAAATCGCTATTACAGCGCCCCCTACCGACGAATTTATTTCAAATTAAGGAAGGACCTGCTTGCCATAGCCAAGAACTTAAAATAAAAATTTGGTTCAATTCTATGCATAACTAGCCCCACCAGTGGCCGAGAGGTTCTGCTCTCGAAGCTGGTAGACGGGAGGTGCTGGGTTCGATCCCAATCGCGCCCGTCGGCCTAATCGTTCGGAGTTTTCGTGGTTTTCTTCGAGCCGTGGATTTTCCATGCGTAAATACGGATTAGGTTCCCTTAGAAAGACCCCCACGGAGGGCACCACCCCCCGGGCCTATATCCCTCGTGAAGATAATCGGCCGTCAAAAATCAACCCACTCTATGCATAACTTCATACACTTTTGGATGGTACAATATTCAAAATCGCTCAAAAATCGCTATTACAGCGCCCCCTACCGACGAATGTTTTCCAAATTCAGGGAGGATCTGCTTGCCATAGCCAAAAATTTAAAATAAAAATTTGGTTCAATTCTATGCATAACTTCATACACTTTTGGGTGGTACAATATTCAAAATCGCTGTTACAGCGCCCCCTACCGGCGAATTTTTTCCAAATTCAAGGAGGACCTACTTGTCATATCCAAAAACTTAAAATAAAAATTTGGTTCAATTCTATGCATAACTTCATACACTTTTGGATGGTACAAAATTCAAAATCGCACAAAAATCGCTATTACAGCGCCCCCTACCGACGAATGTTTTCCAAATTCAGGGAGGATCTGCTTGCCATAGCCAAAAACTTAAAATAAAAATTTGGTTCAATTCTATGCATAACTTCATACACTTTTGGGTGGTACAATATTCAAAATCGCTGTTACAGCGCCCCCTACCGGCGAATTGTTTTCAAATTCAGGGAGGATCTGCTTGCCATAGCCAAAAACCTAAAATAAAAATTTGGTTCAATTCTATGCATAACTTCATGCTCTTTTTGATGGTAGAATGGCGACAGACAGACGGAGAGACAGACATTTTCTATAAACATTTTTGGGGGGGATCTCTGACCCGTAAAACGTATAAATCCGTCAAAAACCGGAAGTCGAAAAAAATTTCGATTACAATACTTTCTGCTATTGAATATGGAAGAAAGTAACTAGAAATAGTTGAATGAGATATTACATAAACCAGTCATAAATTCATCAAAGCAATTGAGTTGTTAAATATAGTATCAGACGATATTTTAAATTTAAAACATGGATGCATTGCAGGAAAAACTAGAAATTGTTGAATAACATAAACGACTACCAGTCGGTCATCAAAAAATCTGTTTACCTAGTGACAAAAATATATTTCATTTTCGAATTAAGAATAAAACATATATTTATTTTTCAGCAATAAATAAAATGGTTTTTTTTTTTTTAGATTGGAAATTAAAAAATAAAAATCTGACCAAGAAGGGGTTAATAGTTATTTCTATGTAAGGCGAGATTTTCAAATGATAAAATTAACCTTGAAAATATTTTTAAATGTTATTTACACTTTTCTATCGAGTACCCATGGTATCGGGCTCGAGTTCTAATGACTCAAAATTGTTCGGGTTTGACCGGGCTCAGATTTCGAATTATCGGAATCGGGTTCAAAAGAAAAAAAAAAGCCTGAATTCACTTCTAACTCAGAGTAATAGAATTGAATTTTTATGTGTGTTTGTAAGTAAGCAATTAGTGCTAAGCGCGCATTTTCTTCAGGAGGAATGTTGTACTGCATCTTAATAATACATATCGATTTCGTGCTGTAAAATTATTAAAGCTTTCTTCAAACATTTGTCATCCGTAGACCATAATGTATCCAAATTCTTTTGAGTGTCTCTCTAAACAAATTTTAAGTGCACTTCACTTTAAATAGGGGAAATCTTTTAGCAATCCACAATAACATATGGAAATTTTAAGCATATTTATGAAAGTTAGAGCTCAGACAAACAGACGAACATGAGTTATAAACACTTTTTAACCCATTGGGTACAGATTTATTTCAGTGCTTTTCTTTTTTTTTTCTATCTCGTACCATTTCCTCAAAACAAAAATCTTTTATATACACTTTGACAGTATGTGCAAGAGAAAAATACTACAAAAATACTTTCCTTTAAATAGTGGTATGAATACTATATAATAATAAGCGCCAGTGGCCAAATGCGTGACAAGTCTCAGTCGTCAAATGTACCCAAGGTGTAAAGTGTGTTGTAAAATGTTATTAATTTTGTTGCCAAAAATTACTACTGGAAAATGACTAAAAGTATATAGAGTAAATCAACGTTTATACGTCTCTCATTTATACGTCTTTTACATTTATAATTCGTTTCAATTTGTCCCCAATTCATCGCTATGTATTTTAATGCTGTTACGTTTCGTTTATACGATGTACAACTCCGATTATACGTCGTTTCTTTCATGAATTCTCAGAAACCCCCCCCCCCCTCCAGCGTCGTTTCTTTTTAGGGTTTCGTTCATCTGACGAAACCCTATTCGTCTTACTCCTCTGTCTGTCTGTCACAGAGCCCGTTCTCTGAAACTATATATGTTGGAGACTTGAAATTTCGGATACTTATAGCTGAACACCCCACATTAAACGACAAATCATAAAATTTTGAAAAAGTCTGATCTTTAGCAGTGTGGGTTCTAACTTGCGTATTTTAAGCTTTTTCTTCTAACTAAGCCCCTAATTAAGTTGAAGACTTGAAATTTTGAATACTTGCTGAATACTTGCGATCACACGACAAATCATAAAAATTTCAAAAAGTCTTATATTTACCCCTCCGGTCTGTAACTTGTGTATTTTATGCAATTTTTCTAATCTCCACCCTTTTCAAACTCACATATTTTAGTTCCACTTTTTACCGCCAGGGGGCGCCTAACTCTCTCGGGTGCTATGGGCCAGATCCCCTCGACTAATATATCTACGGATAGGTTGTAAAACGGAGTTTCGTTCAGATAGAGGTTTGTTTAGAATAGAGTGCGCCCCCTGTTTGCGAAATGTGGAACTAACAGATTTTGCAAAAGGATAAAGTGTTTTGAAAGGAATATTAAACGAAACCCTATGTGCGATGTGTGATCACACTTACCCACTTGTTTCTTTTCTGCAAGCAGTATTTTCAGAAAGGTGAAGGAAAAGAACACTTGTGACTACTAAAGTTGCTATTTCAAGTTTATGGAATCTGCTGCGGGAGTGGGGCGAAAAGAATGGACAGTGGGTAGTCTGCTCAAAAGTTTGACAAGTTAGTAAAACCCACTTCATTTTCTGATTTCGTTGTAATTTGAACATGTTTGAGCGCGCTTTCTATTTTTAATTTTGGTCTCTTTTGAACAGTTAACGTGCTCCTAAAATATCCCCAAAACGAAAGGCACTTTCATTAAACGAAAAAACTGAAATTTTGTAAATTTGAAATTTTGAAGGTGTGCAACTGGTATAAGGTTTGATAATACTCACTTTTATTTTTTTAATTTTACAAATAATTATTTAATATTTTTTCCGGGATTTTAACTTTTAAAAAAATATATAGTGCATCTTAACAACCGAAAATTGTAGCAAAATTAATGTTTTATGATTGTAGCATTATATTTCTACAGTCAAATATTTTACACCTTAGGCGGCTACAATTTCGATTGTACGCCTTTCTCAGTTATACGTCGTTTTAGAAAAGTCCCCTCAAAGACGTATAATCGGTGCCTTACTGTATATACAGTGAAACTTCTTTTAAAGGCCACCCCTATTCAAGGGTCACCTCTACTAAGGGCCAATATTTTTAAGAACGAAAAATTTCCCCATAGACATAATGTTCAATTTACTCCTATTAGGGGCCGCACCTACCCCTCATAAAGGCCCTTTTTTTCACATGTGCCTTAATTCCTAAACAGGTGTATTTAATTCCTGAGTCAAAAGAAAAGAGTTCAGCAAACAACTGCACATGCAACAAAGAAAGCACAGACGAGATGAGGAGGATTTAGTAACACAATGAAGAACCACAAACTTTTCCACAAGTGAGACAAACAGATGTTCCTCATACTTTGTTTGACCTTTCAACCTATAGGGGTTGGGTTGGAGGGAAAACTTGAGCCTTTGTTGTGAGCACACACATTATAATAGGTTATTTTGAAAAACTGATTCCACATTTACTAAAATTGTGAATGGATATTGAAGCATATTTTTTACACTAGAAATTTTATGCTTAGGCTTATGTAAAATTTAAAATTATGGAACCTAAATCAAGCCAAAGAGTCCATTTGGATTTGAATGACAAAATCAAATCTTAATTGTCAAGGATCATCTGCAAGAAAATTGGCTTCGCAGTTTAATTGCAGCAAGAATAAAAAAAACAATTGTTAAAAACGAGGAGAACTGACTAAACGAATATGCAGATTTTAAAAATCGCAGGATAAAAAGAAAGAGAAATGAAAAATTTGGTTACCCCTATTCAATGACCCCCCCCCCCCTTCATAAGGGCTAATTTTCAATGGAACGGCAGGTGGCCCTTACAGAGAGGTTTCGTCGTATATATATATATATATACATTATATATATAACATACCAATTATAGACTACATGATACATTAATACATGGAATATAAAATGCTCAAATTACTTGAAGATTTATCTCTTTTTGTGCCCCATCCAGTGATGGTAAAAATTTTGCCTGCACGAACTCTGAAATTGGACGATGGGAGACATATTGGATTTCTAAATCGGCTGCAAGTTAGTCTCCGGCTGAGTTTCAACAAACAAATGTCATGTTTGCCTTCAGAATAAGAAAATGCGGGATGTGGTATGATCTTCGTAACAGATGGACCAGGCTTAACATCGTATGTTTTTGTCATAAAAGAAACAGTTATTTCTTTGGGAGGCATGTATTCCACTTTTTTGTTTGGACGTTTGGAACGTTCTTCTTCATCACCTCTAGGAGAGTGGAAAAAAAAAAAAGAATTAGTTTGTGGAAAGAAAGAAATATAAATGTAATTTTTTTTTAAACATGCTTTCATTAAAATTCCCAAAAAAGGTAGAAAAATTTTTTTTTTAAATGGACTAAAAAGTAGAAAATTCTTGTAAAAAAAACCTTAAATGCAAGAATTTAAATTAAATTGCGATATGAGCTCAATTATGGAATGTTAATGGGTTTAAATGAAAATTTTGCCAAATTAGCCAGCTATCGCAAAGTTGGCTTCATATATGGAAACTTATTTTTGTCGCCAAATTTGGCGATATCTCGCCAAATTGGCTAAAATTTGGCGCTATTTTGGTAACCCTATCATTTTCAACAAAAACTCATCTTTGAATAATTAAAATATATGTAAAAGCATAAATAATTGTACAAAAATTATATTCAGGTAACATAGGTACTTGTTGGTTATCCTGTCGACCAATTTCGCCAAATTATATAAATCGCCAAACACTTGCCAAATTACACAAATTGACATAATTCTTTATTTTAATTAGTGAAAGAACAGATAAATTAGTATAACATTAATAAAAATACAAATAAAACGTCGAAATAAAAACCACCTGAAGACGTGTAACGATGAGCCTTCACTAAAAGGAAGTTACACTGTAAGGTAAAGCTAGGAGAGTCTGCTCACATTTCAAAAGAATAATAATAAAAAATCTAAATATTAATTTTTTGCTGAACTATGCATGAATAGTTTTGGCTTCATTTGTTTTTGTGCATTTGCATTGTTATTTAGTTGTTATTCTGTAATTTATTAGAACAGCAGTAATAAAACCAAGAAAACTATTTTCGCAATCTCCCCTTACAGGGTTGGTAAGATTGCGCACATGAATAGGAGAGATTGCTATTAATAATAACTACAATTAAATTGTTAACAATAATAATTACACTTATTCTACACTGTTGTAAGGTTTTTGTGAGTAAATATTATTATATTAAGAGTGAATATTTCAAACAAATGTTTAAATAATAAAAAAAGAAAGAATTTTAACAACAGTTAAAGAATTTTAATTTAAGAAGAAGATTAAAATATCAGAAAAAGCAAGCCCGACTAAGATTACAAAATAACATTAATCTACTTGATAACATGTTTAACTTGAAAATTACTCAATTTTCATTTCCACAGTTTCATTGTATTTTGTTTGCTAACCGAGGTTGTCGTCGTGCCTACATACGTACGTACATATATACATACAGAATCTGTAGCTTACAACCTTCCTGTAAGCTAACAACCTACAATACGACATTAAAAATATTGTTTTTAGCTCTTCAATTCGGTTGCCGCAAAAAATAGGATTTAAGTAGTCCCCCTAAAAAAAAAAAAAAAAAAAAAAAAAAAAAAAATGGCAACAATATGCGGAAGATTTTTTTGCAGAAATTGGTACTCAAAACCATAATTAATACGATTATAATTCAAACATGTTCAGGCAAAGCCCGGCACATATTTAAAAAACTTTCGATAGGTTTAAATTAGAGCCGAAAACGCTTTAAAAATAACCCTTCTACGCATTTAATGTTTTTTTTTTTTATCACATTAAAAGATAAACTATTTAAATTAAATTAACACGTAGATTAACACTAAGCTCTGATTTTTTCTAAACACGTAAGCCCTGTTTAGTTTCAATTCAACAATTCATTGAGCCACAAAAAAATTATATTTAAACATAACAACAATGCCAAAAGCAACAAAAAACCACGTCTTCTCACAAAGAAATTTCCTCTTCAACTGAGGCCAGGAGCCACGAAGTTTTAATTTTTGCATTTTTGGCCAGGTTTTTGGGTCAAATACTCCAGTGTGCGTCGCATTGATTGAACACGTTGAACTATTTCTTACGAACAAAGTTTATACTGAAATCTATGATATAGTTTTTGAAATATTTAGACTGCCCATCTATCCTAGAATCACCCTATGAAAAAGCAATATTTAAATATATTTTTTTTCCCTGCTGAAAAAAACATCGAGTAATATGTTTTCGCAAAAATAAAAAATATCATGTAGTAAAAAGTGGAGTGTTAATTAAATATTTATAAAGTATAGAATGTCCTACAATAAACTAAAGTTATTTGTCTTCCATTTCTACGTACGTAGGTATGAATGTCACTTACTCAGTAAAGCAATGAGCTGCCGTCAGTATATAATGCTCATTTAATATAACACCACCACAGAGAGTGTACTTTCTGGTGTTCAGGCTTCGGATATTAACCTAGAGTAAGAAGAATTGGTATAAGCAAAATATTATGGTAAAATTTCGGAATTCTCAAGTTTTAATCAAAATGTCTGAATCAGTTACACTGCAAAAAAAAAAAATCTGTAAAGTTACTAAAGTTTTTCTAGGAAACTGGGATTCCCAGAACTTTTTATGTAACGGCAACAACAAAAAATCATGTAACAGATACACTTTTGCACCGAAAATCAAAAAATCTGTAAGGTTACTAAGAATGTTTTAGGAAACTGGGATGCATAGAACTTTTCATGTAACTGCAACCCGGGTTACAGATAAAATTTTAGTAAGATTAGTGTAATTTTAGCAGATACATTTGTAACACTACAGATTTCTGTAGCTTTCCAAAAGCTAGTTTTACAGATTTACAGCTTTTTTGTACAGTTACAGATGAAAGTTTAGTAAGCACACTGTAAAAAAAATCTGTAAAGATACTAAAGTTTTTCTAGGAAACTGGGATTCCTAGAATTTTTTATGTAACGGCAACAAGAAAAATTCTTGTAACAGACGCTGTTACAGGAATTTTTGTCGTTGCCGTTACATAAAAAGTTCTAGGAATCCCAGTTTCCTAGAAAACTTTAGTAACTTCACAGATTTTTTTTTACAGTGCATGTAACTTTACATCTGTAGAACTACAGATTTTTTTTTTTTTTTTTTTTTTTTTTTTTTTTTTTTTTTTTTTTACAGTGTACGTGAAGAATATCACAAGTTGCGTGTGAGTGTTTTATTTTCTTTTAATTCCTGAACACTTTAGGGTACGATTTCTTTTTACTTTCTTCTATCTTTACAAGAAGAAAGTATTGGTTTCATGAAAATTTTCGAATTCCAGTTTTCAACGGATTTACACGTTTTATGAGTCAGAGATTCCAAAAAACATGTTTTTACAAAATGTCTGTCTGTGAGTCTGTCTGTCTGTCTGTCCGACTGTCTGTCCGGCTGTCTGTATGTGACACAAATTTTGTGGGCGCTCTATCTCAAGAACTAATGCACGAAATTTCACAAAACTTCATATTTAGTTAGACCTTGATATAAACTGGAACTGATTAGTTTTTGGTGAAAATCGCCCAACAGGTGGCGCTGCTATGCGGCATTTTTAACGATTTCTGCAATAGCTGTATCTCAAGAACTACTGCACGGATTTTCATAAAACTTCAGATTCAGTTAGTCCAGGATATAGTTTGGTGCTGATTACTTTTTTGTGAAAATCGCCCAACAGGTGGCGCTGGTATGCTGCATTGTTCATGATTATCGCAATAGCTCTAACTCAAGAAAAAATGCACGAATTTTCATCAAACTTCAGATTCAGTTAGTCCCTGATATAAATTATTGCTGCTTAATTTTTGGTACAAATCGCCTAACAGGTGGCGCTGCTGTGCTGCATTTTTCACGATTTCCACAAGAGGTGTATCTCAAGAACTATTGCACGGATTTTCATCAAACTTCAGATTTAGTTAGTCCTTGACATGAATTGATGTATAAATTAGTGCTGTTTAATTTTTGGTGTAAATCGCTCAACAGGTGACGCTGCTGTGCTGCATTTTTCACGATTTCCACAAGAGGAGTATCTCAAGAACTATTGCACGGATTTTCATCAGACTTCAGATTTAGTTAGTCCTTGACGTGAATTGATGTATAAATTAGTGCTGTTTAATTTTTGGCGTAAATCGCTCAACAGGTGGCGCTGCTATGCTGTATTTTTTGCGATTTCCGCAATAGCTTTATCTCAAGAACTAATGCTTGGATTTTCAACAAACTTCAGATTCAGGTATACCTTGATATCGTTTAGTGCTGTTTACTTTTGGTGTAAATCGCTCAACAGGTGGCGCTGCTATGCTACTTTTTTTCAGAATTTCCGCTATAGCTCTACCTCAAGAACTAATGCACGAATTTTCATCCAACTTCAAATTCAGATATACTTTGATATGAATTGGTTATAAATCGTTGTTATTTCTTGTACTATTTTAAATGATTTAATTGACGTGATTTATATAGAAGAAAGTTTTGTGATGGCCACAACATACTAGTTTAATTTTGGGAAGAGTGTGTTTTAGGTTTAAAGAAGAGCGGGAAATCAATAATTGGGCTTAGATTATGAAGCACTTTTCAACGCTAACCGAATATTATTAAGCCTAAACACCGGAAGATGTTTGGTAGAAATGCGAAGATTTGTTAGTTTCCGCTAATTAATAGGATCATATTTGATTAAAAAAAATATTTTAAAACATGTACGATGTCAGGTTATGCCAGGTGAAGATCCACGAAATCCTGTACATGCAGTCTCATTTTTAAATCGCACAAAAAGAGGAAAAGGATTTTTCTTATTCTTTAGAATCACGTACACAATTGTGTAGGTCAGGTCTTAAAGGGTTCAGAAATGTTTAGTTCTTTTCTAGAATGAAATGCGATATCTAAATAAGTAACTTAAAAAGCAATATTATTCACTAAAAATCCATTTTTTTCAAATTGCTGTTCATATCCGGTAATGTTAGGGAATTCTTTTGTGTAGCCCTGTATCTGAACTGTACAATTTATATTCACCACCTAATACATTCAAAATTAGATGAGTTTCAAAATGCATGCCACAGCGGAAAACGCATTTCCAGCAATGATCGATTTTAGTCAGTCCAGCAACAGAATACTTTTGTGTATCTCTGTAAACGAACGAAAAATGCAATGCACGCCATGATCTACAGAAAATATCTTGTATTGCATTTTAGTGATTGCATTATGTTTGAAATATCATATCATTAAAATGCACCGCAAACAATTTTCCCCCATAGATCATAATGTAACGAAATTTTTTGTGGATCCCTGTAAATATACTATAAACGCTACTTATTCTACACTCCTGAGAAAACATGTTGTTGCCCACCTCAGTGATGCATAGCAATCCCATTATGCTTGAACTATCGTAACATAAAAAAGAAACCAGCACCGCAAACGGTTTTATCCATAGACCACGATGAACGGATTTTTCTTTTTTTTTTTTGTATACAGTAGTACACCAACTTACGTCCCCTCGACTTACGTCAACCCACATTTACGCCGTCTGGCGTGGAAATTTTTTTCTCTTAATTAAGACGCACTTTTAACTCTTTTGAAGACTTTTGGAAGAAATTAAACATCTCAGATGCAGTCACAGTCATAGGACATTCATAGGGTGAAGTTCAGCAAAATACAATGACGGGTTGACTTTGCTTGATTACTTAAAGTAAAAGTTCTTCTTCAAAAACTTCCGGACTGAAGTCAAATTTTCGGTATAAAAGTGGAAGCCAAACTGACAACCCTGACTGATAACAGCAGACCACGGAGGACATAAGAATAAAGAAGAACTGACATATCGTCAAAATGGTCAACCTTCAACTGTAACCTGACCGCAGAAACTGATTTTTTTTTTAGCTGAGGGCAAATTTCCACAAGTAAATTAGAATACAAATTTTATCTTCATATAAACGCCTTATTCATGCAGAATTTCAGTCATAATTGAGGTAAAATGTCTATTCGTTTTTACTGGTGGAACTTTACTCTGGCAGCTGTAAGGCCCTATATTTCCGCCATATTGTGACAACATAAAAAAGAAATTTTTCGTGAATAAGGCGTTTAAACAACGCGAAATTTTTATTCAAATTTACTACTGGAAGTTTACACCGGCAATAATCCCTGTTGATTAGTTTTCAACAAAAACTGCACCTGGCAACACTAGACTATCTGTCTCTTCCTCTTTATTTATATCTTCATTGAACAGACTAAGAAAATTTATTTTAGACTTCCTTCTTATTTAAATATGATTAATTGCCTAACTAGTTGACAGTTAAAAATTAACTTACCATCCAAGGATACTTGTATGGAGGTTTCACAGTGCATCCGTTGACAATCATGTATTTCAATGGTCGTTCATTGGCCAGTCCACATACTAAAATGCGTAAGTTTGTATTTAAAAATATATTGTAATGAAAAGCAATGGAAAATATAATACACTGCTCAAATCAGTTAAAGGATATTGCAGTTTTAGGTGGATTTTGTATCTGGTAAACTGTTTAGCTGATTGATACATGGTCGACAGACATAGTAGGTTATATGAGAATAAATTACACATGTTTGGCAGAAAAAATGCATTTTATTGCGCATTTGTGTACTAAAGGAAAAAAACACAATTTGTGCATATGAGAAAAAAAGAATAAGAAAAGGTGTTTTCTTCAAAGAAAATCATTTTCAGTAGGGGGTATGGTTTCCACGGGCGGCCAGCAACGTTGAACACCTTTGAGGCATGGACTCAATGAGGCTATTAATGACGAGTTGGGGTATTCTGCCCCACTCTTCCAGAAGAGCTCTTTCCAGTTCTTGGAGAGTTTGTGGGGGTTGTTGGCGGCCAGAAACTCGTCTTCCTAGAGCGTCCCAAACGTGCTCGATTGGATTCATGTCTGGAGAACACGCTGGCCATTCCATTCGAACGATTCCTTCCTCGAAAAGGAAATCCTCCACCAGGTTTGCACGATGTGGCCTGCAGTTATCGTCCATTAAAATGAAGTTATCTCCGATTGCTGCAGCGTAAGGGACTACAATAGGTCTGAGGATCTCATCCCTATATCGGCGACCAGTCAGAGCTCCATCTCGAATGATGTAGAGGTCAGTGCGCCCGTCAATGGAGATGCCACCATACACCAACACTCCTCCACCGCCAAATCTGACACTTTCGTGCACGAACGCAGGATTATTCCTACTGCCACGGTCCCTCCAGATGAAAATACGTCTATTATCCGGATGCACAGAAAAACGAGACTCGTCAGAAAACATAATATTGCTCCATTCATTTCTCCTCCAGTTGACATGCTCGGTTGCCCACTCCCTGCGGTCGCGACGATGCCTTGATGTTAATCTAACACATACCATCGGTCAGCGAGCATACAGACCTACAGCATGGAGCCGGTTTCGGACAGTCTGAGTTGAAATCGTGGTGCCTGTAGCTGAGCGAAGGTGTTGTTGGAGAAGAGTAGCGTTCATGGTTCGGTGTCTCCAAGCTGTTAACGCTAAATACCGATCTTCATTGGGCGTTGTTGCCCGTCTACGACCTTGCCCTGGTCTTCGGCCTGCACATCCACTCTCCAAAAATGGTTCCAGATCCTGGAAATGACACTTTGTGACACTCCAACGGCTTGCGCTACTTCGGCTTGAGTTTGGCCCCCTTCTAACCTACCAAAAATTCTCAAAGCTTCTGAATCTGTCAAATGACTTCGCTGAGACATCGTACTCATCGAACCAAAGCAATCACTGAATGCCGATCATCCTTGTCTTCATTCTCTTTTATCCAGTTGAAAGTCAAATTTCATTCGCTGCCGCTGAAGCGACGTTTTTGACGTCGAACTCAAAATTTGCATACTCCACAGTTTGAAAACCAGAAAAATTTGCATTTGTGATTCTCTTCTTCTATTTTCGGCAAAAAAAAAATTTCGTTTATATCTTTATTTTATATAAAACTTCAAATATCCTTTAATTGTTTTCAGCAGTGTATCTTTATTAACTTTTTTCTGTGTCGTTTTTTAAAAAAGGGAAAATATATTGCTTCGGAAGCTGGTATACAAAACACAAGAAACTCACATTCGTTGGGGCTAAATAAGCTTTAATAAGGAAGAACTTGTTGAACGAAAAGCTGATGAATCTACTATCTAATTTATAGCCAAACGTCACTAATTATTTTTGATTTTAGACGTTATGTTAAGTATAATTCTACTTCAAAACGGTAGTACATTTCAAGCCAAACAATGCAAAGAATTATCATAATGGTTGAAGCCCAACTTCTGTATTAATGTTGTGGCCTAAACAGTGCTTAATTTGCGCCGTAGCTCAGCATCGGCACTTCTTTGTTTTCAATGGAAATTTAAATATCAGTCGGAATTCACCGGAGCTTATAAATACTGCGCTCCAGAGCCCAGCGAAGCACCGCTTCCGAAAAATAGAATCCTAAATTATATTTGCATTTCCTCCCCATCTTCCAACACTTTGCATTCTTTTCTACCAAAGTGCTTACATTTGTGACGTAACGTGTAGCACACTTAGCAGCATACTTTTATTTAGAGCTCGCAAATGTCTCAATTTTTTTCTGGCTGAATAGTTTCCAAACGGCGACCAGGAATGCCAGACCGCATCAAACCGAATGCGCAACCGTGTCAGCAGTTATAACTCGCGGTTGTATTATGTTTACTCACGGATTCATGTTCGATAAATATTCTTACTGATAATTTTTTTACCTTCAAACAGTGCTTAATTTGTGCTAAAGTTCACAGGAGCGCAGCTCCATTACTTATTTATTTTTAGTTAATATTTAAATATTACTTTGAATCCTCCAGAACAGCGCTGTGTATTTTGTTTTGCTATTGATACGTAGAAATTCTAGGCGAGTAGGATTTTCTGAAAAATTCCGAATCCTGATTATAATGTTTTTGCTCTGTTCATTTATAAGATTTTATTATCTATAAATACATATAGATATAAATGAAAGTTAAAAATTCTAGTGCTAAATTCCCCCTGAGTAAATAATTAAAATTTATATAGAAAAGCACAAATAAATGTACTAAAGTTACTTGAAGGTGCATACATATAATATAAAATTCTTGAAAATATATTAGAAATATCTTAAAAATACGTTATACATTAATATAATTAAAATACATGGGAATCGATTTTTTCCCATAGACCGTAATGTAACGGAATTCTTTTGAGTGTCCCTGTAAATGAATCGTAAATGCTATATGCTTCATTTTCAATACCGAACATAACATAGTAAACCCCAATGACATATATCAATTTCATGGCAATCCGACTACATTTACGCGTGTTACAACACGGAGCAGACAGACAGACAAACTGACTTTTTCAACTGACACTTTTCAACTACGTTGGAAAGTGTTAATAACAAAGTGTAAAAAGAATTCTACAACTTTAATTTCAAAATCGCTCAGAAAACATTAATATAGATTTCCTGCCTATGACTAAGGGAAATCACACAGAAGTGTTATAAAGTACGCAACCACAACTTTAAGTTTCCTTCTATATTGTGTTGAAATTGTTTTTTTCTATAATTGTTTATAACGAAGTTATTGTCATTTGTTATCAGGGTAGTAATTATGACTGACCCTGTATGGCGTTGGCTTAAAAACTATTATTTATATCAACATCTTATCTTATTTTGGTGCATGCATATAACTTATTCATAAATAATATAAATGTTCTCAGCTTTAGAGACAGTTTAGAAGTAGTAATTTTTGCAGGAAAGAACTGTTTAAGGAAGAATTTTAAATAAAAAAGTATAGACATAAAAATAAAAGTAAAAAGAAGATAAAATATTTACTTACTTCTACATGAGCTTAGATCTTTAGAATTTCTTCTGCGAAAATCACTATTAATCTTATTTCTAAAATTATTTTCTGAGGGACATCTCTTCTGTTGTGTCCTAATCTAAAACGTATTTAAAAATTAACGTATATTTCAAGTGAATAGTACGCATAAAAAAGAAAGATTTAATGAGATCTAATTTGGGGGTAAATATTTAATGGGATCGTTTACAAGAGCAACGTCTTGTAAAGTTGCTGCCAGATTCAACAACTTTTTCAGCAATATTTAAACCACCTCTTGATTTGAGCTCGTTTTCCGCAAGAAATTGCCTCAACAGTCAACACCCAGTGTGATAAAGATTAGCAATATCCCCGATGTTTTAGTTACAGCTCATAAAAAATCGCTCGTAGCAGCGACATTTCATCCATTTTCCTAGATAACACAATGAGAGATAGATGTTTTGGAACATGAACGAGAGAGCGATAAATAGTAACAACAGGTATTAATAGTAATTAGTGGTTTTTCCTCCGACTTTTGCTACAATTGCAACACTTCTTTGGCTTTATCCGCGGAAAAGTTGGAGTTAAAATCGGCTGAAAAGTTATATCCGCGAAAACTGTTGAATATGCTAGAAGCTTAAGTGGTCTTACTGTGTTTTGGCGTTGCTTGTTTGCTTTCGAATTTTGTTTCAGGTTAAACTTTCAAAGAAACAACCAGTCAATCTTACAAATGCACTACTAATGATACTAGCGATCTATCTATTTACCTGTTCTCAAAAGCATTGAACATCAAAAACAATTTTGACAACAGTTTTCTTTTATATAAATCTTTAACAGATTGCTGGCAAAGATAGCGTCTTCAGTAATATATGAGACTTGAATCCCAAATACGAAATTATTACAAAGTCTTAGATCTCTACGAATTCGTAACGAAATATCTCTCGCGTTATTTTCCACAATTATATTTTTTATTAGTTTTGTAAGAAAGAAAAAGCTAATAAAGTACAATTTAAAAAAAAGTTTTCTTTGGAAATTTCTATTCGAATATTACAATTTAATCTTGCAAAAGACTAATTAAATATATCTGAGATTAATTTTGTTCTGCAAATTTCATCAAAACTAGTTCTTTTCATTTATTTTCTTCACCAGTAGCTAACATCATTTACATTATTAACTATATATAAAAATCACTTCAAAACATCAAAGTACTCATTAATTGCTATAAGTGATAAACATAAATTTTAAAACGGCAAAATACCTCTATTTATTTACATTTCGACATATTTCATTGCATCAGACGGCAACAGTCTCAGAAAATAAAATGATAAAAATATTTTCACAAAAATTCAAATTAAAAAACTAGTAAACAAAAATAAAAATCACGCGAATGTAAGCTTAATGAAATTAACTGCAATATTAAAAATGGAAATTTATGAACGTGAATTATTTTATATTATTGTTTCATTATCCTGTATAATATTTCTTTTCAAATTTTAGGGAGTTCCATGGAAGTTGAAGCATTGTAAATATTTTCATTGCGTAATATTGCGTTCTATTGTTTCTTTGATGATAGATGGCAAATAAGATCTTGATGGATAAATTATTCTACTATTTTTAAAATCAATTTAAAAAGGTTATCTGTTATATAGTCTGGCAAGAGTTGTAGTTTTCTTGCTGTACTTGATGTCTGCTATATGGTCTTTGATCCTAGTTTTGAGCTTTCTATTTGGCATCCCATATAAAATTTCACCGTTCCATCTTGTTTGGTGAAAGGTATTTCACATACCCCTGATAATTGATTTGGTTCTTTTGGATCTATTTTCTTACATATTATGATTTTTACGTGCGTTCGTAATTATATAAATGCGTAGCACCTATAGTCGTCGTTCAGTCCGTCTGTCTGTCCGCATATAACAGAGCAAAAACTACCCAACCGAATGGTCTGAAATTTTAAATATATGATTGTTGCAAAATTTTGTCGAGCCATTTAAAATTTTATGAAAATCAGATGTATAGTTTAATGACAGGGACAGTCAAAGGTTTTCTTTACATTACGGCCAATGGTAAAAATTATTGCAAGTGCATTTTAATGGTGTTACAGCCTTCCGAAAGTTCTGAAATTGTAAATACATAATTGTTGCAATATTTTGTCGAGCCATTTCACATTTTATGAAAATCGGATGCATAGTTTAATTACAGGAACAGTCAAAAGTTTTCCGTTACATTACGGCCAATGGGAAAAAATTATTGCAAGTGCATTTTAATGATGTTAAAGCCTTCCGAATGGTCTGAAATTTTAAATATATAATTGTTGTAAAATTTTGTCGAGCCATTTCAGATTTTATGAAAATCGGATGTATAGTTTAATGACAGGGACAGTCAAATTTTTCCGTTTCATTACGGCCAATGGGAAAAAATTATTGCAAGTGCATTTTAATGATGTTAAAGCCTTCCGAATGGTCTGAAATTTTAAATATATAATTGTTGTAAAATTTTGTCGAGCCATTTCAGATTTTATGAAAATCGGATGTATAGTTTAATGACAGGGACAGTCAAAAGTTTTCCGTTACATTACGGCCAATGGGAAAAAATTATTGCAAGTGCATTTTAATGATGTTAAAGCCTTCCGAATGGTCTGAAATTTTAAATATATAATTGTTGTAAAATTTTGTCGAGCCATTTCAGATTTTATGAAAATCGGATGTATAGTTTAATGACAGGGACAGTCAAAAGTTTTCCGTTACATTACGGCCAATGGGAAAAAATTATTGCAAGTGCATTTTAATGATGTTAAAGCCTTCCGAATGGTCTGAAATTTTAAATATATAATTGTTGTAAAATTTTGTCGAGCCATTTCAGATTTTATGAAAATCGGATGTATAGTTTAATGACAGGGACAGTCAAAAGTTTTCCGTTACATTACGGCCAATGGGAAAAAATTATTGCAAGTGCATTTTAATGATGTTAAAGCCTTCCGAATGGTCTGAAATTTTAAATATATAATTGTTGTAAAATTTTGTCGAGCCATTTCAGATTTTATGAAAATCGGATGTATAGTTTAATGACAGGGACAGTCAAAAGTTTTCCGTTACATTACGGCCAATGGGAAAAAATTATTGCAAGTGCATTTTAATGATGTTAAAGCCTTCCGAATGGTCTGAAATTTTAAATATATAATTGTTGTAAAATTTTGTCCAGCCATTTCAGATTTTATGAAAATCGGATGTATAGTTTATAGCAATTGATGAGTACTTTGATCATTTACAGCGTTTTTAAAGTAGGTTTCGTATGAAATACTACCTATTACATTCTCCCCTATGTTGGAATTTCTGAAAAATTTTTGCAGATCTACACCGATCATGACCCCTAGAACCCAAAACCACCCTCAGTAAAAAACTTTATCTATCTATCTATCTATCTATCTATCTATCTATATATATATATATATATATATATACAGGGTTCGTACGGGTGCTTGAATTTCCAGATTAAGAAATTCTTCGGTACCAGTATTTTCTTATGGAAAATCTTTCTTGAAATAAGGTGAAATCTCGTTCGTTTAAACTAGATTTTTTTTCTATAAAAAAATTCTGATACTTGGCCTTGAAAATAACGGTACCCGTACGAACCCTGATATATCACTTTCTTCTGGACACGATAACTTCCACAATTCTGCACAAATCTCTTCCAAACTGATACATAAATTCAAGGGGCATAAAATCTCGGTCAAGTTCGTTAATGGGCAAAATCGGACCAAGGGGATGGAAATATGGATGGATTTTGTGAAAACCGAAAAAACCACATAACTTCTTAATTTTTGTACATATCAAATCAGTTTAAAGTTTTTATTACTTCTAAAAATAGGGCCAAAAATTTATGTATCACAGATTTTTGATCAACTTAAAAATGGACTCAAGAGGCGCAAAAAATAGAGTTTTTGGGAGAAAAAAATCATAACTTCGTCATTTCTCAAGATATGAAATCCAATTAATTTTATTATAAATCTCCTAAATCTACAATTTTTATATTCACAAGTTTTTGATAGGACCAATTCGTAACGCAAAATAAATAAATAAATAAATAAATAAATAAATAAAAAATAAAAAACGAAAACAAAAAGAAGGGGTTGAAGAAGAAAAAAATCCATAACTCCGTCAATTCACAAGATATAAAATCCCCACGAATTTATCATATATAATCTCAATATTGTCTACAAGATTTATATAGACAAATTTTTGATAAGACCAATTATTACAGCAAAAATAAATTAAAAATACATAGCGGTTGAAGAAAAAAATCATCTTATTAAGGGTGTATTCAAATCCAAACTGCTTATTTTCTGACTCATTTTTAAATTCATTTTCGCTCTCAAACACATCCAATTGGTAGATTCTCTCATTCAGAAACTATATAATGTACCGTAATGATCGATTTTTTGATAGAGGCAGAATATATTTCAAAAAATGATATCAAAGTGGGCATTTTGAACAGAATTTCCCGAAGCTATTGTGTTAGAAACGAAAAATATTGTCCTACTGTGAAAATAATTGTTCATAAATCAAGTTTTAATTAATTGAACGAAAAATAAAAACACAGGTCGCTTATAAATCTCTTCAAAAATCACGTCAGCAAGTTTTTTATTTTTTCTATTAAAAATGAATCTGAAAATGTGCCAGCATGGAAAAGTACTTTTTTGAATACCTCCTTAACATGATTCTGATAAAACCAGCTATTATATAAAAATGAAATAAAAACTCGTCAAAAGCGACTAGATAAAATTGTTAAAGTGGATAAATCTCTAATCATGATTTAGTTTTTGTTGGTGAAATTAGTATACTTAACTTCGAAATCTACCTCCACCTGCCGGAAGGGATTTTTAATGTTTAAAAAACTGAACCACCAACAATGCCAAATATTGAAACTGAAACACATTAGGTAATTTCTCTAATTTTGTGTATCAATTTGGTTTTATTTCTTAATTTCTAAATTACTTGTAATAAATATTATGCAAAACCCCATTTTTTTTAAATAAAGAATTTAAAATGAAAATAGATCACATGATCAGATTTAAGTTATGGTAGACTAGCCTCTGAATGTTAGAGTAGTTGCTAGATACTTCGTTTTGCCTCTCAATTCTGTATTTTAAACACAAAATGAATCATATCATAAGAACTTGGTAAATAATCGCATACAAGGCAGTTAGTTACCTTAGCTATTTTTTTCCACCCTCTGAAGTTATAACTTAACCACCGGCTTAACACTGTGTTATACTATTTCCATTTCACGGCGAAATGTTTTCTGTTACCTTTACCTCTGTTTGAAACATTATGAAACCACTACCGGACCTTGTATCAGACCGCTACACTGAAAAAAAATTCTGAGGTTTTTACAGAAAAATCTGTCGACGACCACACCAGTAAAGGACTGTTTGTTTTACCAAATTAATCTGTATTTATTTACTTACGGGAAAATCGGTTGAAATAGCAGAAACTTTTGTAATAAATACAGATTATTTCCGTAAGATGATTTTTTTTTTTTTTTTTTACTGGCGTTCTAGAAACCAGATATTAAATAAATTTTGACTATCAAGTTCTCAAGTAACTCATTTTACGGTGAAACATAATAATAAAAATAAAAATAAAATAGATAAATAAAGGCAAATCAATGTAATTATACGATTTAAAAAGACGATTTATAGTGTTTGAATAGTCATAACTATAGGGCTGGCTAACTTTTTTCGAAAATATCATTAGAGAGAAAAGTGCACATACACGTACAGTCGTGGAAAAAAAAAAGTAAACACCCCCTGCTAACTCATCAACAAATTATCGTAGAAGAAAGTTACTGGTACCGAACAATTGAAAATGAAGTCTACTTTTAAATGATGAATATAAAATTTGCGTAGGGGGCCATCTACATATTAAAACGAACCATAACTTTGTTTTTTTCAATAGCAGTACACAATTCTGACGTCATAAATGAACTCTACACCCTTCAATTAGTCTAAAAACAAATTTTTATGCAATTCGTACCATAAGTTTCCGAGAAATTAATTATTTTAAAACGAGCGTATTTTAAGGGCTGTATCCAAATTGAAGTTCGGTACTGGATTGTTAACCGAGAGAGCTCCCTTCTTGATCAAGGCACCTTAAGCAGTCATTTAAGCCTGTTAGATTACAGGATAGCATAAGAAATTTCAAAATATTTGGTCACTTCTATCACAGACCAACATTTCACAACCATCATTTTGCCGTTTTTTTTTTAAAGCATAATTTGAAAACTACTTGGCAGAAAAATGTGAAATTTTGGATTTCCATAAAGCAGGACTTAATAAATCTGTATCCATCAAAAAAACTGTAGGTTGCAATTCATAATTTTTTTTTAATATTAATTTCATAATTTATAATTCATATCAGAAAATTATAAAAATTGCAATTTCAACGTATTTATGTTTGGGTATATTAGTATTATTGCTACACAAAAAATTAAAATATTAGGATCATAATTTCAGAAGTTATAAATACAAATATGAAAGTGTAATTTAACATTAGAAGCACTAAATTTTGAATGTTTATAATTCAAAAACTTATCATTCAAATGATTTAAAATTTGGTGTCTAGGCATAGTTTGAACCAAGGATTTGAAATATCTCGTTAAAATTGGGTATTGCCATTGAAAAAAATGAATTTTGGATTCGTTTTAATATGTAGATGCCCCCCTAAGCAAATTTTATATACGTCATTTAAAAGTAGACTTTATTTCCAATCGTTCGGTACCAGTAACTTTCGTCTACGATAATTTGTTGAGGAGTTAGTAGGGGGTGTTTACTTTTTTTTCCAATCTTAACCAAACATCTAAAAATCTCCTGAATAGATTTATCGTCTGTAAAATGTCCAGGTTTGATCAACAATGTATCTCGATTTTTTACCTTTAACAATACTATAATATCCGCACTCAAATAATACTGTGTTCAGAAATGTTTTTAGGTGAGTTTGTAATTTAAGTATTGCGAGGCTGCGGCGATACTTATTTATTTCCAGTGTCACTTCTTAATGTTAATTTAACATAAAAAAGCCTATGGAGCTCATAACTTTTTCATTTTTTTCTTCCCACCTTTTTGCCCTTGATGCCACAATTTTTTTATTCTTTGCTAATTCTAATTATATTATAAATTTAAGTGTAATTTTTTTTTGCCTGACGTTAGTTGTTTTGCTTGACGTCCGTTGAAAATGGATTACAAAATGCCTTTCCATATGGCTGAATTATAACCCAGAGAGTAACATGGGCTAATTTTTATTTACATTATTCAAATATATTTCTTAATAATTCCAAATTTCGCTTCTTTCATTGAGACGTAATGGACATTTTCAATATAAAAGTTAACGTTTTTTCTTCATTATTACAAATAATTCAACAGCAGTAATATTAATTTATCCCTTTTCAGTTGAAATATTTACACGTGAAAAATTAAACTGAAAGACGTTTTTCACCCCCAAGAATTAGTAGTGAAAATAAAAAGAACGTTTTCAGAATAAGTTTTTGCTTTGGTCAAGTTTATGTTTTAATAAAAAGTTTCAAAATGATATCTATTTTTACGCAGTTAGCGAACTTAGTGAGGAATTACATAACTTAAATTTTAAATTGTATTTTTTTCCAAGATGAGAACTATTTATATCCCAAGTTAAACTTAGGTAATAATTTTCTCTTGTGTTTAGATCATCCCTTGGGAGAGAATAAGGCAACAAAATTTAAGTAAAACTTTTTTTTTTTAAATTTTTTACTGTATCACAGCTCTAATATTGTGAAATATTAGCAGGAAGGATTCAACACAATTTATTTTTACACTCATAGCGTTCCTGAGTGGGAAATAGGGTATCTAAATTTAAGGGAAATTATTTTTTTTTTATGTTTTGATTATGCATTTTTTACGTTCAGATTGGAAGTTTTTTCCAAACTACAGCAACCTGCTTTACTGCAATGGTGAAATATCTTGACTTATACATTGGTAAACTACATCAGACATTGTAATGCAATACACCGCATACATCAAAGTCTGATGATGTTATCCTCCATTAATTTTGAAATGAGTTCGTCTGAATGCAGTAGTTATTAAAAATTGACGTATTAAACATAAACATAATTTCATGAACAACAACAAAAAAATATCTCCTACATTGTTTAAGCCCGAGAAGGGACAGATATTAAGACATTTCATTCAATTAGTTCTACATTTAATGTTAAATGTTTGTAAAAAATAAGTTAAGACAATTGAAGATTTAAAAATATATATATAAAATTCAGACAATATGATACTTAAAGCACCCTAAAGAATTAGGTTCCGTTCAAATGAAATCAAAATAAATCTCAGACTTTTTAAAAAGTTTTGTATTTTGCATGCATCTTATCATTTTATGTACAATCATCATAAAAATAATACAAAATCTGCAATACAAATATTTTCAATTAAAAATGGAAGAAGTCTAAGATTTATTTCGATTTCATTTGAACGGAATCTAATTCTTTAGGGTGTTTTAAATATCATAGTCTATGAATTTTATTTTTATTTTTCAATCTTCAATTGGCTAAACTTATTTGGTACAAAAATTTAACATTAAATGTAGAACTAACTGAATGAAATATCTTAATATCTGTCACTTCTCGTAGGAACAATGTAGGAAATAATTTCTTTTTTAAATTTGTTCTTCAAATTATGTTTTTGTTTAGTTATATAGATACGTATCACCTATAGCGTCGTCTGGTTCGTCCGTCCGTCTGTCTGTCTGTCCATCTGTACGCATATAACAGCGCAAAAACTACCCAACCGAATGGGTTGAAATTTAATATACATAATCGTTGCAGAATGTTGCTGAGTCATTTCAAATTTTATGAAAATCGAATCAAAATTAAAAAATTAATAACAGTTGTCTTCGTCCTATTAATCCTATCATACGTAAGTAATTCAATGATATTCCATGATAGGTAATGATTCAAGGTTGCCATGGTGACGCCGTCCTATTAAAGATGGAATTATTTCCGTATTACTGAATTTAATCTATACAATCGTAATAATTTTTTCATTCATGCATTTTTGCATAAGAGTGCAACAGCTATTGCACCAAGATCTGAATATTTATAAAACTAGTTATAGTACGAACGCACCCCATTTGCCACACTTGAGGTAGAATTTCCAACTTGTTTATATAAAACGTAACTTGAACGAGAAATATAATCATGTTTTAATTTCTCAAGTCACGAAACCCCTAAATGTGTCAAGGAAAATAGACAGTTGCTTAATCTGTTTATTTGCTAATCCGGTATTGTACGTTGCATTCCATTAGAAATAATAGCGAAAAATCATTCGTGCACCATAGATTATGAAACACTTTCCAGCATATTCAGAATACTGCATATCAATAGTTGGAAAAACACCAGAATTTTTTTGTCAATCCGTGTATATGATCCATAAATTGGTATTTATACTACATCGCATGCTGAAAGTAAGTTCAATTAACCCTTTATGAACTGAATTATGAATTCATGAATATTTTATCAAGCATTTTTCGTAAATTGTTTAAACTATATTAGAAGATTTACATAATCATTTAATAAATTTTAGAAGGATTAATTAAATTTGAATTTATAGGGATTTTATGCAATATTTATAACTCCACTCAAATGTTTTATTTTAAATATTTTTCTTAGTACTTTGTAGAATTAGGAAATGTACAAATATAATGTTCTTACAATAGAAATATAGAAATATTTCCGAATTCAAAAATTCCCCCCCAACGCCAAGAAAGCTGAAACGATGCAAAGCAAAAGAAATCCTCTTTTTAAAGATATTTTTCTTTTGTGTAACCCATAATGATTTTGGAACAAGATAAAGGAATGTATATATATCTCATTCTAAACTGTATTTCAACTAATCGATGCGTTAACCCCTTCGGGACGGGAGCCTTTTACGAAATTTTTAATCTTTTGTCACCGTTTTTTAAAAACAGAAATTTATGTCTTCTTGAATCGGGAATATGCGCTGATTAAATAAGGAAAATTTTACAGTAAAATTTTTCTGGTGATGAAAAGCAAGGATTCTGAGCACTTCATGCGGCACGTATACGTGTCGCTCGTCCCCAAGGAGTTAAATGAGTTTTATAACAAGTTATTTTAATGGTACTTATAAGTACCATCAGCAGATAAAGGGTTAAACACATAGCACAGTTTAAAAGCCTATTCATCAATTTCCGCCAATAAACAGAAGTGTACTCTACATTATTGGCGTATCTCTGTATGTATATCATCCATAAAATTTGTACAGATAAGGCAATATATATTTTTTTAAAATGTTTAAATTTTAAAACGCGCACAACAACCGAAAGGCTCTACCAGTACACTAGAGTCTCGAAAATCCGAGGCAATTAGGACTGACAACATCTCGGATTACTGAAAACTCGGATTTTCCGAAAAAGTAAAAAATTCTTACCAATTATAATTTTACTCAATTAGGATGACAACGAATGTACATACCTTTGTTCCTTTTGTAATGATATATAATTTTATGTATTATATATAATTTATAATATATTATAAATTAAAAAAAAAATTCAACTTCTCTTTTTCGATGCAATATGTTGTTGTTGCTGTTGTTTTATTGGACACATACATCAGACTTGTGTGCTTGACAACAAGGCCCGCTTATAAGTCATCGTCGATATACAGGGACGAGATAGCACAATGAAATTTACAACACAGATAGTTTTTACATCCGGGATCGATGCAATATCTAACCAACGCTTAAAATGAATAACGTTAGCAAGGGAAGCTTCATTTTCTGTCTTCGTATTTTAAAGCCAGTTTTAAGGATGTAGAACCTTCACTAGAGAGAGTATTTTTCAAATGGCAGGGGGTCATTTCTACTATATCATAACATTCCTTCTCATCTTCTATCATTACTATAACAGTTGATTCCAGCATTTCATCACTGTTTAGCCATTTTTTTAACGTCATCCGCATTACAATTTTCACAGCCAGGTACTTCTTTTACCAAATCTTTCAAAACAATGTTTTCATCATCGCCATCATTAAAATTCTCAGTGGATGTTACCACTTTAGGTAACTTCAACCAAGATTTGTTCAATGTTGCAGATTGAATTTCTTTCCAAGAATCAGCTATCCAGTAAACAATATCTCATGTATTCTTTCGGGCGTATAAAAAAAATAGAAATTTTTAATTTTATTTTTGACTCCTCGAATTAAGCGGAACCTCGAACTTCTGAGACGCGGATTTTCGAGACTCTACTGTAATTATTCTTCATAGGGAGTACTGTAGAAAAATATTTTGTGTGTCCCTGTAAATGAACGGTAAATTATATACACACCAGATTCTACAGTAAGAGCTTATAGTACACCTCAGTGATACATATAATTTTCAATATGTTTAAAATAGTGTAATATCATTAAAATACACCGCAAACGATTTTTTCCCATGGGCCGTAATGTAATGGAATTCTTTTGAGTGTCCCTGTAAATTAATCATAAATGCTACACGCTTCATTTTCAATACCGAATTTACCACAGTAAACCCCATTAACGTGCATCAATTTCATGGTAAACGCTCTATATTTACTTGCGTTAGAGCAGGCACAGACAGACGGACCGTCAAACCCAATTCATGAGCACTTTTCAACTTTGTTAGAAAATGTTAAAAAATGAAATTAGTCTTACTTTTTTGTCATCATGGGTGACGCGGTGTTTATGTGATGCTTGGACACAAAATAGATTAAAGGCACATAACAGAAAAATCATCAAAACATCTGAAAGCATCTTCATAGTTACCTTTAAAAATAAAATAATAATAATAATTATTATTATTATTATTGTTTGTGAAAAATAGGGAAACATTAAACAATTATAGTACTACACATTTAAATCTATACAGATCCTCATCAGGCATTACTGTACCAAAAAAAGGGGGGGGGGGAACTCTTGTATGTCTTTTTGCGCAATATTTCATTATTTTAAAAAATCGTAATATAGTTAACAAGAAACTCTATAATTCGATCTTTAAAAATACACTTATTATCGGTTTACGGAAAAACATGTCATTTTTATTTTATAAGCAAATAAGTACTTTCGTGTGGTCTGATAAACTATAATATGTTTAATAAACATACATTCATCTGTGATAAAAATTCCCGAAACAATTAAAATATTAACGACCAGCAATGAAAAAAAAAATTAAGCGGTAACCCGAACTGTCCGGACCCGACCGGTCTTGTGAAATCGATTTACCCAACCCGAAGCAGGACTCTAATTAGATGGGGGTTTTTTTTATACTGTAAAATTAAAAATTCTTTTCTATTTTTTTAAAGAATTTTTTACCCAACAAGTACAAAACCTCATATTTTTAGAATTTGTTTTCTCTTGTATTTACAGTTGTAAGTTTGTATTTAAAACTCGAAAGAAAATCCTATTTATATTAATTGTAATGCCACGAGAACTTTGCCCTTAAATTTAACAATTAATTTTTTTTGAAGAATTATTTACTACAAAATTACCTTATTTTAAACAACATGGGGAATTTTTTATTAGAATTTTTGCGTAAGACCATTTTCCTCGGCGAAATTTTAATTAAATTTTTTCCTTGTAATTATTTCCTTGTAATTAAGTTCCTTTTTTGCATTTTCGCAACTTATTGAACCTATTACAATCTTTATACAAAATGTGTACATATATCCTCTTTTCAATATACTTTATTTGGAAATAAAAATTTGCAATTTAAATGCGATATCCATATTAACAATTTATGGTCGCGGAGTGCATAAATCGTTAATAGCGACTTAGTTACAGTGATAGCCTTTGAAATTATGATTGCCATATTAACGATTTATTGGGATAAGTGTTTAGGATTTTCTTACAGTGACCACCGTACTAACGATTAATGAGCTCAAGACTTGCGGATGCCTGGTTTACGCTGCCGAAAGCTGTGATGTCCCCAACACGAAGTGCGTTTGGAAACCCGCTCGTCCAGACGGATGAAGCAAGAACAGTTTTATATCTCTGAAGACATCTACTCCTAACATTAAAGATTATAACAACTTTGATTACTTTCATGTTTTATTCATAACTCTTGATTTGATAGACATGAACTTAAATTTTTCTCAAAACATTTTATAAAAACAATAAAAATAAAATATCTGTACTACTTACCAGACTGTTTTATGCCAAATATTATCTATCTGACGATACATATTCGTAATATTCCTTAATAACTAAAAGAACATTATTGCTTTAAATAATTTCATTTGCAGTTTCTAAACTATGACTTCGATAAAAAATATTTTAAATTCTTTGAAAACATTAAAAAACACAGAAAAGAAAATAAGTATATTTCTTATCAGACTGTCTTATTCCAAAATATTAAACATCTGAAAACACCTATTCATAATGTTACATATTATATTAAAGAATATAATAGCTTTGAATAATTTCATGCGCTTCTCATAAAATCTACGTTTAAAAAAATTAAAGCATTTTAGTGTCTTTCGAAACATTTAAAAAACACAGAAAATGTAATTAATCTTACTCGTTCTCAGATTGTCTCATACAATAATACGTGAACACAATTATTAAGGTAGTCTTCTGCTAAACATAGTGCCAAAGCATTTCCTGGAAGTCATAATATAGCGTTTCAGTCCTGTTTGGCAATATTATTTCACCCATTATAATGAAATATTTTGAAATGTAACATGCAAACTGTGAAATAAATAAACAATTTTGCAATACACAATGATTATAAAAACATTTTATTATTGTAATAAAACATTTCGACAGTATAAGCAAGAAAAATGGGAAATAAATAAGTGGGTACTATAATAAATGGTATACTTTCAATCTATAATGTTATGGTAGAGTTGTGTAAGTATTGTGTAATCTTGCAGGAAAGAAATTCTTATAAAATAACTTAAACAAATTTGTAAAATTTTTAATTATTTAAAAGTAATTTTTCTTAAATTTAGATTTTTTTCTATTACACTTTTTCCGTTTATTCATTGAATGATTCTAGTACTTTTCTTTGTAAGACTTTACTTTTATACTACTAAAAATATGGTAAGCCCCTAATATATTTTCTTTTGTAACTATAAAAAATTATGAAAATAACATTGATATATTCCAGTTATTTTTTAACACATGGAGAAATAATAGTCTTTTTAAGGTAACCAGCTGTCGAAACAAAACTTTTATAATTTCAGTAATAAATAATAATTATTTCATAAAAATGGAAAATTCGAAACCTTTTAAAAATATAAAGAATACAACAGATTTATCAAATTATAGATCCTTTCATGTACATTGATGTGCTGCAGAAAATATTAAAACGTCATGATAATCTGGCTGCAATTTTTTCGATTTATTTGGCGAAAGCTACAAAGTTATAGTTTTCAATAAAATGACTTTTAAAAATGGTCATTCTTTTTTTAAGGCTTTATTATATGGAGGTACCTGAAGTTCTTTTGGCTATAACTTTTGTTCAAACGAAAAATCTTGAGTAGAGTTTTGTTTAAAATACTACAAATTTACTGTAAATTCATATTTATTTTGTACATTTAGGTTGATTCAGAAGTATCATCTAAATCATTAATAGGAATTTCCACTAAGTAGTTGGTTTCGTCGAACAAAAAAAAAAAATGTTGTCGAGGGTTCTTTTTCTTTCTTTTCTGTCCATGGCAGTAACATAACTTAATTTGTAAGCTTTCAATGAATTTTCAATAATATTTTTGGATGTCATCCTTAGTCTGCCTCACCGTCGCGTTCCTTTTGGGCTTCAAGCTGTAATGATTTTTGGTAGGCGCTGTTCTTTTATTCAGCGATCATGCCCATACCATCTAACCTTCTTATATTCGATCTTCCGTACCACACCCTGTTTAACTGCTGTAATTTCACGATTTTATTTTTATTTTTTACTTTTTACAGCTTTGATGTTCTTGTTGATGGAGTTTCTTTTTTAGGGAGAGATTTAAGATCCATGTCTCCGAACCATACAGTAAAATGCTTTACTCATTTGCACTATAAATTAGTTTAGTTTAGTATATTACTACTCCTCTGAACAGAATTTAACATTGCAATAGCTTTTCTGCCTACTCAATTTAAAAGATGCAACATCATTAACTTAAATGGTGAACTTTAAAAAAGTTCGCCGTTATCATCTAACATTACATCAAATATGTAACGACGCACTATCATACAATAACACCAATATATGGTTAAATATCCTGAAAACGTAAACACGCATTAATGTTGAGAAGGGATCAGGGGAATAATGACTCCACACATTACGCATGTGTTGGATGACGAAGACCATACTCTTTTTCAATGTCTTGCAAGCCATGATACTGTTGATTAATTAAAATTTCGTCTTAAGCTGTTTGCGAAAAAGTGCTTTCTAGCGAAGTGCTATGTCGTTTGCCTCTAAAACCTTCAGTTCGATCCCAGGAGATGGAAATTTAAAACAGATGGTAGGTTTTTATTTTTCAATATTTATTGAAGTTATAAAAAAATTCAATCAAACAAATTATTGATAAATTTAAAACCGGAGTTATTGACAAATTTAAATCCGGAGTTATTGACGAATTTATGCATGTCAGTTGCTTTAGAGATTCAATACAACGATTTAGTCAAATCTATTTATGGTCTGCGCACAATTTGATTTATTGCGTTTGTAAAAAATTAACAAAATATTTAATAAATATACTTAAATTATTTATGTAAGTTTTTTAAATTATTCAGAATCATCATTAAATTGTGTTACAATCAGTTTGTGTATATCGAAAATACGGGTTACGTGATGCAATTGATCACTACTTCATAGGCATTAAGCGTCACTATGGTCAAAATTTGACAAACCAATCAGAACGGCCGGCGCTAGATCTGAACCGAGTTCTGACATCATTCGCGCATGCGCAATTTGTGGAGTCATTACTTCCCTAATCCGCTCGCGTACTTTTCCTCTACATAGATTTAATCCGATGCCACTACTACTACTTTCCAGTTACCCATTTAAAACGAAGTGACGTATTACAATAAATGAAACGGCAGTTAAATGTTTTCATCTACACAAGTTTAATTCAAAGGATTACTACTTCTACCATTTTAAAGCTACGCATTTAAAGCAAAATGACATATCTGAACAAAATGACCTATTAAAAATGAATGGAACGGCAGTTAAATATTTTACTCTACACAAGTTTAATAGGAAGCACTACTACTTCTACTTTCAGCTACCCTGGGAATTATCGACTTCCCCATTTCAAACGAACTGGCGTATTTGAATGAATGTAACGACAATTAATGAAAATATTCCTTGACAATGGTTGCGGGATTGCAGACCGAAATATTTGGAAATTTAAATAAACTGTACATTTTAAAACTTGTAACATCTGTATTATTATTATGTGCACCTTTAAAGTAAACCATGAACTTTTTTAAAGTTCATATTATGCAGTCTATGATTGAATGAAGGTGGAATATTGCATTTCGCCTTATAATTTTATTCATCACTCGCATTTATTCTTTTATTTCTTTATTTCACACTTTTTTTTTTTTTACTTTTAAAGATAATATATCTCTATAACTATTGAAAATTTATAGTTACGTCCATTTATTTATTTCAAAATCTGCTTTTTACTTTTTGAAATGTTTTATTATAACAAACGGAAAAATAAATTGCAAAATATGAATAAATGACACTTCCACAAAATACACTAACGTGTGTCTCAAACTGTCACATATGTCACTCCGTTTGACAAATGAGTGCATTGTCACATCAGTTTACAAGCCTGTCAGATGTCTAACAATCTGAGGATAAGTAAGGTTAATTTGTTTTCACTTTTTAAAAAGTTTTGAAAATAAAGTTGAAATGCGTTTTATTTTCATCAAATGCAGTGTTCATGTAGAAACAGCGCATGCAATTAATCTTACTTATTATAAATATATAATGAATTACATTTATTAATATTATATTTAATATTATTAATATTTAATATAATGTTAATATATTTATTAATTATAATTATTTAACACCTTAACAATTTTTGACGAGCACCACTTGCGCAAAAAGAGTTTGCTAAGCTCTAAGTCTACGGGGGAGGTGTTTATCCACTGCAGAATTGTTGAGATACCAAGCATGAGATCCGATCTCGTAAGTTTTCCTTTTTAAGGGCTCTCAAGACCCTTAATATTAATAGAGGAAACAAGTGTGACATTTTCAGTATACTAATCTGTATAGAAACGATTTGTTCTCAGTGCATAATTGCACAATCTGTAATCTTAAAATGCCACACACGTTTTTCAATTAATCATAAATTTGTATATAAGACGTTTTTGACGAATTTTGGGAAAAACAATGTTCAATTACCTCATATGAAAAAAAAAAAAAACTGAAATTTTGAATTTTAAGCAACATTGTCGTATTATGCAGCGAATTCATTGTTCTGTCAAATTGGAATTAATGATAAGAGGAAGTAGAGGTAATAGAGCTCTTGACAGAGCTTGTATTTTTCTGGCTGCTCCAGGTTATTTAACTTAGTTTCCACAAACATTTGAATATCTATTTGTTTATCCACTGCAGAATTGTTGAGATACCAAGCATGAGATCCGATCTCGTAAGTTTTCCCTTTTTTAAGGGCTCTCAAGACCCTTAAAAGATTCACAATTTTCGATTTTTTAAATTTTTTAGATCTTAAACTCTTATCTTTTCTGAATATTTTGATATAATTTTCTCCTTTAAATTACCATTAGAATAGAAGTTCTGACTTTTAGAATTATACCCGCTCAATAGCTGAAGGGGCGTTTCCGAAACTTTGAAGCCATTTTTCGCCAACTGACGTTTTTGGGCATAACGCGCAGGATATCTCAAAAACTTCTGAATATTTTTTCATGAAAAATCCAAAATATAGGTTTCATGTTTGTTTGTATAAACTGAACGTACAATTTTATTTTTATTGTTCAAAAAAAATATTTTTTTAGGTGATTATACTGTTGAAATGTTCAAAATTTTGTATTAGCTAAATGCCACTTTGTATTAAAAATATAAAAGTGCTTTAAATACAAATTTATTTAGGTTCAGGGTAATTATTACAATCTGAGTATAAGTAAGCAACAGAATTTTCATTCTAGTTGCAAAATTTATTATGTAATCCTGCCCGTAAACTGTTATAGAAATTTTCTGCTCACCAAATGTCTGATACTTTGTGGAGCCCCTTATAAATTCTAATTCTGCATCTTCCTATTTTTTAAATACATGAAATGAAAGAACATACTTATATCTTTCATCCCAATAAAAAAATATCTTTTAAAATCTTATACATTTTAAGATATTAAACGTTGAAAATGGTCTTTTTTTCCCTTTTTTTCAATTTTAAGAGAACTGAGACCCCTTAATGCATTCATAATTCCGAAATTACCATACCAAATGATTTACCGCTTTGATATCCTAGGGCAGGGACGGCGAACGTACGGCACGCGTGTCATAAGTGGCACGGGAAAGATTATTTTCCGCACGGCATTGATTGAACTTCTAAATAAAGTTACATAAATTTTAAAGACCTAAGTTTGTCTAAACTTGATTGGTTGTGTATTGAAGAAACTGAAATGAAACATAACCAATCCCAGTCTATTTCAATATTGGTAGAAAATGTTTTTAAAATAAGAAAAAGAATTCCCGATTATGGAAAAGAAAAGATAATTAGACATAAAAAAAATATTAATGATTATAATTTTATGAAATTTTGCATTTCAGTGCCAGAAACGAAAAGCGTTTTACAAGCCGTGGTTTAACACTTAGCGAATTTTTCCTGCGAATCATTATTTTCGGAATTTAATAATATAAAAACTCCAATATAAATTTCTTCGCAAATTACTTCAGTTCAGCTTGCACATTCTTAAAAATAAGTAAATATGAACCTGATGTCAATTATAAGGTAATAATGATGTCAATTATGATAATATAAGGTTTAACGACAGAGATATCATTAAAAAAAGAAAATTCTAAAATGTAAAACAGTATGTTAAGCATATATGTTTTCCTGAAAACAAAATTCGAAGTCATTTTGATTAATTATTTTTTGATGCACTAATTTTTTTAGTTTTTTGCACGTTATAGTCATGTAAAATAATGTTTGCAAACAAATTGTCACGCGTATGGGAAAAGGTTCACCATTCCTGTTCTAGGGTGTAATTTACTGAAAAATGTTAAATACAGAGTCAAAATTAGGTGTTCGTATTAAAAATTTCAAAGTTTGATACAGTTTTGTTAGGAAGACAACCGTTTCAGCCTATCTATATTATAAAAGACAAACGTGTCCATGTGTAACTCTGAAGTGATTTTAATTGTATCAGCAACAGACGATTAAAATTTAACTTTTACTGCAATTTTTTAAAACTTCTAAATATCTCTCAAATTTCAATTTTTACGCCATCGAATAGGGGAAAAAATGTACTTTCAAATCCAATTTGTTTCAAAATTATATATCAATTTGTTTGAAAGCTGTATCGCTATTTTCTTAATTTTTATTCTTGTTAAAATAATTTTCAAGCATGATTCTTTTTTCTTAATTCTATCTCTATCACGTGCAGACGATTACGAAAATAAACCCGTTTACACTTAAATTAATATGTATAACTCACCATTTGTTGCCAGCTTATATTTCGTAAATAAATTAAGGAATCTGACTACGTTAAAAATGCAATCTTCGCCCAAAATTGTGAAATTTATTTTATTTCATTTTATTAAAGACAAACTTTTTACTTTTCCAAAACTGTATTTGTTTTTATTGTACGATAAATAGATCCGGAGTTATAGCGGTTTTAAAACTACTCAACAGCTGTCACTCAAGCCGGAAGTGCTGTTTAAAGGGCTTTAAATTTTAAAATTTTAAAATTTTAAAATTGCTTTTAAAGGGTCGTTTGTTTGGAGAAATTTCGCGATTTTTTGATGCATTGTGGGCGATGTAATAAGTAATGTAAATAATATGCTCCATGAAATTTAGATGTATATTACTGTAAATTCTTGTAGTAAAACATAAATCTAATCTTTAAATGCATTTTTGAAAATGTAATTTTCGGTGAAAATTCCATACGCAAAACATAATTTCTCAAAAAGTTATTGGAATATCACTATGAAATTTAAAATATATGTTATTTACACTATTGTGAAGGCAATGAACTAAAGATTTAAATTTAGAATAAATATTTTTTGTTTTATGGATGTTTTTGTGGAATGACATCGATGAATTTTATGAAAATTAACATGTAAACAGGTGTGATATGCTATAAGTTGTGAAATACTTAAAGAATCTCTTAGATTTTAGTTCATTGCTTTCACCAATGTCATAAATATGAAGTGTAAAAAGGAAATTAAGATACATGCAGTAGAATTTCCTTTAGAGCGTTTTGCGTTTCGGGCCAAATTTCACTAAATTTTACTATAAATTCCTCCATTTACCAAAATTTTATCAATGAATGAAATATTTTTTACTTTTTTTCACATTTTCTAGTCCTAATCTTAGTAAAAATAAGTTTAAAAAATAATTTAATAGCTTTTTTGGAAAAAATTGCTCCGTACGTAGGCAGGCGCCTTAAAACATTCATCAATCAATAAATAAAACAATAAAATATCATTAAAACACACATTTAAGACATTTAATCCAATTACGTGTTTAAACCACTGAAATTAACAGAATCAAAAAGGTTGATTGTAAATAATGTTCTTTGGCGATGTCTTCGGCTTTTAACTTCAGGCCAATATGAAAGATACGACCAATACAATTGCTTTTAATAATTTCAAATCTTTATTTGAATGCATAATTGCTATTTTTCATATAAATATGATTTTTGGTATTGTTCGTGGGCATTCTAAAAAATATATTAAATGTAAAAAATCTATTAGAGTTATCAATTTAAAAAAATGGTTTTCACTTATATTTTCTAACCTGGGAAACTAGGTTTATTTACTCGTTTTTTGTAAAAACGTAAATTAAAAATGTAGAAACATATGACATAATTTCCCGTAAAAAGTCTATTTCCTTTTTTCTGTAACAATTAGTGATTAAAATGTATGTATCTCTTTTAACATTTTCAAAGATAGTTGAATGTTTTTTATGTGGCTGGTTTGTCTATCGTCTGTCTGTCTATGTCTAACTCTAGTAAATTACACTGGGATTGCCACGTATTTTTTATATGTTACTCACGTTCACGATAGAATGTTATATATACTAAAAATGAAGTGTAGCATTTATAGTGCGATTTCGGGGACACACACAAAAGAATTCCATTACATTATGGTCTATGGATAAAAATCATTTCCGGTGCCTTTTACTAATGTTATAATACTTCAAATATAATGAAAGTGATATTAGATTTTTAATAAACGCAATTCTGTGATTAAATAAGTAAAGGTAACTCTTTAAAAAATCTCTACCAGGCGAATAAAATTAGCGTGTGACACGACGCTCCTGAAGGGGTTAAATAGTATATATTTTTTCTTTTTATCGGTTGTCCATCGATTAGAAGCACAGTCATTATTATATATATCCATTTGTAATATAGACATTAATGCAGAAATGCCTTTTGTTAAACACGGCAATATGCAAGAGTTATTGCCCATCGACGCCCATAGGCTAAATAAATCTGCGGTCAGGAACAAATTAACGTAAAAAATGAGGAAGTTAAAATTCATTTTCACTTCAGTTACATAAATACACCAAACATTTTTTTTTAAATATATATATTCATTTATGTTAAAGTTTAGTTACTTTGTAATATTTCAAACAAACCACATGAAAAATTTTCGTTAGAATAAAAGTTATGATAAAAGGAACCTCAGGTATTGCCATATAAAAGGTAGCAGAGTCCTGTATTTTTTAAATATTTGCCACCATTATTTTCCAAATAAAATCTTCGTTGCAGCTTTCTATCACACATGTTAAATAAATCTACTACGAAGATAATAGTTTAGAAATAAGAGTAGTAGGGTCATTTTCAATAAATGCATACAATTCAGAAAAACATTAAAAAAAAATTACTTTTAAATTTCACATTAAAAATGAAATAAGTGATAATGTATAAGTTAGATGTGTCTGTAAATATAATTAATTAAGCACTTTAGCTTTTGGTATAATTTTTATACACTATTTTACTATATTTTATACACTATTTACCAGTAACATGGTAACAGACTTGACTGGTAACAGACTTGACATTAACAGCAAAATATCTTCCAAAACCTACATGCTAATTATTAACACTAAGAAACAAAACAAAATCTTTAATATATTAACTAGATAATAATATTCAAGCAAAAGAAAGTACTAAACTTATATTTTTAACATAAAAAATTAGGTAACAGACTTGACATTGAATAAAAATACTCAACTTTATAAAAAATTCTTTACTCCACTACACTGTTGTTTTTCAACTGCAAAAGAAAATGGCTACAAGTAAATATTTAACTAGTATAAGTGTTTTTATTGCAAATGTTCTGCCGCCTCTTGGTGAAATTGTCAACATGTATTTCATGAAATTGTAGCTTGGTAACAGACTTGACAAAATATGAGAGACAAAATGTTTTGTAGATTTTCTTAATTTCTTTTTTTTTTTTTTTTTTTTTTTTTTGCTGGAATAATGTCAGAAATTTAAAATAATGATGATTTATCTCATTAAATGTCCCAATTACTTTCCTTTTAAAGTGAAAAATGATGTGAAAAAATATTACAGAATTATAAAATACAGAAGAGGGACAGCTATTTTTTTCTTCTACTAGATGCAAAAATCTGCATCTTTACGAAAAAAATATGAAAGTGATTATTTTTATGTTTTAGAAATATGTTGTGTAGTGTAATTAAATAAATATAATATTTATAGTCAGTTTTAAATAATATATTATGAGTACAATTTTTTTTTTTTTTTTTTTTTTTTTTTTTTTTTTTTTTTTTACTGTGGGACAGCATATGTATGCATATTTTGAAAATGACCCAGTAAACTATCTATATTATAAAGGGCAAACGTGTCAGTGCGTAACGCTGACGTCATTTTGTCGGTGGCAACAGCAGATGATTAAATTTCTCTTTTATTGCAGTTTTTTAAACATCGTATATTTTCACTTTTTACGCCGTCGAATAGAAAAAGAAAATATTTTCTGATCCAATTTGTTTGAAAACTGCATCGCCTTAAAAAAAAATGCATCCCAATTTACTCATTTTTTATGGGGTTTTTAATAATTTTTAAACATGATTTTTTAAATCTCTCTTTGTCGCGTGCATACAAGCGATTACAAAAGATAAATCTAATTGCAGTTAAATTATATAAATAAAATGGTTCAGCATTTGTTTACGGCTTGTATCCCATAACGAAATTAAAACTTTAATAATTCAGAAATAAAATAATTAAATATAAACACAAATTTAAGACATGTAATCAAATTACGCTTAAGCCACTGAAATTATGAGAATAAAAATGCTAGCTATCTTTGGCGATTACATTTACTGTTAATTCCTGGAACGAGGCCAATGCGTAATTATCACTTTTAATAAATTTAACAACTTTATTTGATACATAAGTGATATTTTTCATTTAAAAATAATTGTTGGTATTGTTAGTGAAAAATTTAAAAAATATATATTAAATGTGAAAAAAATCAAAATATATATATATATATTGTTTTCACCAATATTCTATAACCCAGGAAGCCCGGGTTGGAGCTCCTTGTATAATTAATGCACGATGCTGCGACCCCTGCAAATACACTGCAAAATAAGCCAAATGCTTCTTAATGTACGAAAGTATAATATAACCACAAATGAAATTATACAATAACCTCTTCCGAGTCATCCATCATTTCGAAAAGCGTTCTTTAACTTTAGAAACTATAGAAATAAATACAGGGTATCCCAAAAGTTCCTTGCACATTTAAAAATTAATATAAAATCAAATAATTATTGTATAGAAGTGCGGCCTGGGCTAAGATGCTTTTCGTGATGAAAAGTTTTCTTCAAGCGAATAAGAAAATTAGTTTCAAACTTCGATTATAGATGGCGCTACTTGTCCGTATGTTTGATTTCAAACATGAGTTTTTCTGTTTTTCAGATTAGAGTTTCGATTTGGCTTCGAAGTTCCAATCTACGCAATTAGGTTTTTCGCTGGGAGTCGTCATTTCTGTGTCACAACGGCAAAACTAATCTGAAAATCAGAAAAAACGCATGTTTGAAACCAAGCATACGTACAAGTGGTGCCATCTATTATTGAAATTTGGAACTAATTATTTTCATTCGCTTCAAGAAAACTTTTTATCATGAGAAGCATTTTAGTCTAATCCGCACTTTTGTGCGACAGTTGTTTGATTTTTTTTTTATTGAATTTTAAAATGTGTCAAGGACATTTGGGACAACCCTGTGTATTTTCCAGATTCACAGAATCATTTATAAAAACAAAGTTTCTTTTGCTGCCACTCATTTTCGAAAATGTTTTCGAGTTGCTTTTATAGAGTATTAATGTTTCATCAAACCAGAATATCTGTTTGTTAGGATGCTATATAATCTAAATTAAACATTTTTAGTTAAATAATTGAATTTATAGATGCAAGAATAACAAAATAATATGCAGTTTAAAGTTAATGTTAATGCTGTTAATTTATCATGTTTAACTGTATAATATGCTTGTTGAACATGAAAATTTTTATTTCAGAATTAATTGCATCCGAAAAATCCATGCTGTACATGGAGAAAACTGATCAATAAACTGTAAAAACTATTCAGAAACGTTTCCGAAAGTAAATGGCAAAAAGAAGAAACTTTGTTTTTATAAACTCTTCTTTAAATATAGAAATTGCATTCGTGGAAAAAAAAAAGTAAATAACACAACCTACTAACTCTGCAACTAATTAAAATAGTAAAAATTTAAAGGTTTCAAATGATTGGAAATAAAGTCTACTTTTAAATGATGTATATAAAATTTGCTTAGGGGGACCCCTACAAATCAAAACCAGACCAAACTTTGCTTTTTTAAGTGGCAACACCCAAATTTGACAATATATTTTAAATCTTATGTTCAAACTATGCCTAGAAATAAAATTTAAAGTCTTTTGGGAGATATTTTTTTGTATTATAAACATTCAAAATTTAGAACTTCTCATGTTAAATTACATATTCATATTTTTATTAATATCTTCTGAAATTATAATCCGAATGCGATAAATTTTTTGTTTAATTATAATACTTAAAAACCCAAACATAAATGCATTGAATTTGTAATTTAAAAATTTTTATAATATATATTATGAATTATGAAATTAATATTCGAAAAAAATATGAATTGCAACCTACAATTTTTTTGATGGATTTATAATTTATTTAGTCGTGCTTTACGTAAATTCTCAATTTCAAGTATTTCTTCCAAGTAGTTTTCGAATTATGAGCAAAAAACTTCTAAATGACTGTTTAACCCCTTGGGGACGAGCGACACGTATACGTGCCGTATGACGCGCTCAGAAGCCTTGTTTTTCCTCACCAGTAAAATTTTACTGTAAAATTTGCCTTATTTAATCAGCGCATTTTCCCGATTCAAGAAGACACAAATTTCTGTTTTTAAAAAACGGTGACAAAAGGTTAAAAATTTCGTAAAAGGCTCCCGTCCCGAAGGGGTTAAGGGGCCGTCTATGATCTCCAGAAAAGCATAATTTGAAAAATATACAGGGTGTCCGGTCTCAACGGTGTCCAATGGCTAATTCCTAAACCATTAGTGATAGACATATAGTTCCAATTACAAAATTTTTTTTTAAAGAGGTAAAGAATTATTTTTAAAGCGACTTAGGTCAAGAAAAACATTTATTTAAAAATTACGAAATTTAAATTTTTATACGGTCCCCCGGTCCTATAAGTGATATTTAGTAAACTTTTCCTATTTCTCTGACAAGTACGGCAAAAAAAGTCCCATTCATCTAGCACTGAAATTGACCGAGTTATGACATTTTCAATTTTATGACTTAAACCACTTTTCTGTAACTGAAAACAGATGAGTTGGACCAATTTTTCAGGGGTCGTACACGAAGTGCTTAAAGTATTATAAAGGGCGTCCACTCCAAACGATGTTCATTGTTCAATGGCTAATTCGTAAACCGTTAGTCAAAGACATATAATTCCAATTACAAAAAGGTTTTAAATAATGTAAAGAAGTATTTTTAAAGCGATTTAACTGAAGGTGCTGCCCCCGTATAAATATTACGGTAGTGTTAATTTTTAGTAATTAACTTTCAGATTGGTTAAAATAATTGAAGAAGTGAGTTTCAAAACTCGCCTTATCGAGAAAATCAAATTTTGGGAAATCGCGTAAAACCTTTAAATGCGTCCATTGGTATTCATTGAAAATTTGGAGATTGTAGTGCTTGATTGGTACATTTATACCAATAGAATAGATCGATAGAGAAACACGATTTTTTAAATTTCGGATAAGACGAGTTTCGAAACTGACGTCTTCAATTGTATTTTGACTTCTTTTTTTTTTTTTTTTTTTTTGTAAGGAAATGAGTGTGCTTCTTTTGATGATTTTATTTTAAAAAGTTGTATTATTTTTATAAGCTTTTAACTTCGACGTTCGTATGTATGTCTTCCTAATTCAAAATTTGTATCCCAATTTTAACTCACTTCCAAATATCCGATCAAGATTAAGTTTTGCATAATTATGTAAATCCAATGACAATGTAATATTAATATGATTTTAGGTACGTACCATTTATATTTATTTTATATACATTATTACCTACAAACGGAAATTTTTAAATTAAAATCAGTAACATTTATGTAAGGCACTAAGATTCACAATGTAATTTTTCCAAATGAAAGTGCGTTGCGTTTATATTTTTTATACAGTGCCGTACAAAAGATGTCAGCTACACTACGATGTATCAGCAGGGATTGCTTATTATACGTTTTGATGGTATTATGCTTTTTTCAAATTCAACTTTTTAGTTCTTTATAAAAACTTGTTTGAAAAAAATATTTTAGAGATCAAAATCAAAATGCAATTTATACTTGCTAAACAAAAAATAAATATTAAAAGGAGTGAAAATTTTTCCTATTGGACAAAGAAAATGAGGTAAACAACTTTATTTGTACAATAGATGAGCCAAAACACTTGCGACTTCAAATAATGCACATACAGAAACTTCCTAAGGTTTAAAATGCATATTTTTTCCCAACCATGTTTTACCAATTTGGAATCTGATTGGCCACAGGTTTCGGCGTCAAAGTGACTCATCTTGGCGGTATTCGTGCTTGGCAAGTGCAGAGTCAAGTGTTTGATGGCAAAAGTGATTTATATGCTTTTGAAACTTGCTTAGCGAGAAGTACGGCAAAAAAAAAAAAAAAAAAAAAAAATAAATAAATAAATAAATAAATAAATAAATAAATATATATATAAATTGTTAAATGTTAAAATTTAATAATTTAACATATGTTTTGATTTAACAGTATTTTCCCCCAATTTTTAATTTAAAAAAAATAAAATAACTGCTCTAATGAATATTTGCTGAGGGGAGAGACAGCGGAATTTTCAGAAGATGTAATGTAAAAAAAAAATAATTATTATTATTTTTTATCATTACAATAAAATGACAAATGGAACAAGATCTTAAAAAAAGAAAAGTTAATTAAAAAGAGAGAATGTGGGCGGTTATATGATGTCCGACCTTTAATGGATAAATCTGTGCTCTATTAGAACAAAATATTAAAATATTGTAACAATTTTGTTATGTCTATTTAAATCATCGAAGTAATCGCTCAGGTAGAATCATATAATTCAAATAATTGATGTTTAATGTAAAAGAAAATAAAAGTGATATGAGGATCATTTTCAAAAAGGGACATTTTAATTTCCTTAACATTTTCAGAGCAGCCATTCAAAAGTTATGTATAAAAATATACGCATAAAAAAAACAACAAAAAAAGTTTTAGATTAGGTAATCTAACTATGTATCATTTTTTAAAGAGTTGTGACTGTTGCTTTTATAATCATTTAACAAAATTTCTGTTTTTTTTTTTTTGTTTTTTTTTTCTTTTAGTACAAGTTGTATATTTTGTTTTCATCTGTCAGAATGAACAAAAATCTCAAAATATAATTGTAATGTTAATTTACTCTCAATGTTTAATGTTAAATTTTATATCTGACGATTATTTTTATTTCTAGTACATTTGTGACTGACCCCTATTTTGCAGGTAAAAAGATACTCCAACTTTAAACATCTATTACTCGGTCAGTTTTAATCGCAGAGGAATGGGACTTTTTTGTATTACTTGTCAGTACAATAGGATATTTTTCCTAAATATCACTTATAGGACCTGGGGACCGTATAAAAATTTAAATTTCGTAATTTTTTAATAAATGTTTTACTTGACCTAAATTGCTTTAAAAATACTTCTTTACCTCATTTTAAACATTTTTGCAATTGGAACTATATGTCTATGACTAACGGTTTAGGAATTAGCCATTGGACACCGTTGAGACCAGACACCCTGTATATTTTACTCATTTTAACGAAACATTTGGGCTGGTAATAATCAAAATATATTAAGCGAGTGAAATGGTCATAATGGCAAAAAATAATACATTAATAGAAGTGACATAGTCATTCTGTAGCATTTCAACAATCGAGTACCGAACTTAAATTTAGATACCGCCCCTAGAATGTGCTCATTTTAAAGTAATTAATTTCTTGGAAACTAATCATACGAATTTCATGAAAATTTGGATTTAGGTTAATTGAAGTGTTTAAAATCTGTTTATTATGTCAAATTTGGGCATTGCTATGAAAAAAAAAACAAATTTTGGGTTCGTTTTGATATGTAGATGGCCCCCTAAGCAAATTATATATACATCATTTAAAAGTAGACTGTATTTCCAACCATTTGGTACCAGAAACTTTCTTCTACTATAATATGTTGCAGAGTTAGTTGGGGGTGTTTACTTTTTTTTTTCCCGCGACTATACATAAGTTTCTAATAACTAAGAACGCTTTTCGGATCGTTAAAAAATCAGAAGAGATTATTGCAATAGATATATTTATTTTTCTCATATTAGCTCTTTTTTCTCATTTTTTAAAGGTAGCTGAAATTCGACTGAAGATATTTTTAGGAATTTTGCTCACATGCACATTAAGTGTTTTTAGTAACGTCCAAGCAGATGATACTGAAGAATATGATAGAGAAGAAGTAAGAGAAATCTTGTTTTCCTACTTGCTAATATTTCAAAATGAAAGAAAATGTTTGTAGAAAATTTTGTCTTAAGTCCAAACTTTAAGGCTAATATCAGACGAGCGTTTTTTTTGCACGCTTTTTTATCTCTTACATCATCTCTACTCCTTCACTAGCATGCGTAGGGATCGTGTAAGAGCGAAAAAAGCGTGCAAAAAGTCGTTCGTCTGACATTAGCCTAATAATAATATAGTAGTTCTATTTAATGCAACATATTATGATGCCACAGTTTCCAAATTTTTTTATTTTTATAGTGCCACTATTTTCATAATTTTCGTAATCTTAGTTAATTGCTATGTTTCTGTGATTAGCCCCTCAGCGGGAGCGTTAAAATCTTTCTCACGAGCACAAATGCATGAAATTTCATAATAGTCATAAAAGAAGGAAGTTGGAAAACCTATTGTGCATTTCAATAGAGAAAATGAAACTAGAAAACAAAACACTCAGGAATATACATTTAAAGAAGGTAAATAAGTTATTTTTGATGAAAGAATGTCTCATTTCATAAAAAATGTCATTTTGATTTAATGCAAGAAAAGATAAAAAAAAAAAAACTATCATTTCCAACAAAATGCCCAATTGCATATTCGCTATTTTTTTAGAAAACTTTTTATGCTAGAAAGTATATTTTCTCAATATATAACTTTTTTCTTTTTGAGCTCTTGGCATATGGTGTTTATGCGATTTTGAAGTTTTATATCTACGGATATATTTTTTTTAAACCTTTAACTCATTTCTCTGGATCTTCGACGAATATATAGAATTATCTTCTCATTTTGCGGCTTTGAGCCCTTAATGGTAAAGTTTCCTGTATATAATTCTAGATTGACCGAGTAAAATAAAATAACTTAACATAAACCATACTAATTACATTACTATAGGAATAAACCTTTGAAATGTGAGATAATTAATTAAGGTAATTTTCGGTTTGCCGGGCGCCAGTATTATATATACATATATATGTATATACAGACGAACCTCGTTAAGACGGAAACGCTTAACGCGAAATTTCGCTTAAGACGAAGGAAAATAGTTTCCCCATCACATTATCTTGAAAACAATAATAATTTCGTCGTTTAATACGAACATGAAGGCGAAATTCTCCCGTTTAAGACGAAGTAAATATTACACCTAATAAAAAAAATTCCTCGTTGCAACCTTTGCAGCGACCTCCCAACTTGAAACAAGTTTATCACTTTTCCTGAACTGGACGAGGGAGGATATGCTTTTTTTCTTGGAACTGAGGTGCGTGTAGTGGTGACCGTGGGGGAAGAGAAAAGAGTTGCATTCTTTCTCTGTTGGAATTCTTTTGTGAGCGATTCATTTCGTTGCTAGCACGTGGTTTTGATCACTTCATGTGAATAAAGTTCTTTGCTAGAAATATTTTATTAAATTCTAGTTGTATTGGAGCTCAAGTTGTGAAATAATAATAGGAAAAAAGGCTCTTAGTTTGGAAACTATGCAGAAGATTTTATGTGATGTTTCTGATGGGATTTAAAAAAAATCAGAGATTGCAGAAAAGTCTTGCAAGTACTCTTTCGACAGTTATTAAGAATCGAGAACAAATTGAAACAGCTTGTGCTATCAATCAGTAAGAGCCTGCTAGAAAACGAATGAGAAATGCTAAGAATGAAGCAATTGAAGTTGTTTTATTAAGACGGATAAGAGAAGCTAGGGACCAGAATAACATTTAAACTTGTGATGTTTTTCAAGAGAAAGCAAAGTTTTTTGTAGAAGCTCTTGGTGTCGATGATTTTACGTGCTCAAATGGATGGCTGTTAGGGTTTAAAGAACGCCATGATATTGTCTCTAAAAGGATATGTGGTGAAGTGCCTGCAGTTAATCTGGGCAGTGTAGATTTGTTTTTCTCTAAAGAATGGCCGTCTATTAAAAGAGATTATGCACCTCGCGATATATTCAATGCATTTGAAACTGCGCTTTTTTAAATAAAGCGCAACCTTCATCTACATTAATTTTATAAGCAGAGAAGTGTTCCGGTGGAAAATGTAATAAAGAAAGAGTCACACTGCTGGTAGCTGCTTGACATGATATCGCGGTGCTTAAGGAGTGCCAACGCGGCGTGGAACGCCGCCGCGCGTAACCTCCAACTAAATATGAAAATTAACTAAGGATGAATTTCGAAACAATGCACTGCCTAAAGGTATAATTTGGAAGCTCTGGTGGAGTTCCGAGGGCCATTCCAGAGTTGGAAGCACGAGGTTAAATATAACCTCCAGAATAGGGGCGCATAAGGCATCCAATTAAATTTGGTTGCCCTATACTTAGATGTCATTTCACAAAACGGAGAATGTAAAGGCAGTAGGGTACCAACGAGCACAGAAAAATTATAGCATAAGGTAGCCAAGCCTATCTATCATATCTAAGAACTTATAAAAAAAGGGTGGGGGGCGACATAGCTCACTATAAGCGTGTAAAGAGACTGCCTGATCAGTACAAATTCACCAAAAATACTTGGATAAATAATGAAATTTTTGCAAAATGGTTATTAGAATTACACTCAAGGCTTACCAATCAAAAGAGAAAGATATGCATTTTGTTGGACAATTGTACAACCCACAAAGATGTAAAAGGGATAAAATCAATAAAATGCTCCCTCCAAATACTACAGCAAAGCTTCAGCCATGCGACAAAGATAATTATTTACCATTTAAAAACTAACTAAAGGAAAGAAGTAATCAAACAACTTATGGAGTGTTTTGACAAACAGACACCATTTTCTATCGATCTCTTAGAAACTTTGTGTTTCCTAAGAAGTGCATGGAACTCTGTTATTCTCACTGTTATAACAAAACAGTTTCAGGCATGGTTGTTTTTAAGAGGAAGTGGTTTCACAAACAGATAAAACAGAAATGGACGATGTGATAGAAGAAGCTGAAATTTCGATTTTCCGAAAGATGGTCGGTACCAATTACTTCGGATAGTCGAGTTTCTATTGCAATGGCTTTTACAATTGCATAAAGTATTGCAGTTGTCAGCTGTCTCTTTAAAACTTAAGTAAACTTATGTTTCCAAAAGCATTTCTAGATTTCATCGCTTTTCACAACGCCAACATCATTATCTCTGTTTATATGAAACATCCGTTCAATTTTTACCATTAAAAACATTTTTTCACATTATATATACCTTGTTACTTGTAACATATATTGATTTTTAAATACTTTCCAGCTTATATCCACGATGTTTGATACAAATAAAGAACGTTTCAAAGGAGAATGCAGAAGTAAGATTTTTTTTTTACTTTCATATTTCATCTAAAACTTATTAATTAGATATTTCTGTATAGGGAATTTTATTTTCTCCAAAAACCAGTACTATTAATGGGGGTATGATGCCTTTGAACACGTCGAAAAAGTAAAAAATGTCACTATGTTTCAAGCTTCAATACTTGTGTAATAAGTCAAAAATAAAAATCAAACTTCATTTAAATATAAAGCTCATATTTAAATTTATATTTAAAAAATATATATATACTTGTAAAATCATAAGTAAATATTGAAATAATAATTAAAAATATATGATAATAAGAGAAAAAAATCTTGCGCGCATGATAAAATCTGAAAATATGCATATGAAGAGGAAATTTTGGTGAAAATAAATACATAATAGTGTTACCTTTATACTGAAACCAGACTATTTGTAAAAAAATATTGACTAGGTAAAAAAAATAACAAAAAAAAAGGAAAACTTTCATTTAAAAAATTGTTTTCTGAGTACAAAAACAAAATAAAATCTTACCCTTTTCTGGATTTAAGTTGTAGGTAGCACAGAAACGAATATGTGGTTAAAATTTCTTTTGACTGTCATGCATAGTTTTTTAGTAACACTCCGCGCAGTATCAAAATTCATCGTTTTGAATAAACGCAACACAAAGTTTAATTATCCTATGTAGTCTTAAGATGTAGTCTTAATAAAACTGCCATAATTAGTAAACTAATGGGAATTTTTTAATGCGGTTTTTATATATTGTTCAGAATTGATTATGGAATCAAAAATGTATAAAAGTAAATTCGAAAATTTTGAAAGTTTAAAGGTATCCTACCTCGTTAATTTTTTTCTCAAAAATTCTCAAGATATAATACATGAAGACAAGAGTTTCAAAACTAGCCTTATCCAAAATTAAAAAAAAAATCGTGTCTTCTTTTCAATAAATTCTATTGGTAAATCTGCACCAAAAAAACACTACAATCTGCAAAAAAAGAATAGTTTTATTTTATATTTATGGTACTGTAAAATCTTGGTTTAAAATGAAAACAAATAGACGCAGTTAGAGGTTTTTCGCGATTTCCCAAAATTTGATTTCCTGGATAAGGTGTGTTTTGAAACTCACGTCCTCATATTATATATACAGGGTGTCCATAATTAATCGAGCCTACTTTAACGTTGTTTACAGACAAAACTATTCTTCATAAAGTTGTGAAAGTTTGTGAAAGACATAATAAAGGGATTATTAGAAGGGACATTAAAAGGGAAAGACATAATAAAGGGAATAACTTGTGAACAAATTCAGACGGTATCGTTAGATGGTGATGGTCGTCCAGGACGTTTTTCATTTGCCACACTACCGTTTCATCTGAATTTGTCCACAAGTAGCCTGATACTGTCCCTTGTCGGTGGCTGTTTTCCGTATTTTCGATGGTACAACTGATGCACCTCTTCAAATGTTTTATCACCCAATTTGCAGAAAACAATCGCTATTTTTTCTTCTAAGGAGAGCGTTTCTTGAAACACCTGGGAAAGAAATCAATAGATTAGTATTTTCATAGAAATGGATCGTTATTTTTGGAACACCCTGTACTTTAAGCACTTTGTGTACGATCCCTCAAAGCATGGCAAAACTCACCTGTGTTCAGATGCAGAAAAATGGAATAAGTCGTGCAATTCAAAGTTTCATAACTCGGTCAATTTTAGGGTTAGATAACGGGACTTTTTTTTGTTTACCTGTTAGTGTAATAGACATTTTTTTACTAAATATAACTTAAAGCACCTGGAAACGGTATAAAAATTTAAATTTCGTAACTTTTTAAGAAATTTTAAAATATTAAAATACCCTTTAAAATATTTTTACACCTCATTTAAAACATTTTTGTAATTGTAATTGCATGTCTATGACTAACGGTTTAGGATTTAGACATTGGACATGTTTGAGAGTGGACACCTTGTATAATAATTTTTAAAATAGTCAAGACAGAAAAATCTGGATACATTTTATAAATGCATCGTATTTCTAGCAAATAGACCTGCATACATTTTCTTTTATCCAAAAACAGTTACTGATAATTTTTTCGTTTAAAATTCTGAAATAGGATAGTATACAAATATAAGAAATGGGTTTCTAAATAAAAACACCTACGAATTACATTCAATTTCGCACAAAAGCGAATTAAAAAATGTGTCACAAAATTATCTCTTTAGAATTAAAAACAGCATTTATTAGCCCTCCCCTTCCCTCAATTTGTAAGTTTGTTCTTGTCATTGTTATTCGTAAAATAATGCTCTTTTTACTTTCTTTCTTGTCTCACAATCTTTTGACTTTCGTGAATAAAAATCTGGTGAAATTAAACTTGCTAAAATAACATTTTAATCTGATAGACGAATGCCCTAATGATTCAAAATAAAGAAAAAATAGCCAGCAGCGAATTGCTTTTATTTAACTGAGGTTTAAGTTAAACTGGCGAGTTTAATTTTCCTTACCATTTTAATGCTATAACTTTCTATTTTCTTCTATATTTTTACTTATAATGAATTTTAATAGTACCTACAGGACATTCAAATAAGAAATAATAACAATGTAGTATTTTTAGTACAAAATTTTGGTATAACATTGTCTTAAAGGGGTGTAAAGAAGGGACGGAAGGAAAAAAAAGGAGATGGTACAGGAAAAAAGGGACGGTGGCACGGTAATGGAAAAAAAGGGGTGATTTGTCTAAAGAATACCACTATTTTTAGACAAATCATGTTAAGACTAAGTGATAACCACAGTGTTCATTGATTTTTAGAAACAGTTATTTACATTGGATTAAATTAAAAAAAAAATACCTGGAAAAGTGCAGGAATAAACCTTGGGGGCGGTAAGACTACCAATAAAGCCACGATGCTTGAAATTGATATTTAAATGCTGATTTAAATTTTGCAGTGAATTTCCTGTCAAAGAATTTTAGTCATTCTTTCTCTAGCATACTTCTGCATGCGAAAAAACTTGGAAAAAATTCTGTGGCTGTATCTGAAATGATTTTCTGTATAAGTTTAGCAAGAAGGACGATTAGGAATCTAAAAAACAGGGACAGAGTTTAAAAAATAATAACAACCCTAAAAATGTGTGCAGGTTAATTGTTTGCTACATATTTATATAAAACAATTGTCCCAGTTTTGGAAAAAATTACATCGAATTACTTTTATTGAAACAATTATATACAGACAGCTCCAAATTTAAAAATCAGCATCAGGGATACGTGACGGTATAGGAGATTTCCTGGTATTTGGACCCCCAACATCGTCCAAAACTTATTTATCTCGTTAATATTGTTATGCAGCCATGCAATGGGATGTTTCCCAGTATATGAAATTTAAAAAAAGAACACAAGAATATGTATTAAAATAAAAATTATTATTCAGGAACTTAAAAGTCAAAAGATTGTGAGGATGCCCCAAATATTGATGTATGGAAATAAGACATCATGCATTGGTTATATAATAGTTTATAAGATATTCCAGATGGAAAAATCCGGCTTCAAAAGTAACAAATATTTTCCATCTGTTTAAAAACTCATGCCAAAATAAATTTAAAAATCCACCAATTTTTCCATATCTTTAAAAATATCGTGTAACATATTTTTTTCACCTGTTTAAAATGTCATGCCAGAAGAAATAAGCAAGGAAGCAGGAATTCTGCTTTTTCGGTATTTAGTGTCGTCCCCGAACCGCTGAAGAATTCCACATTAACGATCCAGTCTTAAACAATATCTATAGAAAAGTATGCATATGACGTCACTATCACGGAATAATACACAAACCCAGAAAAAGCGATGTTGTCATTCAAGAAACTCGTCAAAAAAAAAAAAAAAAAAAAAAAAAAAAATCAGGTGTCTAACGATTTATTTCACGTCTTCATTTGTTTGTAAGATTAATATGGATGCTGAAAATTAAATATAGTTTATAGTAGCTTCATGTTTTATTAGAAATCATTCAGTTATATTTTTTTCAAAATTCGGAAAATGTTATATAGTTAATAATAATTAAATGTTATATGATTAATAAAATTGCAATCTTTCAGCTTTTTGATAGGAATTAAGTAAATGCGGAGAAAAAAGTACCAATCACAAAAACCAGAGCCCTATCAAGAGTATATCAAGAAGAAACCATTCAAATAAATTTCAGTGACAATAAAATAATTCCCCCCTCCAGCCAATAAATATTATCCAGCTATTATAAGAGAAATATCAGGTTGTAACGAAAGTTTCCCGCCACTGTTAATAAGATCTGTGGAAACATTTCGCGTTGGCGTGTTTGCTCATATTTTGTCAATCACCTTTTGACATTTGAAAGAAAGAGACTTGCTTTATTACACTGTGTTGTGAAATTTTAAAAAATATATTGTTATCACTAGCAGCCTAACGCCCGCTACGCTGGTCAGTTTTTCTAAAGAAACCTTGAATCAAACGAAATATATCTGTAAATTTGATCATGCACTTTAAAGCAATATGGACATTTACCTGGAATGCGCAAACAATATGAACGTTATTACGCTATTATATCTTTTGAGCCATACAAAATTTAGGCTGTTAAGGGCCAACTTCTTTCGTTGATCCTTTAGTGTAGTATTCGGTGAAGAACGATAGAACAATATGTAATATACTGAAAGTGTTCATGAAAAATTATCAGTGCAAGCCTCATCAGAACCTGTTAATCGGACATACTGAAAAGGCTAATCGTTCATAATTTGGTTCGCCTGCTTCTAAAACATTCAGCCTTAATTCTATAATCAAGCAACCTGACGACCAAGCAACACCAAGCGAATGATATGTGCTTTATACAAACTAAAACATTCACTGAAAAATTAACTAACCGAGCATGTTCCATCGAAATCCACTGAGCAGGATCTTTTAAACTGCAAAACGTACCGAAACATTTCATAAAAATAATATAATTAACAGTTTAAATCCCGTGAAAATTCATTCAGCGGAACATTAAAAAAAAGCCAATCTTTCGAAATTGGGTTCATCTGATTTAGATCTTTACGCATAATTATTTAATTAAGCAACGTAGAACATTATATTTTATACTACCATCTTTTCTGTAAATTATCTACTAACAATGTAAGCCCAATCAAAATAAATTCAGTAAAAGTAAATTTAAAAGAGGCCGGAATGAAATTTCTCTTTGCATTTTATATACATTGAGATAGTTAACTATAGCTATCATAATCGCGTTAACCTGATTATATAGAACTCTCAGGGATGTAGGGGTAGGTATACGTCGCATCATTTCTGGATTTTTAAAGAAACTCTGCACAACTTCCATAACTATAGCATTCTAGTGTACGTCCTTTGTCTGTAGCGTATTATCCTCCAATTTTCTTTACTATTCCACAGATAACTTTTTCCGCATAGCTTCGTAACTAAACAATTTTGAACGATATGATAAATATTGAAAAGAATCCCTGAAATATTATCTAGCTAACTGTTCAACTATCATTAAAATCAATTTAGTAAAACTTAAAATCTTTCCTAATCGATTTCACCTAATTTTAGAACTCCCGTAACAATTACTAAGCAACTTGGAACGATGGTGTTTAGATTAAACTATTTATAAACCATATTTACTATCTAATAGTGTAAGTTCTGCAAAATTATGTTCAGTAGAATCTGAGTTATAATCAATCGGAATGAAATAGGAATTTACGCTTTACATATAGTAATGGAAGCCTTCGCCCGCTACGCTGGTCGGTTTCTCCAAGCGAAACTTTAATCAAACGAAATATATCGGTGTATTTGATCTTGTGTTTTATAGCAATAAATACATTTATCTCTAATGATCATCCGCGTTGCTGAAAACAACATGAAATACATTACGGTTTTATATCTTCTAATGCCTCAGACAAAATTTGGACTGTTATGAAGAAAATCTTTAAGTTGATTATTTATAACTCAATATAAAAAAGAACGTAAGAACAATATGTAGCATATTAAAATCATCCCTGAAAATTAAAAAATGCAAATCCCATCAAAATCCGTTCAGTAAAACCTTCTAATAAGACTAATTTTTCATAATCGGGTTCACCAGATAATACAACATTCAGCTATAATTCTATAGCAAAGGAATGTAGAACAATATGTGTTATATACTAAAACCTTTCCTGAAAAAATATCTAACAACAGTGCTAATTAACTCAGTAGAACCTTTTAAAAAGGCTAATATTTCAAAATAGGGTTCACTGATTAAAGAACTTTCGCACATAATTCTATAACTGAGCAACATAGAATAATATGTGTTATATATTAAACATTTTCTTGAAAATTTATCTAACTATGCAAATCTTCTCAAAATCCATTGAAAAGAACTCAAGTTATAAGCGGTCGGGCCGATATTACCCTTTTTATTTTATATTTGAAGTTCATAGTTAAATATATCTTTCATAATCAAGTTAACGTGATTGTGGAATTTTTAGGAATGTAAAATAGACTATACGCCGTAGACCTTCTGGTGTTTTTTAGAAACTCTGCACTCCATAGCTATAACGTATATACTCTCTAATATATACCCTCTGCCTATAGATTTTATCCTACTTTTTTTTTCAACTACACCACTGAGAACTTTCCTCATAATTCCATAACTGAAAATGTAGAATGACATTTCAAATATTGCAACAATCCCTAAATATTACCTAACTGTGCAACTCCAATCAAAATACGTTCAGTAGAACTTTAAATAAAAGGTAATCTTTCACATTCGGGTTCACCTAGTTTTGGAACTTTCTCTTGTAATCTAATTTTCTGCAATCTGATTTGTTGCCAAGTTTGTGCTTCAGAAAAACAATAACCCAGAAGAAAACTTCGCTACGGAGAAGTACCAACCATCCACAAAAAATAATCTAACTAACAGTGTAAGTCCCATCCAAATACATCCAGCAAAACTCAAATTATAAACGGGTGGAAGGAAAAGCAAATTAACATTTTAATACATGCTTTACACTAAAGTCATTGAAAAAGATGAAAAGTAAAACAATAGGAAATAATGCTATAACTTAAAACAAAGATTTTTTTAAATTTACATACGCGAAATGTAACTACTGCTATTGGCATTTTTTAAAATGCTAATGGCGATATTTACATACGGATACGGCTGACATAAAAGTACCCATTTTTCCTTCTTATCCAGGAGCAAGTGATAAATCGCGATGTATTATTTCAATTCCAATTTCTTCCGTTCAAAAAAGTAATACTTACGCATTATTCGGACCATGAGATTAATCGCCAAAAATGGTTGACAATTGCCAATCTTGTTTATCGTTTGCCAATTACGTTCAAAAAAGTAATTTAACATTCTTAAATACATAACCCTGTTAAAAATGGCAAATTGTTTTAAGTAAACAAATAAATAAAATATATAACATAAAACTACGTACTATAAACTATAACAAATAAATATCATAATAATAAAATTAATTTAAAACTATACTAAATAAACTATCAAATGGACAAAAAATAAGGGTTGCTGTAATTAATGTAATTGCCATGCTTGGCGCAGTTGTATCTGACATGGCCCGGATGTAAGTACCACAAAATTTTTAAAGTCGTACAAACATTGCTTTCATTTTTTAAATATTTTCGTTTTATAATGTTAATTTCTAAGTGGATCGCTTCTTTGTATTTTAAATAAATCCAATATTTTTTTCTCTTTTTTTCAAGGCGTTTGTACTTATTTATTTTTTTCAAACTCATATAGCCGGTTCAATTCTTTAATCAAAAGATTTAACAAAAAGATTTAATTTGAATTTCTTCTGTTGCTACAGTAACGGATGTATAAGATGAATGAATATGGATGAATTATCACTTATAATGTTAGGTATTTCGAGGTTTTGGTGCCAAAGGCATCGCCAAATTAGAAATATATGAAATATCTCGCGAACTATTGGACTTAAAAGAATTTAGTTAGTACCATTCGATTCAGCATACAAAAATACACAAAAATATGTTATCAGTTTAAAAATAGCTATAAAATCAGATTTTTAAGGAATTTTTTAAAAGTTCGTTCCATTTTTTACCCCCCTTAGGGGTGGAATTTTAGAAAATCCTTTCTTAGCGGCACTCTATGTCATAAGAAGAATTTTTACCCCAAATTTCAAGACTTTAGGTTCAGTAGTTTGGTCTGCGCGTTGATTAATACAAAATTCAGACTTTCTTTTATATATATAGATTAAGTACAAGGTGTCTGAAATGGAACTATCACGCTACGAGATTAGAACCATATCATTTACTTCCAGTTCTGTTGCAAAAGGTCAGCTACAGAATGTCACCGAATAAAGTGTACAGCTTTCAGTACTAGTGTTGTATCGTATGACACTGTGAAGGGTTGGCGGAATGGTGGTTATATATAAAATTACAGTTCGTTATATATATTATACAGTGGAACTTCCTTTTAACGAAGTTTTCTACATAACGAAATTTTCTGCTGAACCTTGATATTGAACGCCATTAACATGTAAATTAATCTCCATATTACGAAACAATATTCTACACTGCTCAAAAAAATTAGAGGAGCAAGCAAAAAAGTGAAGAGAACAGTGCAAGACAGCCATGTATGGGCATAAAATGGATAGTACACGTGTATTAATGCGCAATACAGAAAAAAAGACGCAAAAAAAAATTGTGAGGGAGCTTTTGTTCTTTGAAAAGATAGAAAGAACATGAAAAGATGCTTTTGGGCAACAATTTGGTTACATGTAAATGATGAAAAAAAGTATTGTTTAGAAATGATGCAAGGTTTTTAATATGGCGTGTGGTCTTCTCAAACAGCTAAGACTGCTGCACACGTGTTTTCCATGACTGCGATGAGGTTATCGAAAAGGCTTTGTGGAATACTGTTCCACTGCTCAAGAATTGCAATCTCAAAGTACCGGACAGTAAAAGGAGGCCTAGGTCTCGCAGCAATGCCTCGCCTGAGTATGTCCCAAACATGCATGATCGGATTTAGGTCAGGAGAGCATGCTGGTTATTCCATACGCTATATTGTTTTAGCTTGAAGCAGGTTTTCCACAGGACGAGCTTTATGATGTCTGGCATTATCATGCATGAAAAAAAGAAATCACTAATTGCTGCAACATAAAATACGACATGAGGTCTCAGTATCTCGTCAGTATAACTTCGGACCATCAAAGTGCCATTCCGAATGATATGCAGGCCCTTACGTCCACCTATGTCGATTCCAGCCCATAGCATCAACCCACCTCGTCTGTAAGGTGATCTTTCACGAACGAATGTGGGATTATTTTGAGTGCCTCTTTCTCTCCATGCCAAAACACATCAGATGTCACATCCAGACTGAATCGGGACTCGTTTGTAAACAGACTTTCACTCCAACAAAGTTGCCTTCAAATTCAGTTGTCCACCTTCTTTGGGCTTCAAAGTTGCTTGAGATCAACGGAATACAGACCATTGTCTTACGTGCATAGAGACCACTCTGATGAAGCCTATTTCGGACTGCTTGACTGGACACCCTTCGTCCTGTGGCCAAGAACAACTGTGTTTGCAGCAGAGTAGCATTGCCCGTTCCGTCTCGACGAGCTGTTAACAGGATATATCGCTCATCAGTTTCTGTTTTAGCACATGTCCGACCTTGCCCTTGTCGATGTCTACTATTCTGTGTGTCTTGGAATCGATTCCACAGCCTTGCATTGGCACTTCTTGCGACCCCAACAGCGTCTGCTACACTTCGTTGTGTTTGCCCGGTTTAAAACTGTCTCGATAACACGCCAAGCCATGTATTCCGGTAAATCTGATTGTTGTGACATTTTCATACCACCTTATCTCAAAACACAAGCTGAGCAATTGAATTTTACTACTGAGACAGCGAAACAGACGTTTCTGCAAAATGCCGATTTCTGCACTTATCTCCTTTTTCTAGTTTTTGACGTCATAAACTTTAATTTGCATGTGAAGTTTTTTTTATCTGTTTTCTACTATGCTTTAAATTATGGATGTTTTACTTTACGTTACTTATCGATGTAAATATTTGCGCAATTTTGTTAAAATCATGTGCTCCCCTAATTGTTTTGAGCAGTGTATTTAACGAAGTTTATTCTGCTTTCGTGCGTGTACAACATTTGAAAGGAGAGGTTGCTGATGCGATGGATATATGAACTTATTTCAGCGGATTGTATGAAAATGAAATTACTTATTTATTTAATTATTTGCATTCAAAAAAAGAAATGCTAAAAGTTTTCGATACAATAAGAAGGGTATTACAGTTTCACGAAAATGTTGCAGATGATGTGAAAATTTGTATGAACAGTGTATTTTTTATAAGAGCCTGTGCAAAGTAATATTACAGAATTTTTTTTTTAAGTTAAGGATTTGGAATACTAAAAATAAAGCGCTACTCTTCAGTTTTTGTTCACCTCTCTTTATTACTATGTGTTTTTTTAGGCATTATTCCGGTTATTTTTTCTCATATGTCTACATTGCATAAAACAAAGTTCCTGCCCGAATGAAAATGCATTTTTCTGATGTTTCCATTTTATGTGTATATTTTTCATTTTATGCATGTGTATTTTACTCTACAAATTTAATGAATTTGAATTGATTTCTGTTTAACGAATTTTCTTCATAACGAAGTGTTTTTAGGTGTAACGATGAGATTTCGTTAAGTGGAAGTTTCACTATATTTAGTATTATGTAATGCTGATTTTGTGGAAAACTTTCATTACTACCTAATATTAGAAATTGTAACACGCAAAAATTCCATATGTAACGATATAGCATCATTCAAAGTTATGGTTCGAGCTACTCAAGGTTTACGAAAATAAAATAAGCATCCAAGTAAAATAAAAACTAGAGAACAGGAATTCTGCTTTTTCAGAATTTAGTGTCGCCCGGCATTTCAATCACTTCATTTTCTTCTGATGGACTGATGGATTCTATTATTATGAAACAGCCATTATAAATGAAGTGTTAGGTGAAGATGAAAGAGCAGCCGTAAAAAGTTAGAACTCTGATTTTCTGGTCAGAAGGGGGGGGGAGGGGAATGGCCGTAATTTTTTTTACAGTTGCTCTTTTATCTTCATCTAACACTTCATTTATAATGGCTGTTTCACAGAGTTGGGCAGTATCGAAAATACATGTATTTGAAATACATTTTCAAAATACATTTGTATCTTGTATTTTAAACCGATAAGATCAAAGTATTTTTGTAATGTATTTTCTGATGGTTTTACAATGTATTTTGTATTTTGAAAATACTCAAAATACATTTTTTCCAAATTTCAAACTGCCATGTTTAAACCACACAGAGAAAAGCTGCGATTCACTAAAAGTAAATACACGATTATCTGTTTTGATTAGTTTTCAAATTCTGTTCTGGAAGTTAATATAAACACACTTTTCGACTATTGCTGAAATAAGGAGGTTAATGAATATGTTGTTTTGATACAGCAAACGCATTCTTGCTGATTAGTTACTTAATGTTGCTGTGGAAATTACAAGAAAAAAGAACATGTATTGTGATAGACCGGAAGGATCTTTCAGAGTTGCGCAGGTGCAGCGCTCTTATTACCGACAGTTGCCCGTTGACCACACATATAAGGAACTCATTTTTTTTTTTTTTTTTGGTTTAGTAGTTTTATTTAAAAATATCGAAGAAAGATTTCTTAAAAATTCGCCTGCTTCATTCATTATATAAATTTTGTAAAAAAATACATTAGACAGTAACCACAAAAAAATTGCTACAATGAACTTTTAAAGGAACAATTTGACTATGAAAAACTGAAATGTATGACTTTGCAAATTTTCCATTCGAATGATTCCTACTTTTTATGTATATTTTATAAGTGCTTTCTTTTTACGAACGTAAGACCTTTCGTATTTTTTCTGCTCTATATTAAAAGTTTCAAGACTTTAATAGTAAGTGCAAATGATTTCTTATTTCTTTGCGCTTATACCGGGTGTCCTAAAAAGGGCTGACTGATTTTAAAATTCAATAACTTGTAAACGGTGACAGATATTTAAAAATTTCTTGCAGGAGGGTTATGCATAAGGTCAAAAGTTTTTTTACAGTGATTTTCGATTTTAGTTCGAATTACAAACAATAGATGGCGCTGTGATCAATAGACGCTAAATTCAGTCTCGATTTTTGGTACTTCGTGGCCCGTTCAATACATTTCCATCTCCTTTTTCCGCATGGAACAAGAGAAAGCACCAAACATCGAGCCTGTATTTAGTGACTATTGCTTACAACGCTATCTATTGTTTGTAATTCGAACTAAAATCTAAAATCACTGTAATAAAACTTTGGCCTTATCCATAACCCTCCTGCAAGAAATTTTTAAATATCTGTCACCGTTTGAAAGTTATTGAATTTTAAAATCAGTCAGCCCTTTTTAGGACACCCGGTATATAGTTTGATATTTTACCTGGTATTTTAATTTTAAAACTGCTTTATACGAAGAATTCGTACTTTTGTTAATAATAATAATTCAACTTTGTAAAAATTATCTATTTTTTTCATTTATATTTTTGTATTCAGTAATACATATTTTAAATTTCGTATGCATTATTTCTAAAAAGCACCATAATCGAAAAATTGTGCCCCAAATATTTTATTAGTGGATGGCCTAAAAAATCTTGCATAGCTGGGAACTCTTATTAAACACATGCGCATTATATAAAAAGAAAAAAATACATTTAAACTCATTTAAACAATTTTATTCTGTGTCACTGTACATATAAGATTATTATAAAATGTGTTCTTTTTTAGACAAATTACTAAATGTACTATATGTACTAAAAAAGACTGATTGAAAAGACTGATACTAGACTAATTTGTTTTTTACATTCTTGTAATAAATAAGAAGAAAGTATTGGTATCATGAAAATTTTCGACTTTCATTTTTTGCTTGATTTACACGTTTCAGGATACCTTGAATGTGATTTAACTATTTTTGGGAAATGTGTGTATGTCTGTGTGAGACATAATTTTTGTGGCCCTTCAACCTCAAGAACATGCATGGAGTTTAAGAATAATCAAACTTCAGATTAACCTTATACCCGCCGCACTATGAACTGCTTGTTAAATTAATTTGAAAAAAAAATTGAGACGATTTAGATTAATTCTAAGGTTGCATGCCGAATTTTGGGATGTTATGTAAAATAGAAGTGGAGTTACAGGTATGTTCCACTTGGGGAACGTTGGCGGTACGAATAACATTTGCACATTTTGGCGAATTTTTCTTTCGAAATCATAGTAGAACACCACATTACAAAACAAAGAAAACAAGGTAAAGTAAAAAATGTTTCTATTTTAGGAACGTGCTAACTAGTCCCTAACAGTAAAATGTTTATGAAAGGCCTGAAAACATTTTTCATGCATACGCTTTCCATAATATTCACACCATTTATTCATGTTTTTCTGTCGATTTGAGAATCTTCTTTAGTAGTAGACGAAAAACAATAGCTACAGAATGAGATTATAATGTCCATACTTACCGGAGCAGTAGGAGTTTCTATTCCCTTTATCGAACATCAAATCCAATTTTTATGGCAACAATCGCAATTTCATGACGTAACTCCAAATGGCTTAGGGTTTCTTTTGAACCTACTACATGACAAGTAACAACAGCCATATTTATTTAATTTTCAAACAGATTTCATCACCATTTCTATCATCGAAGTACTGTACAATATGTTCCAAGCAAATAATCCAAAAATTCTACACTACTCATATTCTAATTATACAATCTAATCAATCAAGGTTATTTGATTGAAACTTCTCGCTTATTTTCGAGAATACCATGTTCCACTTTGAGTTAGCGATGTGTTAGCTTCCCAATTTGATATAACAGTAACGGAATTTCTGTCATGCCGTCGTACACAAACAGCTTTGACATTACTATAATAATCAAAATCTCCTCCTTCTTGTTTTTGCAATTCTTTTGTAGATTTTATTGACATTTATTAGTTCAAAAATATTTCACAGACACTTTGCAACATGTGCAAGAGATATATATATCATAAAATTTATTCTTTAATAATACTGGTACGACAATAATAAAAAGATAATCGCCCGAGGGAGCCCTTTAAAATGATCAAGATCCCAAACAAAGTAACAATAAGATAATTTTGTACTCTGAACCGCCAACGTTCCACATGGGGAACATTGGCATTCAAATAATAATAATAAAAAAAACCAAATAAGATAAAACATTCATTTGTGCATAAAACGTAATGAACAACACTAAGCAATAGAATAATAATCATTACAGCACTCACATTTGAATTCTAAAGTTATAGATGGAGTAAAAAGCGCAATTTACTACATTTACGTTTTTTGTTACATTTCAACAAGCTCCAAAATAGAAAACACAAAAAATTATATAAAAAAAATAATTTTTAATCCATTAAAACGCCTTTTAAAAAGATATATTAAATATTTCAAACAGATTAAACAAATACTTAAAAAGATACAGCACCACATAGTTCATGTTCCACTTGTGGAACGTTGTCGGGTAAAAGGTTAGATAGACCTAGGTATAACTTAGCTTTGGGTTTATTTCGCCCAACATTCGGAACTGCTATGCTTAACAATTTTATTCCATGATAGCTATGTTGTAAGAACCAATATACAGAATTTCATCAAACTGTATATAGGACTGAACGGAAATACTTGCCGATTAGTTTTTAGCGTATATCGCTTAACAGGTGGTGCTGCTATGTTGGGTTTTTCATGATTTCCCCGATAACTATATCCAAAAAACTAATGGTCAAAATTTAATCCAATTTCATATTATTTTAGATCTTCAAATAAATTAATGCTGATAAAATTTGGGGTGCATCGCTAAAGAGGTGGCATTGTTGTGCTGTGTTTTTATGATTGTCGTAACATGTATGTAAAACTCTCGTTTTTTTTTTTTTTTTTTTTTTTTTTTTCACCATGTCAAAATAATTATATTTGTAAATCGAATTGAAATGAAATAAGTACCACGTAGATAAAAGGTAACTTTTTAAAATAATTTTTCTGACACTTATTTGATTTTTAAGAATTTGAAATTGGCAGGTGTGCCGTGAGAGCTATATCTCAAGAACTAGAGCACGGAATTTCATCAAACTTCATCATATTCAGTTAGTATGGATGACATTCTGGCATATATCGTCCTACAGATGATTTTTTTCTTTGTGCTGTGTTTTTTACGATTTTCGAGATTTTTATATCTCTGCAGCTATTGAATAGAATTGCACCGCACCAAATTTTTTATGCTTTTTCTGAAAATCGATACTGTCTCAATTTTGGCTTCGAACACTCAGTAGCGGGATGTGCTATCTTATGCTTCGTGAAAGAGATTCCTTATCGATCCACAATCTAGAGGTCTGCACGGGTCGAAATTTCCAGGCCCGAGTCCGGCGCGGCCCGCACAAAAGTAATCTTATCCCGACCCGATGATAAAATTAAAAGTTCGGCCCGAGCATGGTCCGGCCCTGCTCAGCACGTACAAAAATCAATGAAAACAGGCTCGACCCTGGAAAAATCAATTAAATGAGGTCCGATTAAATTTCTACAAAAAAAAAATCAGATTTCTCTAAACATACAATTAAGATTCTTTTAAAGAATACGGCATACATATTTATGGGATAACTTTATTTTAAAATTACTGTGTGTTCGCAAGACAGAAAATACAGAATAGCAACATTAATGGTTACTTAGAGTCTTCGATGTTTCAACATTCAAATAAAGTTTCATTAAAAAATTAATGTAATCCTTATAATATTATAAATGTGAATGTGTGTCCGAATGTTTGAATAAAATCAGCGTCAAAACGGATGAATTAATGTGTTTGTACCTTTGCACATACATAGATTATAAAAACAAAATGAACATAGGCTGTGCATTAGGGTGGAACTTAAGTATAGGGTTTAAAAAAAACTTTTTTATTTTAATGTGTAATAGTGAAAACTTTTTTCCTTTTTGGATGTCTAAACTTTTGGCTGAAAAGGTTTTTTTAAATTAAGTTGTTTTCCGGTTCCTCAAGGAGGTCAAAGTTTTGAAATTTCAGTATAAAGTAACTTAAAGTAAACAACGTAGCTGTTAGCTCATATCTTCTTTTATTTAGCAAATACTATCCAAAAGTCACCACGAGGAGGTGGTTAAATATCGACTTCCACCCTCCTTACCTCCCTTTGTTATGAATTAATTAAATTGGATATTCAACCTACTGTCTTTTTAGACAAACTTTGTCATTACATTGTGGGAATTCAACTTTCCCAAGATTAAGCCATCTTTTGCATAATATTTAAAGACGGTTGATGCAGCTCGCGGGACAATTTTGACACGCGTTTCCACTGTTTGAGTATGACAAGGAAAATCTAAAATTCAGGTGTATCCCCTGTTTGTGCTTTTTTTAAGTTCTTCATCCGATCAGACCGTCAAGATAGGATCAATGTTTTTATAGTTTATAATTTCAATATGTTCGCATTTTTTCAAGTCGCTTTCCTACTGGTCCAGAAAATCCTTTTGACCCGTAGTTTTTCCAACAAGATGTTGAAATAAGTATCTAAGAAAAAAGTTCATTTGCATGTAATAATCAAATTATCCATTATAAAGTTTTTAGGGTATTGCTTCCGATGTTTTAACAACTCCAAATTTGCATCCTGCATTAAAGGTGTTTCTGCTTCACCTAATAACTCTCAAACTTGAAATGTCTGTATTACTATTTTGAAAATGCACCAAAATTGCAGTGGCTATATTAATATAAGAAGAAGATGTCAATGAAATATGACCAATATATTTTTATCCTGGTTTTTGAACTGAGACCAGATGTTCATCTTTAATGATTCTTTATACTTTTTTCCCTCTGCTTCAGTTATCATAGCGTTATCCTTTCTGCCATCAAAATACTAACCTTCTAAAATTAACTCATTTCGTCTTTCCTGTTCTTTCAAATTCTTCTTTTTCTTTTCTCTTTGTCGTCTTCAAGTCCTTCTTTCAGTCACCTTTTCTTTATTAACATCAGAAATACCCATATCTTCTAAGGTGCCATTTGCAATCAAATTTGCAGTTCTGTCTAATACTCCGGTTCTTTCACCATGTTGATTATCAAATTCAGGTTTAGAAAAACAACCGATTGAACTATTTCCTTCCGAACTGTTTTTTTACACTTGACGATCATTCAATCAAAACATCATTTTTTTGTTTTAAAATAACTTTTTTCCTTGATATTTCCATTTCCCAGTCTTGCTACACATTTTTTGTAGTTTTTATATCTATTGATCCTATTGTCATCACCCCATCTCTCTTTGGTCTTTGAGAAAGTGACGTTCTTGTTCTAATACACGATAATATTTAGTGCTTTTACACAAAGAAATGTTTTTTACAGGATTACCTAACATTTTGCAATTTTATATTGGATGTGGGATTATTCTTTCTAATCTTAATATTTTTCTTCAAATTTTGACATTTCTCGCACTAGTCTCTAATTATTTTTTATCCTTTGTGTATCAGAAACCATTGGAATTGAAGGTCTCAGCAATACACTTTTAATTGTATCATCAACAGCTTTAGATATTTTAGAAATAGTGTCTACCAGATTCCAGCTGTCAGATTTTAAGTTAAATTGAACCCAAAAATAATGTTTCATAACTTCTTCATATGTTCGTCAAAGATGACAGTCTAATGTTAATTGTTTTGGTTCACGAAATACAGGACACTTCAACAATTATCTAGATTTAGGTACATTAACAGACTTTGTCACTTTTGATACCGAATGTTTATCGAAAAATAATTAAAGAAACTGTTAACGCCTGTTAAATCGGACTAACTTGTTATGTGTCGCAGCCAAATAAATCAGAGACAATGAAAGCCGATGCCCACGATGCTGGCTTCTACAAAAGTCAAATAAAGTGGGGCTAACTTTTCTAAGGCACTCAAACTAAATTATTCTCTTTATTACAGGACATTAACACTTAATTAATTTAATTTAGCAAAATATAAATTTAACAATAAGCTTAAAAAACTTTTCATGCAATTATTGGCTTTTTTTCGTTTTTTATGGAAAATCAGGCGCTTTGAGGAACCGGAAAATATCATTTTAAAATTAAAAGAAAAATATTTTCTTTTTATGGAGTCAAAAAGGAAAAAAATAATCACTATTAGAATATAAAATTCGAAACTTCGTTTTTTAGTTCCACCCTACTGTGCATCAATTATTTTATTCAGATAATTTTCTTAATAACTCAAAATGTCATTATTTTTCATACAGAATCAATTGACAATTTTTCTGTAAAATTTAACCGTCTTTCTTATTACGTTGCCAAAAAATAAAAACTCTGAATAATAATTTCTCCTCAGTAATTAATTTTAAAATGAATAATTTTCAGGCGAAAAAAAAAAAATGAAATAAATACATTTAGAATAAATACTTTCAATATGACGTCAATCACAACGTTTTGCTTGGAAACTGACTCCAAACAACCGGTTGCTACGGTGTATTTTCTATTTCATCTGTATATTATAATTATAATTAGCTATATCTCACAGCTAAGTTTTTTAATACTTTATAAGCAGTGGTAACATTTTCTACCAATTATATTAAATAAGAAGTGAAACATAGCAACCGTTTCTTTGGAGGTTTATCGTCTGCGGATAGATAATGATAGATTTAATTTTAAATTTTAAATGGATATAAAACTTTTAAAAAATGTTTGGGAAAATAAATTGATAGTAAATGTCAATAATATGTCCCGTAAACTTATCCATGTCGAAAATGGTGTCATTAGCATCAAAACTCAGAAGAAAAATTTCTTCTCACTAATTAATTTTATATTAAAGATTTCAAGTCAAAATGAAAAGGAAATAAAAAATTAGGAATAAAAAAAAAGATCAATGTATCGTCATATTGGAAATAAAACAGAAATGTTCAAGCATTTCTTAATAATACTAGGGGATCGTACCCGGGCTTCCCGGGTTAAAGAATATAGGTGAAAACATTTTTTTTTTAATTGTAAACTAATATTTTTTTTATAAGCAATATTTTTTTTAGATTGCCCACTTACATTAAAAGAGCATTTTTCATATGGAAAATACGAATTATATAATCAAATAATTTTTTTGAAATTTATCAAAAGCGACATTTTCTTATTAGTCACATGCTAAGAGTTATTTGACCAAGGTTTTGCTACTTACGGCATCCTTTTATATTCTGTTAATTTCAGAGCTTATACATGTCTGTTAAATTTGTGTTTTATTTATATTATTTTATTTATTTATTCAGAGGGAAGTTTTTTTTTTTTTTTTTTTTTTTTTTTTTTTTTTTTTTTTTTAATGGATATTAGCCGTAAGAAAATGATGAACACTTTATTTCGTTTTAAGGGCAAACGGATTAATCTTCGCAATCGAGCTCCGCGCGATATAGATAAATTAAAAAATATTTCATGCTTTAAAATTGTTTTTAAAATCATAGACAATCGGTAAACTGAGATGAACTTTGCAAACAAATTCCATTTGAAAAAAAAAAGAAAAAAGAAATCCTATTTGGTGATCTAAAAATTTAAATTGTACGATTACAAATATGTTAGATTTGTGTTTTTTCAATATTATTCTTTTATTTGTTTATAAAAGAAGTATTAATTTCGTTAATTTGTCTTTCACAAATATGTTAGATTGGTGGATTTTTTAATAGTATTGTTTTATTTGTTTATAAAGGATGTATTAATTTCGTTATGCAAAAAATAGTCAGAAGCAAATGCTGAAAAATGTTTGTTGCTTTATGTGCAAAATGTTTATTATTATTATGTATTGAAACCGGTAAGTGATAAGATAAACTTTAAATCATGCTTAAAAATTATTTTGGAAAATATAATACATCAGTCAATTAAGGTACAGTTTTTAAACAAATTGCATTCGAAAGTAATTTTTTCCCTATGCGACGAAAATTGAAAATGCACGATAGTCAGAAAATTAAAAAATTGCAGTAGCGAAAATTTCAAAACCGAAATTTGATCGTGAAATGTTGCCATTCGCAAAATGACGTCAACGTTACGCACAGCTACGTTTGTTCTTTATAATATATATACTTAATCAGTAAAATATAATAAAGATCAGTTATTGGGATGTTGTTATCAATTGAGGCTCTTATGCTTGGTATTCAGGAATGAAAAACAGTAATTTTCACCTTCTCAAAATTTGCATGCGCACTTCTCATGTCCATATTCATAATTTTTAAAAAAAATTGTATTTTGTTTGATCATTTAAAAATCATTTTAACTGAAAACTTGAAGTCACGATTGTCAGCAACATCTTTTATGTGAACAGACGCACTCTTTTCTTGAGATTCTAATCTCAATTCCGGAGAGTAAAAATTTCCGTAATTTATGTTTTTTAGACGCATTTGCGTTAAAATGTTTAGTTTTATCTAAGGAAATGATCGTTTTCTTTTAAATATGACTTCATTTTCACTTAAATAAGCATTTCGTCTAGTGTCTGAAACTTAGCATCAGTACACATGCAGAAGGAAAATCAATATAGAAAATTTATGAGGAAAAATGCGTGTTTTCAAAAGCAGTATGTCATTTTCCGTTATTATGCCCCTAATATAATATTCTACTCCTAGTGGGACTTTGCGCCACTAAACCCTATACAACAATTTTTATCAATGGTTTGAATTTTTATCAGAAAATAGCATGAATAAAGATAAAAATATCTCATTATTTCTCTCTTGTCTGCAATAATGAAAGCTATCTAATTTTCACCATTTTGAAGAAGTTTCTAAAAATGCTTTTAAAATAAATATATAAAAGTAGGGATATTTAAAAAAATAACATATAGTGCGGTCACATCTACAAATGAAGATCTTTCAGTTTACAAAAAAATGTATTAGTAAAATTGATTCAGCAGAAAGATCGGGGCAGATGACTAAAAAACACACTTGTGTTTTAAATATATAGATTATATAAAATTAGGAAAAATTAAATTAAGGAAATTATGTTATTTTGATAAAAATTATAGTAGAATGTCCTAAAGAAAAATAAAATTTTATTATTCGAGAAAATTTTATTATCCTCCTAAAATTTTATTATTCGACAGAATTTTGGACAAAAACTTCAGGTACATGATATTATTTTAAACCACGAATTATTTGTTTGCGTGTCTAACTCGGCGAAGCAAATCCATCCAGGCGAGAATCATCAATTTCTGTAATATTATTCTTATTATTATTAATATTATTATCTTATATGTAATCTGTAATATTTCTGTAATCGCTATTATTTGCATGCCACCTCTCTTTTATAAAGACACTCTAATTTTTTGTAAAACAATCGTTTTATCAGTGTGTGATTTCGATTACATTATTTTCAAAAGTGAAGCATTTTCATCTGGGAAGAATTTCGAAGCAGCTGAGCTGTGAAAATGACGCACTTCTACAAAACATAATTCATGTTTAAGAGTTAAAATACACGCTTTTTTATAAAATGACGTCATTTGCATCCGCTAAAGCCATCCACTTTTAGAAGCCAGTCTCAAACTTCGTCTATAGAAAAGTATGCATATGACGTCAGTATCACGGAATAACAGATAATATTCTTGACATAGCCTATATTTTAATTTCAACTTTTTTTTCAGGTTTTATGAGAAATTGGCAACAAAAAGATACAGTATCTCCTATTTTCTGTTTACTTTCAATAGAAATGGAGTACTTTTGTTGCCACGATAAGAAAAATGGTATTAAAAACTAAAAAAAAATTAATATCTCAAAAATAAATTGAGATACAGCTTTCAAATAAATTGCATTTAAAAGAGCATTTTTTTCCTTATACGACGGTGTAAAAATTTAAAATGTGCGATGTTTAGAAGTTTAAAAATTTGCAGTAGAGAAAATTGCAAAACCAAAATTTTATTTCAAATTTCAAAGTGTTGCCATTCGCAAAATGACGTATGCGTTACGCACAGATATGTTTGTCCTTTATAATATAGATAAGTGGCATAAATTTCAACAAGTACGGAAAGCAAAAATATACAAATTTGACTGCAAATACCAACTAAAATGCACTCTTAAATAGAATTTTCCAAGCATTGTTTTTTCGTTCTGCGAAGAGAGATTCGTTGATTCTCACAATTTTACTTCAACCTCCGTTTTTGATTGGTTGCAGTTTCATTTTTGCAATTGTTTATCTTGTTTGGCAAAAAATTTCACTTTTTACATGATTTCTTTTAACTTACAGTTATGTTTGTGTGTGGCAGTCAAATATTGTTACTGATTTTTTCACCCACTTTCTGTTGACACAGAGCTTTAAAATTTGGAATATGTATGTATTCCTGAGAACAATACATGAATTGGACATTGATTTTTTTTAATTCAATCCCTAAGGGTGGCAACGGGGGACAATTCTCTTAATGGTTACGTGTGATTTCCTATGGATAAATCAGCATCATATTAAACAATGAGTATTTGTTGAAAAGTACTAATGATAGAGTTACCACAAGAGCGCCAAATTTTAGCCAACTTGGGAAATATAGCCAAGATTTTGGCCAACTTGGGAAATATAGCCAAGATTTTGGTCAACTTGGGAAATATAGCCAAAATTTTGGCCAACTTGGCGAAATACGGCCAAATTTGGCTACAAAAAAAGTTGCCATATATGATGCCAACTTGGCGATAGCTGGCTATTTTTTCAAATTTCCATTTAAATCCATTAATCTTCCATAATCGTGTTCACCGCAATTTAATTTAAACTCTGTGCATTTAAGTTTTTTTTTCCAAGACTTTTCTACTTTTTAGTATATTAAAAAAAACCATTTATATTTTCTACATTTTTGTGAATTTTAATGAAAGCATGCTTTTCAAAAAAATTTTTTTTAATTTTTATTTATTTATGACTGAGTTATATTGAGGTTCTATAAATAAGAAATACGACCATATCGCCCGTTATAAAATGTGATAAAGACTTGGTTAATTGTATACGTTTTTCATTATCAGGAGTGAAATATTTTTCTTAAATAATGTATTTATCTTTTTTTTAATGCTACGTGAACGATGTCACGGGTAACTGCTAGTTTAGAATAAAAGAAAAAAGGAGGGTTAAAAACATGATAATTTTTGAAGCTGTATAAGAAAAAGCAGATTTGTGAAACTATTTCTCTGCCATTTCATAAGGCTTTTCTCAAATCCAAAGGAGCTACTTTCTGATACATTTCAGAATTCATCAAACCGCGGGCTGTGCCGGGTACGGACCTCGGACCAAGCCCAGGTCCGTTCAGACCTCTACCACAATCAATTCATGCAGTTATTGCTACTGAGTAACTACCTTTAAAGGGTAGTTTATTCATTATGAGTTATTCTTGTAACTTTCATACACTTTTAAGCACATTGTTGCCCCAATCTTGCAGTTTTGTTTTTGTTATCTTTCGTTGAGGCTTAATTGATTTTGCTTCTTTATTTGGAAATTTATAATATCTAAAAATTTAATCAGTTTTGAAAACCAGCTTCGCATTTGACTAGTGCAGTTTAATGCACAATCTTTTTTTTTTATGTATTTTGTATTTTAAATATATTTTCAAAATACTTTGTATTTTGAAATTTGAAAAGTAGTTTGCATTTTGTATTTCAAGTTGAAAAAACAATGTATTTTGTATTTTGTATCGAAAATGGTTTTTCGATGTATTTTGCCCAACTCTGCTGTTTCATAATAATAGAAGCCATCAGTCTATCAGAAGAAAATGACTCGGTTAAGCGGTACTCTACTGAAGTACAAAACATATTTCAATTTTAAGACTTAAAGCACACGTTTTATTTTATGTAAAATGACGCTTAAGAATTTCACATTTACGATCTACTCTTAAACATCTACAGTAAAGCATGCATAGCACATCACTATCGCGAAATAATGCACAAATGCAGCAAAAAGATTCCGTCATTCCAGAAAATCGAAAAAAAAAACCCGGCTATCTAATGATTCATAGATACTTACAATTAAATATAGCATATAATAGCTACCTTCTTTTAACAGAAATCATTCGTTTATATTTTTTTCAAAATAGCACGTATCTTAATTACATTTTCTTTCGATTGTTACGAGAAAATGGCAACAAAAATATATAATTACTATTTTAAAACTATATTTCATTTACTTTCTACAGAAATGGAGTATTTCTGTTGCCAATATTAAGCAAATGGCTCCAAAAACTACAAAAAAATTAATATTTCAAAAATAAATGGAGATACAGTTTTCAAACAAAATGCATTTAAAAGAACTTTTTTTTTCCCAATACGATGGTATAAAAATTGAAAATGTGCGATGCTTAGAAGTCTAAAAAAATGCTAAAGAGTATTTAATCGTAATGCTTTGTTTTACGGCTTAGCGTCTGTAAGGTAACGTTATTTTTTGGACACAAAATAAGCTGGGAGAAAAAATAGCATACCGTAACGGAGGCTAATAACGTGCATAATATGAAAGGATACGTGAAAAATTGAATGATGGCGTTTCATAGACAGTGCAATTTTAGAATATTTTTATTTGTTTTGAAAATGACTCGGGTAGAGTTGAAACATGTAAACAGTCGAAATAAACGTATTTTTAATGGTTTTAAAGTGTTAATTTACACCTTTTTACCACTTTCCAACAAAGTTGAAAAGTGTTTAGGATTTCGGTTTGTCTGTCCGTCTGGCCGACTGTGCACGCTCTAATTCCCGTAAATATACTCCGATTGCCCTGAAATTTTTGGATGTGATTGACATTTTTCATAACACGTTCCCTATTTCAAATGAAGTTTGTGGCATGTTTACTTCATTTACAGGGACAGTCAAAAGTATTCCGTTACATTACGGCCAATGGGAAAGAATCGTTTCAAATGATTTTTAATGATGTTACATGCTTTCAAACACAATAAAACTGACATGCATTTATGAAGTGTACTAAAATATGCATTGTGTAGAATATGTGGTGCAGAGAACAGTTGTTATTCCTTTACAGGGCCACACAAAATAATTCCGTTACATAATGATATAGGGGTGGAGAGAATTGTTTGCTGCGTATTTTAATTATGTTAAACTATTTCAGATGTAAATAAAGTGATATACGCCTCTGAGGTTTACTATATCTTATTTCATGTATAATACGAAGTGCATAGCATTTACAGGGACACATAAAAGATTTCAGATACTATATTGTATCCGAAGTACTGTACATTAGCGATGATTGCTGGAAATGCATTTTTAATTATGATATGCGCTTTTATGTTTCACTATACGAGTATTTACGCATACTATATGGTGTGTATAAATGCTAATTCATATACAGTGCTACACAAAACAATTCGTAAGGGTTACTGGGTATGAGCGCAAATTGCTTAAAGGTGGTTTTTAACTGAGTTATGCATTTTTACGCTGAACTGCATTTAGCTTACTAAGAAATCTCTGTAGAATAGAGATAAAATGATGTACAGGGTCACTCAAAGAATTGGATACATGGCCGTCTATAAATGGTAATTTCTGGAAATGTGATTTCAGTAGTTTTAAGAGTGTTTTAGTTTGAATTAAATTTTAGCTAAATAGTGGCGTGTAATAAGGGTTATACAAAGGTATTCAAAGGTATCAAGTATGTTTCCATCTATTAGTACAAATTGCTGAAAGAGAAATTTCAACGAGTTATGCGTTTTCTTTCTAAACTAAATTTTCCCATAGATAGTATATATATATATATATATATATCAATCTACAGATCAGATACAGGGCTGTTCAAAAGAATTGGAATACATACTTGGCTATAATGGTAACTGCTGAAATCAGTTTTATGCGTTTTCTAAAATGTTTACTTAGTTATCTTATTTACCTTACTTCTCTAAATAACGAAATTTTGTTAAAGCATTCAGGAAGTGTTGGAAAATATTTCATAATCTATGCTTGACATATGATTTTTCTTTCTTGTTAGCAATTGAAATTAATGTAATATTACAAGGTGTTAATTTTCTATATATCAACACATTTTTTTTTCAAGATTTTAATAAGGCTTATCGAAGTAAATAAAAAAGCAACCGATTTTTTCATCTGTTTAAAAAACCGTGAAGAATGAGCTTCAAAAGCAATTGCTTAAAGATTATACACTTTGTTGATAATTGGCTTTAAAGAGTTTTTTTAGAGAGAAAAGAATGGAGTATTTTACTTTTTTTGCTTCTTGAGATATGAATTCGTATGTGCTCTGTCTTACATTTTGCATGTGGGGTCATACGTGAAAATTCTATAAGTATTATAGTAATTCTCATTTTACTGTTTTTTCAGTTTGTAAATAAAATGCTGTTAGATACATTTATTTTATGTTTTTTATATTACAATAGAAATTTTTTATCAATAACTTACTCATTTTAGCTTGCGGCCGAGCCAATAATCTGAAACATAATTACATGATTATCAGAGGAAACACCGTCAATCCTCCATACAGGTATCCTTGGACGGTAAGTTGTTATAAGTTATCAATCAATTGGGAAACCGATCATCTGTAAAATACGAGAGTAGTAGGAAAACGAGAGTCTCGTTTTCCTACTAGTTGCGAGGTAAATATAAGTTATTGCATTAGAACGATTATATTTAGTTATTTTTTTACCCGACTGCCAAGAAGGGTTATGTGTTTCACGCGTATCTGGGTATGTGGATTTCTTTATACCCTCGAAACATCCCAACGGCTGGATGGATTTTAATGAATGAGATCTCTATCGATTCGTTTTAACCGTCCAATGGTTATAGGCTAGATTTTGTTTTTATAAATTCAAAATGGCGGTAGAGACGAAAAAAATTTTACGCACCCTATTGAGAGGCATATCATTGGATAGGTCTTTCAAAAGGAAGACGATGTTTCATGGAATATTTTACAGTCAGAAGCTCCGTTTAAATATTACACAACCTGGAAGTTATGTAGGTAGGATCTCCAGCTTTACTGCAACTCTAACCTTCATAGACATCTAAAGGCCTCATCAGAACAGTGTTTATAGATAGGAACTAACAATTAAACACAACTTAAAAGTCATCAATACAAGTAATTTAAAAAAATGTGTAATATAAAAAGTATTTTCACATTGATGAGAAATAATTAATGTGTTCGCCTTACACGCAGTCGGGTTTTTTGATTTTTTAAATTAAATTTTTACTTGTTACTTTCTTCTTTCTATAACAGAATAAAGTGCAGGGGATGTCAAAATGAATGCCTCAATTTCAAAGGTTTACTAACAAAATGTAATCAATGTATTTATTCAAAATATACTTACATGTACCGGTATTATTATCAAGTTTTGAATGAACTCCCCACAAATGTGCAATATGCGCTCCTTTCGATACACGGCATATATCAAGTCTGTAATGTAATTCTTATCAAACCATGTGCAGCATGCCTGTATTGATTCTGGCGATAGCAACTGTGACATGGGCTTTCAAATCAGTTGTGGTCGTTAAACCTGGAGGCAAACACACGCGATCTTTTATGACACCACCCCCCCTCCCCCAACACAAAAAAAATCTCATTAGATAAGATCAGGGGATCGCCCAAACTCATTACCACAAATGCTTACGGCGATTTGATTTACGATGCCATCAATTGGCGAATATAAAATTACAAACTACTATTTGTAACTTGCGTATACCTTTGTGTGGACCTTTTACAGTGTGTATATTTTGAATAAATACATTGATTACATTTTGCGTAGGAAACCTTTAAAATTGGAGCATACATTTTCACTTACCCTGTATTCTAATGAAAAAAAATTTCGACTTCCGGTTTTCGACGGATTTACACGTTTTAGGAATCAGAGATCCCGAAAAAACATGTTAATACAAAATGTCTGTTTGTCCGTGTGTCACCATTGACCATCGAAAAGTGTATGAAGTTTTGTATGGAATTGAACCAACTTTCATGTATGTATTTTTGGCTATGGTAAGCAGGTGCTTCTTGAATTTGGAAATATTCCGCCGAAAGGGGGCGCTGTAATAGCTGTTTTTGTGCCATTTTCATTATTGTACTATCGAAATGTGTATGAAGTTATGCATAGAATTGAACCAAATTTCATGCATATGTTTATGGCTATCGCAATCAGGTCCTCCTTGAATTTGGAAATGTTCCGACGGAAGATGTAATTTTCTCAATTTTTCGATTTTATGTGGTACAACGGCGGCTCGTGCAGCGACGGGAACTTTACATCCTGCTAAGTCGGCTATTCGCAAACTGTTGACGTACAACAGAATAACGAAAAATATTGTTTTTATTAAATATCCTGATCGAGATTGATTCGTTTTTACTCCAATAGCAGAAATTTAAGATGAAATCCAAAGTCGGCATAGTATTGAACTAATAACATTGAAGTATCAACATTGGCAACTACTTTTTTTGGGTTCCGTAATTAAAAGGTAAAAACGGAACCATTATAAGATCACTCCTGTGTCTGTCTGTCACAGACATTTTACTTGTAAACTATGGAACGTGGAAACTTGAAATTGGGGGGAAGTAATAAAGACTATTGACCCACATATTTACAGATCAAATACAGATTAAATATAAATATATTTAGGGAAAATGTAGATAGGCTAATTACGTTACTTGGGGAAAAAATATTTTCTTTGCATATCGTGTGAAAGCTTTCGTAATGCTGAACTCAAAAATACATGTCGTTTAATTTTAGGTATTATATTATCAGAGATACCGTCGAAAACGTAGTGCAAAAATATGCCCCCCCCCCCCTTCTATTTCCAAATCTACTGAAACTAAAATTATGAAAAAATTAGAGGTAGTAGACATTAATTTGAACTTTGCAGGGAAATTATAGCGATTACAGTAGGTCACATAGTTTTTGAGAAAAACGCATTTTTCCTTTACAAACAAATTTCAGTTTGCGGGCGTTCAGGAATGCTGGGGTACCTATCGTAGCAGAAGTATAAAAGCATTGTTGTTAATGATTTTTGAAAAAAAATCGTCAGCAATTAGCTGAGAAGTTAACCCTTAATGAGACGGCGGTTTGGACATACACAATGACAAGGGTGGCGTACTCTATGTACCATCGGATTTTAAAGCCCAGATAACGACTTTTAATGATATATTTGTGTAATGCAATGCCCGGCAGCAATATAAAAGCAATAAACGTCAAATTGTTAAACACCAGACTAATTTAATTATAATTAATCACATAAATAATATGGGATTCGCGACTAGTTTACAATGAGGGGATCTATGAATATGCCTCCCGTGTCTTTAAAAGTTAATTAAAAACCTATCTGAAAAAACGCGGCACGAATCAAGGCGGCGTTGCAACTTTGCGACCCCCTTTCGAAGCGCGCTTATCACAATATTAAGTTTAAAGTTTGGACAATTGTTTTGTTTTAGATATACTGCTGAAAGAAAAGATTATTATTACGCTGAATACAGTTTTATGAAATGACAAATTAAGTTTAAATATGCACTACTTTTATTGTTAGTACCGAATAAAGTTCGTCATAAACATATTAGGATATGATTAAAAGAAGAGTGATTGAGAATAGCAATATTTGATATTATTTAGTCTTCATATCTCTTTGAACTTTTATGGCATACCCATTCATACTTTTCTAGTATATACAGCTATACTCAACCCTACGTTGTATAGTTTTTTACAAAGTCTTATTATTCTTTAAGCAACGATTTTTTTTTAATTAATTCATATATTTATTGTGCGGAACCCTCTGAGCGCGAGTAATACTCGCACTTGACCGTTTTATTGAATTATTAAGATGCATGAGATAGAAGAAAGTTTTGGGATTTTCACATCCACCTAGTTTCAGTTAATCCTATAGTACTGTTCGCTAAATCCCTGAATAGTCCAGGCAATAGCGAATTTTACCTAGCAAAATTCATGGTAGTTCTGAAAATCGGCTTCCTTTATGTTTTTTGGGTCCCTGAATCCGAATTTGTAACTTCCCACCAAAATTTTCCCCGGCAACACTTCCCCCAAATTTTGGTAAAAAGCCCCCCCCCCCCAAAAGGTTTTTATTAAAAAAATCAATTTTTTTATTGTTTTAGGGGGAAAGTACCTGACAATTCAGAAAGTAGACAAAATTTGCAACAAATTAGATGTATGACATTATGTCTTAGGATGAAGGGGAAGGATCTGCCTCGGAACATGCGCGCGGTGCTGCGTGGGCTAAGTTGCGCAATTCCACTTAACCACTCACACGTTTGCATTCGCCATCCCATCTCCCCTCCGAACTTTCCTTATAAGGTTTACTTTAAGTTTTTTGGGTCGCTGAATCCGAATTTTTAACTTACCCCCAAAATCCCCTCCCCCGAAAACCCCCCAAAATAGTTGTTATTAACTTAAATTTCTTATTTCTTATTATTTTAGGAGAGAAGCATTACAAAATTCAAAATCTAGACAAAATTTGCAACAAATAGGATATATGACATTATGACGTAGGTTAAACGGAGAGAAAGGGGGCTGCCTCGAAACATTCCCCGCGCGCTTTTCTCAAAAAATCAATTTTGGGGGGGATTGCCGGGTGAAATTTTGATGGGAAGTTGCAAATTCGGATTCAGCGACCCAAAAAACATAAAGTGAGTCGAAATCCAGAACTAGTATTAATTTTTCCAGATAAAATGCCCTACTGCCTGGACTTCATAACTTAGTGCACGTAGCGCCGCAGTGCATGTTCAGAGGCAGCCCTCCCCCTCCCCGTTCACCCTACGTCATAATGTCATGTATCATATTTGTTGCAAATTTTGTCTAGTTTCTGAATTTCGTAATGCTTTTCTCCTAAAACAATAAGAAATTTAAGTTAAAAACAACTATGGGGGGAGGGTTCGGGGGGAGGGAAATTTTGGGGGGAAGTTAAAAATTCGGATAATGCGACCCAAAAAACTTAAAGTAAACCTTATAGAGAAAGTTCGGAGGGGAGATGGGAGGACAAATGTAAACGTGGGAGTGGTTAAGTGGAATTGCGCAACTTAGTTCACGCAGCACCGCGCGTATGTTCCGAGGCAGATCCCCCTTCCCCTTCATCCTAAGTCATAATTTCATGTATCTAATTTGTTGCAAATTTTGTCTGCTTTCTGAATTTCTAGCTACTTTTCCCCTAAAACAATAAAAAAAGGAATTTTTTAATAAAAACCTTTTTTGTGGGGGGCATTTTACCAAACTTTGGGGGGGGGGAGTTGCGGGGGGAAATTTTGGTGGGAAGTTAAAAATTCGGATTCAGCGACCCAAAAAACATATAGTAAGCCTTTTTCCAGAACTACCATGAATTTTGCTAGGTAGAGCCCCTATACGGTCTCAATTGCCTGGACTAGAAGGCGTGTCGGACATTTTTAGTCATAAATTAGCTTCACTGTAAAAAGGGCAGTTATTTTGTAATCGCCGAAAATATAATATAACTACAAACAATAACCTCTTTCGGGTTAGCCACGATTTTGAAAATCGTACTTTATCAATATAAACTTCAGAAACCAGCATATTTTCGAGATAAAAATAAAGTTTCTTTTGTTGCCATTGATTTTTGAAAACGTTTCAGAATAGTTTTTATGGTACATTAATATAAGTCTTCTCGAACCTCAAAGGGTTCTATTAATTCTCAATTAAGGATTTCAGTTGCGTAATTGAATTTACAGATGCAAGAGTAGGAAAATAATATTAATTTTAATGTTAATGTTAATGCTGTTAATTTTTCATGTTTGTTGAACATGAAAATATTTACTTGAGAATTGATAGCATACGAAAAACTTATATTCCCTGTTCAGAAAGCTGTATTAACACTTATGTAATGCACTTTAGAAATTACTGGAAAACGTTTCTAAAAATCAGCGACAGCAAAAATAAACTTTTTTTTAATGTGTTTTTAAATCATTGGAGTATATTGGTTTCTGAGTTTTCAAAAGATAAAGAACACTTTCTGGAATCATTGGCAAATCGGAAGAACAACTTGTAAATTTCCGTCCGTTGTTATATCAGGAGCTTGGAAAGGAAAGGACGAACTCGAAAAAACGATTTTTTGTTGTTCTTTTTTCCACGTCAGATAGAGGTAGGGAACACGTAGGTAAGTCGTTTTGCCCTGGTTCGTACTCTCACAGTGTCAAGCTAAAGTGAGTAATACAATTTTCTTTAATAAACTCGTGGTCTGATTTTTCTTGAGGAGTCTTGATTTTTCCCGGGTCTAAAACCCCCTGTCTACATGTCTTTCGTTATGCATATTTGCATGTTCTCAGTGATTAAAATAAAGACTCGCCATTGATATGTTGAACTACAGTAGAGCACCGATTATCCGAACAAGTCGGGACCGACCTTAGTTCGGATACATGGGCAGACAATTTAAGGGATGTTTCTGAATATACCTTTACACTTTATCCAAGCTTAGGACAGGTGGCGCCAGTTAGTGCTGACATGTTTAAAAACTGTTTTTTTTTCTTTTTATCATTTTCTGAACTCCAGATATCATAATTTAAGCAAAAAAGTTTTTGATTGTTGCTTGCTTCAACGAAGATATTCTTTTCAATGCTACCATTTCTCTAATTCTTCTTAAATGCATTAGTTGAATAGGATCAACGTTCTTCTGCCTTTCTAGCCATTTCATGTTTTCAAACATTCAAAGACCTGGACCTGGGTTATTCTCAGAGCATTCGTTTTCATTTTCTTCAATTTCTTTTTCATCATGAATCTCATCCACAATCTCATCGTCATTTAAAATCTGATATCCAGGGTCATGTTACTTCACTATTTAGCCACTCGTTAATTTCATTTTCTTCGTAGCTTAGGATTCTTCCCATCTCCTTTATTGTTTAACATCCCTCATTTTTTGATCCACTATCAGTTTTTCCTTTATTTAAAATTTTATTCCAAGCCAATGGACAATTGGAAGTTTGGTTAAAAAAAAATTTTTGGGAGAAAAAGGCTGTTCGGATAACTGGAAGTTCGGTTAAAAAAGAATTTCGAGAGAAATTGGCTGTTCAGATAGTTGGAAGTTTGATTAATTGGAGTTCCGGTAATCGGCACTCTAGTACTTGAAAAACTTTTAGTTTGATTTCCCAACACCCCAATTTCGGGATTCGCTCTTTCTCTTCCAAGGTTCTGATCTTATATTTTGCTATATTAATCCCATAACCCTTTCCGGCGCGGTGTCCTTAAAAAAGGACACCTAATTTTAATTCCAAAACTGACAAACGGCAGCAAGAATATTTAACTAAAATTTTCCTATTATAGTGTACATGAAAATAAGCAAGTTTGTATTTTCTAATAAATTCGTTTATAAATTGCGGTGTCAGTCCATTATTTCATCAGTTTATAAAAAGAATTACTCCGCGCCGGTAAGGGTTAATCGTCGCACTCGATACATGCACGACAGTCATTTCTAAATGGATATTGTCGCATCCATGACCCTCACGGTGTGAACTCATAACTTTAGCTAATATACACGGTGTCCACTCTTAAAGGTGTCCAATGGCTAATTTCTAAACCGTTAGTCATAGATATATTGTTCCAATAGACGCTATCAGGGTTTTCGCTGGCTTTTGACCAACATTAGCAATTTGGCGAATAACAAATAAAAAACAGTAGCCAAATTAAAAAAACGCTAGCAAAATATATCCGGCTTGAAACACTGAAAAATCTATCTTTAACCCTTATTGCATTCCTTTCTTTTCAATATGTTCTAAAATAACCAATTTTTTTTTGTAATTGCTTATAAAATAGAAATTCGAATATCCGCTATAGATACTATTAAAAATAAGTACATTCTAAATATCTCTTAAATGTGTAAATGTTTCAGACAATCTTTTAGCAGTCTGTATAAAAATTCAAAACAGCTACCTTTGATTTATTGTTGAGAAAATATACTAGAAATTACAATGCGATTTCGACTGTAACCGATAGAAAAACCTGACAGGCCATTGACTTGCATACAATTAATAAATAGTTTGGTAAATGGCTAATTTCAACGCCGCATTCAAGCAATTCTTTTCTCTATTTTGCGATTGATGCGAGTAATTTTGTCTTTTTAGCAGCGCACGCAACGCCGGCAAATAGATAGCGATTAACTAACAATAGAGAAATATCTATCACATAATACTTTCTGTATCTTTGGCTGTTGCTAAACTGAATTGATGTTGAGTCAGTATCTCTATAAATGCGTGTAGTGCAATGTAAATCGCTCAGTGCGATTGAACATGAAAAGCGACATCAATCGTTCATTAACGCGGATAAGAATTGCGGCTGTATTGGTACACACACACACACATAAAAAGAGCAGAAATTCAGCATTCGCAATTTTGCGAATCTGATTGTTAGTTTACTCGCCAAATGAAGCATTTTGTCGCAATTTGTCGCAATGTCGAACGGCAGCGAGAACCCTGGCTATGAGTGTGACGTCAGCCGTGACGTTTTGCTTGGAAATTGACTCCAAACAAACGTTTGCTATGTTTCATTTTTTATTAAATATAAATCGTAGAAAATGTTACCATTGCGTATAAAGTATTAAAACACATATCTGTGCGATACAGCTGTGAAACAGAGCTATAATATATAAGAAAAGTAGAAAATACAGCATAGCAACGGTTTGTTTGGAGTCAATATCCAAGGAAAACGTCATATCTAATTCACGACTGAAAGTGTCTATTACAAAAATGTTTTAAATGAGGTAAAGAAATATTTTAAAAGTCGTTTTGATCAATAAAAACATTTCTTAAAAAGTTACGAAATTTAAATTTTTATACGATCCCTCTGTTCTATAATGGATATTTAGTAAAAATTTCCAATACACTAACAAGTAAGACAAAACAGTTCCATTCATCTATCATTAAAACTGACCGAGTTATGAAACTTTGAATTGCATGACTTATGCTAACTTTCTGCAACTGAACATAAATGAGTAGGACCATGCTTCTAGGGATCGTTCACAAATTGTTTAAAGTATTAGAAGCTAAAGAGTGAAAACCAGCATAAAATTACTTAAAAGGTGCCAAGATTTACAAAGATGTTATTATATCCCGAGATCTTTCGAACAAACCCTCGTTCATTTTCAAGGGAAAAGAGTGTAACTGACTGGAATACAAGAGAAGCACACTTAAAACAAGATGAAAGAGTACGCAGGTGCAAGCGAGGTCTAGTCCACTGCTCCAAAAGAAGGGGGGAGAGGAGGGGAGGTAAAAACTTAAGTCATATTATCAGGATCTCTCGAAATACCTAGAATGTTAAACCAAATAGCTGGAATATTGTACGAAAGGACATCGTTACAGACAGCATCAATTCTAAGCAAAATCTCAATGGATTCACGGATTATTGAAGAGTAATGGTTAGATGTAGGAAGGATAATTTTAGCTTTTCCGAAGTCCATCTTAATATTTTCTTTCTGATGCAATCTGAATAAAGCTGTGCTTGGTTTGTTAAATTTTATATCAGATAAATGCTCTTTTAGCCTTTCTTTAAATTTCCGAAATGTCATGCCAATATAGGATAAACTTTTTTGATCTTCTGTGTTGAATGGGATTATGTAAACTCCTGCTTTTTCACTATTTGGAACTGGGTCAATTTTACTGTGAACCAAATCTTTCATTTTTCTTCATGGCACTAGTTAATACAGTGTTTTAATTTTATTGAGTATTAGAAGCATTTGTTTCGCGTGTACATATCTGTATTACAGCCGAAGGGAGTCACTTCGACCAAGTTTTAAGATAACTTTCATTTTTATTAATTAAGTTTTTAGATTAGATAATCTAATAGCATTATGAAAAATGTATCATTTTGTAAAGAATAGAGACTGTTGTTTTTCATCATTTCCTTTAACAAAAGTTCTGTTATTTTTTAACTTATATTTTTAGTACAAGTTGAATATATTTTTCTTGATCTGAGGTATGAGTTTGATTTTCAGAATGAAAATAAATTTCGAATTTAAATTGTAATGTTAACTTTACCCTCAAAATTATTATTTTTTATCTGACGGTTATTTATATTTCTAGTAAATTTGTGAATGACCCCTATATCGCAGCAAAAAAGATTGTTCAACTTTAAACAGCTTTTACTCGGTCAGTTTTAATAGTAGAACAATAGCATTTTTTTTTTTGTCTTGCTTCTTAGTTCAATAGGATATTTTTACTAATTATAACTTATAAGACTGGAGGACCGTATAAAAGTTTATATTTAATAATTTTTTAAGAAATGTTTTTATTGACCCAAATCGTTTTTAAAATATCTCTTTATCTCATTTTTCTAAACGGAACTACATGGCTATGCCTAATGGTTTAGGAATTAGCCATTGGGCACCGCTAAGAGTGGAGACACTGTATTATAATTTCTTCTTTAATTTTGTCTTTCCATAGATTATTTTAAATGTTTAGACGCTCGATATAAGGCAGCACTGAATTGACAAACTTGGAACAAAATTAAATTATTGTTTAAAGTATGAACTAACTTTCATGTTCTGATTGAAGAAGTATTTTTTGCGTTACAGTATCTGTGTGTATATGTAGTATATGTCGCCGTGCTAAGTATAAATGTACAAAAGAATATTGAAATTAGCAAATGCAATTACAATTATTGCAATCTATATTACCTACTTATTATTTTTATTTATTATGTTTATCTTAATGCGCAATTGCAATTACACTGCAATTAAATAAATATTGTAGTGTAAAGTATTTAATATATTTCCATATATTTCCATATATTCCATATCAGCTGTGAAGTAACAACGTGATATTAAAGGAACGTTACTTCGCAAAAAATCCATAATACACATTTTTATATGAGTTTAAATTATTTTTATATGACTTAAATAATATTTTCATCTATTCTAGTGTTAAAAGACGATTTTAGAATTAGCATTTCATGGCAAATATAGTCCTATCATTATTTTAATTTGACTAAGGATGATGTGATGATTAGCCAATAGCGAGAGAAAATCCTGAACCCAGTCAAGTCAGGGTGTTTGGCTGAAATTTCAGAAAAACGAAATTACTGTGTAATCTTTTGTAGCTTTTATTATACCAATTCTTCTTTCTTCAGGTTGCTATCAAGAAGAAGGAGAACAATGAAGTATTTTGTGGTGGTGCTATATTAAATGAGTATTACATTCTCTCGGCTGCTCATTGTTATGTTACGTAAGTATATTGAAAGAAAACACAATTTTTTGTAGTTCATTATTCGTTTTGTAATGTACAGTCGTAGAAAAAAAGTAAACACCTCTTACTAACTCTGCAATATATTAGTAGAAGAATTACAGTAGAAGAAATTATAGTGGAAGAAAGTTACTGGTACCAAACGATTGGAAATAAAATCTGCTTTTAAATGATGTATATAAAATTTGCTTAGGGGGTCATCTACAAATCAGAACCAGGCCAAACTTTGTTTTTTTTTTTTTCACTGGCAACTCGCAATTTTGACAATATATTTTAAATTTTCTGTTCAAACTACGCCTAGAAAGAAAATTCCAAGTCATTTGGATGATAAGTTTTTGAATTATAAACATTACAAATTTAGAGATCCTAATGTTAAATTACATTTTCATAGTTTTACTAATATCTCCTGAAATTATAATCCTATTGTGATATTTTTTTGTGTGGTTATAATACTAAAATATCCAATCGTATATACATTGAATTTATAATTTAAAAAAATATAATATGAATTATGAAATTAACCCTTAAATGCCGGGTGTTACTTTTCGGCAACATATCCAATTTAGGCTCTAAAATACTATTAGAATAATATTGAAGCTATAATGCCTAATGTTGTCAATAAAATACATTACGAAAATATTATTAAATCGATTTTCAACATGTAGATGACAACACTTGTGCTGTTTAAGAATAAAGATATATTTATTTTTTCAATTGTTGCTACTTGTTCTTTTTGCTTTGTTTGGAAGCTTGCGAAATACCCTATTTTGTTCTGCAGTGAACAAGTAAAATTTATTTCTTATTATAGTTCCTAAAATGCTTGTGTGTTTAATATTATAGAATTTTATCAAGGAAAATTATTTTTTCAATTATAGACCAGTATTGCCGATTAGTAACAAACTGTTTTTTAGCTGTAAACCATACTTAAAACAAAATACGATTTTTTAAAGTATTTTTCCCATGATTTATTTAAAAAATGAAAGCCGAAAAACATTATTGCAATGAATTTTGAAAAATCAGGCATTTAGGGGTTAATATTAAAAAAATATGAATGGCAATCTGCAATTTTTTTGACAGATTTATATTTATTATGTCCTGCTTTATACGAATTCTCAATTTAACATTTTTCTTCCAAGTGGTTTTCAAATTATAATTTTAAAAAGTTAAAATGATGGTTTAAGATGTGCAGAAAAGCATAATTTGAAAAAAAATATTTTACTCATTTTATTGAAACATTTGGGCTGGATATAGTCGAAAAATATTAAATGAGTGAAGTGGTCATATTGAAAAGAAACAATACAATAATAGAAGTGACTTAGTCATTCTGTAGCATTTCAACAATCGAGTACCGAACTTCAATTTGGGTACAGCCCCTAAAATATTTTCCTTTTAAAATAATTAATTTCTCTGAAACTAATGTATATTAAATTTCAAAATATTCGGTTGGGTAGTTTTTGCGCTATTATGTATGGACAGACAGATGGCGTACGTAATGTAGGATCAACACCGTGCGATTTTTTATGTCTTAAATTTTAGTCTTTGAAAAAATCGTTTTCCAAATGGTCGTTGTAATTTGTTAAATTGCATTTTTTTTTTACATTTAAACACAATAAACCAATTGTTAATATTAAAGAAACTAGAAACAGTTTTCGTCATGTTATCCTCAGAAACTGGAACAAAAACAATTAATGTAATATTTTGCAACAGTAACATTTGAAAAAAAAGTTACTTAAAACAAGTTCTAAGATATTTGGTTGTATAAAAGGCATTTCTAAGTAATTGGGGCTATTTTCGGACCAAAACAGGCCTGGCACAAAGTAGCCCCGAAATACTAGTTTTCATGCTAGTTTTATGAAAACTTAAACATTTTCTGCCAAAATAAAAAGTTAAAGGAAAAATTATGATCACACATGGGTCACAGGTTACTAAAGGTAATATTTTGACTCTTACTTTATATGTAGCTCTTATCAAGATTGTTTCACAATAGAAAGTTTGGAGAGTTTGACATTTGAAGTCCACAGAAGTGGATATTGCTTTGGGGCCTATAGCCACAATGGCTGTCGCGTCGAATGATCCTTATTATACAGAAACAACAACAAGTCACAACAATTTTTATTTTTCCATTACATATATTATATAACTACAGTGGGACATTTACAATTACATCCATGTCTTACCCAGAGACTCGAACCCCGGCCCTCGGGGTGACAGCAGCCTCCGCTTACTGACCACGCCACAGGTCGACCAGTTTGGAGAGTTAAAATTTACACACGAAAACAGTTGGTTACAAACACATTCAGTGTTGCCACTAAAAAAATTAAATTACCCCCAAACTATTCAAATACCCCATAGTAGCGTATAAATTATTTTTCGAGGGCAAAAACTCCAAATTATCTTGTATTGTTTGTTCAATACAAAGAATAACAACTTTTTTTTTATGGGATAGGTCAGGGGTGGCCAACTGTGGCACGCGCCACACCACTAAAATTTTACAGTAATCATTGCCTTATCTAATCATCGAATCTCTGCGATTCAAGAAGTCGAATTTTTCTGTAAAATTTTAGTGGTGTCAGGCGTGCCACTGTTGGCCACCCTTGCGATAGGCCAAAGAACCAAAGTTGACGGTACTATTTTAATCTTAAAAATTTCACTTCGGTTTGGGCGATTTCAGTGTGACATATTTTGCTGTATAGTATGACTGGTTTTATTTAATGCACTAAAACCTACTTAATACGAAAAGTGAAGTGATAGGAAAAAGATTAGGTTTTGACAGATTTTATCTCATTTGGTATTATAACTTTATAGCATTCCTTCCGTAGAACTATGAATTTTATATGCTTAAGATAGATTACGAGTTTTAACTCTTTATTGACGGAAAAGGCGATAAATTTTACTGCCCTTAAGGGTACCGGGAAATCAAAATTCAACCAAAAAATCGGTTTTTACTTTTTTATAGCATTAAATAGTTTAAACTTTTATCTTTCCAACGGTGTGTCGCACATGTTTGCATATAAAAAAAAAATAAGTGTTGAAATTATTCGTTCTTTCTAAGAGTACTTCATAGCTTAATGGCCATTTAAATATTTAATCGACTTTTTCTCAAAACTTGGATTTTTCATGTTTATGTTCCTTTTTTTCAATAACTATTAAACTTAAGAACTCATATTTTTAGTTAATACGTATATTATGTTATACTGTATACTTTAACACAGGGATTTAATGATTTGTTGAGAATTATTTATTTTATGCAGTGCAATCTTACCAAAAATGCTAATTTAAAAATGACTCTCAATAAATAATAATTAATTTTGAGTTTGCCTTAGAAAGAAAATGGCCCGTTAAAATACGTAAAACATGTTATTCTAACTACTCTAAAAAATGTAGACCTCTATCTTTCACCATTTCTGAGAAAAGGTACATAAAGTTGGCGAATTTAACATGGCGGAGATAGGGCTTTCCCGGTCCCCTTAAGATAGAATACGAGTATCTTTAACTCTTTATCGACGGAAAAGGCGATAAATTTTACTGCTCTTAAAACCTGATCCTTGAAAGGATAGGTTTCTGAAAATGAACGCATCCATTCCATGCTATTGAGATTTCTTTTGCTCGTAAATGGAGAATACGTCATCAAAATGTCATCCTGATGTATGTTTACCGTCACCTTAGTCCTCAAAAACAAGTGTAACAAATGCCTCTTACAAAGGAAAAGTACACAATAACAAAATCCCAGGGGCGCCATTTGGGGGAGGCTAATGGGTGCAGCTTCCCCCCACGCAAGGGGTTTTATAGTACAGCCTATATCACAGGTCAGACTAAAAAAATTTCAGAAATTGCACACAACTAAAACAATTTTTCAGATTTGATTACATCAGGATTAATAACTATTATAATTATAAACAGCTAAGCAATTTGCAATCTCGTTTCATAGCAAAACCAAGAAAGTAAACAAATTTTGCGAAAGTGGAAGTTGAAGTTAATATTTTAAAGTTTTCTTATTAGTATTTAAGGTATTTAACTAAAAACAACTTACGCATTTTAGCATATTTTCAATATTAATGAAGGAGTGATATCTACATTTTCCCTTATATCTCAGTAAATAATTATCCCACAATTAAGAGATAGGTATCAACTTATTCAGAATACAAAATCCTTTCTAAAGATGTAAAAATCAAAAAATCGATTTTTTTCACAATTGTAAAAGTTTACTGTCCCCTTAACACGTTGAGTGCCACCATACAGATTTGACAGTTTGGCCTCCATTTTTATCCAGAAATTTAGTGTTCATACCAGAAATAAAGAATAATATGTTACGCTTTATTTAATAGAAGACATTTAGCGATAACATGAAGTAAAATACCTTCTTTCAAAATTTCCGGTATCAATTTAAAATTTCTGATCACTTTCGCTGCCGATCCAGCGCCAGCGAAAGTGTTAAGTTCAATGATAATTGAAGAGCTGAGTGGAAGAACATGTTATGGTACATTTTCTTAAAAATTATTTTATCTTTTGGACGAAGGCGTTATCAGGCATTCTATGACATGGCAAATCTAAAATACCAAAATTCTATTTAGCCTTGAAGATTTAAGACATTATTAATTAATATTTAATATTTTAATATTTAATAATGTAAATAATATTAATATTTTTAATATTTAAAAATTAAATATGAATAAGTTTTTTTTAATAGAGTTCAGTACCACACCTGTTAATATTTTAAAAACATGGTATCAAACAGAAAATAAAATCATTAAAATTGACAACAAAAACTTTCACATCAAATTTCTTCAAATGTAATTTTTCTTGCTTAAAATGTTCTTCCACTCAGCTCTTCAATGTATGGTTGAAATTGTCAGCCATGCGCCATTCCGACATCCGCATGGATTGCATGAGGTATAAATATAAATTTTACGTTTAAATAAATGAATATACTTTAGAGAAAGTTGCAAAAGACTAACTTTACGTCTTGAAGAATGTGACGTCATCGAAGGAAGAACTGAAATTGCACTGTAATTCGAGCACTGAAACATGTATAATGTCTTATACATATGAATATGTCATGATAAATGTCTTAGGTTCAGATATTATCAATAATATTTATCATCAATTTGTTATCAATGATATTTGCGAAAGTCTTGCGATTGCAACATACTCAAAATGAGGCAAATTTATCCTTAAATAGCTAAAGCACCCGGCGTTGACCGGAATTTTAAGAATGTTTGTTTTTTTACGTAATTTTCACTCTTTTTTTAAAAATTTAATCCTGACGACAGATTACCTACTTACTTAGTAAATATAGTCTGTGATCTGGATTGAGACCGAGATTAAAACCTTTTGATGAAAAGTTGTTTCCGAGTATTTTGTTATTTAACCCTTATCTACTGACGGTACTTATAAGTACCGTTAAAATAACTTGTCATAAAATTAATTTAATACATCGATTAGTGGTAATACAGTTTAGAATGAGTTATAGATGCATTACTTTATCATGTTCCAAAAGCATTATGGGTTACACAAAACAAAATTATTTTTTAAAGGATGATTTCTTTGGTCTTTGAATCTTTTCAGCTTTCTTGGCGTTGGAAGGGGGGGGGGATGGATTTTTCTATTCAGAAATATTTCTATATTTCTATTGCAAGAACATTATATTTGTAGATTTCCTAATTCTACAAAATACTAAAAAAATATTTAAAATAAAAGGTTTGAGTGGGATTATAAATATTACACAAAATCCCTATAAATTCAAATTTAATGAATCTTCTAAATCCTTCAATCCATCTAAAATACATCTAAAATTTATTAAATGATTATGTAAATCTTCTAATTTAGTTTCAAAAATTCACGAAAAATGCTTTAGAAGATGAAATTTTCATGAATTCATACTTCAGTACATAAAGGGTTAAATAATTATTTTTACGATTAAAGAAAAATGGCGCGCACAAACATTCTACGAATTTTATTTTTTTTTCTAATCTGAAATCTTTATTTCAGTTCTTCATTAAGAATGAGCTCTAGAGACCTAAACCTTTGTGGAAATTCTAATATACACGAATACACACACGTATATATATGGAATAGATTTAAAAATAGCGAAAATAAATTCAGAGAACCTCAAAACGTTAAAATATGCCAATATTTCCATAATCGGATTTTTATTATGTTTTTTTTTCAAATTCATATGGCGTTATATATTCACCTGCTCACTCCCATTATATTTCCAATTTGAAGTAATATTCACTTTTTTTTTTTAATTCGTCAAACTATTTATTTCATTTTTCACGTGGAAATCTTACAATAGAAAAGTTAAGATGTAATATTCACTTTTTTCCGTCAAATAATTTATCTCACTTTCACTTTTCACGTGGAAATCTTGCAATAGAAAAGTAAATGTTGTGGTTTTTTAATTGTTGGCAACTGCTACAACGAAAAATGTTTCCAATATGACGTAATATTCACTTTTCTTTTTAATTCGTCAAACTAATTAATCGTTTTTCAAATTCGTCGTTTTATTTCATTTTCATTTTTCACGTGGAAATCTTGTAACAGAAAAGTTATGACGTAATATTGACTTTTTTTAAAATTCGTCAAACTATTTATTTCATTTTCCTTTTCCCCGTGGAAATCTTGCAATAGATAAGTAATTGTTGTGGTAAAAATTTTATTGGGGATTTTTAATAATTGGCAACTGCTATAACGAAAAATGTTTAAATTTGATAGGAAATTGCTGTTAAATTGGTGGTTTTTTATTAATTAAAAATTAACTATAAATTATTTCGATTCCGGATTACTTTAGTTGCCTCGGCTGTATTTTAATACACATGTACGTAACATTTAATAATTCTGGCTTCCAAACTGTGGATTTGTATAGAATTACAGACAGACAGACAAATTTTCATATTTATATATTAGATGAGCATTTTGGCTAATTTTAAAAATATGTATCAATTGCTTCTCAACTGGTTCAGAACAAGTAAAAATTAAATTTAAAAAAATCAAAAAACCCGACTGCGTAAAAAGCGAACTAATTAATTATTTCTCATCAATGTGAAACTTTTTTTTTTATATTACTTACCTATTTTTTTTTTATTATTTACTTGTATTGATGACTTTTAAGGGGGCTGATCACTCAGATTCGGAATTCTCCTCCGTAATGTTAAGTCTATGGACTTTTGATGCATTCGTATATTTAAAATATCTTCTCGAGAAATTCATATTTTGACATATTTTTTCTGTGTACTCTTCTTAAAGGATGTTTCTTTTTTTCTTAGTTTTCAAAATATTTCTAAAACCTATGCTGAATTTAATATTTTATGTGTTAAAAGCGGTCGAACTGTGAGTAAGATTTTAACACTTCATATAAAATTAAGCGTACATTTTAGAAATATTTTGTGAACTAAGAAAAAAAGAGACATCTTTTAGGAAGTGTACACAAAAAATAGAAGTTAAAAATATTAATTTCCATAGGAGATATTTTAAATATACGAATGTATCAAATGCCCATAGACTTAACATTACGGAGGAGAATTCCGAATCTGAGTGACCAGCCTTCTTAAGTTGAGTTTCATTGTTAGTTCCTATCTATAAACACTGTTTTGATGAGGCCTATAGATGTCTATGAAGGTTAGAGTTGCAGTAAAGCTAGAGATCCTACTTACACAACTTCCAGCTTGTGTAATATTTAAACGGAGCTTCTGACTGTAAAATAGTCAGTGAAACATCGTCTTCATTTTGAAAGACCTATAAAATGATATGCCACTCAGTGTGTTGCGTAAAAAATATTTTTCGCCTGGACCACCATTTTGTATTTTACGGCTGCCATTTTGAATTTATAAAAACAAATCTAGCCTATAACCATTGGACGGTTAAGACGAATCGATAGAGACCTCATTCATTAAAATCCATTCAACTGTTGGAATGTTTCGAGGGTATAAAGAAATCCAGATAGCCAGATACGCGTGAAACACATAACCCTTCTTTGCATTCGGGTAAAAATAGCAAATAAAGCCTTTGTGCAAGAGTTTTAAAATTCAGAAAAGCAACGCTTAAAAATGCATAAATAATGCACAAAAAGCAGCAACAGCTGTTTCGAATCTACAAACGAGATTCTTCTTCAGTGCAAGATAGAGCACAGCGTGCTAGAAAAAGCAAGGCTGGGCAAAATGACAGAGAATATTATAGCTAGAACTTATAGAGAGAGCTTATATACTCGATACGGATAGTGAACGTTCTGTCGTTATCGTATGTAAGGCTCTGTCGTTTTGCCCCGCTGTAACGTTCATATGTTGAATTCTGTGGCGAGTTGGGAATGACTTACAGTTATGACAAGGATATTGGACTCGCAAAATAACGGCCGTTTGAGAGGACATTATGCGATGAGTTAACCCCTAAAATATTGCTTCTGCCAATATCACCGGCTGAGGTATCGTTCTCCATTTCTCGTGCATGAGATATTGCCGAGCTGAAGACTTAAAAGCGTTACATTACCGGAAAAACTTCTGAAACCAGAAAGCTTTAACTAGCCTTTCCATATGAAATATGTGAGATAAGCTCAATTAGGCGTTTGTGATTCATATTTCAGTAAATTATCGATTTTGATGAATCAAGCATTTCTGATGATACAATATAACCTCTTTTATCCGAAACTTTCGGTTAACCGAAAACCATTTTTAAAGCTTTTTTTTAATCATTTTCCTTCTGTGCAAGCGGTCCTTTCTGAACTGCGAGTACATATAAATATTTTCGATCCCCTTTCTTAGAGTTCCTTCAAATTTAACCTGAAATCCCGTAAGCTGCGGAGTGGAACGAGGAAAATGAACAAATGAGCAACTCTGGAGTTTTTGAATGTTTTGCAAAAGATTTGGCATGGTTGGGGCAGCAGAAAGACTGTGATACTGGTGAACTAATAATATTAAAAAAAAAAAAAAAAAACACTTGATACAGCTTCAAAGCTAAGGCAATCGAAACTGCGACAAACAATACATTTTTTTCAAACCCTTGTGATACATGTAAAAAGTACTTAATTTGCCCGATGGTAATGCCGGCTCTGGACTGTACCGGTTTTGTAGAACAGAAAAATGCATTGTTTAATCAAAAACAGTTTGTTAAGTTTAGTTTTATATTTATATGTCTGTTCAATTCCAATTTCAATTTTATGTACGTTACTTTGTATCTTCGCAGCTCTGTATTGTTACAACATATTCTTAGGAAATTAATATTTTTGACTTCTTTTTTCTGTGTACACTTCTTAAAGGATGTCTCTTTTCTTTTCTTAGTTATCCAAACATTTCTAAAATATATACTTAACTTTTAATTTTTTGAGTTAACGGGATAAGGGACTTTCAAATTCATTTTTTTTAATTTTTTTTAATTGCACTTTAAACACTATACAAGAGCACACTATATGAATTACGGAATATATTTATCACACAAGAAATTAATTTTTTTTTTTTTGAGAAATATAAAGAATTTTCCTGAATATTTTAAGCGTTATCAACAACTTTCAAACCGCACTTCATATCAATTAAAATCCCCAATATTTTTTGACAGTTTAGCTTACATATACAAATAAACTGTGCATAGTTTTTTTTTAAATATAATTGGTAAAGTTAAAGGTAGTTAAGTGCAGAAAAAGGATGCAAATATGCTGAAAATTTCATAAAATTGAGAAAATATTTTTTTCTTACCTTTATATTCAAATATATAAAATTCGATGCACAGCTTTATTTGTATATGTAAACAAAACTGGCATAAGAAATATTGGGGATTTTAATTTATATGGCGTGAGGTTGGGACATTTTGAAAGTTCTTGAAGACGCTTCAAATATTCAGGAAAATTTCTTATTTTTAACCAAATTTTTTTTATATTTGTTCTGTGATAAATATATGCCATAATTCATATAGTATGCCCTTGAATAGGTGCAATTAAAAAAAAAACGAGTTGAAGGTTCGTTGTCCCCTTAAGGGGTTAAAGAAACCTATTTCGGTTATCCTTGTGACTGTGATACTTATGACGTCATAGTTATGCCACGTTGACTTTTTGTGCTATTAGTAAAGGGATGCTTTTTATTTTCATAGATTAATTTTTTTTTCATTGCATTTTTCCTAGATCTGAGGCAGGAGAACCTTTCGAACCTTCAAACAAAGAAATGGAATACATCAGTTCCGACCAAATATTTGTAGCTTTTCTGACAAAAACACACAAAACAGAGCATGGCCCACCAGTTAAAGAAATCATCCCTCATCCCGGATTTCGCATGTCTCATATGGAACACGACATCGCTTTGTTGAAACTCAGCGACAAACTAATCTGCAACCAATTTAGAAGTCCAATATGTCTTCCACCAGCCACTCATAGAGCTGTTTTAAGTGGCACATTTACTATCACTGGATGGGGCACAGTAAAACATGACAATTTAGGTAAATTGAGATTTTTATATATCAAGTAATATTGTTATTGAATTCTATCCATATATATTTTTAGTTAATTATTTTGTAAATGTGATACATACAGAGTGATTCGCTGCAAGCTCAAGGCGAAGGAATCGCTAAGAGCATTCTGCAACAAGCGTTTTTTTATGTAGGAAATCTGGGTTACAATTAATATTACCAGGTGTCCCGCGTAATTCAGAACTCCAAATGATTTGGACACCACTAATTTCTTACAGTTTATTTCGCCATCTTTAATCCTAGATAATTACGAAACTGATAGTGAATCACTCTGCTTGTAGCAAAATGATAGGGATTGCTAAGAGCAATCTGCAACAAACATCTTTTCTGTAGGAAAGCTGGGTTGCAATTAGTGTTACCAGGTGTCCTGCGTAAATCAAAGCTCCAAATGAATTGGACACTACTAATTTCTTACAGTTTATTCGCCATCTTTAATCATAGATAATTACGAAACTGACAGTGAATCACCCTGTTTATAGCAAAATACTAGGGATTGCTAAAAGCACACTGCAATAAACATTTTTTTTGTGTAGGAAAGCTGGGTTGTAATTAGTGTTACCAAGTAACCCGCGTAAACCGGAGCGCCAAATGATTTGGACACTACTAATTTCTTACAGTTTATTTCTCCATCATTAATTGTAGATAATTACGAAAGTGAAAGTGAATCACCCTTATGCTTGTAGCAAAATACTAGGGAATGCTAAGAGCACACTGCAAAAAAAAAAAAAAAAAAAAAAAAAAAAAAAAAAAAAAACATTTTTTTGTGTAGAAAAGCTGGGTTGCAATTAGTGTTACCAGGTGTCCCACGTAAATCAGACTCCAAATGCTTGAGACACCACTAATTTTTACAGTTTATTTAGCCATCTTTAATCATAGATAATTGAGAAACTGATAGTGAATCACCCTGCTAGTAGCAAAATACTAGGGATTGCTAAGAGCTCACTGCAACCATCATTTTTTTTGTGTAGGAAAACTGGGTTGCGATAAGTGTTACCAGGTTTCCCGCGTAAACCAGAGCTCCAAATGATTTGGACACCACTAATTTCTTACAGTTTATTTCGCCATCTTTAATCATAGATTATTCTGCCATTAGATAAGGCGAAGAAAATTAGTTTAAAATACTGGTGTCCAGAGAATTTGGAGCCCCGATTTACGTGGGAAACCTCGCAACACTAGTTGACATCCGCTTACTCAGTCATAAATAAAGGGTGTTTCACTCCAAGTCTAGCCGGTATTTTCTTTCATAACTTTAACAGTAATGAAGATATTTTACCATATAAAAAACAAAACAATCGCATCTATTTTATAGTATCAGATTTTCGGTATTTTTTTACTTTTTAACTTTGAAATTTACGATTTTAAAAAAATCCTTGCGTGTTCACAGGTGGTTGTGGTCTTAAGTGTGCAGGAATCCATTTAACAGTAAAAATTATAAATTTAACAACATGACAATGTTACAGCATACATATATTATAATAAATAAACAAATAGACAATTTCAGCCGTGACGTCAATCATGACGTTTTTGGTGGAAACTAACTCCAAACAAACGGTTGCTATGCTGTATTTTCTATTTTGTTTGTATATTACAGCTATATCTTACATCTATATCTCACATCTAAGTATTTTAATACTTGATAGGTAGTAGTAACTTTTTCTACGATTTATATATAAAAAGAAATGACGCATAGCAACCGTTTGTTTGGAGTCAGTTTCCAACCAAAACGTCATGACTGACGTCACACTGAAAGCGTATATTGCGTGACACAAATTGTCAGATATCTCGAAAATGGCTGATTTGTGACGGATAGTTCCATTGAGTTTTTTTTTTTTTTTACTCCAAACGGCGTGATTTTTTCAACGATACCACTATCGCCAAAATCGGCGCGTAAGACTTCTTGCACTTCCCCAGTAACATTATCAGTCATTCCGGACTTTATCAAAAGGAAAGGGTAAATTGTAGCATTTCCCGAAATAATCTGCTAAAATACCGAATTAGAGGCGTTAAGAAGCATATTTCGGACTCTAACAAAAGGAAAGGGTAAATCGTAGCATTTACCGTAATAATCCTCTAAAAGCCCGAAATAGAAGCATTAAGAAGCATATTTCCGGCTTTATCAAAAGGAAAGTGTAAATCGTAGCATTTACCAAAATAATCCGCTGAGTGCCCGAAATAGAAGCCTTAAAAAGCATATTTCCGGATTTATCAAAAAGAAAGGGTTAATCGTAATATTTACTGAAATAATCCACTAAAAGCACGAATTAGAAGCGCTAAGAAGCATATTTCAGGCTTTATCAAAAGGAAAGGGTAAATCGTAGCATTTACCGAAATAATCTGCTAAAAGCCCAAATTAGAGCCATTAAGAAGCACATTTCGGGCTTTTACTAACTGCTTCTGTTAAACACTAAGACTTACCAGTAAAACCTAGGATTTACCAGACTTCGGTCTTTTACAATAACATATATAGTGTCCAATAATGTATTTCATTGCAGAAACTTCTAAAGATTTAAGAGAAGCCAAGATCAAGCTTGCGGATTTTAGTAAATGTGAACACCGTTTACCCCATAATTTGAAAGGCCACATCTACTGTCTTGTTGGAATACATGGCCGAGGTCCCTGCGAAGTAAGTAACTCCAAAAGCATATAATAATGTATAGAATAAATTAGGATGAATAATTTTAACACACAACTTTATTTTGTAAACCCTGTAAAACAAGTCAGAAATTGTACGTTAAATTTGGCAATCATACTATAACTAGTTTTATAAATATTCAGTTCTTGGTGCAATAGCTATTGCAATCTTATGCAAAAATGCATTTATACAAAATTTATTACGATTATTACTATTTTAAATTAAGTAATACGGAAATAATATGACTCCATCTTAAATAGGACGTAATCACCATGGCAGCATAGAATCATTACCTATCATGACGCCAGAATCTTTCTGTTTTGGTAACAATTGTTTTGAAGTTATTTTCCGATTGCTTCGTCTCATTCGAATGGAATTTCTGTCAGCACGCGGCGTAGTTAAGAGGCCACCCTAGTCACGGCTGAAAATAAAACAAGATGGCCGCTGGCATTTCAACTGAATTGAAAGGATGGTACAGATTCAAATGATTGACAAGCGATCTCTTCCAATCAGCAAATGGCCAATTATCTGGCACGATTCCAACCCCCACCCTACTTCGGCTGAGCGCTACATGTGATAATTTCCAGTAGGTTTCAGGTGTAAAGGATTTTTTTTTCAATTGTCTTCGCTTTACAAGCGTAGATCAAAGCCCACTGCTTTGTGGAGACTCGATAACGGTAAAAGCCGTAAAAAGAATTTTAATCTGTTTATGATAAAAGTGCAAAAATTAAAACGATTTGACTTTCAATTTTTTTTTTTTTTTTTTTTTTTTTTTTTTAGGTTCATTTTACAGCTTTTACAAACATAAAATTGAAATTAGTGCAGTATAAAAACTATTTTATTTCACATAAGGCAATTACATTTAAAATCAAGGGGGAGATATTGAATGAGGGGGGAAATATATCAGGTACAAATATTCTAAAATAACTATCTTTTGTGCGAATTCTTTTTAGAACATAAAATTTATGAGATTTATAAAAGCTAAATAACATTGAAGGTTAAAAATAAGATGTTCATAAAATTAGGAGAGGAAAAGTTAAACAAATAAACTGTATATTTTGTACTGTACATCTGTAGAGGGGGTATAAATCTAAATCCCAGGGTAGTCATTTATAGATATAGTACACAATTTATTGTTGTTAGCACTAAAATATGCGACAGAAAAAATAAAGTTTTCCAAATATTAAAAACTTTGTGTGATGTTAGCAGAAAGAAGGATGGCAAAAATTTTAGTGAAATTTTCAGGCAGAAGAAAATTTAGATTATGGATTATTTTTACAAGAATGTTATAAAACATAAAGGAGTTTTAACAATTTGAAATTTTAAGTGCACAGGAGTAAATTCAGGTGTGTGTGTGGGGGGGGGGGGGATTTCTGAGCACTAAATATTTTTTAAATGATGCGGTCAAATAAGAATGTTTTTTGTAGCGGTTCGTAATCTAAATAACACTGAAATACTTTTATTTTCATTACATTTTTCCATTTTTAACACTTCCCAAGAAAGTTGAAAAGTGTTTATGGATTGAGTTTGTCCGTCCGTCTGTCTGTCCGTGCTCTAACTAGCGTAAATGTAGTCGGATTGTCATGTAATTGATATACGATATTCAAAATCATCATGGTATGTTCGGTATTCAAAATGAAGTATGTATCATACATGGTTCATTTACAAATGCACTCAAAAGTATTCCGTTAAATTATGGTCTATGGGGGGGGGGGGGAATCCTTTAGGGTGTATTTTAATAGTGTTACACAATCTTAAACATAGTTAAATTTATGTACATTGAGATACACTTTAAAACGGTTACTATAGACTATGTTATGTGTAACGCTTAAAGTATGAGTATAGGGGACTCAAAAGTAATCCGTTATGTTATACCCCATGAAGAAATATCGTTTGCGGCGTATTTGATTGATATTACTCTGTCACAAAGACAATGAAATTGATATGAATTTCTGAGGTGTCCTAAGCCTACTTTCTGTACAACATGAGCATTTAACAATTATTTACGGGGTCAGACAAAAGAGCTTGCTTGTATATGGTCTACGAGGAAAAACTGTAGCGTATTTCGATTACGTTACATTATTTCAAACATGACGAAATATATACACATTATTTCGATTTACTACAAGATGCTTGCATTCAAATATGGTCTGCATTTCATTTAGCGTTCATTTACAGGTACACATAAAATATTTTGATACAATACTGTATCCGACGTGTTAGCTATTAAAATTTAATGCTGAAAGTGCATTTTTCAATTATAGAATGCGCTTTTAAGATTAACTAAATTTTGCGTACTACATGGTGTGCATAAATTTTACAGACCCTGTACAGGACTACACAACACAAAAGAATTCCTAACCATTACTGAGAATAAGTATGAATTGCTTAAAGGTGTTTGGTTTTTTAGTTACAAATGCACAAGCTCAACTACATTTAGTATGCTAAGAGATGTTTGTATCATACAAATAAAATCCTATACAGGGATATTAAAAAAACTGGATACATGGACGCCTATGGAAAATAATTCCTGGAAGTGTGATTTCAGTAATTTTAGGCATGTTTTTGCTTGAATTAGATTTCAGCTTAGTATTTGACGTGTATAAAAATCTGTATGTTATATACAGGGCAGCACAAAAGAAATCAAGCATGTTTCCGTCTATTGGTAGAAATTGCCGAAGGTGAATTTTCAACTTTTTATGTATTTTCTTACAAAACTAAATTTCAACAAAGTATGTAGAATCTGTACAAATATATGCAGAACAAAAATATATACAGAGCTGCACAAAAGAATTGGAGTACCTTCCGGGTTATGGACGCAATTGTTGAAATCTGGTTTTGAAATGTATCATACGTTTTATAACTGTTTAGTTCGATATCTTCTTTACTTTATTAAACGGCGAAGTTTTGTTACAATGTTCTGGAAGTGTTGGAAAGTGTCGACGTTGACGCATGATTTTTCTTTTTTTGTTTATGGATATGCTCGGTTCAGTCGATAACTCAGGTACCTTTGGTATCTAAGTTTGGTGGTTCTTTCTGAGCTAGTCGGAATGAAATGATTTCGGAAGGTTTTGAGAATTTACTTGCAAGTTGACGAGAAACCATAAAATTTTCCTTAGAAATATCTCTCCAAAGACATTTTGCTTTGAAAAATACAGTTAAAATGTTTTTTATGCACAATTAAATGTCTACCTATCGCTTTATTGTTAACACTTTCGTACATAGTTGAAAAGATTTAGTTACTACTATAGATAGCAAAGATTTATAATAAGGACCAAAAAAGTATAAATTAAAAAGTTTTAAAGACTTTAAATTAGATTTTTCTAACTTCATGAGTTGAGGGTAAGACAAGGGAAGAAACTGATTTTTTTTTTTTTTTTTTTTTGGGGGGGGGGGGGGGAGTTTAATAGATGACTGTTTATGTAACTTATTAAAGATTTACAAACAGGACAAAAACATTGAAATTAAGAGTTTTAGAGACTTTAAATTTTGTGTGCATGGAAATAATGGTGGAGGAAAGAAAATGAAATCCCTTGTTTCATTTACATAATTAAGGTGCACTGGAAGAAGGTTACTACACAAAAAAGTCATACAAAAGAGTTCGGTTTTTTAAAGTTCTTCGTAGAAAAGCTGTTCGCAACGTATTTAAATTATGCTACACTACTTCAAACATAATGAAATTTCTGATGGTTTTACTGCAAGATGTTTGGATAAGAATATGGTGTACATCGCATTTATCGTTCATTTACAGGGAAACATTAGGGATGATTGCTGAAAGTGAGTTTTAAATTATGATATGTTTTATTTATGATAAGTTATGGTATAAGTTAAGTTCAACTAATTTTCTTGCACTGGCACATAGGTGGTGTATATGAATTGCATAGACGCTACAAAAAAGATTTCGTGAGTATTACCGAGAATAATCATGAATTACTTAAAAGTGTTTTTTTAATTTGAGTTATGCATTTTCAAGCTCAACTACATTTAGTATACTAAGAGATGTTTAACCTGTTGCCGGCTGAATGTCTGCGGCCGGCTGTCTAGACAGCCGCAGACATTCAGCCGGCAACCAAATAGCCGTGAAGACATTTAGCAGATAGCAGTTAGCTGACACGTGCATTAAGCCGATACGTACATATAGCCGACAACACAATTAGCTGAAATTTACATACAGCATACAGGACAATTGACCGAAACGGACATATAGTAATAATTTTAGCAATACAGACAATTGGCCGACGGGGCAACTGGCCGAACGTGGCAACTGGCCGAACGTGGCAATTAGCCGGGAGGACATTTAGCCAAAAAGACGATTAGCCGACAGGACATTTAAAAGACAAGACGATTAGCCGACGGGACATTTAGCCGATAGGATATTTAGCCGCACTTTTCTAACATTTTTCGACACCCCTCATGAGATATATCGCATTGGAGCCCTTTGATCACCCTTTCATATTATGTACCTCCCGTTCCCTCTCCCTCAAATTGTATCACTGGATGTATTTTTCTGACGTTTCCGACATCCCTCAAGTGATATATCATTAGACTGGGCAGCCCTTTGATCACTTTTTCATATTATGCACCTCCCGTTATGTTACAGTTAATTTGCAGTTTGGTTACAGTTAGGATACAGTTGCGATTAGTTACTCTTGGATTATGGTTAGGTACCTGATAGGTTATAATTAGGTTACGTTTAGGTGATAATTAGATTACGCTTAGCTTACAGCTTGGTCATGGTAAAGTTATGTTACAGTTATATTACAGTTAGCATATGATTAGCTTATAATTAGGTAAACGTTAGTTACAGTTAAATTACGGCTACGTCCCAGTTAGGTTACATTTAGGCTACAATTAGGTTACTTTTAGGTTTCAGTTACGTTACGGTTACTTTATAATTAGGCTACACTTAGGTTACGGTTACGTTACACTTAAGTTACATTTAGATTACAGATAGGTTACGTTAAGTTACAGTTACGTTACTGTTAGGTTATGCTTAGGTTACGATTATGTTCCGGATAGGTTACAGTTACGCTAGAGTTAGGTTACTCTTAGGTTATAATTAGGTTAAGGTTAGGTTAGAGTTAAGTTAGAGTTAAGTCACGGTTAAGTTAAGGATAGTCTACAGTTACGTTATGATTATGTTACAGTTAGGTTACGGTTAGGGGATATTTAGATTACGGTTAGGTTACAGATAGGTCATGGTAACGTTACGGCTATGCTACAGTTAAGTTACAGTTAGGTTTGGTTATAATTTGGTTAACGTTAGTTTACAGTAAGTTTAGAGTTAGGTCAAGGTTACGTGACATTTAGATTTCGGTTATGTCACAATTAGGAAACGTTTAGGTTACAATTAGGCTGGTAGCACACTGAGGCGACCCATGGAACATTTTGGTTGACTTCGGAGAAAAACAGCTTTAAAACATGTTTGAAACAGCTTTCTTCTTTGTTTCAATATTTTTTTTCTCCTAAATCGTATTTCATGTTGCTCGTGTTGCGTCAGTGCGCGGCCTACCTTAGGTTACGGTTATGTTGCAGTTAGGTTACGGTTACGTTACAATTAGGCTACAAATAGGTTACAGTTACGTTACAGTTAGGTTACGGTTAGGTGATAATTTGATTACAGTTATGTTACGGTTAGGTTACTGTTAGGTTATTAAGTAACAGTTAGGTTACGGCTTGGATACGTTTAGGTTACGTTTATGGAACAGTTAGGTTACGGTTACGTTATAATTACTATCACTGTTACTTACTTTGCAGCGCGCGCGCCCGCTATACATATGAGGAGTAACGGCAAAATTTTGAAAATTGTCCCGCCCGGGAGCCAAACAGGTGGGAGAGACGCGGAAACTGCATAATATGAAATAGTGGTCACAGGGCTTTCTAAACGATATGGCCCATGACGGGTGTCAGCATAATCTAGAAAACTGCCTCCCACTGTGAGGGCAAAGGGGGGAGGGCTGCGGGAGGTGCATAAAATGAATAAATGATCACAGGCCTTTCCAATGATATGTCATACGAGGGCTGTCGGAAAAATTTAGAAAAGTATCCACCGGGGGCAAAGTGGAGGAGGGGCACGAGATATGCATAATATAAATGGTCACAGGTCTTTGCAACGATAAGTCTCATGAGGCGTGTTGGCTAAATTTAGAAAAGTGCTTCCCATTGGGTGGGAAATTGTGTCTGGGGTGCGGGAGGCGCATAACATGAATAAGTGGTCACAGGTCTTCCAAACTATGATGTCTGGATAGCATTTCTTTAGCCAGTGCTGGCGCCCCTTTGGTTATGTGACTCACGTGACGTGCGAGCGTAGGAGTGAAGGGAAGGAGATTTCCTTTTTAGAGAGTGAAGGGTGGAGGTTTTTAAGTCGTGCATGTGTGTAATTCATATACTTCGTGTGAGTATTATCGTCTTGTCCTCACCGAATATCTGTACTGTCCTTCTGCATTTTTATAAATAAACTTAGTTTTGTGTTAAAAAGAACTAGTGATCTATGATCTAGGAGTATACATCTGATATCAAAGAGGGGAACCAGTATTAGACAAATGATATATCATAAGAGGGATGTCAACAAAATTCAGAAAGTGCCGCCCGGGGAAAAGTGCAGAAGACGCACGGAAGATGCATAATATGTATAAGAGGTCACAGGGCTTTCCAAAGATATATCACGTAAGGGGTGTCGGTAAAAGTTAGAAAAGTGGCTCAGGGGAGCAAACTGGGAGGGAGCGGCGCGGAAGGTTTTTGGGTGTCACACTGCCTTTCCAACTATATATCACATGAGGGGTGGCGGCAAAAGATATAAAAGTGCCCCACCTCTTTGAAATTTGTATATAGTATTATAAAAGTATTTTTTTTGGTCTTCGTAAAAAAATCGGATCTAAAATTATGAAAATTCTACGATCTCGAAAAAAATGAAAAATGCCCTCTTGGAGGGGTGGCGAATAGGGGGAGGTGAGAAGAAAGGGTCACAATATGAAAGAGTGGTCCGAGGACTTTTCGATGATATATCACGTGACAGATACGAAACAAGTTTAAAAATTGCCACACCGTGGTCCTGTCTTTTGTTCCCGGAATTCACGCACCCCTTTCTTTTAAATTCTTATGTTTATTAAATAATATTTATGGAAGGGATCCGTCAAAAAACCGCATTTTAAACGATATTTATTGTAGAAAACGTCATTAAAAAAATTATTGGCTCCTCCCCGAGTTATCGAATTTTTTTGTGTATGTTATAAATATAACTGTATTTGTAAAATATAATGCCAGTTTAAGAGAATGACGAGTTATTGAGGTATAATGAATAATTAAAATGAATTATTTCCGTTTTATTTTATAAATTCCTTAATTAATGAGTATAATGAGCTATCGAGAGTCTAAGACTTAAACTAGTGATGGGCGATAACGAGATGTTTTTCTCGATTTTCTCGATTGTATGGACATCTCGATATTTTTCGATTGTGTAAATTTTTTCTCGATGACTCCAGTTTAGTGATGGGCGATTTCGATTTTTTAATCGATTTAATCGATACTATGGCCAACTCGATTTAATCGATACTATAAATGTTTTAATCGATGTCTCTAAAGGTCATATCATTTTCATTTTCCTTCAAGAATTTAAGGTCAAGTAGTTGGATGTCCAATCCAAAAACTTTCTTCTGTCTCATAAATGTTAAAACTTCAAAATTCGCTATCACAGTGTCAAATTTAAATAACCTATACCCATCATGACGATCCAAAAGTATAGGTTCGTTGAAATACGTGTAGTTAAAAAATATATATAAGAATCCCATTTTCCTAACAAATCATTGAATTTCGGCCCACACCCTCTTAGATGTCCGCAACGGAAAATCCCAGTTCAAAGGGCATAAAAGAGACACCTGCAATGGCGGATCTAAGGGGGGGGGGGCGAGGGGGCGATCGCCCCCCCCCCCCTTGAGCGGATAAAGTGTTTGCAAAACGGCATTATGCATCCTCACAGGAAATGACTTGGGGTGAAGCTCGAGCCCGGCGCGACCCGAACCGGGTCGCGCCATTTTAAAACCACGAGACTCGGCCTGGGTAAGGTCTTTTCTCTTTTAGAGCCGGGTCGTGCCCTGATCTTAAAATTTTTCTGCAAATTCGGGTCGGGCCAGACTTCTTTTTCTTCCAGGTCGAGCCTGACCTGGACTTCATTCTTCCTAGAGGTCTGCACTGGCCAAAATTTCCAGGTCGTGACTCGGCCCGGGATAAAAGCTAAACGTTCGGTCCATTTCAGCCCGTATGATAAGCAGTATTGGTCAGACCGCGAACCGTGCGCTTCTCTAAATTCTTCTCTCCGAGCCCAATTTGGTTTGTCATTTTACTAATTTGTTATTCGTAAAAATTATATTTATGTTGTACATTTGTTTAGCGAAATCTTTAAAAATTTAATTTGACTTAATAAGTTACAGAGATGCATTTTCTTAAAATCTACTTTTTTTCTTTGTAGAGCTTTAAAATTGTGATTTTCTTTTATTATACGTTTCTTTCATTCTAAACTGATTTTCTTACTGGATTTTCATTTGAATGTAATTTGTCTAATGATTTTTATGTAGCGTTTATGTACATAATTGCCTAAATAGTCACTAATATAAATGTTTTTCTGTATTCATGAATTTCGAACAAAATCTGAAATAAAATATGAGCATAAGTAAGCGCACTTTTTGAATTAATTTTAATTACAAAATGCAGGCTGGGCTGGAGTCGATTTTTTACCTTTTATACCGGGCCGGGCCAATAATTTTTTTATGCGGGTTGGACCTAGAAATTTCAACCCAGGTAAATCTCTAACTGACATATCGAAGCCAGCTTTAATTATTTTTTTAAATGCTTCTTTCAGCCACCATCCCATAGCTACTGAATATACAGGGTGTCCTAATATGGGCTGACGGATTTTAAATACAATTCAATAACTTATAAATGACGACAGCTATTAAAAAGAAATACTTGAAGGAGGGTTATGTAAGATGTCAGGAGCAATTCTGTTCCTAATTTTCCGAAATTTTAACCCTCTCGCTGCGCATCCCCCGATTTCCACGGGCAACGTAAAAGTGGCAAAATTTGCGCAACCCGCAATTTCCGAAGCAAAATTTTTTTATGATATAATTTTATTTAAAAGAGAAACTCTTTCAAAAAGATTTTGGACATATTCGAACTCTAAAATATATGCAGATTTGAAATATGTAATAAACTAAATGCGCATTACATTCATATAAATAAATAAATAAATAAATAAATAAATAAATATTTATATATACGCAGCGAGAGGGTTAAGACATTCGGTTCCAAAAAAAAAAAAAAAAAAAATCATCAATCCGAAAATTCGGACATAAAAATAATCGCAAATTTTGACAAATGGCCGCCTTAAAAATTCTATTTCGTCAATCGTTCGGAGAAAATAACTTAAATTTCGCCAAAGAATCGCAGGAAAAATGTTAATTTGGTAAAAGGGCCACGGAAAAAACGCGAATTTATCTTCAAATGATCACGGAAAATGCGAATTTCTTGAAAAGATCGCGGAGCGAACACGAATTTTGTAAAAAAAAAAAAAAAAAAAAAAAAAAAAAAAAATTTCATTAAAGGATCGCGAAAAAATTCAAATTTTATCAAAGAATCGCGAATTACATCAAAGGGTCGCGAAAGAATCGAGAATTTCGTCAAAGGGTCGCGCAAAAAATTCCCATTTCGTCAAAAGATCGCGGAGAAAACGCGAATTTCTTCAAAGAATCGCGGAAAAAAAGCGAATTTACCCAATGAATCGCTTAAAACACAAGATTTTCGTCAAAGGATTGCGAAAAAAACGAGAATTTTATCAAAGGGTCGTGAGGGAAAAATGCGAATTTTATCAAAGGTCTACAGAGTTACACTAATTTCGTCAAAAGGTTGCGGAACAAACGTATATCTCGTCAAAGAGCAATGGAAGAAATGCGAATTTCATCAAACGGCTACGGAAAAACGCGAATTTTATCAAAGGGCTGCGAAAACATGCAAATTTCGCCAAAGAGTGGCGGAAGAAATGCGAATTTTATCAAAGAGTCGTGGAAAAAATACACTGTCTCTTTAGAAAACAGCACACATACATACAACTATGTTTATTATTATAGGTATAGTTTTTAATCTGAAATAATGTACTGAAGTAACTTTTGAAGAAAACGTGTTAACCCAAACCCAATTTGCAGGAATCTACAATCAGGCTGACATCGACCCGAAACGAAAACAGCTAAAACGACTTGCAACAAAAATAATTAGTGCCAGGAGGGAATCCCCCCCCCCCCCCTCTGCTGCAACATTTCAGAAAATTTGCTTTGAATTTCAGATTTTTTTTTTTACTGAGAATCTGCGATTCTTAATTTTAGTTTAAAATAGCAACGACAGATGGCGCGGCAAACAATAGACGTTAAATCGGGCACCGATTTACTGTATGCTATTGTAAAGCAAACTCAAGAATCACAGTGAAAAATCTCCTGACATCTTACATAATCCTCCTGCAAGATTTTTACTTTCTTCTATCTTTACAAGAAGGAAGTATTGGATTCATGAAAATTTTCGAATTCCGGTTTTCGACGGATTTACACGTTTTAGGGGTCAGAGATTCCAAAAAACATGTTTTTACAAAATGTCTGTCTGTGACTCTGTGAGTCTGTCTGTGTGTGTATGTGACACAAATTTTGTGGGCGCTCTATCTCAAGAACTAATGCACGGAATTTAATAAAAATTCATATTCAGTGAGTCCCTAATACAAATTGATGCTGATTAGTTTTTGGTGTAAATCGCTCAACAGGTGGCGCTGCTATGCTGCATTTTTCACGATTTTCGCAATACCTCTATCTCAAGAACTAATGCACGGATTTTGATCAAACTTCAGATTTAGTTAGTCCTTGATATGAATTGATGTTGATTACGTTTTGGTGTAAATCGCCCAACAGGTGGCACTGTTATGATGAATTTTGTAGGATTTACACGATTTCCCCAATAGCTCTATCTTAAGAACTAACGCACGGATTTTCATCAAACTTCCGATTCAGTTAGTCCTTGATATGACTTGCTACTGATTATGTGTTGGTGTAAATCGCCCAGCAGGTGGCGCTTCTGTGCTGCCTTTTTCACGATTGCCTCAATAGCTCTATCTATAGAACTAATGGACGAATTTTCATCTAACTTCAGATTTAGTTGTATGTTGACACAAGTTGTTGTTAATTAGGTTTTGGTGTTAATCACCCAATAGGTGGCGCTGCTATGCAGGAATTTTCACGATTTTTGCTATACCTCTATCTCAAAAACTAATGCACGGATTTTCTCCAAACTTCAGATTCTGTCAGACGCTGACATAAATTGTTGCTGATTAGGATTTGGTATAAATCATCTAATAGACGGCGCTGCTAGGCAACATTTTGCTGGATTTAGACGATTTCAGCGATAGTCATATCTCAAGAACTAATGCACGGAATTTCATATCTTTAGAATCCTCATGAGATGCATAGATTGCCATTTAATTTTGGCAGTGTGATAGCGAATTTTGAAGTATTAACATGTATGAGATAGAAGAAACTTTTGGGATTGGTACATCCGACTAGTTTAAATTGCTGTTACCATTTGCAAGTTACAGAATTTTAAAATCAGTCCATTTCAGGACACCAGGTATATTTTTTAATAAGTTTCAAAGCATTATCTGCTGAATTACAACTGATCTTAGATATAAAGAGACGAGCTGTTTTATACAAATTAGTATTTTTTACATACCATAATTTCCGGTGTATAGCCCGCAGATCAAACAATCGTGTTTCGACCCAGAAAATTTTAAAAATAAAATGTAACGTTTTAGATCACGTTAAATATTGGTCTTCGAATTTCGAATACTGAATAAAATTTCTGGGTCCAAACTGAATTGTTTGATCTGCGGGCTATACACCGGAAATTACGGTAATCCTAGAGATTAAAAAGACTTATTAAATAATTGTTTGGGTGTGCCCGTTATGGAGCTTTTACTGTATGTAGTTTTTATCTTAAAATATATTTAGACTTTCTTTTCAAAATTAGGGTCGGTCCGAACCCTTCTCGCAAGAGTAAAAACCCAACCCGAAACTGACCCAAACCCGAAATAATATATGTCAATCTGCCCAAACCCAACGCGCTAGGCGCACTTAAAAAGTAGAAGTGCTCCTGACCCGCTGCAGAAAAGTAGAAGTCAACCGGACCCAAACACAATTCACAGCAAAAAAAAATGTTAACCCGACCAGCAGAAAAAAATAGAAGTCAACCGGACCCAAACCCGACCCACAGGAAAAAGTAAAAGTAACACGACCCGCAGTGAAAAAGATTGGATTCTCCAAATTTCCAAAATCGCCCCCCCCCCCCTTGAGGACTCTCCAGATCCGCCCTTGGACACCTGTTGGGTAGTATACAACCAAGCCTAATAAGGATCTATTTATACGACAGTGTAACAGAATATGAAGTTTGATTAAATTCCGTGCATTAGTTTTGAGATATGGCTATCATGAATATCATGAAAAAAGCAGCATAGCAACGCAGCCTATTACATGATTAACACGAAAGACTCAGAAACAACTTACGTCAATGACTAGCAGAATATTAAGTTTGATGAAATTCCGTTCATTACTTCTTGAGATGTTATCGCAAACATTGTGTAAACCCTGAAAAACAGTGTTGAATTCAGGGGCTGGTACGGGTGGACCCCCCCCCTCCCCGGAACATTGAAATGTCCCCTAGGGAGATTTGAGATTTTATGCTTAATGGACGAAAGTCCAATCCCCCTCCCCCCTCGTAACTCTAGAATGTTCCTCGCCAGAACCATAGAAATCCCACCCCCCGGAGAAAAATATCTGAATTCAACACTGTTGATAAAAGCAGCATGGCAGCACAATTTGTTATATCATTTACACAAAAACCTAATCATGGATAACTTATGGCATTGTCTAACAGAATATTAAGTTTGATGAAATTTCGTTCATTAGTTCTTGAGATATTATCCCTAAAATTGTTTAAATTCCGAAAAACGTGTTGAATTCAGGGGGTGGCCCGGGGGGGGGGTGACATTCCTCCCCCCGCAACAAAGCATAAAATCTCAAACTTTCTGGGGGGCATTTGAGTGTTTCGGGGGGAGGAGAATGTCACCGCCCCGGGCCACCCCCTGAATTCAATACGTTTTTGTACATTAAAAATTGATGAAATTTCGTTCATTAGTTCTTGAGATATTATCCCTAAAATTATTTAAATCCTGAAAAACGTGTTGAATTCAGGGGATGGCCCGGGAGGGTAACATCCCCCCCTCCCCGCAACATTCAAATGCCCCCCCAGAAAGTTTGAGATTTTATGCTTTTTGTACATTAAAATGTAAAAAAGTCCAATCCCCTCCCCCTCTGAACTGATTTTCCCGGAGAAAAATGTCTGAATTCAACTCTGCTGATAAAATCAGCATAGCAACGCCCCCTGTTGGGCGATTTACACCGAAATCTAATAAGCAGCAATTTATGCCAACGTCTAACTGAATGTGGTTTTATGAAAATCCCGGTATTAGTTCTTGAGATAGAGCTATTGCGAAAATCGGTAAAAATGCAGCATAGCAGCGCCACCTGCCGGTAGATTTACATCAAAACCTAATCCTCAACAACTTATGTCAACGTCAAACTGAATCTGAAGTTTGGTGAATATTCGTGCATTAGTTCTTGAGATAGCAATCTTGCGGAAATCATGAAAAATGCAGCATAGCAGCGCCACCTGTTGAGCGATTTTCACCAAAAAGTAATCAGCACCAATTTATATGAAGGTCTAACTGAATCTAAAGTTTCAACAGATTCCATGCATTAGTTCTTGAAATAGACCGCTCACAATTTTTTTGTCAGAGACAAACAAATAGACAGACTGACAGACAAAAAATTTATAAAAATAGTCAAATCGTATTCCAGGCAAGAAGTTTTAAAACTATAAATCCTTAGAAACCGGAAGTCGAAAATTTTCACGAAAACAACACTTTATTTTTCTAAAGACAAAAAAAAAGCAAGAAAAGATGAACGCATCGATTCTGCCCTTGGATCAGAAACGGTGAATCGATTCAGTTCAGATTCGATGCCGATGTCGATCTTCAGATGCGATCTTCAGAATCGTTATTTTTTTGATTTACTTCAATTCTTTAGATGCAATGTCGAATCGTTATATTTTAATTTACTTCAATTCTTTAGATGCAATGTCGAATCGCTATGTTTTGATTTACTTCAATTCAAATCGCATCACGGTCGATCCACGATTCGGGTTGAATCAATTCTTCCAATTTTGCTGTTTTAGTGCCAGAATTGCTGTAAAATTTTGTATAAGAGCCTTTTTTTACTTTCTAGGTTAAATCAGTGTTGAATGCAGGTATTTTTCTCAGGGAGGGATTTATGCGACTCCGGTCGGGATTGAGGGGGGGGGGGGATTTCAGAGTTCCGTAATGGGGGGGGGTGCACATTTGTCCATTAAAAAGCATAAAATCTCAAAACTTACGGGAGGGACATTTCAATGTCCCGGGAGGGATGTCCTCCCGGGCTACCCCCTGAATTCAACACTATGTTAAATCGTTATACTTTTGTTTAGAAGCCTAGTTATTCAGGTTACTAGTTTATTATATTGTATTTTTCAAGTTCGTCCCTTCTAATCTCTCCACCCCCCTCTCACCTTTTCCTCGCTAATCTTAATTTACAGGGCCGTTCAAAATTTGCATGCAATTTTTAAAATGTCCAATTCTTGTTCTATTTTATTATAAAGCCACATTTTGAAACCTTGACCAAAGATACTTTTGAGGTCGCCCCTCCGACCGTTTGGGGCTTACCTGCTCCCTCGGGGGGGGGGGGATATTTTTTGTTTCTTTCAAACCATATCGTATAACATATCGTTGGAAAGCTTTTAATGCGATCTTTTATTTTCTGTCTCTAGCTTTCCTTCTTTTTGGTAAGGATCAATCGTGCTCCAACTTTTTTATTGATATTTTTGACAGTAATTTCAAAGGAATATATATTTATTCTTTCGGATTTACTGTTTTAAAGGCAGAATTGCTGTCAAATTTCGCATAAGAGCCTTTTTCTTTCTAGGTTAAATTGTTATATTTTTAGTTTAGGAGCCAAGTTATTTGGGTTACTAGTTTATTAAGCTGTACTTTTCCAGTTCATCACCAATACATTCCCCCCCCCCCCATCCCAATTTTCTTAATTATGGTCCAATTTCAATGGAACCTTTTTTGACATTCTTCCCGAGTCATTTGTTTACCAACTAAACACTGATATTATATCTGCAGCTCTTGGTGAGCACTATTTATGAATGGTAATAACAAATTTCGTCTCTTTTCCATTTTAAACTTATCATTCTTGGTTTAAAGCCACGTGACTCAAGGTTCTCGTTAGTTAAGCGGTATTTCACAAGTTTGTCAAAGTGTTTGTGTAAGTTGTATTATAAAAATTTCAGTCGTTTACAACCAAACTTACTGATTTATGATACTTTGAATTTTATGAAATTTCGGAGCTTTCCGAAACTAAAGGATGCCCTGTATGTTATTAATTTTTTTCAAGGGTGTTGGTATGAAAATACGTGCTAAAATGCTTTAAAACCTTTTTATTTTCAAATAATATATTTAACAATTTAAACAAAGTGATTCCCGAGAATTTTGTACTGTTTTAAAAGGGGACCACATCTTGGAATGTAAGGGGCGTAAAAATTCGAAACTTGGACAGGGCGATGCAAAAAAAAAAAAAAAAAAAAAAAAAAAAAAATCTCCTTTCAGAAATTCGAAAAAATATTATCTTAATTACAAGCTGAAATATTAATTATTATTTCACTAATTGGTTTATTTCTATTAAATGCTTTTTTTTAAAGGCAGTCACGTGATTTTTTATAGCAGCATTAACGTATTCTACCGTTTAGCGTGCGGTTTTTTGACGGCGGGCTGAGATAATTACTACCTTTTCAATATCAAAAATTTTATAAGTGTTCATACCACTATTTTCGAATAGTAATTTCACAAATATCTTGAATTCTTGCTAAAGACTACCACCCCCTAGACTAAGGTATCTTCGGATAGGCTGTATAAAGGAGTTTCGTTTAGATACACTTTTGTTTTGAATAGATTGCGCTCCTTGGTGGTGGAATATAGAACTAACAGACCGCGATTTCATTTAAAGTAGAAAATCTAACAAGGCGATCTGTTCGAAACTTTAAGATAGTTTATAACACATAAGAAAAAGTTTAAAAAAGAATGGTGCGAAAATTTCGGGAGGAGGGGGGGTGGGGGGAAGGCCGCTAGAATTTTTTTTAAACCTTAGCGTTCCTTACAGTTTTAGGTGGGGTTTTTTGACGGAGTCCTGAGATAAATGCTACTTATTAAATATAAAAAAGTCAAAAGTTTAGTTACCACTATTTCCGAATAATAATTTCGGCAAATAGCTTAAATTTTTGATCAAGATTGCCACACTCTTGAGTAATATATCTACTGATAGGTTGTTTAACGGAGTTTCATTCATTGTTTTGTTAGGAATAGAGTGCGCACCCTGGTGGTGGAATCTGGAACTAACATAACGCGATTTTGTTAAAATTAGGAAATCTAACAATGCGATCTGTTTTAAACTTTAAGATTGTTTATAACACATGATAAAAAATTATAAAAAAGAATGGCGCGTCACATTTCGGGGGGGGGGGATAGAGGGGAGGGGCAGAACAAAATTAGAAAATATAACAGGGCGATTTGTTTGAAATTTTAAGATAGTTTATAACACATAATAAAAAAATTTTAAATGCTGAATGTCAAAAATTGGGGGGGGGGTGAGGTGAGCGCGTTTTTCCGACCCGGTGGGCAAAGCGGGGGGGGGGGGGTACACCTATACGGTGCTGTAGGCAGCGGGAACCCGGTTCGCGGTTCGTTCGCTTTGAGATTTCATATGGGGGGAACCCGCTAGTTACTAGCTATAATGTTAAAGATTTCCAAGCAATATACATGTACGTCCACCATCCTTCTAAGACAGTAAAATTAATTGATTTTTATTTCTTCTGAGAAAACTAAATTTTCACGTCTTGCAGCGACGATTTTTTTTTTTTTTTTTTTTTTTTTTATAAAAGAACTTTAATAAACTTTGCTAGTTACATTATTAAACTCAAATTGTAAGAATACTAAATCGGTTCTTATGGCAACGTGAATTATGTACCTGAAAATTTAAATTTTAATTCAGGCTGGAAGAAAATCACAGTGATTTACATATGATTATGATACAGGGACAGTCAAAAGTTTTCCGTTACATTACGGTCAATGGAAAAAATTATTTCAAGTGCATTTTAAGGATGTTACAGACTTTCGAACAGAATGAAATTGATATGCACTTATGAAGTGCACTGTTATAGTACGAGCGCACCACATTTGCCACGTTTGACGCGCAATTTCCAACTTGTATTTAACCGAGACCTTTCTTAAAAAATAAATTTAAATAAAATCTAAATTACAATATTAGTAAAATTACATCTTAAAACTAATAATTTAAAAGTTAAAAACTTTATTATTTGAGATTTGACTCAAAGGTCTGTAATAGCTTACGACTGGGCCCCTAACTTTGTCTACCCTTTAAATGTGAGGTATGGGAGGTGGTCGCTACGGCTCTGCTGATTCGCTAAGTTTTGAAATTAATATTTTTGAGCTTATCTGTGCGAATCTGTGACTATCGAAATATCGATTCAAGTATCGATTCTAGAATTTGGGAATCGATTCTTATTGTGATCGATTCAGTTTTATACGATGTCGATTTTAATCGATTCCTGAATTTTCCAGAATCGCCCATCACTACTCCAGTTTGCCAATTGCTTTTATACATCATATATTATATATTATATACGTCATACATTTATCAAGAATCGTCTACGGGTGAACTGGAATGAGTCGGCGTTAATAAAGACTAGGTGACTTCGCCCGCTAGTGGGCCCCTCCTTTAATCGGGGCCCCTAAGTTATACGTAATCTTGTAATATGAAATCACGAACAGGTTACCCGCTATATACGACACCGTATAGCAGGCGTGGTGTGCACGCAGTACAAAATCTTGTAAAAAAATATAATCTCGAAATGAACGAACCTCGGACCAGATCTCTTGGGGGAGGGGGTCAGAGTGAGCGGAGGGACACAGAGCTGCATAATATGAATAAGTCGTCACAGGTCTTTAGGCCTTTCGAACCATATGTCACATGAGTGGTCCTTCCCGTGGGGGCAAAGAGGGGGGAGGGGTGCGGGAGGTGGATAACATGAGTGAGTGGTCATAAGCCTTTCCAACAATATGCCACATGAGGGGTCTCGGCTAAATTTAGAAAAGTGTCCCCCATGGGGGAAAAGTGGGGGCGGTCACCGGAAGTGCAGAACATCAATAAGTAGTCACAGACCTTTCCAACAATATCTCACATGTGGGGTCTTGGCTAAATTTGAAAAGTGTCTTCCGGGGGACAAAGTGGGGGGACGGACACCGGAGCAGCATAACATCAATAAGTAGTCACAGACCTTTCCAACGATATCTCACTTGTGAGATCTTGGCTATATTTTTGGAAAAGTGTCTCCCGGGGGGGAAAGTGGTGGGACGGACACCGGAGGAGCATAACATCAATAAGTAGTCACAGACCTTTCCAACGATATCTCACATGATGGGTCTCTTCTGTGTTCCCCGGGGGGCAAAGTGGGGGGACTGTCACCGGAGGTGCATAACATCAATAAGTAGTCACAGACCTTTCCAACAATATCTCACATGAGAAGTCTTGGCTAAATTTTGAAAAGTGCCTCCCGGGGGGGGCAAGTGGGGGGGACGAACACCGTAGGTGCATAACATAACATCAATAAGTAATTACAGACCTTTCCAAAGATATCTCACATGAGGGGTCTTGGCTAAATTGGAAAAAGTGTTCTTCGCGGGGGGGTGCAAAGTGGGGGGGGGGCTGTCACCGGAGGTGCACAACATCAATAAGTAGTCCCAGACCTTTCCAACGATATCTCACATGAGGGGTCTTGGCTAAATTTGGGAAAAGTTCCCCCCGGGGGGATGGCAAAGTGGTTGGGATGGACACCATAGGTGCATAACATCAATGAGTAGTCACAGACCTTTCCAACGATATCTCACATGAAGGGTCTTTGCTAAATTTGGAAAAATGTCCCCCGGGGGGCAAAGTGGGGGGACGGCCACCGGAAGTGCATAGCATCAATAAGTAGTCACAAACCTTTCCAACGATATGTCACATGAGGGGTCTTGGCTAAATTTAGAAAAATGTCCTGAAATTTCATATAATATAAATAATATTTATCGGAGGGCTCCATAAAAAAAATCCGATCTAAAATGATAAAAACGGAAAAACTACCCCCCGCAGTGGGAGCCAAATTGGGGAGGGGAGGAAGAAAGTCTCATAATATGAAAGAGTCATTCGAGAGCTTTCCGATAACATATCACATGACCGGTCCAAAAAAAGTTTGAAAATTGCTCCCCCTCCCCCACCCCCTTGGGCCCACTCTTTCGCCCCGGAATTTACGCAGCCCCCACTTTAACATTTTTATGTTCAATAAATAATATTTACTGAAAGACATCTAAAATGATATTTAAATTTATTATAGAAATCGGCTACGGTTTTAAAAATTTGTTCGCCCCCACCCCACCCCCTGAATTTCACCTTCGGGGGAAGAAAGGTTCATAATATGATGCTTTTCGATAATATGTCACAGGAAGAGTTCGGTAATTTTTTTTAAATTGGGCCCCGCCCACTCTCACGTCCTCGGAATTCATCCGACCCATCTTCCTCTTTGAAATCTTTATATTTAATAAATAATATTTATCAGAGGGCTCCGGGTATGTGACAGCTTGGCAGGGCTAAAATAAGAAAAACATTGAAAATTAAAGCTTCATTTCACAGATCATTGTTATGCTTATTTCTCTGTCCAGCTCACCCCTCGATATCTCATCTCGGCCCTTCTTGGCCGAGCGTGAAATGACAATCATCGAGAGTAACATTTCGAGGAAGGACGAAAACGGATTTCTCATTCTCGACAATGTCATATGAAATGTTGAACAGAGACCGAGAGCGAGAAACGAGAATGGCAATGGGAAGCGATGAGTTACAATCGGTGAGATATCTCGAAGCAAGCGAGAGGTTTGCCCTCGAGAGAGTTCTCTCCTCGAGGTAAACGAGGAGAGAAGAGCAGCAGAAAATGTATCTCGAAGTGCGATAGAGAGGGCGAGAGAAAGGAAGCTTTCAGAAGAGCCAAACTTACCGCGCTTCTGGTGTAAGTCATGATTTTCCAACGGAGTACATATTCTTTTACGTTTGCTTTTGTTATTAACCGATATTGGTTAGGAGGCATAGTGGTTTAAGTTATCAGTTCGGGTTTCAGTTGTTGATATAGAAGTTTTCTAGTGAATTTGGCGGCGCCAGTTTGTCTTTGATTTTCAATGTTTCTCTTATTTTAGCCCTCCTAAGCTGTCTCATATCTCTTAATATTAGAATGCTATTGTTAAAACAAAACTGCACTGCAATTATGTGTTTTCAAGATTTTAAGTGTCGCCTCAGGAAAGAGGATTTTTCAAAATTATGTTACCCCACTCATGTAACATATTAAAATAAGGGTAATCTCATAACCTTTCTAAATCTACCTTCCTTTTGCCAATCCACCGTTAATTTTAGGCACCTGGGCTTAAAATGCTCTAAAGGAATATACTTAGCAGCGGTTTTTTTCGTACTGTGGAACGGTATCTTGCACTCATAGGAAAATTATAAGACTAACATCAAATTGTGTCTAAAATCGAATAAAAAATATGGACATATGTTTCTTAATTTTAACTCCCTTCTTCGCCTCAAGAGGGCGCTTTAAAGTTTTGTTTCTTCAAACGTTTAGTATACTGTTTGTCCAAAAATTATAAAATTCACAAAATAAAGTCTTTTCACTCTTCCCTATCTTCTGGTATCAATTTTATTTTTACTACCATCAGGGGACGCCGCCCAGTGAAACATTTTACTTTTAGCCTCAGGCTATTGGTATTTTTCATCTGTTTTTCATAATGTTTTGTCTCATTGTTTTTCTTCATTGTAGATACTATTCTCTAAGTTCTTGACCCATTCTGACTACTTGGGCACTCATTCTGGACCAGCTGTGGCCCATCGGGCCCCTCTTCATTTGTCTGGCTCTAATCACACGCTTCACTTGCCCTTTTACCATTTTTCTTTTCTTCAATTTTTTTCTTATTCAATGGTTTAGTTTTTTTTTATCATTCTCAACTTCCCCTAGTCCTCTCTTACATGAAGTTAACTTTCATCCTTGGTCTGCCCTGACAGTTTGGGGCCTACTGCCCCCCTTTTTTTGGGGGGGGGGCGTTTCTTCTACCTTTTCCAGACCCATCATCTAATACCACGTTGGTAAGGATTGGAAAATTAAAATTATCCAAAATACCAAAAATGAAGTCCATTGATGTTTTATTTTAGTTATAGAATTCCCTATTAGCGGATATATTTGTCTGTTTACTTTTCTATTTTTCGATAACACTCCTTTGTTTTCGATAAACGGAGAAATTCAACAGCATTAGACACACTTTAGACATTTGGGGAACTTTCACTTGTATCAAACCTTCTGCCTTTATCGAAAAGAAGAAAATGCTAATCGATTTTAGCTAATGCGCCTAAAATAAAAAAAATGAGCTAGTAAATGTGTTAGAAACTAGCTACTTTGGATTTTGATACAGACTTGAAGAGTCATGTTGGAATCCCTAGGCACTGGAAAACAATTTCCGTGTTAGACAGGTTCCCTCTTAGCAGTTATATTTGTCTGGTTGTCCTTATGTTTCTCGATAAACGGTGAAATTCCACAGCATTAGACACACTTTAGACATTTAGGGAACTTTAACTTACATCAAACCTTCTGCCTTTATCGAAAAGAAGAAAATGCTAATCGATTCTAGCTAATGCGCCTAAAATAAAAAATGAGCTAGTAAATGTGTCAGAAACTAGCTACTTTGGATTTCGATACAGACTTGAAGAATCATGTTGGAATCGCTAGGCACTGGAAAACAATTTCCGTGTTAGGCAGGTTCCCTCTCAGTAGTTATATATGTCTGGTTATCCTTACGTTTTTCGATAAAGCTGTCTTGTTTTCGATAAACGGAGAAATTCCACAGCATTTGATACACTTTAGACATTTAGGGAACTTTAATTTGTATCAAACCTTCTGCCTTTATCGAAAAGAAGAAAATGCTAATCGATTCTAGATAATGTGTCTAAATAAAAAATGAGTTTTTAAATGTGTCATAAATTAGCTACTTTGGATTTCGATACAGACTTAAAGAGTCATGTTGGAATCGCTAGGTACTGGAAAACAGTTTCCGTGTTAGGCAGGTTCCCTCTTGGATGGTATTTTTATCTTACTATCCTTACGTTTTTCGAAAGAAACTTTTGTTTTCGATCAATGGAGAAATTCCACAGTATATGACATTTAGGGGAACTTTAAACTGTATCAAACTTTTTGGAGTTATCTAAACAGTAGAAAGGTTATTTGATCCATCAAATGCGCCATAGTTACGCGATTTGGACATTGCAGTTTCATAAAGAAGAAAGGGGAATTTATTCCAATGCAAAGAAAATCATTTTAAAATACTGAAATTCATATGAGATATCTTTATAAATTTCTTCCATAAGATTAGCATTAGCGAGCAGGTCTTTTCAATTGACTGAAGTAACCCCTTAAGCCTAAATCAGGAGAAAATAATTACGATAGCAGAATTATCGAGCAAACCCTATCACTACTATGAAAATTTCGGCCAGAATAATAGCTAAGTTTTCCAACAATTGTTTTTAGCTCTCTCGTTATAATCGATTGTAAAACATCTCGATTGTTGATTCTAGGAATTAATCGATGGCTGTATCGATTGTGATTTTTTACGATGACGATTTTTCTCGATTGTCGAATTTTCAAGAATCGCCCATCACTAACTTAAACATAAGTAAACAATATTTATCGGAGGGATCCATCTAAAAACCGCATTTCAAACAATATTTTTTGTAGAAAAAGTTATTTTTGTATATAATTTTGTTCGAATGAACAAAAGAATATTACGAATGTTAGTTATTGATGTTTAATTGAAAAGCTTTATAGAATAACAGTGATTGAAGAAAAAAATTACTTTATGAGGGTGACGAAATTTCGATGTTTAAGTGTATATCATAAACAAAAACGCTGAAACAATATAAAAGCTGATTTATGATGATGACGAGTTACTGAGGTTTAAATGTTGATGTAAGACCGAGTCTTCTAAATTCTTTTGGCAAAATGTACGTGTCAGCTAAATTTCATGTCGGATAATTCCCTTATCTGGTATTTGCTCGTTGGCTAAATGTCCTGTCGGATGAATGTCCATGTCGAATAATTGCCCTCTGTTGGCTAACTGTCTAGTCGGCTAACTGTCGCTGTCGACTAACTGTCATGTCGGCTAAATATCCTGTCACCTAATTGCTGTCTGCTAAATGTCTTGTCTGCTAAATGACATTGTAGCATATAAGTATATAGGGCTATGGCAAAAAACTAGGTACATGGCCGTCCATGGATAGCAATTCTGAGGCTAATGTCAGACGGACGTCTTTTTGCACGCTTTTTTCCTTACGTATTATCCCTACACAATGCTAGCGGCATTGTGTAAGGATAAAACGGAAGGAAAAAAAGAGTGCAAAAAGACGTCCGTCTGACATTAGCCTTAGAAGTGTGATTTCAGTAATTTTCAGCGTATTTATTTTTGAATTAAATTTCAGCTCAGTATGTGGCGTGTATAAAAATTTATAAGGAACGTACAGGGCTTCACAAAACAATTGAAGTACGTTTCCGTCTATTGTTAGGAATTAATAAATGTGTATTTTCAAACGTGTTATGTTTTTCTAACTAAACTAAAAATGTAGGAAAAGGTTCATAATCCATACTAGGCACATGGTTTTCCTTTCTTGTTTTATTTATCGTCAATAATTCATCTTCTTATGTTTTTTTATTTCTCAGTTGCAATAATCATGATTTTTTGGGTTCCGTATTTAAAAAGTAAAAACGGAATTGAGTAAAAACGGAATTAAAAACGGAAACATAAGATCACTCCTGTGTCCGTCTGTCACAGCCATTTTACTCGTAAACTATGGAACGTGGAAAGTTCAAATTGGGGATGTAATAAAGACTGTTAACCCACATATTTACAGATTATTAAACATTCACAAATATATGCGGGAAAAAACGTAGAGGGGCTAATTAGGTTATTTGAAAAAAAAATATTTCCTTTGTATATCGTGCGGGATATCCGTTAAAAGATTACGGAACGCCGAACTCAAAAATATTCCTTTTAATTTTAGGTATTATATTTTCAGAGATATCGTCGGAAATGTAGCGCAAAAAATATGCCCCCCCCCCCCCCATCTATTTCCAAATCTACTGAAACTAAAATTATGAAAAAAAAAATTGGAGGTAGTAGTGGTTAATTTAAGCCTTGCAGGAAAATTATAGCGATTATCCTAGGTCGCATAGTTTTTCATAAAAGCGCATTTTTCTGTTACACACAGATTTCTATATGCGGGCATTCAGCAAAGGTATCGAGGAGCACTAAAGGTACCTAACGTATCAAAAGTATGAAAGCATTGTTTATAATCATTTTCGAAAAAAAAATCGTCGGTAATTTGCCGAGATATTAAGACTCCTGTCCCTGCCGGCGAAGACACTCACGAGCTAATGCTAATCCTATGGAAAGGAATTTTTCTAATATCTCATTTGCATTTCGACATTTTTTTTTTTTTTTTTTTTTTTTTTTGCATTGGACAGCCGAAGTCTGTCTCTAAATCGCACCTTTTTTACTTTTTTGATTTTGGTCGCAGATATTTTTTATAAAGTTACTTTCACTTTCAAAACCGGTTCTTAAATTAAAAGTGTCATTTAAAAAAATATCTGCATCCAAAATCGAAAAAATAAAGAAAGGTGCGATGTATAGACGGATCTCGGTTATCCAATGCCTAAAAAATATTTAAAAATGTCGAAATGCAAAAGAGATATTAAAAAAATCCTTCCCCATACGATTAACATTAGCTCGTGAGTGCCTTCGCCGGCAGGGGCAGGAGCCTTAACACATAAAGACACGGGTAGTTTGGACATACATAATGGCATAGGTGGCGTACTCTATATGCCATCGGTTTCTAAATACTAGATAACAACTTTTAATGATATATTTGTGTAATGCAATACCCAGTAGCAGTATAAAAGCAGTAAAGGTCAAATTGTTAAAAACAGACCAATTTAATTAGAATTAATCGTATAAATACTATGGGATTCGCGACTAGTTTGCGTTGAGTGGATCTCTCAATACACCTCCCGTGTCTTTAAAAGTTAATTAAAAACCTATCTGGAAAAACGCGGCACGGACAAAGTCGAGTTGCATCTTTGCGACCTCCTTTCGAAGCGCGCTTAGTACAACGCCAAGTTTAAACTTTGAACAAGGATTTTCTTTCAGCTGCACTGTAAAAAGAAAAATATTACTATGTTGAATTTAGTTTTATAAAATGCCAAATGAAATTTAAATATGCAGTACTTTTATTGTCAGTACCGAATTAAGTTCATCATATGTAGATTAAGATAAGATTAAAAAAAAGAGTTATACAAAATAGCAATATTTAATTTTATTTGGGCTTCATATTTCTTTGAACTTTTGTGGTATACTCATTCATACTTTTTAAATATATACAGCTATACCCAACTCTACGTTGTATGGGTTTTTACAAAGTTTAATTACTCTTTTAAATAACACAGTTAATAATTCATATATTTATTGTACGGAACCCCCTGAGCGCGAGTAATACTCATACTTGACTGTTTATTTTATATAAAAGTTATATGCATTGGTCTGCCAAGTCGTATCTTGGTGGAAACCATCTGCAGAACATCAATTTAGTGGTTGATCTGCAGGTTTATCATTGTGTTTTCATGCACCCAAACTTCAATGTTTTCTTACATTTGGGTGCAGGAAAATACAATGATAAACCAATCGATCAAATACTAAACTCCGGTGTGCAGGCGTTTTCTATCAAGATATGACTTGGCAGACCATTTGCATTTTAATATGCTTATTAAGTTCTATATAATCCTAAAATTTCAGCCTTGAACTTGATGAGCTGATAGTCTGTGCAATTGCCACCCGTCGAACAAATCCCTTCCTGTGAAATCTTGTATCATTTTTTAGGAATCTGTGGACAGGCACAAAAACATTCTGTGTTTTTATACCTAGATAGTGTATAAAAACATTTTTTAATTCATTAGTCTCAATTTGGAGTTTTTTGTAACAAATACAGCTGTAATTTTTTTTTTTTTTTTTTATAATTGTTTGAGAAAGACTGTTTTTATTTTCTCTGAAAACTGCATGGATTTTTCATTACACTGATATGTAATTCTGATAATGAATTTCTTAGAATTCCATTTCAAAGCAAAATTTCGAACTTCTTCCAATTTTACCAAAGCATTCTTTTTCTTTATCAGAAGTCAGAGGAAATAAATTTATTTTTCTCTCCATCTTTATCTTTAGATTAAGTTATAATTTTATTTTCCCCACATTGCTGATAGAATTTTTTTTTACCTTGTCAGTTGCAAGCTCACTGTCAGATATCTCCAGAAATTCTCCATCTTCTTCCTCTATTTCCAAGTTAATAATCAGGAAGAGTTGCCGTAATATCCTTTACCAATCTATTTTTTATTTTTATTGTAAAGGATGTATTATTATATTATTACTTATTATGCATTTATATTACCACTAATTTACCAATCCTATATCGGAATTTGGTAAATTAGCAGTGCTTTTAGTTTATAGTCTCTACTTGAACTTGCCGATCAAGATTGTGTTAAGCTATCATTCGTTGTCGCTCAGAAACTGTTTTTATTAGTTTATAAATTAATTTGGTAAATTAGCAGTGGTTTAAATTTGCAGCCTCTACTTGAACTTGACGATCAAGACAATGTTAAGCTATCATTCATTGGTTCCCATAAAATGTTTTTATCAGTTTGTTAAAAATGTCCTACTGACATTTTCTATGTAAATAACGCAGTCTTTCAAAGTGACAGACTGGTTGATGACGGTATTATCCTTCTCGTATAATTCTTGAAAAGCTAATGACAAATTTACTAACTGTTGCTTTGTGAGCCTTAATTTCCTCTCTACTCATTTGATAAAACTCTGTCATTGAATAATGAATTTTAGTAAACGAAAGTGTGTGCCATTACAAATACATCATGAAATAAAAATGTTAACTAAGGCAATCTTTAACCAGGATACCAATGTAAATTGAAAGTAAAGATGGAGTGTTATTAAAATTCATAGATAAAGACCAGAGAAGAATCCGTAACCAAATTCAGATTTTTGGGACTGATGTAAAAGTTTGTTGCATATTGTTGATGGAAATTAAAGAAAATGTATTTCGTGAAAATTTCAATTCCCAGCAGTTACATAATTAGAGTTCATCTGGCTAAAGAATCGGTGTATTTTCTCAAATCTTCCAAAAAATAAAATACCTTATCCTCAAAATATTTTTAAGTGATTTAAATAAACGGTCATTCGACGAAGTAAGTTTTGGAGAATGGTACTTGGATTGAAACATTTCATCTCAATTATAATATTTTGTGTCTACAGTGGGCAAAGATACGTGTGGTCTTGTTGGAAAACATTGCCTAATTGTTGATTATTTGAAGCTGCTTCTAGCGGATTGCTTGATTTAATTCACTTAATTATAAACAGTATTTCTGCAAACTAATGCTATAGTTTCCAAGTAACATCTATTAATAAACAATTTTCTTGTCTCACTGAATGCGAAGAAAAATCTTCTGTGGGTAAGAAACTGACTTTTGCTTTGATTAAAAGGCCTCTTCGAAGTAGTCATCAATGTAGTCTAAATAAATATTAATAGTGTTATTATTCCTTATATTCCATGAATTACGAATATAATCTGAAAATAAAAACTATGCGTAAATCTGGTTTTTGAACAATGTAGAATAATGTTGTTTTAAAAATATCGACATATTCTGTAGAAATTGAGTCGGGCCAAAATTTTAGCTTCATAATACGTAATTTTTTTGTACTACTAATTGTACTGTCCGGTTCCGGGAACAAGAAATTTCCGTCCGAGGAGACCTGTACATTCAAATTTTTAGACAACAAAGGCTTAGAAACTGATACAATCAATTATGACTCGTATTCAATCATAGAGCCTCGCTTATAGAAAAAATTTCAGGCCGAAACGTGCTAGATCGAACCGTAGGTTCCGACTTCACGAGGATGAAGTAGGCATACTTCTATTAAAAATTGTTACATTTTTTTATCCTATTTAATAACTTCAGTTAATTAAGACAATAATAACATTTAAAAATAAGTGGTAGAAATTTGCTTGATTTGCCTCCGTTAGAATATTGCTTATAGATCGAATTTGGCAAGCTCAAAAGTGGAGGTTCTATTATGATTTTATGAGATATATAATTTGCAATGAAATGCTGATTTGGGTGGACTTTCTGCAGAAAATTCCTTCGTGAAAACATTTCATTTATTAACATAATCAAATTAAACCTCGTGAGTTTGGTCTCCTTATTCACCACCCCTCCTTTCTTTAGCATTTTTTGAGTTTCTCCATCTTCACTGTTTTTTTTTTTTTTTTTTTTTAATGAAGGTAGTGCAGATGGCCTTTAGTAATGTGAACTATGGTGATTTCGAGTTAAGTTAGAAAACTTAAACAATCGGCTGATTTTCGTCAATGTTTTATAACGGTGGATGAAACACGAATTCGCCATTATTCTTCAGTGATGAAAGAGCAATCTAAACAATGTGAAAGAGCAGCTGAAATTGCACCAAAGAAAGTGAAAACGGTTCCACCTGCTGGAAAAAGTTTCAGGAATTCACAAGATGTGGTGATCATAGACCACCGACAAAAAGGCAGAATCGTCACCGGACAGTGTTATTCTTCTCTACAGGACCAATTGAAGAGTGCTTATTCCGACAAAATTTCCATACCTGAGCAAAAAGAAGGTGTTCGTTCACTACAGCATTGTTCTTGCACACATGCCTGTAGTTTTCGCTACGAAAGTCAATCACCTACGCTCTGTAGTACTTCCACATGCACCGGATTTTGCTCCCAGCGATTATTTCCTCTTCCCAAGCCTGGAGAAATGGCTCGGTAGTCGGAAATTCACTTCAAAATATGGGGTTAAAGCAGACACCACCACTTCATTTCCAAAGATAGATAAGGCTTATTATACTAAAGGTAATAAAAAGTCGGAAACTCGTTGGTTTAAATTTTATAAGTTGTAAGGAACTACGTTAAAAAAATGAAATATTGTCAAAATATTTCTATTTTCTTTGTCGGGCTGATAACCTTTCGAAACACACTCGTATCGACATCAAATTTTATTTTCCCTCCAAAAAAAAAAGGCGGAGTTCATGAAAAATGGTCCTAGTTGTAATTAAAATTCGACCACCTCATGCTAAAAACATGACACTATAAAACCTGGTAAGATGGAAACATAAACAATAGATACGAAATACCGTTTTAGATTGGTTATTTGCGTCTTTGCAGATACACTTGCCAGGTATTTTTAGGGAAATAATGAACAAAGTCCGTTTAAACCAGGATTCCGTTACAGCTGCATATCAGAAAATAAATTTGTTAGCTAGTAGACTTTCCTCTCTCTTTTTCTCTCATTCTGTCCTTGATTCTCGGCAGTACTGCTGGGAGTTATCGACACTCTCTATCACAGTAGTGTTTCACTACACTTAGACTAACATTTCCTGTTTTTGCTATGATGTGCTATATACCAACTCATCGACAGGGCGTGGATTTGATCTTCAAATAGGTAGCCCCTGGAACTGCGCTGCTGTTCACTGTTCAGACATTTATAAAATGTAATATTTAACCTTACAGTCTCATTATTTTCAGATTTACATTATTATAGTTAATGATAAATTTTCGCGTTTCCTTACCGTTACAAAAAATGTCTTTCCGTTACCTTTGAGAATATACACTAGTAACGGGAAAAAAATGTAAGCGCTAATGTTAAGTCTGTGGGAGCGTTATTTTCAAATATCTTGCTTCCTTTTTAATATTTTAAAATGAATTTTTTGCATAAGATAGCTGAGAACGCTCGATAACCGGGCTAGTTTTTATTTTTTCAATTTTGGTTTCAGATATATTTTTTTTAAATTACTTTTACTTTCATAACCGGTTGGAATCCGTTCTGAAATTTAAACTATCCTAACATAAAAAAAACTATAACCAAAATCGAAAAAGTAAAAACTAGGCTGGTTGTCGATCATCCTCAGCAATCCTATGCAAAAAAATCATTCAAATATATTAAAATCAAAGCGAGAAATTTGAAAATGACGCCCCCAAGGGCTTACAATTAGCGTTTTCATTTCTTCCCGTGTCTGAAATAGGCGTGCATGCATCCAATTCTTTGAACAGGCTTGTATATTATTACATTTGAATTTTCCAAACATATCTTTCTAAATATAGTTGAACTTGAAAATAAAATTAATCAATTCACTCTCATTCTCAACAATTCTTCCTAGTTCTTTTGTGTAGTCCTATATATAGTCTATAGATTAATAAAGTATGCAGAAATTTAGTTAAAAATGTATATCATAGCTGAAAACTCACTTTCAGCAATCATCACTAATAGACAATACTCATATACATCATTGTATCCAACATCTTTTATGTGCCCCTGTAAATGAAATAAAATGTGATGCACATCATATTTTAATGTAAGCATCTTGTAGTAAACCTCAGTAACGTATATTAGTTCCATCTTGTTTAAAATCGTGAAACATAGCTACAACACATGCTGCAAGCAGTTTTTTCTGTAATAAAGATGAACTCTTTTCTGTGACCCTGTAAATGAGTGATAGATGTTTTGCAACCCCTTCAGAAAGCATTTTTTTTCACCTTATAAATTCATATCAATTTCATTATGTTGCAACAGAGAAACGTTATTAAAATACGCCGCAAACTTTTTTTCTTTATAGTCCATAATACAACGAAATCCACTTTTGAATTCCCCTGTACACGTACCTGTGCACTTCAATAAGGTGCATAAATTTTATGTTTAAAATTGTTTTACATCATTAAAATACGTCGCAAATGATTTCTCCCACATAGGCCATAATATAAAAGAAAACTTTTGAATGTCCATATAAGTGAAGTATAAATTATTATAAAATAATACGTATTACAAAATAAATTTCTAGCTAGCAGACTTTTATAAAATGCTATATTTGACCTTACATCTCATTATTTTTAGTTTTACATTATTAAAGTTAATGATAAATTTTAGCGTTTCCTTGAAGTTACAAAGAATATCTTTATGTTACCTTTGAGAATTCGCACTTGTTACGAGAACAAAATGTAAGCTCTAACGTTAAGTATATGGGAGAGTTATTTTCAAATATTTAACTTCCTTTTTAATATTTTTAAATGATTTTTTTTGCATAGGATGGCTGAGGATGATCGACAACCGGGCTAGTTTTTACCCTTTCGATTTTGGTTTCAGATATTCAAAAAAAATTACCTTTACTTTCGGAACCGAGGTGAATCTGTTCTGAAATTGAAATTAACCTAATATATATATATTAAAAATACTAGAACCAAAATCTAAAAAGTAAAAGCTTGCCTGGTTGTAGATCGTCATCAGCTATCCTATGCAAAAAACTTCATTCAATAATTTTTAAATCAAAGCGAGAAATTTTAAAATAACGCCCCCATAGACTTAACATTAACGTTTTACTTTCTTCATGTTTCTGAACTGGGCTCTTAAAAAAAGATGTGTTACACAGGACAAATTTCGTTCTGCGATTGTTAAACGTGTACTGTTCCCTTAAAAATAATAAATATTAAAGTAATGAATATTAAAAATATTTCTTCAAAGTTTTGAACAAGTTGATCTATAATTTTAAAGTTAACAATCTTTAAAACTTTCTAACTTTAAATTCTACTGATTTTTAATAATAAAAAACTTTTTCGAACTTAAAATGTTAAATTGTCGAATATTTTATACATATACAAGAATGGGAGACTTGAAACCGTGTCTCCTGGCCAGGCCACAAACATGTTCTAGCAAATTATGACTTCGTAATTTTATTATTTGTTAACTATTTTAATTTAAAAAATACTTTAAAAAGAACGCGTCTATTTTTTTTACCGTTTTACTTAATAAACTATCTATATCCCCTGGTAAATTGTAAAAGTTGTACCTCCCACTGTACCGTTCAGAAATTGTATATATACAAACGAAATGCATATTTTCCTTCGTTATTCATAGAAATTTAGAATTTGAAATATTTCATTCTTTCAAGAGTATTTTGTTGAAATAAAACAGTAATCGTAGAAAAAAATAAATGCAAGGTTTGAAATAGGAGTGATCTATTTTAACACGATACAATAATCCAATCACAATTAAATCGTTTCCATTTGCTAAAGTGTTTGGATACTAGCCAATCATATTTTTAATAGGCGTGGTTTTCGTCGTCTTGGTAGAGGCGGAGAGCATAACATTACGAGGCCGTTTTTGACACATTTTTCATCAAAATCTTTACAAATTTTGCTCAGCCTAATTGTAGTAGAACTATTGAAAGCATGTTATTGGAAAGCTTAAACTCTATATTTTCGTTGTTATTTTTAAAATTTTGATGAATTTTTCTGATATGAATGTTATAAGACTAAAAAGGACACAACACCTCGAATTTCACTGGATCCTAAATTGACAGGATCCTGAGAATTAAACTACAACGAAAATCGGAAAAGTAAAAAATATCCCGGAAACAGATAGTCCTCAGCTATCCTGTGCAAAAAAAATCATTTAAAAATCAAGCAAGATATTTGAAAATATTGCTCCCATAGACTTATTATTAGCGTTCGAACTTCAAGCCGTGACTAGTGTGGCCTCTTAAGAGCCTACACTAGTCACTCAAAAAGACCCGGATGATAATGTTAATCCTATGGGGAAGTTATTTTCAAATATCTCGCTTGAATTTTGTTACTTGCAAATGATCTTTTATGCATAGGATAGCTGAGGACGATCTAAAACCGGGCTAGTTTTTACTTTTTCGATTTTGGTTATAGTTTTTTTTACATTAGGATAGTTTCAATTTTAGAACCGGTTCATACCGGTTCCGAAAGTAAACGTTTTTTTTTTTTTTTTTTTTTTTTTTTTTTTTTTTTTTTTTTTTTTTTTTAATATGAAACCACACTTTGACCGGTTGCTGATGTTCACAGAAAGGCCCATGGCAAGCTTCCTTCGAAGTCTACCTACACTTTGTAGAAAAACATGCAGCTTAGAAGCTATTTCACATGCTTTCAGGTTAGTACCCTGAAGCAGAGCTTGAATTTCACCTCTCTTCCGTGGTCTGAGGTCCCGTTTTCTCCCATTCTTATACCAACAGCTTATTTCTTTCAAAAATTGTAACGGAAAGCTTAAACTATACCAAAATTGCCAATAAAACACTTATAAAATCCCAAAACAACAATTATACTTAACCATCATACACTAATCACAATGCATGCAGCTTGCAAACATCCCGAACACAAATAACAAATTTCGCCAATAACGACCTGTAGTTGCTTAGCAACGATGACATCAATCAAATACTGCGGGATCTTAATGCCAGTGCATTGGCATTCAGCTAAACCATCAACGTTCAATATATAAACGGAAAAGTGCCATATAATTACTAAAACTGTCTTAAAATCAACAAAAGTAGGCGAATGTACATGTTTTTTTTTTTTATTCCTATTTTTTGGAGAGGACTATATATATATATATATTTAACAATTTTTTTTTTTTTACGTGCTTTCTTTTAACACGTTCACGCCGGCGCCGATATTCGTGTTTTTCGCTGTGAGACGGCGCTCGAATTCATATTTCGCTTCATATGGCGGCACGCTACTGGCGCTTATTCAGATACTGTATATAATGCCCCGCCCCTCTCATATCTATTGAATTGAACTCGAATATAACAAGCAGAGTTGATTGTGAGTATCTGAAAGTTTGTAAAGAGTAAGCAAATTACTTAGAGACATGATTTTATTGACTACATATGTACGAATTTTATATAAAAAGTCTGCCAATCTAAAGAAATATGGACAACATGATGTAAATACATTTCTGTAAGGTAGAAGCCACGCCCTTAATGATGTTTTTCGAATGAAAATGACAATTCTCGTTTCCCGTCGTGAATGTATTAAGTTTATTATACTGAATTGTTTTTATTACTCAATTTTCGAATATTCAAGTGTGACCCACCTGTAGTGCATGCCGTCTATTGTGTAGTCGAGTGTGACCCACCTGTGGTACACGCCTTCTATGGAACAATACAGTGTGGCCCGCCGGTGATGCACGCCGCCCGATGCGACAATCAAGCGTGACCCACCGGTGATGCACGCCGCCGGATGTGACAGTTAAGCGTGACCCACCGGTGAAGCACACCGGCGTGAACGTGTTAATTGACAATTATGTTTGTGTGTTTGTATGTGGTAGTCTGTTTGTATCTTCTTACTCATTTTTCATCCACTTCCTGTTGACATAGAGCTTTGAAATTTGGCATGTATTCCTAAGAGCTATATAGGGATTAAACATTGATTTTAAAAAAATTCGATATCTAAGGTGGGGCAACGGGGGAGGGGAATTAAAATTTTTAAGAATCACCATATCTCATAAACTCACAGAAGTAAAATCTTGAAACTTGACATGCCTATAGTGTAACTAATTAGCAAACATGTGTTTCGGAATTTTTCAAAATTCGACTCCAAAGGGGGAGGGGGGTCCTGCCGCCAAGCGCTCTCCGTTTTCGAAAGGTATCGCAAAAACACTACTTAAACTGAATGGTTACTCAATTATTGTTTGATTTCCTACGGTGAAATCAGTATAAGCTTCAACGATGAGCATATTTTAAAAAGTACTAATGGCAAGGCTACCACAATAGTGCCAAATTTTAGCCAACTTGGCGAAATATTGACAAATTTGGTAGTTCATTAAAAAAAAAATTCTACATTTTAGTGAATTTTAATGAAAGCATGTTTTTTTAATTACATTTATATTATTTTTGTTATTTTTAGGGTGATTCGGGAGGACCTATGTTTAATCAACGCGATGGTAAATATTATATATGGGGTGTAGCATCTCTACATTCTTCTGAAAAGTGCAACCCTGATGAACCCTTTACATACACCCCGGTGTTCAACCATCTACACTGGATAAAGGAAGTTATGAATCCGCCATCTACAAGATTCCTGAAATGGCAACCTGAAGAAAGATTTGATTATTTCCCAGCCTAGTGGCAAAACAATATTGGCCCAGTATTTTTTGTATGTATTTCAACGAATTTAAATGAAAAATATTAAAGAACTGAAAATAGTTGTATATTTAAAAATTAAATATTCATTAATGATCTTGTTTCCCATTTTTTAACTACATTGTTAAGTAATTATTGATAAATGTCCACGGTTATTGGTTGTCATTTTTTATGTAATAAAATATAAAAGTTGTATTATTTATGTTTTGGTTTGGTTTGAAACTTATACGCACACATATACACGTATGTTTGTTTGTTAGAAATGTGTTTCTATAAACGTATAATTAATTAAATTAATTATATTTATGCATGTATAATGTATGTATAATGTATGTATGCATAATGTTTGTATGTATAATGTATGTATGCATAATGTATGTATGTATAATGTATGTATGTATAATGTTACTTACATTTTTTTAACAGTTTCGTTTACGTTTTCAGCCGAATCTTGGAAGATTGCGGAAATTTTGTTTTGGTTTCGGACTTAAAAACTTGTTTCGGTCTAATACTAATAATAATGCTATTTGCCAATTCATTTTATTTCAACATCAAACCGTTGTTTCTAATTTACAAACGCAAAAAAAAAAAAAAAGAAAGAAAAGTAAAAGAAACTAAAGGGGGAATGAATGCTATTGGAGTATTTGCGACCAGATAAGATAAAAGTACAAACTTTTATTACAAATACTTTGAATATAAAGGTAATATATAATCAATAATGATGATTTCATTCTGAGTATTATCGTTGAATTCAATAGCAGGGGAATTAGGGACACCAATAAAACAAATATCATCAATGTTGTTTTTCTTCTAAGGTAAATATTATCCAATACTAAATAAAATAGGTATTGCTAGCCAACATACACTTTATTCACAAATTAAAAGATGATTTAAAACAAATATATGAATAAAATAAATCTCAACGTTTTAATTAATCAATTAATCGTTAAATAAATCAACGTCTCGGTTTAATAATTAATTAATAACAGATGGCGCCACTGGTTTGATGGCGTTTTTAAGGATTTTGTATGTTTCCGTTGAACTGTTTCACAATTTGAATTTGATTTTTAAGATGTAGCATATAAAGTGTTTTTGCCGATTTGTATTTTAGAAAATTTTACTCCTGATGAAGGTTTTAAAGATTAAACCGAAACGTTGATATTTATTTTATTCATATGTTTATTTTACATCATCTTTTAACATGTAAATAAAGTTACGTTGGATAGCAACACCTATCTTATTTACTATTAGATATTACAATGAAAAGTCCTTAATTATTATAAATATTATCCTTTCAAAAAATCATAGTCTCAGACAGGCCTGGTTCAGTTTCAAGGAGCGCACTGTAGCTGTTAGAAACAATGAAGGGCGCCATTGAAACAGGAACCGGAAATATACGATGTTATCTTAAGTCGGTAGTGTAAGCGACACATACTATCATAGGTATACCTATGCCCATGAAAAATTAAACTGTTGCGGAAACATAAATCATAGTAAATGTAAAATTACGTTTCCCTGAGAGGATCTTGATTTTAAAACTTTTGTAACATAAAGAATCGAAACCTTAATGCTGCCTACAATAGAAAAACATGCATGGATTTAAAATTTTTTTATAAATGGATTTTAGGTTTAACCCTTTATCTAATGACGGTACTTATAAGTACCATTAAAATAACTTGTCATAAAATTCATTTAATACATCAATTAGTTGTAATACAGTTTAGAATGAGTTACAGATACATTACTTTATCTTGTTCCAGAAACATTATTGGTGGCACAAAACAAAATTTTTTTTTAAAGGATGATTTCTTTTGCCTTTGCATCTTTTCAGCTTTCTTTGGGTTGAGGGAGGGCTGGATTTTTCAATTCGGAAATATTTCTATTTTTCTATTGTAAGAAAAGTATATTTGTACATTTCCTAATGCTGCAAAATACTAAGAAAAATATTTAAAATAAAACATTTGTGTGGGGTTATTAATATTGCACAAAATCCCTATAAATTCAAATTTAATGAATCCTTCTAAATCCTTCAATTCTATTAAAATCCTTCTAAAATTTATTAAATGATTATGTAAATCTTCTAATGTAGTTTAAACGATTCACGAAAACTGCTTTAGAAGATAAAATTTTCATGAATTCATGATTCAGTACATAAAGGATTAAAAAAGCTATTTGACAGGAAACATTCGAAAGGCACACGTGCGCGCGTGCCCACACACAACTTATACATATACAATGCATACACACACATCTTATAGAGATAATCATGCCTATGTAAAAATAGACTGCAGGAAAAATATAAATCATCGTACATTTAGAATTACATTTCCCTGAGAGGTGCAAAACTCAAAAATGTTTGTAGGATAAGGTGCAAAACCATATAGCTACCTACAATAGAAAAACGTGCAAATGTTCCAAATAAAACATTTGGTATTTTTAGTTGGAAATAAAACTAGCAACAGAAAATAATCAAAAGGCACACGCAAGTTTTCTGAAATATATATGCACGTCATAGGGATAGTTATGCCCATGTAAGAATTACAAAAAAAGGTATAAATATAGTAAATTTAGAATTATATTTCCCTTAGAGAAACTCATGTAAAAATCATTAGTAGGGTAAAGAGCCAAAAATCATGATACTACATACAATATAAAAACCATGCAAATATTAATGATTTAAACCTTTTAGCATTTTTTTTTTAAACGCGGTTTTTATTTTAAAATGTTAGCAACAGGAAACATTCGAAAGTCACACGCAAGTTTTATGAAATATATATGCACCTCATAGGGATAGTTATGCCCATGTAAAAATTACAAAAAAGGTATAAATATAGTAAATTTAGAATTATATTTCCCTTAGAGAAACTCATATAAAAATCATTAGTAGGGTAAACAGTCAAAAATCATGATGCTACACACAATATAAAAACCATGCAAATATTAATGATTTAAACCTTTTAAGCATTTTTTTAAAACGTGATTTATATTTTCAAATGTTAGTAACAGGAAACTTTCGAAAGTGTGCCAATAAATCCTCCAAAGGGCGACATGGCATCAGCGGGTGCCGGCTTGGACAGTTCTGGTCTAAGGGATGCGTGGCTGTACTGTAAAAGCACGTTTAAGTAATATAAATCTGTATTCAAATTTTATATTTTCTTTGAATACTGATGACCCGATGGCGTAGAGCTTAAGGCTCCTGTCCCGTAAGGCGAAGGTACTCACGAACTAATACTAAACCTATGGGGAGGGTCTTTGCCGATATCTCGTTTGCATTTCGACATTTTAAAATAATTTTTATTTTGCATTGAACAGCTGAGGTCGATCCCAACAGTAGCCTTTGTTTGTTTTCCAATTTTGGTTGTAGATATTTTTTATACCGTTAGTTTCACTTTCGGAACCGGTTCCAAAAGTGAAACTGTCATCATAAAAAAAACTGCAATCAAAAACAAAAAAGTCGAAAAGGGATGGCTGTAAGGATCGACCTCAGCTGTCCAATTAAAAAATATATATTTTTTGAAATGTCGAAATGCAAACGAGATATTGGCAAAAAACCTCCCCATAGTTTTAGCATTAGCTCGCGACTAGTTTCACCTAACGTGACAGGAGCCTTAACCCTAAAATGCGCGATTTTTTTTTTTGTTTTGTTTCGAAAAAATTATATATGATTCTCTGAAAGGTTTATTACACAGGAAAAATAATGAAAAAAATCAGAGATACATTTTTCATATAGTACGTCAATCTTTTCTTCTGTTGCACATCTGCAATACAAGTAAAAACTGCTGTCGTGTGGCTGTTTTACGCTAAAATATTTCAAATTAGTAAATATTTTAATAAGCATGTCTCCAAATACCTTTTTTTATATAATTATTTATTTTATAAAAGTTAACTTTTAAGCCTTTAATTCCCAAATGAGAATACGTTTTGAAAATTACGTAGTACATATAGCGAATCTGACTTTACACCAGAAAGTTTCAATGGTTAATTTCGCTTTATTTAAATACGGAATGTCTGTTATTAATTAAAGCAGACATTGCTATTTTAATTTTATAGTGTGAATTAGGTATATACGAATAAAAAAATATATTAAATTCAAATTCAAAACACTGTTGTTTGCATATATGCAAAGATGCGCACTAAAGGGTTAAGGTGCCACTTCCCTGAAACTCCCCAATGTTGCCAGTAGGCTACTTTTATTAAAATTCAGATTTCTTGATTGGCACCACATTTCTGAAAAGGTAAAATTCCCCTTGTTATCGCCTCAATTGATATGTCATTAAATAAGGCGAATTTTACTATTTTAAAAAAATGGTGCTAATTAAGAAATCTGAATTTTAAAAATGTAGCCCACTGGCAACACTTAAACCCCCGATAGCGAAATCTTAAGTTAATCTATGGGAAAACTTAAATGCTGATTTACTCATTACCTAATGTAATTATTAAAATACAGCTTTCACCATCAGACAGAGGACGTCAAATGCGGACATTGTGCGTTTTTAAAAAGTGTCTTCTTAAATTTTAAGTATTTCTAAGATGATGATAAAATTCCATCAAGTGGAAATTTCAAAGTTTATAGGGATTTTTTAAATACTTAGTATTTAAGGAGACAATTTTTAAAGCCGCAAGATTTCGGCACCTGATGTTTGCTTTCTGATGGCAAAAACCGTATTTTAATACAGTAGAACCCCACTGATCCGAAATTCCGGTTAATCCGAACCGATTCTATTTTCAAAAAAAATATACTTGAACATATACATAAAAAGATGAATAAAAAATAATGTAAAAGCAGAACATTGTACACGAATATAAAATGAAAACGTGCACTGTAGGCCTACTCGTAGAAGCCATCTTTATAAAAGTCTTTCCTAAAATGCAAAAAGTATTTAATTCAGATGATAAAAAATTATTTTTCCTTTCAATAGTTTGATTCCACAAATTATCTACAGAAATAGTTTTTTATTCACCCGTTCGCTCATTCGACGTGGTGATTGAGCTGTTTATACATTCGTGATTTAGAACCGTTTGCAATATGTGTTGTTAAGTAATTCCTCATGCTGAAGTTCCATTGGATTCTTATAAGCACCGGGGATGATTAAACAGGAACAAACTATTTTTTTCAGAAAGTCGTTCCGGATTATTTAGCATGCCGGACCTTAGGATGCCGGATTACAGGTTGTTTACTTTTCTATTGAGTACTTATAACTTACATATTTTATAGCACGAATCTTTTTCTTTTCTATTTTTATCAAAATTCCGGGTAATCCGAATTGGCACCGGACCCAATTACTTCGGATAAGCGATGTTCTACTGTAATTATATTAGGCAATGAGTAATCGTGCTATTACCTTTTCTCATACGTTAACATGGGATTTCGCGTTCGAGGAGTTTCAGTGAAGCGGCCAGTTAAGGGAAAGAAACACTGGCGAAATCACATGTAAAACAATGGACATTGAGATACACTTTTTTAGAACTACAGAAACGATTTCATGACCCCCCCCCCCCTTTTCCATATTAACCCCTTAACCTACAATGACGGGCATAGCCCGCGTACGATGATCGAGCCAAATGTAAATTCTTCTTACCACTAAAATTTCACAATAAATATAATTTAATTTAATCGTCGAAATTCCATGATTAAACAAGGCGAAAATCTCTATTAAATTTTAGTGGTAGCTATGGATTTGCCAAACCGTGGAGCTGTTAAAAGTAAATCGTAGGTTAAGGGGTTAAAAGATTCTTGAAAATTGTGTCATGAAAGATTGGCAAGTAGTATGGGATACGTCAAATAAAGGACGTTATACCCACGGTTCGATTCCTAACGTCTCCATATATCTCTATAACTTTTTCTCCCCATGCCATGGTATTTTTAATGGGCCATGGCGCATTTCTTTCCTATCTCCATAAGTTTAAATGTTGTCCTTCGCTCCTTTGTGAGTGTGGAGTTGTGGCATCGACCTCTCACTTTTATTACTCCTGCTCCTTGACAGGCGTATCAAGAAGTTGTATTATCTTCTTTACTTACCTATTGAATACGGTATGCAATCCTACACAAATCCTACACTCAACCACTAGGTATCACTTAAAAGTCCGATAGTTCTAGGTTTATTGGTGAAATTTTCAAACCCATGCATAACAATTAATTTCTTATCGCACATTTTATTCGTCAAAACACTTATGGGGACGGTGCACTCTAAATTAAAATGTCTGAAATTCAGACACTTAAGTGTCTGAAATGGAGTGTTCAATTTTCAGACATTTTAAAATGTCTGAATTTTTTCAGACACTTTTTGCGTCTGAATTTCAGACACTTCAAACGTCTGAATCGCATCCATTTTTTTGTAAGCATCATACGTAGCCATGTTTGACCACGTTGAATCCTGGAAAAATATTTGGCTGTGGTCCTGCCCCTCCCCCCCCCCCCAATACAGCCTGATTTTTTTGTTGCTCTCAGTTTTGGTATACAATTTTCGTTACGTTGATAATTTAAATCTTTTACGACATTGTACTGATTATAAACAATATCTTGAACTTCAGGAGTAGAACAAGATTAAAAAACAAAAAATATTTATCTAAATATTAGATTTTTTTTAATTTATTTTGTTTTTAACCTTATTTTACTTTAAAAGTTCAAAATATTGATTATAATCAGTACAATTTCGAAACAGATTTAAAATATAAGCTTTACAAATATTGCACATCAAATTTGGGGGCACTACAGTCGTAGGGGGACGGGGCACTTCCCAGTTTGCCCTTCCTTTAATCAGGAAGTACTTTTGCAAAAAACGCAACCCTGCATTATAGTTGTCTAAATTGAGATGTCCGGTATTCGGGAGTATCCGTTGTGGAGGTTAATGGACATTCTCGAATAGCGAACACCTCTATTTAACGAATACTTTTTTAATCAGCAGACATACATATTTGTATATTTTTACCTCAAAAAAGTAGACATCTCCAATTATCGGACAAATTCCGCGGTCCCGAAGTGTTCGCTATTAAGGGCTTTTAAGGTACATAGATAAATATATATATATATTTTATAATCTTGTCCTTCTCTAAAAGTTCAAAATATTTATTATACTCGGTTGAATGTGGAAAAAGATTTAAAATATCAGATGTACGAAAATTGCAAAAATCCCCCCCCCCCCAAAAAAAAATGAAAATATAAAAAAATATATTGCCACATAGGCAATTTTACATATACATCACTTGATAATCACAACAGCCATTTAACTATGAATAATGAAAATAAATAAATAAATATTCTACTTTAATAACATTGGGGAAAAAATGACTTTGGTATTTTGTTAAATATATTTGCGTTTTTAACCCTAGAACTACCGGAAATTTTACTCAAGTTTTATAAAAACATTCTACACCAGAATTTTTACTTAAAACTATTTAATTTGTTTATTTAACTTATTATTGTCTGATTTATACATTTAGTTTGTTTTGAAGAAATTTCTGGTTTGAATAAATATTTTGAATGTACATGTCGGGTCCAATGGACCCGTCTGGTAGACGGAAGGTTAAACTTGTCCTACTCTAAAAGTTCAAAACTTTCATTATAATCAGTGCAAGATTTAAGGTATCAGCTTTACAAAAATTCATGCAAAATCCCCCCCCCCCCCCCAAAAAAAATGAAAATACTTATTTAAAAATTATGTTTTTAAAAAATTTATATTTCCACATGGGCAAGTTTTTATGTAGATCAGAGTGTACTCACAAAAGCTATTCAACTATCAATAAAAACAAATAAGTACATATTCTATATTAAAAACATGAGGAAAAAATAACTTATGATTTCCAAACTTCTTTCGTCTTAAATATATACAGTAACATCTGTCATTTTTGCATTTTTCGTATAAGTGCATATAAATAAAGTTACCACAATTTTAAATACGAAATCTAGTTAGAGGTTTTTACTTTTTCCCATTATAAATTTCAAATTACTTTTTTATTAAAAATAATAAAAAAATCAGTATTAGAGTTGATTGCAAATCAAATACATATGTATATTTTTACAGGCAGCTTCATATAATAGACCAGTCTCATTTACTTTATTTATCTTTTTTTAATCTGCGGTTTTATGCCAGGAAGTAAGAAAGCATTAGGTCATCTTTCAAAGTTTTTTTTTTCTTTATTTCCTTGTGGCCGTCATTTACTGCGAGATAAAAATTATCCATTGAAACTAAGAACTGACATTGAATATATAATTCGTAATAAAAAAGAACGTCATAAGTTTAAAAATATATACTTCTAGAATTAGTGGGGTTTTTTGCGAACAGATTCAAAACTAATTAAATTTCATGCAGGATTTTGTTTAGTACAATAAATAAAATCATAAAATACACTAATTTTACTACTATAAAGAAACTTACTTGAGTTGCTGCAAGAGGTAAGAAATATTCCTCGATTTGAAATTTTAAAAACTACCACAACCACAGTGAGGGAGAAAGACTTTCATCAGTTTAAAAGGTAATCCCGTAATACATCCGACTAGCCATATTTAAAGAATGAGATGTTTCATCCTAAAAACAGGACCGCCAGACAAAAGTTTCTTTTTTTTTGCCAGCTTCGACAGGACGAAGATGAATAACACAATATTATTGATATAAATTGATACGAGTTAACACTAAGCCCATTGCACACGCTTTGTAGAATTTCCGGGTGTAATCTTCAACCGTCGTCTACTTCTGTTCTGTGTCTATCCCGCCCTTGTATCGACGACAGCTTCTAAGAGACATTTGATGTCGAGCACACACGTCAGATGTATGTATTCAATAAATAAATACTCCAAGTTAATACGAATTAAAATCACAGTACTTCACATTTCGCAAAAAACGAATTAAAATACACGCGTACATAAAAACAAACTTTGTTTGAATTACAACGTATACCACTTCGAACGAAGACATCTAAAACGCATGCGCAACTTGGAGTGCTAGTGCCCCCTGGTGGTTATTGCGTCGGAAGAATCAAAACGTCTTAAATTAAGACACGTTTAAAGCAATGAAGTGTCTTAAAATAAGACGTTTGCGGATATTTTAGACATTATTCTCAGTTCGTTTACACCATGGTCATAGTAAGACGCTTATGTATCTTAAATTAAGACATCTATAGTGTCTTAATTTTCAGATTAAGACACTTAAGTGTCTAAAATTCTTTTTCAGTCACATATGTGTCTAAATTTAAGACGCTTCTATTTGCAGTGTGGGCTTTTACAAATTTTTATTTTTATTTGCATCATAGCGCTATGAAATTTTGCGGAAATATACATTTCACCAAAAATATATGGGGTAGTCTCACAATCTTTTGACTTTTGGGAAAAAAAATCTGACAAAATTAAACTTGCTAAAATAACATTTTAATCTGATAGACGAATGCCTTAATCATTCAAAACAAAGAAAAAATGGTCAGCAGCGAAAAATTTTTTATTTAATTGAGGTTTAAGTTAAACTTGCGAGTTTAATTTTCCTTACCATTTTACCTCTATAACTTTTTATTTTCTACTAAATTTTTACTTATAATGAATTTGCATAGTACCCACAGGACATTCAAATAAGAAATAATAACAATGTAGTACTTTTAATACAGAAATTTTGTATAACATTGTCTTAAAGGGGTGTTAAAGAAGGGACGGTAAGGTAAAAAAAGGGGATGGTATTGGAAAAAAGAGACGAAATGGTATAAAAAGGGACGGTAAGGATGGAACGATAAGGAAAATTGCCACCTGTTTTTAGGAAAATCATGTTAAGACTAAGTGATAGCCACAATGTTCATTGATTTTTATAAAAAGTTGTTGACATTGGATTAAATTAATTTTTTTTTTTTTAATTTACCTCGAAAAGGGCAGGAATAAACCTTGGGGACGGTGAGACTACCAATAAAGCTACGATGCTTGAAATTGATATTTAAATGCTGATTTAAATTCTACAGTAAATTTCCTGCAAAAGAATTTTAGACACTATTTCTCAAGCATACTTCTGCATGAGAAAAAACTTCAAAAACATTCTGTGGCTGCATCTGAAATGATTTTCTGTATAATTTTAGAAGAGGGATAGTAAGGAATCTAAAACCCAGGGACAGAGTTTAAAAAATAATAACAACCCTAAAAATGTGTGCAGGTTATTTTTTAGCTACATATTTATATAAAACAGTACTTCCAGTTTCTGAGAAAAATTACATCGAATTATTTTTATTGAAACAATTTTATCCAGACAGATCCAAACTTAAAAATCAGCATCAGGGACACGGGATGGTATAGGAGTTTTCCAGGTGTTTGGACCCCCAACATCGTCCAAAACTTATTTATCTCGTTAATACTGTTCTGCAATCATGCAATGGGATGTTCCCCAGTATATGAAATAAAAAAAAGACAAAAAAGTGTACTAAAATAAAAATTATTATTCAGGGACATGAAAGTCAAAAGCTTGTGAGAATGCCCCATATAGAACACCTTAAAAGAATTTTCCAATCTTATTATAATTTTAAGATTTAAAAAATTTTTTTAATTTTAAAGTGTTCTTTGCGTCTTAATTTTTTAGATATTTCCTCGATTTTGGATTTTAATCTCGTAAAACTCTATTACAAATAAATATGTGTATCGATTTTTTTAATCCCTCGACTAGTTAATTTTTTAGAGATTTTTTTCTGAATTCCGTGTTGATTTTCATCAAAATTTTGACTTTTAATAAGTTACAAATCAAATTTAATTGTCTTAACGAAGTCCAATTTTAAAATGCATGCACAGTTTCTTTGTAAGCAATATCAAGTTTCCTCCTTATCAATTTCAAGAATTTTGACCAAAAATTAAGACCCATGGAACATTTGAAAAATCTAAAAATGATAAAAATCAGTTTTGAGAAAAACAGATTTAAAGTATACTAAAGAAACGAAAAATGGTTTGTGTACAAAATCCACATGTTTGTAAGTTTGCGAAAAATAATCGCATATGCATGCGGTTTTTCCCAAATGGCTCAGAACAAACAGAAGAATAATAATATTCATAAAAGTCCTTCCGGCCAGTGCCGGGAGGAAGAGGTAGCTTTCATAATCCTTATTTAAAAAAAGCCAACTTATATCATGCAAACACACGAAGCTCAATTTAGTGGAAACCGAATATAGGAGATTCAATACTAATTTTTATCAATATAATGAATGAGAATTTCGCGAAATTAGTCAGCTTTATCCAAGCTGCTTTTCTTTAAAGTAACTTATATTTGGCTGCCAAATTCGGCAATTTCTTAAAGTGCCTGCCATTTTAAGACAACATGGTGGATGAGGCTAAGCAGTGAACTTGGTCGAGACCTTAGTAATTGCTGTGCACATGCTCACTCACATCGGAATCGGTTAATATATAGGAGTGCTGTCGCATGCAAAAAATCAGATTTTTCAAAATGTCACCCACAATAGAAATTGAAACTGCTATATCTAAGCCATTTTTTAAGGTAAAGACAAACAAAAAATGCTCCTGAATCCTTATATCAAGATCAAATACTTAAGAAAGAAACCTTTTTCAATTTCTAATTTTTTTGCACCTCACTTTAAATATATATATATATTTTAATTTAATGGCCGCCATTTTGAAACAAGATGGCTGATGAATCTGGCCAGCGAACTTGGTCGAGGTGTTGATGTATACTATCCACATGCCTTCTTACATCGAAATAGGCGAATACGTGTGTTATCGCGTGACAAATACAGGATCGTTTCAAAATGTTAGCCATGCTAGAAATTCAAAGTGCTATAAATCAACCATTTTTTAAGATATCAACAAAAGAACAAATTTTCAGAAACAAAAACTGCTCCGGAATCTTTGTATCAAGGCCAAACACATAAAAAAAAATTTTTTCATTTTCCAATTTTTTAATACCTCATTTTGAATTTTAAATTTAATTTTTTTTAAATGGCAACCCTTTTGAAACAAGATGGCGAATGAAGCTGGCCAACGAACTCGGTCGAGACATTGGTATGTACTATGTACAGACCAAGTTACATCCAAATAGGTTCATAAATACGCCTGTTATCGCGTGACAAAAATCAGGTCGTTTTAAAATGTCAGCCACAAGAGAAATTCAAAATGCTATTACTCAGCCATTTTTTTTTAGATATAGACAAAAGGAAAACTGTTCCGGAATCTCTGTATGTGTCAAACACATACAAAAAAAATCTTTTTCATTTTCCAATTTTTTGGTATCTTATTTAAATTTTTTTATTTTTTAATTTTTTTAAATGGCCGCCATTTTGAAACAAGATGGCGGATGGATCTGGCCAACGAACTCGGTCGAGATATTTGTATGTACTATGTACACACCAAGGTACATCCAAGTCGGTTCATAAATACGCCTGTTATTACGTGAGAAAAATCAGGACGTTTCAAAATGTCAGCCACGCTAGAAATTCAAAATGCTATAACTCAGCCATTTCTTAAGATATAGACGAAACAGAAACTGCTCCCGAATCTTTTTATCAAGGTCAAACACATAAGAAGAAAATATTTTTTCAATTTTCAATTTTTGGTACCACATTTCAAATTTAAATTTTTCTAAAAAATTTAAATGGCCGCCATTATTAAACAAGGTGGCGGGTGAAGCTGGCCAACGAACCCGGTCGAGACATTGGTATGTACTATGTATAAACGAAGTTACATCCAAATCGGTTCATAAATATGCCTTTTATCGCGTGACAAAATTCAGGACGTTTCAAAATGTCAGCCACGCTAGAAATTCAAAATGCTATAACTCAGCCATTTTTTAAGATATAGACGAAACAAAAACTGCTCCGAAATCTTTGTATTAAGGTCAAACACATAAGAAAAAAATACTTTTCCATTTTCAATTTTTTGGTACCACATTTCAAATTTTAAATTTTTTAAAAAATTTTAAATGGCCGCTATTTTGAAACAAAATGGCGGATTAAGCTGACCAACGAACTCGGTCGAGAGATTGGTATGTACTATGTACACACCGAATTACATCCAAATCGGTTCATAAATACGCCTTTTATCGCGTGACAAAATTCAGGACGTTTCAAAATGTCAGCCACGCTAGAAATTCAAAATGCTATAACTCAGCCATTTTTTAAGATATAGACGAAACAAAAACTGCTCCGGAATCTTTGTATAAAGGTCAAATACATAAGAAAAAAATATTTTTCCATTTTCAATTTTTTGGTACCACATTTCAAGTTTTAAATTTTTTTAAAAATTTTAAATGGCCGCCATTTTGAAACAAAACGGCGGATGAAGCTGGCCAACGAACTCGGTCGAGACATTGGTATGTACTATGTACACACCGAATTACATCGAAATCGGTTCATAATTACGGGAGTTACAGTGTGACATAGGTCAGATATATATATATATATATATATATATAGATATATATATATATATATATATATATATATATCAATTTTGAACGGAGGGTGGTTTCGGGGTCTGGGGGTCATGATCGATGAAAATATACCAAAATTTTTTGAAATCGCTTTCCTCCGAACGGCTGCAATAGGTAGCTTTTTTGTAAAGAAAGCTACCTAAAAATAATTGTCAATTTTTGTGTCGATTTCCGCTCACATAAAGGTTCACGGTACCCTTAAGGATAGGCTCACAGAGCTACTAAAATACTCATCCAATCTTGAACATGCTACGATCAATGCCTTCTAGATATTTGAGAAAGCCTCGACATGTGTCACGGAAACGTCACACAAAGCAGTCAAAGCAAAGAAAAAAAAGCAGTCAAAGCAAAGAAAAAAATCCGAACAACTTGCATGTTTCGACTTCGTTGTCTCGAGGAATTATTAATTCTTATTTTCTAAAAGTCATTTTCTTCCAGCGGTAAAATTGTACACAGTTGATGTACTAGAACAGGGTTGGCGAACCTTTTTTCATCCGCGTGCCAACTTTTCCCAAAAAATATAATTCGTAGCCATGGCGTGCCATCTATAAAACGAATTTAATGGATAAAAAAATCAATAATTAAAATTACTCGAAAATTATTTATTGAGATTTTAAAAATATTGGCAACATACACGTAGTATTACATTGTAATATCTCTCTATTCTAAAAAAAAGTAACTACCGCTGTCACCGCCGCCGCCGCCGGTTTTAAATTTTTTGTGACCGGAGGTCTTTCTTCGTTAATATTGAGAAAAATAATGCATACAAAAATATGAAAATCAGTGGTTTTATACAGAAATGTTTGATAAACACGCTGATGCAGACAGTTTTCAAATCGAAGAATTATTTTAAGAGATATTTAATGCTAAAGTTGGACAAAATCGTTCCACTAAAAAAGTTTTATAGCAGCAAAAACTATACATAGCAGTGTAATCATTTTTAGATCATTTTATGCGTTAGAATTTGCCGGAGTGCAGATTGCATTAATTTTTTTATTTTGACTCATTTTTTCAGGTTTTATTTCTATTTTAAATTCAAATTTTCTGCATTTCTAGAGATATTTTTTACAGATTTCAGAAAATTGTACTAATTTAAACTGTTGCCAACTGTATAAAAAGCGCAAGCAATAATGTTTGCTTCAAATTAAAAATTTATTTACACGTGACTATTATAAACAGGAAAAAAACTTTCAAATTAGAATTAAATAATTATGTATAAAAAGCAGGAACTTATTAAAAATTACGTCATAAAAAGTACACACGTGAATTTTAAAAGAGAAAGGATATTGTAAAATAATAAATTCATTAACATGCGTTAGAAGTCTTAGGAGAAATTATGTCATATTTACGTCACATTATAGTTATTACATAAAATGAACACAAAATAATATTGCAAAAAAGTTTAAATTTAGAAATAGCGCTAGACATTTATTTAATATTTTGAGAGGATATTTTCAACTATTTTTGTTAGGAAACCGCAAACAATATTTCATTGCTAACAAAAGTACTTTCACGCGATTATTTAAAAGAGAAAGAATAGCTTGGTAAAAATTACGTCAGATTAAAAACGATTAATTTAAAATATCTCATTTAAAAGAACTTTCTTTTCGCTTTGTTAAAAAATACCAGGAGACAAAGACTCTGTTTACTTAATTCCTTTTATATTAGCTTATTTTGAAATGTTGTTACACGTGTCTACGTCATCAAGTTATTTTTATTTCGACGTTTTATTTGTATTTTTATTAATGTTGTACGAATTTATTTGTTCTTTCGTTATTTAAAATAAGAATTATGTCAATTTGTATAATTTGGCGAATGGTTTGGCGATTTATATAATTTGGCGAAATGGGTCGTCGGGATAATCAAGTAGTACCGCAGCGGATTTGGCGTTAAAATTCCCCAATCAAAGAGAAATGAATTGAAATTCGTTTATAGGGAGATCGCCACTGTTTTTTAAATTATAATTCAATCTTTCGAAATCTTTTTAAAGCCGATCAAATTAGCGTGCATTTAGAGCCTGCGGTGTCTGGACGGGGGTTGGCGAGCGTAGCTCGTAGGGGGCCGAGCCCCCTAGTATCTAATGAAAAAGAAAACTTTGATCACTTTCAACAACCTTCGCTTTTACATGAAGTTGTGATTTGATTATTTATTTATTATTCCAACCAAGTAATAAACAGGACAATTTAATTCCCCCACAAAATAATAATAATCTCTCTATTCTAAAAAAAAGTAACTACCGCTGTCACCGCCGCCGCCGCCGCCGGTTTTGAATTTTTTGTGACCGGAGGTCTTTCTTCGTTAATATTAAGAAAAATAATGCATACAAAAATATGAAAATCCGTAGTATTATACAAAAATGTTTGATAAACACGCTGATGCAGACAGTTTTCAAATCGAAGAATTATTTTAAGAGATATTTAATGCTAAAGTTGGACAAAATCGTTCTACTAAAAAAGTTTTATAGGAGCAAAAACTATACATCGGAATTTAATAATTTTTAGATCATTTTATACGTTATAATTTCCCGGTGTGCAGAATTAATTTATTTTTTTCATTTGACTCATTTTTCGAGGTTTCATTTCTATTTTAAATTCAAATTTTCAGCATTTCAAGAGGTATTTTTTACTTATTTTAGACAATTGTACTAATTTAACCTGTTGCCAACTGTATAAACAACGGGAACAATAATGTTTGCTTCAAATTAAAAACTTATTTACACGTGACTATTATAAACAGAAAAAAAACTTTCAAATTAGAATTAAATAATTACGTATAAAAAGCAGGAACTTATTGAAAATTACTTCATCTATAATTACACATGAATTTTAACAGAGAAAGGATATTGTAAAATAATAAATTTATTAACATGCGTTAGAAGTCTTAAATAGGAGAAATTACATCACATTTACGTCACATTACAGTTATTACATAAAATGAACACAAAATAATATTGCAAAACAGTATAAATTTAAAAATAGCGCGAGACATTTACTTGATATTTTGAGATGAACTTTTCAACTATTTTTTTTTTTTTGGACAGCGCAAATAATATTTCATTTCTAATAAAAGCATTTTCACGTGAATATTAAAAAGGGAAAGAAAAGTTTTGTGAAAATTACGTCAGATTAAAAACGATATATTTAAAATGTCTTATTTAAAAGGACTTTCTTTTCGCTTTGTTAAAAAAATCCCTGCCGGCTCGGGCCAACAGGCGGAGGTAGATTTCGATGTTAAGTACTAAATTCTCCAACAAAACTTAAATCAAGATTAGAGATAAAACCCAGTTTCTTCACAAAGAGTGAGCTGTAGGGAGCTAAACTTTTTGTGAAAATTATAATATACACGAATACACACACACACATGTATATGGAATAGGTTTAAAAAGTCCTTCCGGCCAGTGCCGGGAGGAAGAGGTAGCTTTCATAATCCTTATTTAAAAAAAGCCAAATTATATCATTCAAACACACGCAGCTCAATTTAGTGGAAACCGAATATAGGAGATTCAATACTAATTTTTATCAATATAATGAATGAGAATTTCGCGAAATTAGTCAGCTTTATCCAAGCTGCTTTTCTTTAAAGTAACATATATTTGGCTGCCAAATTCGGCAATTTCCTAAAGTGCCTGCCATTTTAAGACAACATGGTGGATGAGGCTAAGCAGTGAACTTGGTCGAGACCTTAGTAATTGCTGTACACATGCTCACTCACATCGGAATCGGTTAATATATAGAAGTGCTGTCGCATGCAAAAAATCAGATTTTTCAAAATGTCACCCACAATAGAAATTGAAACTGCTATATCTGAGCCATTTTTTAAGGTAAAGATAAACAAAAAATGCTCCTGAATCCTTATATCAAGGTCAAATACTTAAGAAAGAAACCTTTTTCAATTTCTAATTTTTTTGCACCTCACTTTAAATATATATATATTTTTTAATTTAATGGTCGCCATTTTGAAACAAGATGGCTGATGAATCTGGCCAGCGAACTTGGTCGAGGTGTTGATGTATACTATCCACATGCCTTCTTACACGAAATAGGCGAATACGTGTGTTATCGCGTGACAAATACAAGATCGTTTCAAAATGTTAGCCATGCTAGAAATTCAAAGTGCTATAAATCAACCATTTTTTAAGATATAAACAAAAGAACAAATTTTCAGAAACAAAAACTGCTCCGGAATCTTTGTATCAAGGCCAAACACATAAAAAAATCTTTTTCATTTTCCAATTGTTTAATACCTCATTTTGAATTTTAAATTTAATTTATTTATATGGCAACCCTTTTTAAACAAGATGGCGAATGAAGCTGGCCAACGAACTCGGTCGAGACATTGGTATGTACTATGTACAGACCAAGTTACATCCAAATAGGTTCATAATTACGCCTGTTATCGCGTGACAAAAATCAGGTCGTTTTAAAATGTCAGCCACAAGAAAAATTCAAAATGCTATTACTCAGCCATTTTTTTTAGATATAGACGAAAGAAAAACTGTTCCGGAATCTTTGTATTAAGGTCAAACACATACAAAAAAATCTTTTTCACTTTCCAATTTTTTGGTATCTCATTTAATTTTTTTTATTTTTTAATTTTTTTAAATGGCCACCATTTTTAAACAAGATGGCGGATGAAGCTGACCAACGAACCCGGTCGAGACATTGGTATGTACTATGTATAAACGAAGTTACATCCAAATCGGTTCATAAATACGCCTTTTATCGCGTGACAAAATTCAGGACGTTTCAAAATGTCAGCCACGCTAGAAATTCAAAATGCTATAACTCAGCCATTTTTTAAGATATAGACGAAACAAAAACTGCTCCGAAACCTTTGTATAAAGGTCAAATACATAAGAAAAAATATTTTTCCATTTTCAATTTTTTGGTACCACATTTCAAATTTTAAATTTTTTTAAAAATTTTAAATGGCCGCCATTTTGAAACAAGATGGCGGATGAAGCTGGCCAACGAACTCGGTCGAGAGATTGGTATGTACTATGTACACACTGAATTACATCCAAATCGGTTCATAAATACGCCTTTTATCGCGTGACAAAATTCAGGACGTTTCAAAATGTCAGCCACGCTAGAAATTCAAAATGCTATAACTCAGCCATTTTTTAAGATATAGACGAAACAAAAATTGCTCCGGAATCTTTGTATAAAGGTCAAATACATAAGAAAAAAATATTTTTCCATTTTTAATTTTTTGGTACCACATTTCAAGTTTTAAATTTTTTAAAAATTTTAAATGGCCGCCATTTTGAAACAAAACGGCGGATGAAGCTGGCCAACGAACTCGGTCGAGACATTGGTATGTACTATGTACACACCGAATTACATCGAAATCGGTTCATAATTACGGGAGTTACAGTGTGACATACGTCAGATATATATATATATATATATATATATATATATATATCAATTTTGAACGGAGGGTGGTTTCGGGGTCTGGGGGTCATGATCGATGAAAATATACCAAAATTTTTTGAAATCGCTTTCCTCCGAACGGCTGCAATAGGTAGCTTTTTTGTAAAGAAAGCTACCTAAAAATGGCTACAAAAAATTGAGAGAACCTTGAAGTGTTAAAATGTGTTAATATTTCCATAGTCGGGTTTTTATCATGTTTTAATACTTTTCTTCAAACTTACATGGCGTTACATATTCACCTGCTGAGGTCCATTATATTTCCAATATGACGCAATATACATATTTTTATAATTCGTCAAACTATTTATTTTATTTTGAGTTTTCATGCTGAAATCTTTCTCTAGAAATGACGTAATATTCAATTTGTTTTCAATTTGTCAAACTATTTAATTTTACACGTGAAAATTTTGCAAAAGAAAAGTAATTGTTGTGGTGAGAATTTTACTGTTTTTTTTTTTTTAATTGTTGGCAACTGCTATAACGAAAAACTTTTATTTTTTTTTCTGCCATTTTTGTGTAAGAGCTGGTTTTATCAGATTCATGTTAAGACAGTATTCAAAATTTTGAACCCTCCCCATTTCCACCCTCTTGGGCCGATTTCGCCCATTTTCAATCTCCGCCGAGATATTAGCCATATCAAAGTTGTTGGCGAGTTTGAGGACAATCCGTGCATAATTGCGACTTTTATCGTGCGGACAAAATTTAGTACATACATACATACATACATACATACATACATATATATATATATATATATATATATATATATATATATATATATAAACTTTTTAGGTGGGGGTGGTTTTGGGTTCCTGGGGTCCTATAATGAAAAGTTATGAAGGAATTTTTCAAAAGTCGCACCATGGTAACGACTGCAATAGGTAGTATTTCTTACGAAATCTACCTAAAATACCGGGAGACAAAGACTCTGTTTACTTAATTCCTTTTATATTAGATGATTTTGAAATGCCATTGTATCTTTTAACAGCAGCTGATTTTTCCGTAAAATTCCCCAATCAAAGAGAAATGAATAAAAACCCGTTTATAGGGAGATCGCTTTTGTTTTTTTTAATTATAATTCAATCTTCCAAAATCTTTTTAAAGCCGATCAAATTAGCGTGCTTTTAGAGACTGTAGTGTCTGAACGGGGGTTAGCGAGCGTAGCTCGTAGGGGGCCGAGCCCCCTAGTTTATAGAAAATAATAATAATAAAATTTTATGCGATTAAATGCGATTTCTATTCTTACATCTTGGAGGGGGGGAAACATGAGGTTCATACTTAAGTTCATTTAACAGAATTCAGGCTGAACTAGTTTTTATCTGACAACTGGTTTATATTTCAGTTTTAATATTATCACTTGTGAAAATAATTATATGTAGTCGTAGAAGATTTTTAAATGCAAACACACCAGTTTCTTAAGGAAAAAAAAAAACAAAAAAACTGGAATTAAATTCCAAGTTGCTGTAATTTTATCATCAGTATTTTTTATTTATATTTCTTAATAATCTTTTCGATATTTTCCCTATGTTGCCTTTGTTTGATAAAATTTTCAGTCCATTTTCAACTAGATTGGAATTTAATAAGCTGCAATTTAAATTCTTCAACATCGAATGTAAACAAGCTCAACACATCTATATCGGTATATTTTGAGTAATGAATGTCACTGTATCTTGATTAAAAACCTCGATCAACGGCGTGCCAAAAATGTTCTTTTACGTGCCACTTCTGGCACGCGTGCCATAGGTTCGCCAACCCTGTACTAGAATAAATGCAACTTTTGGCAACTACACGTTTTTGGTATTTAAAAAAAAATGTGCTCTACCCTAGTGCCCGCTATAGGTCACTTTAATCGGAAATGATGGTCCCACCAGTAACTGAGAGGTTCTGCTCTCAAAGCTGGTAGACGGTAGGTGCAGAGCTCGAACCCGAACGCGCCCGTCCGCCTAATCGTTTGGAATTTTCCATGGTTTTCATCGAACTTTGTATAAATATGGGGAATATTTTTGAAAGGTCCCCATGGTGGCATCCCTCCTTGGGCCTACATCCCTAGTGTAGATAATCATCAGCCATCGTAAACAACACCATCAACACCGGAAATGGTGCTTTTTTCAGAGTCAGTTTTGCTTGAAACTGCTTCATCATTATGAAGAATTGAGAGTTGATTAGGAAATGAGCTTTTTGGTTCTAGTAAGGTACAACCAGAACCCTGCAGTCTAAAAACACACAAAAAAATTTATGACTGAAAATTATCAATTTAGTGTTGCAATAGTTAAACAATATAATAGTAAATGTTTGTAACGATACATTAAATTTATAATTGTTAGCATAATGTATTTTTAATCCATTTAAATTGAAGACCTTCTTATGTTCAAGTTTTTGTTTATATGTGTTTCCCAGATGAATGGTAGTATTTATTCTAGAAAATATGGGTAGAACAGCGCAATCTAAAAAGGGTATGACACAGTGCCGTGTTGTGTCTGTTACGAAACGTGCAAAATTAACAGTTTTTGACACCCAATGTAATCTCTTTTTTGATTTACAAGGAGAGGTCCCGAGGTCGGGGACACGGCATGCGGCGACCCTTTGAACATTGATGGAGTGTAGTCAAAAGAAAGATATACGGAACTGATAAAATGCAATATGCAGATGGGGGCGTAAAAAGCAGACCCCCAAGTTCACCCAATGTTGACTATTTAGTGCATAATCAAATAAATTACTCTTACTTCGGAAAGCCTGGATGGTACAGTGGTAGAGCGACAGACTTCTTCTCTCGGAACTCTGTGGGTTCTATACCTAGCAAAGATTTTTTTCCCCGAGACAAAATAATGATAAATTATTTTCGAACCACAACTCAAAAATATATACTTAACTATTTAAATTTAAGCCAAACATAAACATAGACATTCTTCTACACGCACATATATGTACTTGCACAGCTGCCAACTTTTACGCTTTTTTGTTACCATTAAAATTAACAGAAATTTTTGCATTAAATAATCGGAAGATTTTGTCAATTAAGGAAGACAACATTTACTGTTAAATTTTAGTGGTGAGAAAAAAGCGTAAAAGTTGGCAGCTATGTACTTGATTACTTACTGTGAGATTGCAATTTTATGGATCTAGTGAAAAGTTTAAAAAAAAAAGTACATAAATTCAAATATTCAGTCGACAAAATTTTAATTTTATTCACATTTATTTATATTTTTTATGCGGATAAACCTGTATTCTTCTCAGCGAAATAAATTAAAATATGCTATGTAAAATTAAAATATGCTATTTTACTTTTACCTTTCTAATACATAACAATTTAAAAGTTTTATAATTTTTCATTTTTTTTTTATTTTTATTTTTTTTTAATTTTCAAACTATAGTTTGGGTTTTTTTTATTTTTTTATGACGGGATTCCATGTTTCGAATTTTCTGCACCTATATTTTAAAACATGATAAAATACGCCTGGCATGCGTCGAAACTTTCACATATAAGTGTAATGTTTATGAATGTCAATGAAGTAGTTTTCCAAACAATTTTCTTAGAATCCCTTGTTTCTGTAAAAAAAAAATTCTTTTATTACTTGTGCACACTGTTGCAAACTTTTGTGTTTCGCGTGTTTTTATGATAATGGAGAATTTGCACTAACTTTTTCTAACTTTATCACGAAACAATAGAACATGAAAAAATAAGAAGGATAGCCTGCATATATTTTTTTTCAACTTTTATTATTGATTTATGATTGTTTTAATATCGCACTATTTACCATATCCCGAAAGCGCTGCGTAATACATCTGGCGTCACAGTTCATAACAACAAACGACATAGTTATTCACCGCCCCCTGAATACTGGGCCTGAGCGCTCACACAAAAATGGCGGCTGCAGAAGGCGGATTTCTTTTAGCGTGTATACGGTCCCTTAAATGTAGACACAAGTATTTTATAAAAGATTTCTCTACCTTGTTTATTCTTAGAAAAATGAAGCGGAAAAAACTTAAAAAAATTATTGGTAGGAATATTTAAGGGACCGTACACACGCTGAAAGAAATCAGCCTTCGGCAGCCGCCGAAGGCTGATCAGCGCTCAGGCCTAGTATTCAGGGGGCGGCCACAGTGGGGCAGGAAGCCTCCAAAGTTGGCAATAAATAAAATTTACTTTGAAAAAAAAAAAAAAACACATCATGCATTCTTTTATAGACTTTACGTAGTAAAACTTAAAACTTTTACATAAGCTATAGAGTTATTTATTAATTAATTTACAAAGCTTTTCCAAATATTTTCTATACAAAAATAAGTTAAAAACAAGAAATTAAAATAGTTTTATGCAAATTAAGTATTTATAAATTATCCATAATATCGCATTAAAATGCCAAAAAACTGGTTTTGAAAATTCAATTAATAACTTTAATGATTCTGAAGCACACCTTAAAGTGAATATGAGCGACCCGTTTTGAAGGAATGAATTCCCCTTTTCTCAGGCAAAATGTATGTACTACTATCAAGACAGCTGAAGAAAAACTATTTCTGATGTCTTAGTAGTAGCACGCACTTTTTTGTCTGAGGAAGAAGCGTTCATTACTTCGAAACACGTCGCTAGTATTAATTTTAAAGTGTGTTTTAAAAATTTTTGAATATTTAATCGATATTATCATCTGTGTCATCATCATTGTCACTATCCTGATCATATTGATACATTGAGAAATAGAGTTTTTAAGAAATGTAAGGCTTCTCGTGGCAAATGTTCTAACTTTTACCCTCTTTTCATTTGTTTGCTAGTACTCACTGGATCCGAGCTTATAAGTAAATAATTGAAAATATCTCTGACAGTTTTTTCTCGGCTGCACTTTCTCGAGTATTACTCTCTGTATCTTTTAAAGTCTTTATTCCTGGTTTCTTGTGCTTCCTCAGTCATCTGTTCCTATCGGCAGCAGAGCCGAGCTTATATTTTCTGGTCCGTGAATCAAATACTTGTGTAATGTCGGGGGCATGTTGTACCAAGGATACTTCCAGACAAAATATCTGGCTGTACCACGCGCAAATACACGATAGTTTTCGACGACACAACATTTTAGCTTTTTTTTTAAGTCTATAGAACTACTACGTTCGCAGTTTGTCCTATTCTGGAGCTCTTTTACCAAAAAAACCTATTGCTTTTCAAAAGTTTTTTCATTCGAACTTTTCATGATATTAAGAAGTTCTCTTCTGGCAATATGTAATTCATTTAAATTCGTGCCTAAAAAAACTATGTACAGTCGTGGAAGAAAATGTAAACACCCCTATTAACGCTACAACTAATTATAGTAGAACAAATTAGAGGTACCAAACGATTGTAAATAAAGTCTACTTTTAAATAATGCATTTAAAATTTGCTTACGGGGCCATTTACAAATCAAAACCAGACAAAACTTTCAATTTTTCAATGGCAACACCCAATTCCGGCAATATGTTTTAAATCTTCTGTTCAAACTATGCCTAGAAATGAAATGTCAAGTCATTTGGATGATAAGTTTTCGAATTATAAACATTCAAAATTTAGCGTTTCTAATGTTAAATTACATTTTCATATTTTTATTAATATCTCCTGAAATTATAATCCTAATGTGATAATTTCTCTGTTATAAATAATGTTAATGCTAAAAAAATCGAAACATAAATACATTGAATTTGTAATTAAAAAAAAATTATTATGTGGATTACGAATTATGAAATTAATAATCGAAAGAAATATGAATTGCAACCTGCATTTTTTTTTTGATAGATTTATTTTTCTTATGTCCTGCTTTATGGAAATTATCAATTTCAAATTTTTCTTTCAAGTAGTTTTCGAATTCTGGGTAAAAAAAGTCAAAATGACGGTTATGAGACCGTCTAAGATGCCCAGAAAAGAATAATTTGAAAAAAAATATATTTTACTCATTTTAATGAAACATTTGGAAACATTCTGGTGATAGTCGAAACATGTTAAGGGAATGACATGTTTATATTGGCAAGAAATAATACATTAATAAAAGTGACATAGTCATTCTGTAGTCATTCTGTAGTATTTCAACAATCGAGTACCCAACTTCAATTGGGATACAGCCCCTAAAATAGGCTCATTTTAAAATGAATCATTTCTCGAAAATTAATCATATGAATTTCATGATAATTTGGATTTAAGCAATTTGAAAGGTGTATAATCGATTTATGGTGTGAAACTTTGGTATTGAGATTGAAAAAACAAAGTTTGGGTTCATTTTGATATGTAGATGCCCCCCTTAGCAAATTTTATATATATCATTTAAAAGTAGACTTTATGTCCTGTCGTTTGACATCAGTAACTTTCTTCTACAATAATTTGTATCAAAGTTAGTAGGGGACTTTTACTTTTTTCCCCTGACTGTGCGTACACTAACAAAAAATTGAGGATGATCAGATATAAAAATGACCATATAATTAAACAAGTTGGAAATTGCTCGTCAAACGTGGCAAATGAGGTGCGTTCGTACTATAACTAGTTTTATAATTATTTTTTGCACCCCATATTGTACTGAATGTATATTTTTTGCGCTTCATAAGTGCATAGTCTGTAACATCATTAAAATGCACTTACAATAATTTTTCCCCCATTCCCCGTAATGTAACGGAAAACTTTTGACTGTCCCTGTAATTAAACTATACATTCGATTTTCATAAAATTGGAAATGGCTCGACAAAATTTTGCAGCAATTACATATTAAAAATTTCAGACCATTCGGAAGGCTGTAAAATCATTAAAATGCATTTGCTATAATTTTTCCCCATTGGCCGTAATGTAACGGAAAACTTTTGGGTCTCCCTGTAATTAAACTATACATCCGATTTTCATAAAATTGGAAATGGCTCGACAAAATTTTGCAGCAATTATATATTAAAAATTTCAGACCATTCGGAAGTCTGTAACATCATTAAAATTCACTTGCAATAATTTTTCCCATTGGCCGTAATGTAAAGAAAAACTTTTGACTGTCCCTGTAATTAAACTATACATCCGATTTTCATAAAATTGGAAATGGCTCGACAAAATTTTGCAGCAATTACATATTAAAAATTTCAGACCATTCGGAAGGCTGTAAAATCATTAAAATGCATTTGCTATAATTTTTCCCCATTGGCCGTAATGTAACGGAAAACTTTTGGGTCTCCCTGTAATTAAACTATACATCCGATTTTCATAAAATTGGAAATGGCTCGACAAAATTTTGCAGCAATTATATATTAAAAATTTCAGACCATTCGGAAGTCTGTAACATCATTAAAATGCACTTGCAATAATTTTTCCCATTGGCCGTAATGTAAAGAAAAACTTTTGACTGTCCCTGTAATTAAACTATACATCCGATTTTCATAAAATTGGAAATGGCTCGACAAAATTTTGCAGCAATTACATATTAAAAATTTCAGACCATTCGGAAGGCTGTAAAATCATTAAAATGCATTTGCTATAATTTTTCCCCATTGGCCGTAATGTAACGGAAAACTTTTGGGTCTCCCTGTAATTAAACTATACATCCGATTTTCATAAAATTGGAAATGGCTCGACAAAATTTTGCAGCAATTATATATTAAAAATTTCAGACCATTCGGAAGTCTGTAACATCATTAAAATTCACTTGCAATAATTTTTCCCATTGGCCGTAATGTAAAGAAAAACTTTTGACTGTCCCTGTAATTAAACTATACATCCGATTTTCATAAAATTGGAAATGGCTCGACAAAATTTTGCAGCAATTATATATTACAAATTTCAGATCATTCGGTCGGGTAGTTTTTGTTCTGTTATATGCGGACGGACGGACAGACAGACGGACTGAACGACGACTATAGGTGCTACGTATTTATATAACTAGTAAATCTGCAGATCAGGAGCCTCAACGTCAGCTCTACAATTCATTGTGTTTAGCCCCCTTTGAGTAATATTAATCTTTCTACAAAAAACGAAATTTAAAGTTTTGAAATTACATAAACATTTATTAAACAAAAACCTAATTTGCAGATCAAATTATAAAAACAAAATTTATTTCCTACATTATTTAAGCCCGAGAAGAGGGAGATATTAAGATATTTCATTCAATTCGTTCTACATTTAATGTTAAATTTTTGTAACCAATAAGTTAAACCAATTGAACATTAAAAAATAAAAATGAAATTCATACAATATAATACTTAAAACACCTATATACTTAGATTCCGTTCAAATGAAATCGAAATAAATCTTAGACTTTTTTTTTAAGTTTTGTATTTTGCATGTATCTTATCATCTTATGTACAATCGTCATAAACATAATGCAAAATCTGCAGTACAAATATTTACAACTTAAAAATGAAAAAATTCTAAGATTTATTTCGATTTCATTTGAACGGAATCTAAGTATATAGGTGTTTTAAGTATTATATTGTATGCATTTCATTTTTATTTTTTAATGTTCAATTGGTTTAACTTGTTGGTTACAAAAATTTAACATTAAATGTAGAACGAATTGAATGAAATATCTTAATATCTCCCTCTTCTCGGGCTTAAACAATTTAGGAAATAAATTTTGTTTTTTTAAATTTGATCTGCAAATTAGGTTTTTGTTTAATATGTCAAGTTTTTTAATAACTACTGCATTCAAACGAACACATTTCAAAATTAATGGAGGGTATCATCATCAGGCTTTGATTTGTGCGATATCGCATCACAATTTGTGATGTAATTTACCTGTGTATGATTCAAAAATTTTCACCAGTGCAGTAATGAATATTGCTGTAGTTTGCACGAAAAATTCCAATCTGAACATAAAAAATCTGCTTGAAAATGTCATTTTTATTTCCACTATGACGTCATATTCATATTCTTTTTAATTCTTAAAAAAAAACTCTTTCATTTTCTGCAGTTTCATGTTTCACGTGAAATTCATTCAACGAAAAATAGGCAAATTATTATTACGGCTTTTGAATTATTTACAACAATGAAAAAAAAAAAAAATTCATTTTATTACAAAATGTCCGTTGAATCTCAATGAAAAAAGCGAAATTTGGAATTATTAAGAAAAATATGTGAATAATGTATATAAAAATTAGCCCATGTTACTCTCTAGATTATAATCCATCTATATACAAAGGCATTTTATGATCCGTTTTGACTCTGACGTCTGGCAAATGTTTTTACACTTTGAATTTATAATATTATTAGAATTAGCAAGGAATTAAAAATGAGTGGCATCAGGGACAAAAAGGTGGGAAGAAAAAATGAAAAAGTTACAATCTCCATAGGCTTTTCTATGTTAAATTAACATTGAGAAGTGACACTGGAAATAAATAAGTATTGCGCTGCCGCGCAATACTTAAATAAAACGAAAAAATATTTCGAAGGTTTCTGACATTAGAAGCGTTAAATTAAACCCCTTGTTACTTTCTTCTATCTTTACAAGAAGAAAGTATTGGATTCATGAAAATTTTCGAATTCCGGTTTTCGACGGATTTACACGTTTTAGGGGTCAGAGATTCCAAAAAACATGTTTTTACAAAATGTCTGTCTGTGACTCTGTGAGTCTGTGACTCTGTGAGTCTGTCTGTCTGTGTGTATGTGACACAAATTTTGTGGGCGCTCTATCTCAAGAACTAATGCACGGAATTTAATAAAAATTTATATTCAATGAGTCCCTAATACAAATTGATGCTGATTAGTTTTTGGTGTAAATCGCTCAACAGGTGGCGCTGCTATGCTGCATTTTTCACGATTTTTGCAATAGCTCTATCTCACGAACTAATGCACGGATTTTGATCAAACTTCAGATTTTGTTAGTCCGTGATATGAGTTGATGCTGGTTACGTTTTGGTGTAAATCGCCCAACAGGTGGCGCTGTTATGATGAATTTTGCAGGATTTACACGATTTCCCCAATAGCTCTATTTTAAGAACTAACGCACGGATTTTCACCAAACTTCACATACAATTAGTCCTTCACATGTCTTGCTACTGATTATGTGTTGGTGTAAATCGCCCAACAGGTGGCGCTTCTGTGCTGACTTTTTCACGATTGCCTCAATAGCTCTATCTCAAAAACTAATGCACGAATTTTCATCTAACTTCAGATTTAGTTGTATGTTGACACAAGTTGTTGTTAATTAGGTTTTGGTGTTAATCACCCAATAGGTGGCGCTGATATGCAGGAATTTTCACGATTTTCGCTATAGCTCTATCTCAAAAACTAATGCACGGATTTTCTCCAAACTTCAGATTCAGTCAGACGTTGACATAAATTGTTGTTGATTAGGATTTGGTATAAGTCACCCAATAGGTGGCGCTGCTAGGCAGCATTTTGCTGGATTTAGACGATTTCAGCGATAGTCATGTCTCAAGAACTAATGCACGGAATTTGCCATTTAATTTTGGCACTATGATAGCGAATTTTGAAGTATTAACATGTATGAGATAGAAGAAAGTTTTGGGATTGGTACATCCGGCTAGTTATGTAATGGTATTCTGAAAATCTCATGAGCTACTTATTCTGGTAATTTTTAGATAATAAAGTAGATTTCTTCAGGGGTCTCTGCCCCCCTGAACCCCTTCGTAGTGTAATTTAATTTACATTTGTAATTATCAATTAATTGTGTGAATGTCCTTTAGTAAATTCTACCAATAGACGGAAACGTACATGAATTATTTTCTACAGCCCTGTATATTACGTGAAGATTTTTACGCGTCGTCTATAACATTTAAATTTAATGCAGACAAAAAACCCTTTTAAAACTGCTCATATCACATTTCCGGGATTAGTATGCATAGTGTGCACCATATATCCAGTTTCTGCGGAGTCCTGTATATGGTTCTATTTAAATTCTGCAAACATTTGTTAGTATACTAAATGTAATTGGGCTGGGAAATACATAACTCAAAAAAAAAAAAAAAAAAAAAAAAAAAAAAAAACACACACTGAAGCAATTCGCGCTCATTTTCATTTATACTTACGAATTCATTTGTGTATCCCTGTACATGGTCTATACAATATTTAAGCACTACTTATTAAGCACAAATTTAGTTAACGTTAAAACGCACACCATAATCGAAAATGCTCTTCAACAATCATCCCTAATAGACCAGAACTGTATCCGAAATTTTTTATGTGACCCTATAAATGAACGATAAATACGATACAAATCATATTCAAGCTTCTTGTAGTCAACCACAGTAATGTAATTTAATTTCATAATGTTTGAATTAGTGCAACACAATTAACACACTGACGACAGGCAATTTAATTAAATCTGGGTTTAAAAACAGTAGAAGCTCCTTCCTCTTCTGAAAGTGTCTCGGAAATTGGTTTCTGAAATATGTTTTTCATGTTTATGCAGCAGTAAATATCTTTCAATGTACGGATGTAATATATAATGTCTTACAATCTATAAAAAATATGGACAACACAATATAAATGTCTTTTCTGTAAGGTAGAAGTCACTCCCTTAGCCAATGACGTATTCTGAATAAAAACGAGAATTCTCGTTTCCCGTCGCTAATGTGTTAAAATAAGCTGTGAAGAGTTTTTTTCCCCCCGTAGACCACATTTTAATCGACCACTTTTGTGTGACTCTGAAAAAAACATATGCTTTGCACCCCATATACTACAAAAATGTTTCAAAAATACATATCAATTTTATTATTTTGTAACAGAGTAACATCATTAAAAAACGCCACAAAAGGATTTTCTTCAAAGATTGTAATATTATGAATACTTTTGAGTTCCCTGTACGCATGCTGTAAGTGCTACACATAACATATTTTATAGTAACCAGGTTCTAGTGCACCTTAATAAAGTATATAAATTTCATTACGTTTAAAATTGTGTAACATTATTAAAATACACCGCAGACGATTTTTCCCAAAGACTATAATGTAACGGAATAGTTTTGAGTTCCCCTGTAATTAAGCTATGAATGCTACACTCTTCATTTTTAATACCAAACATACTTTGGCAAACCTCAATAACGTATATCATTTACATGCAATCCCGACTATATTTACGCGAGTTAGAGCACGTAGAGAAACACGGCAGGCGACAGATAGAAAAACTGAAGTCATAAATACTTTTCATCCATGTTGGAAAGTGTTAAAAAGGATTTACATGCCTTTAACTGTACTTTTTTTTCACTTATAGCATGGTTAAACATTAGTTTAAACATCCTAATCCATGCGATAGCAATAACATATTAAAAGCCCCCCAAAATATGCATATCTGGAGATCTATAAATCTACTGGAAAATAATTCATTATCGTGCCCACTGTTAATTGCATAAATTGAATCGATTTGGCGCGATAAAATATTTTTTGTGATAGCCTTTTAATAGTACCTGCAACAAAATTAACGTAATTTACTAACTTCATTCATATTTGAAGCAATGATAGGCTACGAATAACAGTCGCTAGGCAACGAAGAAAAGGAAAAAAAAAAAAGAAATATGTATCATGTAAAACAAGAAAATTAATTTTAAAATTCTTTATATTATTGGAATACATCTATAAATGTCCTCAAAACATTATACACGTAAATAAAAAAATCTGATAGATATATTGATAAAACTTCAATATAATAGGAATAATTTAAAACCCTTATTTGGTATTTTATTATCCATAATTTGACATTTAAATCCATTAATCAAACGTGCCATTTTCTTTCAACAAATGGAAATTTGAAAATCGTCTGACTTGCCGTAGAAAAGCATTATAAAGAAAAATAAAATCTTCCATATTTTCCGAACGAATGAACCAAATTTAACCAAAAACTATACAGCTACGTCCGGGTATCTCACGAATATGCCCAATTAATTTCAAGCTGATCGGGTGCTTTTTGCGGCAGTTATCGCGGAACAGACAGACAGACAGACAGACAGACAGACAAACGGAAATCAAAACTTTTCGTGTCTCCACAGTAAGCCTTCACTGACGTTTCGGCAACTAGTAAATCTGCAGATCAGGGGCCTCAACGTCATCTTTACAAGCCATTGTTTTTTAACACTCATTGCGTAATATTCATCTTCCTACAAATCGCTTTTTCAAATTACATAAAAGTTTTCAAATTACATAAATATTTATAAGAATACAAAATACTTCGTAAAGTTTCTGAAATTAAATGTGTTAAACAAGTTGTTATACACTGATGTTCTGAAATTCTGATGAGCTGCTTATTCTGGTAACTTTTTAAATCAAAAATTGCATTTCTTCAGGGGGATCTGCCCCCCTGAACCCCCGTAGTCTATTTAAATTTACATTTGTAATTTTTTATTGATTGTGCGGATGGTTATAGTATATCTTTGATTTTTTTTTACGCTGTGATTTATAAGGATAAGCATAAGTTTTTTTTTTTTTTATAAATTAATAAATTTAAAATTTAAAATAAAATCCTCATGTTAACCGTACGCAAACAATAAATCTTGAAGTGACGCCAAAAATGTAACCTTAAAATCCGCTACATTCGACCCAAACACAACGGCGTACTTAAAAAAAGAAAGAAAGAAAAGAAAAATATTTTTAATAATACAGTTTTTAATTCATAATACGATGAAATGCTACTTTAGAATGCTTAAATATAAGCAGATCATTTTCATTTCACAGAAAAATGCACGGATGAAGTCAAAGAATTCGGTCCCTGTTCCACGTGCTTGTTTTGTTTGGGCCGAATGAGGGCATTTAAATCTGAGCGATAACGCACATCATATTGCAAACTGTTTTTACGGCATACTGCATCTCCATCTATCTCTTTCCTCCGTGAATAATAGTTAATTTTATTTTAGCCAAGATCTTTTTATTCCAACATTTTTTTTTTTTTTTTTTTTTTTATAAATGACGTCTAATTCACCTGCTATTCGTACTTACTCAAAACCTTTCATCTTGTTATATTAAGAAATACTTGAGAATTTTCTTTTTATTCCCAATATGTCTCTATATTAATTTTTTTATTCTTTTTTTTTTTTTTTTCATTTTCCTGTTTCACGTCAAAATCTTTGAATTGAAAATTGTTTAAGAGAAAATATTATTCAGGGTTTTGATTTTCTTGGCAAACATTGATAAATTTTATGCAAAAATGGTCACATTATTCTCTATGAAAATAATGAACTTTTCTATTTTTAAGGAAAATATTTGAATAAAATAAATAAAATATTGCCTATTTTTATTTCTGGGGCTAAAATCGATCTATATGCAAAAATACAAATGCATTAATTCATCCGTTTTGACGTTGGCTTTACTGAAACATTATAGACGCATTTATACTAATATTATTAAGACCAAATACGTTGCTAGGCAACTGATGAAAGAAAAGGTAAAAAATGTAATATATATATTATGTCAAATTGATAAAACAAAATGCTTTACATTATCGGAAAACATGCATGAAGTTCCCCCAAAAATTATAAACCTAATTTAAAAAATCTCGCAAATATATTTACATAATTTCAAACTAATTGGAGTAATTTAATAATCTTATTTAAAAATTTCAGCATCCAAAATTTACCACTTAAATCCATTTTTTATATGAGCCATTTCTTTCAACAAATGAAAATTTGAAAATCGTCTGACTTGCCATAGAAAAGCATTACAGAGCAAAATAAAATGTTCTATATTTCCCGAACGAATGAACCAAATTTAACCAAAAACTATACAGCTTAGTCTGAGTACCTCATCAACATGCCCAATTAATTTCAAGCCGATCGGATGCTTTTTGCGGCAGTTATCGCGGAACAGACAGACAGACAAACGGAAATCAAAACTTTTCGTGTCTCCACAGTAAGCCTTCATTGACGTTTCGGCAATTATACTTGAATCAATCATCACTACTAGTAAATCTGCAGATCAAGAGCCTCAACGTCATCTCTGCAACTCATTGTTTTTATAAACTTTGCGTAATATTAATCTTTCTACAAAAACAAAATTTAAACTATTTAAATTACACAAACATTTATAAAAGGAAAAAAATATTTCGATGGTTTCAGACATTAAAAGCGTTAAATTAAACACGTTGTTATGTAAGGATATTCTGAAATTCTCACGAGCTACTTATTCTAGTAATTTTTATATAATAAAGCAAATTTCTTCAGGGGGGCTCTGCCCCCCTGAACCCCCCGTTGTGTAATTTATTTTGCATTTGTAATTTTCTACTGATTGAGTTAATGATTACCCTATATCTTAGATTTCTTTTTACACTGCGGTTTATAAGGATAAGCAATAATTCGGTCAAGCATTTTACGTTATCCTAATATCCATACAGCAGTATTTACTTGCCTGCTAACCACAAATACCTGTATCTAATGGATAAAGAACTTTTGGAAATGTAAACTGAAACATCTAATTTAGAAATCTAATACCTTTATAAATTTTGTTTATAAAAAAATAATTTTGATTACCATTCTGCAATATTTATATCTAAGATCTAATCTAAATATCAAAAAATGTACTCGATAGCATTAACTTACTAAAATCACCCTAAAGTAGGGGGGCTTCTAAACCTAACGGTTAATAATTCATCATCGTTAAATAGATAAACATGATTTGGCGCCTTTAAGTATTTTTTGTGATTTTCTTTTAATAGTATCTACATTTAATTTAAAATCGTGATGTTACAAATACCGTTGAAATTTGACGCAAACCTATGTTCAGGTCAAATTACGAAAGGTTAACTAACATTTCATTTCCCTTAGCCGGACTTTCTGTTTCATTTTTCGTAATAAGGATTATTTTAATAATTTAATTTATTTTACACTCTACAAGCTGTTACACGGACGTTGTTCACGTAGCATTAAAATAGAGATAAATGCATTAAGTAAAACATTTCACTCCCCACCAGACATACCAAGTCTCAAGCTTTTTGCACATCACTATTATCTTAGAGAAAATGTTCTTTTAAATCGCGCAAATGTTTCAATTAAATAAAGTAACATTTTCTGTATTAAAATACTGGTATCCAGAACGCCGGAGGCTTGGCAGCTCTGCTCCTCTTAATAAAAACATATATGATTAACCAACACTTTATCACATTTTATAGGAGACAATACGGAATTTCTTATTTGTATGGCCTTACATATATCTCAGTCATAAAAATGTAAAATTTTGTGCCAATTAATGCACGCAATTGCGAAAATGAAATCGCAAAGAATGAGAAAAGGAAGGCCAAGTAAAATCGTGTAAATCGAGGAATCTTTCTTCGTAGTGCTGGGAAAATACTGCTACAAAAACTATTTTAGGTGGTATTTGGTGTGAAATGTTTATATGTATTCATTCCTGTCCTATATATCCTTTTTTTATTTTTTATTTGCTTATTCCATTTTTCTTTTGCACGTGAAAATCTTACAAATTAAAATTAACTCTTTGGGAGAAATTGTTATTCATTTTTTTTTTTTTGGCAACAATAAAGTTTACAAAATTTAACAGAATAATGTCAGTTTATTCTGTATGAAAATAACGAACTTTTTCATTTATAATCAAATAGTTGAATAAATAAATGAAAATATTATTCTATATAGTATATAAATACTATTTTCATTTCTGCGTTTAAATAAATCTATATGCAAATATCTATACAAAGGCATTCATTAATTCATTCCTTTTGCTTTGATTTGACTTCAAAAAACCTTACATACTTTCACATTTATGATATTTTTAGATGAGATGCTGTTGCTACGCAACGGTTAAAAGAAAAAATGAAATATAAGTAAATTCATAAAATAAAATGTTTTATATTATTCGAACACATGTATAAAATTCTATCATAAGTAATACACCTAATTTAAAAGCTCTGACAAATGTTTTGACAAAATTGCAAACTAATAAGAATAATTTAATACTCTTATTTAAAAATTTCAGCATCCAAAATTTACCATTTAAATCTATTATTCATATGAGCGATTTCTTTCAACAAATGAAAATTTGAAAATCGTCTGACTTCCCATAGAAAAGCATTATATCACAAAATAAAATGTTCTGTATATTCCGAACGAATGAACCAAATTTAACCCAAAACTATACAGCTAAATCCGGGGAGCTCATCAACATGCCCAGGGAATTTCAAGCCGATCGGATGCTTTTTGCGGCAGTTATCGCGGAACAGACAGACAGACTAACAGACAGACAGACTAACGGAAACCAAAACTTTTCGTGTCTCCACAGTAAGCCTTCACTGACGTTTCGGCAATTATTACAGCGTAATTAACAAACGAATGTTGAAACAAAATTATTGATTTTTTTTTTCATTTATTATCACTGTGCGATTTGCAGTTTAACTTCTTACTTGAATGACGACCAAGATAACTTTGTGCACTTTTTAATACTAGGCAGATATTTACTGACATGTGCTCTATTAAAGTGACGTATATCGGTAGTTCAAAATAGAATTTCATTTTTTCGTTTTTTTGCCAGATTTGCAGGTTTCTTGCCCCACTGTGGCCGGTGAGTTATTGTTTACGTGCGTCTCTTTTCAACTTGTCCGTTTTAAATATTGCTGTTTCTAAAATCATTATGACTGAGAACACAAAGTCATATTATAAATACTGTATTGTGCCACTCTGCACTAATACAACCATTACTTCTAGTGAAAAGTTGTTTTTCAGCGTGCCAAAAGAATATTAAATTTTTAATTTACAACATAAAAATAATTCAATTGGAATTAATATATATGTGTGTGTGTGAGAGAGAGAGAGAGAGTGTGTGTGTGTGTGTGTGTGACTTTTTTTCCCCTTGAAAAATGCATTTACATTTGACTGCCAGTCTCTCAAACATGAATAATTTGAAATAAATTTACTTTCTTCAGTTTAGGGGGGATTTATTATGACCTTGATAGAAATTGCCAATTAAATAGTTTCAGTATTCAAAGTTCAATAAAAAGTATCAATCTTTTCTAACAATTTGATTTCTGTTCAAAAGGCCGACTAGAAGATTAATAGCTAGGGAAAAGAAATGAAAATAAGAGATTCTAATATTTATTATTATCATTTATTTTTTTGTGGGGGAGGGGTAGGTAGAAAAATATATTGAAGCCAGAGGAATTAAAAAGAGTGCTTGTGTAATGAATCAGATGAATATAATGAATCAGAAGCAATGAATCAAATTTTTATAAAATGTATATACAGTGGCGGTCAAAAGTTTCCGGCCAGTTAGTTTATTTGATTTTTTGCCAGAACGTTTCGACGAAGTAGAAGCGAAATTGCGCCAAAAGTTAGGAATATGCAAATGAGCTCTTACCACATGATCATTTTGATTGTACACCCAAGACACTTTATGCAAAGGGGAGGAATCCGAAATTCGCGTGTGCAAAACTTTCCTGCCATTCGTCATTCGTTAGTTTTCGCTATCGGTAAAGTGCTTTGTTGGCCGTGTTTGTTAATTAATCAACTTGAAGAATGTAGTTGAAATTCAAAAATGAAAAGTTCAACAATTATTGTTCGCAAACGAGTGATTTGTTTGTCGCTAAAGGGCTAATCCTCTCGTGATATTGCGGCAAAGCTATCGATCGGAAAATCTACTGTGAACGATATTTAAAAATATATAAAGATGGACATGGTCTTCAGGACTTGCCACGATCCGGGAGAGCCCGTAAAACGACTGTTCGCATGGACAGAATTATCAGGAGAAAAGCGGTTGATGACCCGCATGAAATTGCCGCTGCAATATCCTGCAATTTACGGAGCGAAAATATTGCTTAAATAAGTCTGTCTACCGTGTCAATACGCTTACGTGAAGTAGGACTTTATGGAAGATTCGGTTTTAAAAAAATTCATAAGTAAAATAAAAATCAGAGGGCCCGACTGGCGTTTGCCAAGGAGCACAAAGACTGGACAAGTGAAAACTGAAAAAAAGTACTATTTTCCGATGAAAAGAAGTTCAACCTTTTTGGGAGTGATGGCAGACACTACGGCCGACAGCCTAAAACAAAAGATATGATTCTAGATATGTTATTCCTAAAATGAAGTATGGCGGAGGACACGTTATGGTGTGGGGAGAATTTTCGGGAAAAGGTGTCGGTCCGCTAGTTGAAATCCATATGATGATGAATGATGTAATGTAAAAGAATATCTTGCAAGATAATTTTCTGCCTTATTGAAAGAGAAAATGTAGTTGCAACTCTTTGTTTCAGCATGATAACGAGCCAAAGCATATATGCAAGCTCGTCAAGTAGTATCTTTCGCACAAAAAAATTCCGATTTTGAAATGGCCAGCCTAATCACCCGATCTGAATCCAATAGAAAATCTTTGGAACGAACTTGACAAGCGTGTGGGGAATTATAACTATTCCAATTCAACAGAATTTTCCCAAAAATTGCAAGAAGAGTCGAAAAAACTTATTACGTACGATTTTCAACCGTTCATTGATTCGATGACACGTTGATGCGTCGCAGAATTTATTGCTAAAGATATAACGACAAAATGTAAAAGTTGTTGATAACTGTTATTTTCTATCACAACACTATTTTTTTCTGAACTTTCCAAGATGGCCGAAAACTTTTGAGAACATGCGTTTTCCTTTGCAATTAATTTTGCCAATTAAATTTATTGAAAATTATTTGTTAGTCCATAAATAAATTCCTAACTAATATGTCAATAAAATGTATAAGTATCACTTCGGATTCCTCTTCGTACGGGTATACTTACAATTAAACCAAAAAATTTATGCTGGCCGGAAACTTTTGACCGCCACTGTACGTTAAAACTTTTTTTAATACTTTGAATGGAATTTTTTCAGTAAAATTGCAGAAAGCTCCTCTAAAACTGAAATATATATATAGATTAATTAACTTGGAATTAAAAATAAATTGAAGGACTATTACGTCCTGAAATTAACAGCACAAATATAATTGAAAAGATTTACTAAAAGACGTATAACACACATAAAAGTGAACACTTTGAAACCATTAAATAAAAGTTTAAGACCGACAAGTTTCATCCACTCTGTGGCCACTATCAGGGTCTTACTTCAGTCTAAGAGAGAAAAATACTTATTAGTTCGTAAAATTCAAAAGTAAACATATTGAGTTGAACACGCTTCAAAAACAGCGCCATCTGTACAGCTGCAGTCCCCATCCAACTTCAAAAGAGAAAAACTTGAAGAAACCAGATTATCAATGTCAATAATTGTGCCAGACCTCTTTAACTTTGAGTTAAATTCTGTTTAAAAAAATCCAACCACAACTTATGTATGCCGTAAGAAACACCTTCATTACAGACATCTCCAATTCTGAATTCGATTTCTATGGATTCTCTAATTATACTTTTTTGCGGATAAGTGCACGGCCAAATAATTTTTGCATTGTCATAATCTATTGCTTTAATCTGAGTTTTAGAACAAAATCTTGCAAGGGCTGTGGATGGTCTATTGTATCTTATATCTGATTTATGTTCATTTAATCTTGTTTCAAATTTACTTCTTGCATGCCTATATATTTTCTCACTGTTATCTAAAATGATTCGAATTTCATAAACACCAGATAAACTCAGAGGGGGGGGGGGGGGGTGTAGGATTAATTTTACTTGAAAGTAAATTAATAATATTATGTCTGGGAATTACTATAACATGAATATTAAACGGTCTGAAGTACTTTGTCAACCTTTCGTAAATACCTGTGACGTAACCGAATTTTCTGTAGATAACTTTGGATTTAGAAACGTCTTAAATCTTGAGAGGGGTGTTAATATGCTTTACAATAATTTTATCAATAAATTTTGCAGGAAAACCATGTTCAGCTGCGATTCTTTTAATAAAACTAAGTTCTGTTTCAAGGGATGTACCGGAACATATCAGAAAATCGCATAATGAAGAGAAAGCAGAAACCTTGTAGTTAAACGAATGATCAGATTGAAATGGAATGACAGTGTTTGACTTGATTGATTTTCTGTAAATGTTACATGAAAGATCTTGATCTACTCTTAAGACATCAACATCTAGGAAAGGCAGCCTCCCCTCAATTTCCATTTCCATTTGTAAATTTTATATGTGAATCCAGTTTATTAACTCTCCTAAGAAAATCATTCAAAGCTTGAATCCCATGTGCCCAACATATAAAAACATCATACGTATCTTACCAAAAAATCAGGTTTAGGTCCATCAAATTTAAAGGTCTTATCGTCTTCTAAAGGTCTTAAAATGCATTCAGCCAGGAATCCAGATACTGGAGATACATCCAATAGAACCGTTTGCTCTACAGATGAATTCATCAGTAAAATTAAAGATTTTCAGTTAAAACCAGGCACAGTTATCGCAAGTCTCGATATGTACATTAAAACCTTTTTTTAATACTTTGAATGGAATTTTTTCAGTAAAATTGCAGAAAGCTCCTCTAAAGCTGAAAAATATATATAGGTTAATTAACTTGGAATTAAAAATAAATTGAAGGACTATTACGTCTTGAAATCAACAGCACAAATATAATTTAAAAGATTTACTAAAAGACGTATAACACACATAAAAGTTAACACTTTCAAACCTTTAAATAAAAGTTTAAAAGTTTAAAACTTACAAATCGCTCTTTCCATTCATTAATACTGAGATTGTTTTAAGGAGAATTTTTACGATAATTAATGAAATTTGTGACTATAATGATCATATAAAAAATTCACTAAAATCAAGACTTAGTCCCTTGGTTAGTAATAATGTTTTTGTCTTTAACAATATATTTTATAAGCAGACAAGGTGGGCGCAGATGGGCTCTCCAATATCTGAATTCCGGTCTGAATTTATGACTTAAACGAGCATAAAATAAATATACGCTCGTTAATAGGAGCAAAATTTTTGTCCATTATTTAAAAAAAAAATATGGCAAGGAACTTTACAAATGAGGCCGATACATCTTCATATAAGAATTCTTTATTAGGAAAAATTTTAATGTTTACTTAAATTTAACATTATAATATTTATTTGCATATTTTACTGTAAAAATCAGGGATGAGAATTCTCCGCCCCCAAATTCTCCGCCTTCCTACCACTAAACTTTAATCGTATTTCTCGCCTTATTTAATGACAGAATTTCTGAGATTTAATAAAGCAAGGAATACTATTAAAATTTATTGGTGAAAACCAACCATCTGGGACGGAGAGACATCCCCGAAAAATTCTCAATGTTTAAAATATAATCTGGAAATTGAACGTGCATATAACTACAGACATGTTTATTTATATGAGTATGGTACATAGACTTACGAATTAATATTTTTGAATTCTGAAAAAAATATTCTGTAGTTTATAACCAGTGTTCTAAACTTTATGCAAAATTTATTCAGGGTTGGTTGGTTGTGTTTATGACGGCCAATTATCAACACGAGGGATACAGGACCAAAGGGAGGGAGTGCCTTCCGTAGGGGTCTTTCTAAGGGAACCTAACCCGTATTTACTCTTGGAAAACCAAGGTTCGGAGAAAATCATGAAACTCCGAACGATTAGGCCGACGGGCGCGATTGGGATCGAACACAGCACCTCCCGTCTACCAGCTATGCGAGCAGAACCTCTCGACCACTGGTGGAGCAACAAGGTATTCTGGGATGAATGTACTACATAATGTTGAAAAAAAAAATACTTGTTGATTCTCTGATATAATTAAACCTGTAAAAATTATTATTATATATTTATTTTGTTTCCCTGTATTTCATGATCAGCACCGACAATGTTTAAATTTACTGAAAATCGTTCGCAATGTGCAGATGTATATTTTTTCTAAATAATTAAGAATCGTTTAAATATCCATGTTTTTTAAAAAAAAATGATATGATTTGATTGCCGGATATTGGCTAAAAGGCTTGCTTATTTTGTTGATATTATGAAACGTGTAAATATATTTTTATTTTCATTGTATACTCTTATACCATGACTGTCCAGAATTAGGATATTTAATTTTATATGCATTTTTTAATTATTTTCTATATGCTTGCATATTTAAGATTAGCTCAAATAATGGTTAAATTCATTAAAAATTGTTTGCAATGTGCATATATCTATATTTTTTAAATAATTAAGGATCGTGCAAGTTTTCATGTTTTGAAAAAAAAAATCGATATGATTTCATTACCGGATATGGGCGAAAAGGTTTTCTTATTTGTTTATATTATGAAACATGTAAATATATTTTTATATATTTTTTCGTATACTTTAATACCATGACTGTCCAGAGTTAAAATATTTTTTTATATGTATGTTTGTTATTTTTCTATATGCTTGTATATTTCAGATCAACACTTATAATGGCCAAATTTATTGAAAATTCTTTGCAAAGGACATATATCTATATTGTTTAAATAATTAAGAATCGTGCAAGAATAATCGATGTTCTGAGATAATTATTTCGATATGAGTTGATTGCCGGATATTAACGAACTTGCTTATTCTCTTAATATTGTGTAGATATTTTTTTTTTTTTTAATTTTACTATATTTTTTATACTGTGACTGTCCAGAATTCGAATAACTGATTTTTCTAAACAGAATAGAAATCTATAATTATTATTATTATTCTATTTTCCAGTACACTTCATCTTCAGTACCTCCAATAATTAAAATTATTGAAAGTATTGTCCGCAATCCACTTTATATATCAATATTTTCCATCCGAAATATGGTAAAAATAATTAAATGTTCTAAAAAGTTATCCTGATTTGAGTAGAGTTTGGTTTTTTGACAAAGTTTTGGTTAATTTTCTTAATATTTTGAAACAAGTAAATATTATTTAAAAAAAAAAATTACTGTGTATTTTACGGTCAGAATTCGCAATGTTTTAAGTAATCAAGAATTTAAATATAAATAAATGTAAAAATTTACTTATAATTTTTGTTTTCGATGTTATAGTAGAGTGTTATTTAAAATATTTTTAATCGCGTAAAGCATTGTATTTATTTTATCTCTAAATCTTTCAAATTTTCCTGTTTATAGTATAAATAAAGCTGAGGCAAAATATACGTATGATATATATCTTTTACAACGTATATAGAGCGAGGTTTTTCGTATTTTTATGTATAAAAGTAACATTTAATAACAGGGTTCGTTTGGGTACCGTTATTCTCAAGGCGAAATATCAGTACTTTTTTTTTTTTTTTAATGAAAAATAAAGCTAGCTTAAACGGGCGAAATTTTGCCTTATTTAAGGAGAGATTTTCCATATGATATAACTGGAATCGAAGAATTTCTTAGCCTGGAAATTCAAGGACCTGCACGAACCCTGTAATAAGCATTATTTAAGGGGGTATTCGTGCCATCTACCGGTGAAAGTAGAACGTTAACGATTTTCCGAAACTAAGAGGTGATTGTGAAGGTCGTATAACGGAGGGAAAGAACTCATCGAGTTAGGCCGTGGCTCAAACACTCACAAAGAATTTAACAGTGGAACGGGCACAGACAGATAAGCAAGTCGGCATACCTTTTAATCACCTTTTCTGATCTTTTTCGTACGTGTGAATATCTATCTGAGGATATATTTTCCTTATTACCACCTTATAAATAATGATATTTTATGAAATAAAATTTTTTTTCCCCAATTTAATGAAAAACAATTTTTTGAAAAAGAACTGCATCGGGCTGCATGCTATTAAGTAAGTTACGGTTACAGTGATACGAAAAACGTTTGACTGGGAATTTTCATACAACGTTCTATTAATAAAAACCGTGTAAAATATCGATAACAACAACATAAAAAAATATCATATTTTATATTTATATGAAAATCACCCTTTTTTGGTAGAGTGGTGGTGGTGCGGGGGGGGGGGTCAAAAATTCCTCATACGTGTTATCGAATTACTTAAAATCGAAATTCGAAGAATATTTAAAATGACAATTTAACTGCTGCATTTTTATGCTTCCGATATCGAATATTGTCGTTGGTGTCAGATTCATCAACAGAGAAGAAGAATTTTGTCATGAAAACCAACACCATTCTTCGATATCAATATGTAACGACAGTTACATTTAGTCATAATAAGTTTTATAGACACAGCTTTTTTTACTTCTTTTAATGGGAAGTAATTAGAGTAAGTAGTTTCATCCCGGAATTGCTTTAATAAATATAATCGAATAAGTATGTATTATATGTATAAGCCTTAGAGTTAATTACGCGTTTGTTTGTTTTTTTCTGAGGTGTTTCCACGTTCAGATGACACTTGCAATTTTGTATTCAATCTGCAACTTTCAATTTTTGCTTTATTTTGTCGGATATTTCTGTGTTTAACCCCTTAACCTACGTTTTAACCTACAGTTTGGCAAATCCATAGCTACCACTAAAATTTAATAAAGATTTTCACCTTGTTTAATCATAAAATTTCGACGATTAAATTAAATTACATTTACTGTGAAATTTTAGTGGTAAGAAAAATTTACATTTGGCTCGATCATCGTACGCGGGCTATGCCCGTCATTATAGGTTAAGGGGTTAAGTAAGGTGATAATAACTATTAGTTAAAATTGGTATATTTTTGAGTAAAAACATTCCTTAATTTAACTATACGCACGACGCTTTGAGTTATGAATACATTTGTTGTTGAGATAAAAATATTTTTTCAAGTAAAAAAAAAATATTTTCCTCTAAAACCCACTTGAACAACTTCCACGAAATTATTATTACGAAAATACAACTAATTTTTTACAAATATATTTGTAAATGTATAAAAAAAATACATAGTCGGGTTCAGGTGAAGCTACCCTGTTTCAGAATTTGAAGTTTTTAAAAAAGCGACTTTTAGAAAATAAATAAATAAATAAATAAAATAAAAGTCAATTGGCAATGTGATGTATTAATTCATTTTATGTATAAAAGTGCAAAGTGAATCAATATAGCAAAGTAAATCTATATTACTGTCACCTTCAATTGCAACAGATTAAGTCCATTTTTGAATAGCAAAGATAGAATTTCAGCCGGCTATACATTTTTGGATAATGTCATCCGGTCGATAAATCAGGGCTCGCAGCGTTCCTAAAATTTGCACACTTTCCTACCAGTATTTTAAATCAAAAATCTTCGTGGCGGATTACTTTAACATCTACAATAGAATTATACAGTAAGTATTATCGTTTTAAATTTGTGGTAGGAAAGTGTGAAAATTTTAGGAACGCTGCGAGCCCTGATAAATGTTACATTGTTCTCAAGCCGTTGTCATTAAACGTGGTGGCAGCAGGGCCGTAGCTTGAAAATTTTATTGGGGGAGGGGGGGGGGAGGACCTGACTTTGACGCCCTTTTATGATTTTCATTTTTCGACCCCCCCCCCCCCCCCAGCAATGTCGTCTCTATCCGTGCTAATGTTCCTACAATTCATATTATAGTAGAGCTAATCCGTGCTATCATCATGTCTTTTATGTATAATTCATCTTCTGTAATGCTTTACACAGCAATTATCTTCAGTTTCACCTTTTCAAAACACATTTTGCACTGTTGATTGATATATGTAGATATATCAGTGTATCACAATATATTATCTACCTAATGTAGATATATATTGTGTGGGGATGTAAAGATTCCAAGCGGTAAGATTGTTCATAATTGATTATATTTTGTATCTGTATTATTAGTTAAAAATTCAAAAATTCGGAAGAAAAGAGCTCAGAAACTAGGATCACAGCGATTTCAACTTTTTTCTATCGTCAATAGAAGAAAGTATTGTAATCGAAAATTTTTTTACGGCTGGTTGGTTTTTGACGGATTTACACGTTTTAGGGGTCAGATCCCAAAAAACATGTTTATACAAAATGTCTGTCTGTCTGTGTGGCGCCATTGCACCATCGAAAAGTGTATTAAGTTATGCATAGAACTGAGTCAATTTTTTTGTGTATGTGTCTGGCTATGGCAAGCAGGTCCTCCTTTAATATGGAAATTTTTTGACGGAAGGGGGCGCTGTAATAGCGATTTTTGTGCCATTTTCATTGTACCATCGAAAAGTATATGAAGTTATGCATAGAATTGAACCTAATTTATTGTGTAATGGCTATGGCAAGCAGGTCCTCCCTGAATTTGAAAAATTCTGCTCGTATGGGCGCTGCCATAGCGATTTTTGTCCATTTTCCTTATTGTACCATCGAAAAGTGTATGAAGTTATGCATAGAATAGAACCAAATGTTTTGTGTATGTTTTCGGCTATGGTCAGCAGGTCCTCCTTCAATATGGAAATATTCTGCCTGTAGGGGGCGCTGTAATAGCTGTGCCATTTCCATTGTTTTACTATCGAAAAGTGTATGAGGTTATGCATAGAATTGAACCAAATGTTTTGTGTATGTTTTTGACTATGGCAAACAGGTCCTCCCTGAATTTAAAAATATTCCGCTGAAAAGGGGTTCTTTGATAGCGATTGTTGTTTAATTTTCTTGATTTTTTGTACAAATATCTAAATTTCTCTCGTAAATGCACAGTAAAAATTGGGCTTTCCATCGTGTATATATTGTATTTATATTATATTTAATCTTAATATTCTCAATTGGCTTTCCTGTAGATCACTCCGGGCCTTTTTTTTTTTTTTTTTTTTTTTTTGTGTGTGTGTGTGTGTGTGTGTGTGTGTGTGTGTGTGTCGTGACGGCGGTAGTAGATGAAAACCGCTGGGTGGGGCTTGTGAGTGCTTAAGCCATTTGGTAGGCCTCCCCACCTAGCTGACCCTAGTTCTATTGTCCATCGGCGGATCGTGCAGCGACGGGAACTCGCGTCCTGCTAACCCGGCTATTCGCAAACAGCTGTTGTACAAAAGAATAACAAAAAACTATTGATTTTAATAAATATCATGATCGAGATTAACTCGTTTTTACTCCTATTAATTAAATGAAGTACGAATTTAAGATGAAAATCAAAGTTGGTATAGTATTGAACTAATAATATTGAAGTATTAACATATGTAGCTACTTTTTGAAATTTAAGCTGTATGAGATAGAAGAAAGTTTTGCGATTGGCACATCTAACTATTTTGGTAGTATATTTAGACATTCCTCATTAACTCAAAGCAGTAATGTAAATAATCTATCATAAGGGTATAGTTGCTACGATATACCGTAAATTTTGGGAAGTCTACCGTCCGCCAAATTTGGCAGGCATTAATCCATTTGAATACATTTATGCAGCTAAGACAAAAACTTTTCAACAAAGTTAAAAAGTGTTAAATGAGTTTTGTTCTAAGAAGGATTTTTTTATCCCTCTCGAAAAAGCAAAAATGTTTGATGCAACACAGTTAGAATGTTGATTTCATGTCTGCATGCATCAAACTTTCAGATTTTCATATTCAAATACAAACGAACCGAGAATGCTTTCTTTTCTTTTTAAATATGTGAAACACGCACTGAATTGCAGCTTGATTGTTGCCTGGTAATCACTTCTCTCATTATCATGTCCCGAAAGCGTGTTTAAAATATCAGGTTTGATTTTTACAGAAAAATTCCAGTGCTGTTTGATTCTTAGAGATCTGGTTAAAAATATGTGAAATTTTATATGCGAACAGATGATGATGATTTTATGAATGCGTCAAAAGTAATATTTTGGAAGGAATTTGAGCTTTAACTACAGTAAACAACTGTAAATGTTCTTACATTCTGCTCTATCATCAATAATTTAAAACAAATCTTTCATAAATTAAGTTACATAATCTGCTTCCTTTCTAAATTGTTTTATTGTTTTAATTTTTGTAAAAAGGTACCTAGTTTATTTCTGCCGTTTATTTACTCTTGAGGCATTCGTGCATGAGACACCAGTTTATATATATATATATATACATTCATTTCATGAAATGCATGTATATATATATATATACATTCATTTCATGAAACGCATGTCTCCAATCCTCCAAATGAGCGGAATGCACTGTTGTCACATTTTGCACAAGAGGGGAAGTCAAAGAATTTAAACTTTTAGAGGAGGAAATTTTTATTCACAGAATTCTTTCAGGAGAATTGCTATATGACAACCTTAAAGGTCTGCATCTGCACAGCCGGAGTCCGGTACAAGACGAAATAAAGTCAAACTTTCAAACGGGCTGGGCAAATAAAAAAAATAAGAGGACCTCGATGCACCAAGTTTTAAAGGAATGGGCCTGTGCCTATCGGTGTAGATTTTCACGTCCAGAAGCTCATGGTAAAGCAATAGCATATCTTGGAAACCTGGGGTTTATGACCGAGTACCCTGCACTCCTATAAGTGTCTGGTACACTCAAAGCTCTCGCGGGAATTGGAGGTGTGATTCCCGAAGTATGCCGCTTAACCCTCGAGTACTTGGTTTTACGACCTAAGGTCGTTCGTCGGTTAGGTCGTTGCGACCAAGTCGTCCAATGGTGTTTGGGGAGCAGGGAAAGTGACGTGCGTTCGGCGGTGCTCTTCTTTGGCCAGTAGAATGTGTCATGGCAGCATCACTGGCTTACGACAGTCCCGCTTGACGCGATGCTCACAAGGGCTCCTTAGAGCTTAGACTGGCGAGGTGACTTGCGTAAGGCATGTTCATTTGAACAATTTTCAATGGACTTGGTTGGACCAAAAATAAATGTGTTGCACGAACTGATGCTAGTTTGACAGCACAATGCAGAAATTCAACATGCCCAACGTAAAGATCGGCATTGGGCAGTTGCATTGTGTCTTAGCCCGGGCCTATTTTTTCCTGTCGATTCGGGCGTCTCAGGCGCACATTTTTTCTACATACTTGATCCGGGCTGGACTTTGACTTAATTGTTACTAGGACGTGTCGGGCAGGACATTTTTTTATTTTATTTTATTTATTTATTTTTTGTAAAAAGAATAGTGATAATGGAGTCTTTGGAAATATACTTTAATGAATTAAGAAGAAATATTTTCAAAAATCTATTTTTTTACAATGCAGCTTCAAAATGAAAGTTTTTTTAACGACTTCTTATATTTATTCTAAACTTAATTTTTTTAATGAGTCTTTATTTGAATGTAAAAGTCTAAGAGTTTAAGTGTTCCTTAATGTTGCTATTCTGTATTCTATGGATTGTGTACTTATCGTCTGAAATATAGGGTGTAAGAGTGCGCGGTGTACAAAAGTATGCAGAGCAATTATTTAATCCGAAGACAGAGTTTTGTATTTAGCTACAGTTGTAAACGATGTAATGACAGTCATTACTGTAGGTAAATGCAAAACTCTGTTTTGGGATTAAATACTCGCTCTGCGTACTCTTGTACATCGCAAAATCTTGCTCCACCTTATCTTACTATAAAAATTCCGCATAAATATGTATGCAGCATTCTTTAAAGAAAATCTTAATTATATGTTAAGAAAAATCGGATTTTTTGTAGAAATTGAGCTTTTCTGGGTTTTTAATTTTTTAAAGGCTCCAGGTTTAGGCTTTTAGTTTTTAAAACCAACCAAGATGTTTGTTATGGCTATGTTTTGTATTGGTGCGTGTCCGGCCTCAGAAATTTCGGCCCGTGCAGTCTTCTAGACAACCTCCACCCTCTCTGAAGTGTTCTAACACCCTCTATAGTCATTTCAACTTCTTTCCACTTTCTTTCTACTACAAGAGTGACCAACAACAACAAGGATAAAATGAGCTGCTAAGGATCGAATTACACTTGCTCCCTCGCAATTGACTACAATTCCTGTTTTAAGAATTATCTCCTCCGCAAATATAAATTGCTTTTGTTAGGGAAAAGAGGTAATAACAATTTTAAAAATAAATTTCTCACACAAATATGGTATGTTAAAAGTAACTTACTTTATAATTTAACATTTAAAGTAAAGTGCTTGTACAAATAATTGTAACTACTACTTAAATCATTTCTATGTGGGTGCCTGACGGCGCCATTAAACCTTGTGTGTCGCCCTTCTACTTGACCATATTCGTGAACCGTTCTAATCCCCTCCAGTTACTTCCACGTCTTTTCATTTTCTTTCTACTACCGACGGTGACAAACAACTACTGAGATAAGAAGAATCGAATTACACTTACTGTCCCGCAATTCATTACAATTACTGTTTTCAGAATTTTCTCTTTTGTATATATAAATTGTTTTTGTTGGGGAATAGAGGTAGTAATTTAAACCCTTTCTTTTGAAGGTTCCTGACAGTGCCCTTAAACATTCTATGGTGCCCTACTACTTTAATATATTGGAAAACTGTTCTCATCCCTACTGTCACTTTCAGTTGTTTCCACACTTTCTTTCTACTGCTAAAGATAACCAATCTAGATGAGAAGGAAATAATTGCATTTCTAAGGATCAAATAACATTTACTGTCCAGCAGTTGATTACAATTCCAGTTTTCGGAATTTTGACTTCCACATAGATATAGTTTTTGTTAGGAAATAGATGCAGTAATCTAAATCCATTTTTTGTGGGACGGCGCCCTTAAACCTTCTATGGCACCCTACTAAACTAAACTAATCTCTGTGGACATACAATCTATGAAGGATCTGGGCCGACACTGCCCGTCCCTGTTTTCTTGGCCCTGGACCTCGAGGTGCTATGCAGCATACGTCCCAGTCAGCCAAACGCAGGATATTCGCTGTTTAATTCTCAAGCAAGCTTGGTACTCATTTCATTGACCCCCGAAGGGTTGAAAGGCTGGGTGAAGCTTGTCCAGTCGGGAGTCGAACTCTCGACCTGCAGCGCGGCTGACAGATGCTCTGGCCACTATGCCACTGGGCTTCGTGGCGCCCTACTATTGAACATACTTGCGAACTTTTCTAATCCCTTCAGATACTTCTTTCCACTTTCTTTCTACTGCCGAGGGTGACCAACCAGTGCCTGATTTAAGGCAGGGCATTCGGGGCACGGGCCCAGGGTCCCCTGATTTTCAGGGGCCACCAAATGCTGCTGAAGGTTATTCAATTATTGTCCAAAATCTGATGTAGTTTTAATATCTAATGGAATTTTACATTTCATGCTACATTCTATTGTGTTCATATTATATTTTTATAATGTTGTATATTTTGTCTGAAACATCCATTTATAATTACTTCATTATAGTGAATATTTTCTTTTAATCTTTATCACTTTAAAAATATATTGTCTTTTTAATTCTTATTTAATCCTTTTCCTGTTCTCGTCAGATTATTTGGGGGTTGGTGAGCGTAGCTTGCAAGCAGTAGAGCTCCCTAATATTTTAAATAGTTGTAGCTTGGTGTTGTCGAAAATTTATTATTAGTTGTTGCATTCCAGATAATAGATTTGTAAGATAAGTATTTTTAAGATAAGTAATTATTAAAGTCAATAATGGTTATTTTACAAAGTACCTTTTTTCATTTTTTTATCAATTCCCTGTAAGTATCGGTGCAAGCCCCCCCCCCCCCCGTAAGCATCTATGCCTAGGGCCCCCAAATTTGTAAATCGGTCCCTGTGACCAACAACTACCGAGATAAGAAGGAAATAATTGTACTTCTATCCTGCAATTGATTACAATTCCTGCTTTCAAATTTTTTCATTCCGGATGCATGAATTTTCTTCGGGATGGGGGGGGGGGGGGGGGGTAGCGGAAGTAACAGGTCTAAAATTGAATGCCTTATACAAGTTTTGGATGTAAAAGTAACTCACTTTGTAATTTTACATTTAAAATAAAATTATTTTATAATTACTTTTTACTTCTGATAAACCCTTTTTTACGGGCGCCTAACGGCGCCCATAAACCTTCTGCGGCGCCCTACTATTTGAACATATTGGGGGGAGACTCCCCCCCCCCTCCCCCCCTAAAGCTACGTCCCTGAATGATATGTACACAAACATCTGCCACTTACCTTGTTTTAAAATGGAAAGACTGACAATCATCTAGAATTAGAATATTATCCATCACTGTTACAGCTAGCATCCACTAACACCTACGTACGGACAGTCAAACTTATAGGCAAGATGGCTGCCATCAACACTGCTATTGAATTTCTCGGTAAAAAACGTGGTCTTGCTCAGAATCTAGAATGCGCGCGCCTCTGTTCCAGTGTAATCCACCGTTAGATCACCGCCCCCTGAATACTAGGCCTGAGCGCTGGACCAAAGGCGGATTTTTTTCAGCGTGTGTACGGTCCCTTAAATATTCATACCAATAATTTTTTGAAGTTTTTTCCGCTTCTTTTTTCTGAGAATAAGCAAGGTAGAGAAATCTTTTATAAAATACTGGTGTCCACATTTAAGGGACCGTACCTACGCTAAAAAAAATCCGCCTTCGGCAGCCGCCATTTTTGTGTCATTTTTGTGTGAGCGCTCAGGCCTAGTATTCAGGGGGCGGTGGTTAGATCACGGTTAGCGATCGCGAGTAACAGTAATTTACTAGACTAGACCGTTATTTGCTGTTAAAGGCTGTAAAAGCCTGCGTTACATTATCCCCTTGGCCGTACATGACTGTTAGAGTGAGGTTAATACTGAAAAAATGATCAGTTACGGTCAATAACAGCTTATTATTGTCAGTGACTGATATTTAGCGGGCAAGCGCAATATTTACTACAATACAGTAATTTACAGTAAAATTATGCAGTAAAGTACTGTAAAGCAACAGCTATTTTTAACAGTGCATAATCAAGACAAACACGCCAGTCGTTTACTTTTGAATCCAATAGAACACAATGTATTTAAAATATCGTCTTCAAATTGCACGAATGTTGCCGCAGATAATAATAAATTGAAAACATAATAATAAGAGTGCAATCAGACTGCCACATTTTTTAAAGTCACGTAGATATCAAACTGCCCTCGTATATCCCAGGAATTATTGGTTATTAATTAATGTCTAAAGTTCTTTTCTTTAGCTTTACATAATTATTTATAAATATCTAATCTAGAACGGCAGGTGGCTACACAAACACTCACCTCATCGAGTTGACGGCAGAAATTCATGGGTTAGACATAACTCGATTCGCATATTGAAATACAATTGGTCTTCTAAGTCATATCTTGGTGGAAACCCTCTGCATACGCGATTTTAGTGGTTGATTGTAGGTTTTTCATTGTGTTTCCTGCACCCAAATGTATGAAAACATGGACAACTGGGAGCAGGAAAACAATAATGGTAAACTTACCAGTCAATGATTAAAATCCGGTTTGCAGGGGTTTTCTACCAAGATATGACTTGACAGACCAGTTGCATTTTAATATGCGAATCCAGCTCTAACTAATCTTGAAATTTTAGCCGTCAACTCAATGAGGCGATGGTTTGTGCAGCCGCTTCCTTGTCTAATCCTCTTGCTTTTATCTGCAAATTTTATAGTATTACTTCAATCCTTTAATTCAAATTTCGAAACATTATGCGTTAATTTACTTTTGAAATAAATACAACTGTGTTATTTAGAACTAAACACAGTACCATCTTATTTGTCTTATGTTCCATTTTTCTTTGTCTGTTCTACATTTCCTTTTATTTATTTTCACTACTTAAAAAACATAAAGCGATAGATTTGTGTATTTTCTATTTTAAAATGAAAAGAAAAAAAAAATACGATCAGCATCAAAAGATGCAGCCGTATGTATTAACACGACTGACACCGAACTTTCCGGTCAGGCCGCGTCAGTCGTCTGTGACTGACATTTATAGATTGTGTAACGGAAATCTTATTTTGTGGTCCTAACGTAAAGACAGACAATACAGACTTGGCATTCATCGTGTTAAAGATGCACGAGGATTTGTACACATAAAGGAAATAATGGAGAACATATATAAAATTTTATAATAGTTCATCATATTTAATTTTGGTTTAACATTAAGAAATAATCGAATAGAATTAATTGCGTAACTATTGGAATACATGCAAACACAAGTTTTTATGCAACTTCGCTGAATTTTCAATAACTTCTCTTTTCTGAACCACAGGCATCAATTTCAAGAAATGCATTTAAGATGTAAAAAAAAAAAAAAAATGTTCTGGGTTACACGTTAAAATTTAATAAAAAATTATTTATTTATAAATTATTTTTACACTTTATCATTTTCAAAAATTTCAAACATGTGAATCGAATGATAAATATAACACATCACTTATAGTTTTAGTTTCCCCAAAATTATAGATGTAAGTTCCCCCCATTTGAAATAAATATTCGTCTTGAGAACCGTACAAAATGTTGCTTGCTGCTTATCCAAGTAACGAAATAACCCACTCACAAAAATGATTAAACTGTATTGATTCACGTGAACCAATTTAATTCAATTTCGCATGGATCAATCGGAGTCATTCCATGTCAATTCAACCACACCTTGTAACCCGACCCCCAGGGATTTGGATGAAACTCGGTGTATATACTAATTCTATCATGATATGAATACATCAGAAATTTTTCCTTCCTAGACGTCATAGTTTGTGAGGTATGGGGGGTCCAATTTTTTGATTTTTCTCAAATCGCACATTTCTGAGTCTGTATTTTTAGACTGCAGTTCCATTTTCAAAAAATTGTTTCTCTGGATCTAAAATGCGAATCATCTTAAAAATATCGAGGTAAGTACATCAAAAGACGCAGATTTTAATAAAAAATATTTAAAAAATTAATTTTAAATATTTAGGGCCAAAAAATTAAACCAAAGTTGAAAGTTATGTTTATTTTTCCAAATTTTTGTGAGTTTACGAAAAAGGCTCTACACAAAAAGGCAAATGAAATTTCCAATTTCTTTTTGTTTTAAATAAAAGTTTACACTTTGGGCTTTCTATTTATGAAATAAAAATGATGTCTTTCTCATGGCTTATGCAAAATGTTTGACTTATTTTGGGATGCTGTATCTATCAAGAGATAAATATCTTTAACTTTGCTTATGTTACCTAAATAATTGCTGCACACTTTAAATATAAATTTATTAATCATTTTGATTTATTTCCTAAAATGAACCCTTAAAATCAGACTGATTTATTTATTTTTATAACAGTAGAAAATATTTATGTTATTGGTACATATCACATATTATCTGAAATTGTGTTGTTCTCAATCTTATCGCATATGTTTGTCACATAAATGTACACCTATCATTGGATTCAGTGATATAGCATTTCTATAAATTCTTTCACAAAGGTAGTATGTAAAGAATATGTACAATATTTAATGGAGGGGGTGTAGATATTGAACGCATAGATTGTTTTCTCATTTTACTCAGAAAAAACAAAGCAAAAACTTTACTTTGCAAAAACTTTTGTAAATAAAAAATAGAAGCACTTATATTAAATTAATTCAACAAGTCATAGGAACCACAGTAATTGTTTAGGTACCACAGTTTACATTAGACATATTACAGATATTTTTTTTTTCTTGAATGGTGCAATTTCCCAAAACAGGGCAAAATTTTTACATAAGCTAGGAGAAAAACTTCATTCTTCATTAAAATTGAAGTAATCATTAATTAAATCTAATACATTAAATAAAATTGCTTATAAATAATTTAAAGATTTAGATTGTTGTATTTTTTTATGTAATTTGTTAAATTATATGCAAATTTTTAAAGCTAAAAAATCAGAATAAACATTATATTTGAAAGATTGAAATTCAAAAATATAACTGAGCTAAATATAAACATAGAAATAAATGACGTATTTTTGCAGTATCAATTAGACTTATTTTGCAACATTCTTTTTTTCTGCAATTTAAAATTTACATTTATTATGAATAAGCAACATTGAGAACCTTCTAATATATATGTCAATTTTCCTATCTTACTGTAACTCCAAACATAATAACACAACAAAACATCGGTATATTAGAACCCTCATAGCATGCATGGTCACGGTGACGTCACTGTGACGTCACTGCAAGTCACTGTGGTCACGTCACATCTGTGACCGAAATGCCACCACTCAGTGATGTCACATTGTGACTGAAATGTGAACTTCTTAGAAAACTTTAAAAACTTACGAAAATTCTTCAAAACATGTTACTTTTTGTAAAATTATATTTTTCTGGCAATTAAAAAAAATTGTGACGTCTCTGTTATGGCACTGCTATGTAACGTACGCCACCTCACATATGTGACAAAAAAACCAGCATATTGTAAGTCACAGTGTGACAAAAAATATGAACTTCAAAAATCTTTGAAAATGAAGAGAAATATTTTAAACAGCCACGAGTTACAGCGGCATAAGGAATGAAAATATATTAGTGGATAGCAAATGGTAAATTCCGTCACTAAAGGGGAGGGGGGGGGCATAATAAATAAAGTGCACGATACAAGCATTAATAAACTAAATTTTTAGGCTATATTTTATCAATTTGATATCTAAGACAGTGAATGTATACTTTTTCATGATTTCAATTTTATCTGGATAATATATTTACAATTACGAATATTAAATTTATACACTTTACATATTTAGTTTGCTGGGAGGAAATTTCACTCTTTCTTTCTTTTTTTACCGACCAGAATTATTCGAAACACTTCTGTGGTTTCAAACTAAAAATTTTCTATTACAGTTAAATCTGCACCTTTTAATGAGCATGTAGAAAGAGTCTTTAGAGTTTAGTCATCTATGCATTTCTTGCTTTAGAATATTTTTATAATTTGTATTCAAGTCATAAATTCTACTTCTTTCAGACTTTTAAAATAAAATTAGCATTTTCCGAAAATACAGGAAAACAAACTTTACTTTTAAAAAAAAAAGGGAGGGGGGGGGGGTGTCGTTAATACATTAAATTTATTTTTACACCTTTTAAAAATTTAAACAATGTTTTATCTAATAAACTCTAATTATGAATATTATTATTATAATTATTTAGAAAAAAAGGAACTTTACAATACATTTTAACTTGGATTATTTGGTACGGATAAAAAGAAAAGATTAAATACATTGGACATTTCTTCAAATACAAAATTTTAATGAATGATACTTTCAGAAAATTTCTGCGTGTTCAAATTCCATATTTCTTGTATACAAAAACAAACAATCTGTAACAAGCCATCTGCTCGAAAATCGTCTGCCCACAGAAAAATAAATATGAGAATACGCGGGAAATAGTTCACTTGTTTTAGAACAACACGTCTACAACACTTTAAGATAAGGAAATGACCATTTTAGGATACACGGATATTAATGGAACGTGCATGTAAGTTTTATTTAATTTAAATATTTTATTCCTGGTTGTATATTATGAGTTAAATAGTTATATTTGTAAGAGACTGATCTTTAACTGTCAGAAGCGTTATTTTCCAATTTGATAACTGTGAAGAAAAATATTTTAATCTGCCATCGCTTGAAAAAAAAAAAAAAAAAAAAAAAAAAAAAAAACTGCGCAGAGACATTCATGCCTACATTCATACTGGAATTAATATAAACATTAATTTACTCTTACTTGAGATTAAAAATGTATGGAACGACAATGATTTGGAATTATTTTATCGGCTTCTTACTATTTTTTGATTACTAACATTTATAGTTATTATTATTTTGGGGTTAAATATGATGTTCGATTATCATGAGATTACGAAACTGTTTCAGATTAGAAATTAACATTATACCGGGAAAATGTATTTTTAACATATTACAGTAGTGAAACATTTGAAAGAATTTTCTTTTAGTGCTAATATTATTTTAAATTATCTTTTAAAATCCTAAATCTTCAAACCAATGTTTTCAGATTTAACATTTGCCAAAATTATAAAATAATAGGAATTCCTTATACCATATGGAAATATTTTTGAGATATTGTTAAATCTAATAATGCATTTAATTTATCTATTGTAGTTTGCTGTTGTTTAACAGTACAATTATAAATACTAATTATTATTTTTAGTGTTTTTCAAATTCGTATATTTATTTTTTTTAATTGTATGTAAGCATTTTTTCTGTTTGTGATTTTAATCAAACATTTAATTATAGACATTCTGAATGGGTTATTAAATTTTCTTCTATTGTAAATTAATTTTCTATGTGTATGATTCGGGTAATTATTGGCACTAAAAAGTAAAATATGGTATTTAAGTATTGAAATAAAGTATTTTTCATGCCTGATAGGAAGTTATAGATTAAACTGCTTTAGTATATATTTTTTTTTAAGTTCATATAATACAGGATACATTATGTAGGACACAAGTTGAAAAGTGCTTATGACTTCGGTTTGTCTCTCCGTCTGTCCGTATAGCAGTCTGTGCGCACTCTAACTCTCGAAAATATACTCGGATTGCCCTGAAATTTTTGGATGGTATTGACGTTTACCATCGCACGGTACCTATTTGTAATGAAGTTTGTAGCATGCTTTGTTCATTTACAGGGACAGCCAAAAGTTTTCCGTTACATTACGGCCTATGGGAAAAAGTCGTTTCAAATGATTTTTTATGATTTTACGCACGCTTTCAAACAGAATAAAATTTATATGCATTTATGAAGTGCACTAAAATATGCATTCTGTTGACTATGCGATGCAAAGAATAGTTATTGTTCATTTACAGGACTAAAAAAGGAATTCAAATACATAATGATATAGAGGTGGAGGGAATTGTTTGCGGCATACTTTAATCATGTTAATCTATTTCATATATAATGAAATTGATGTATGTCGCTGAGGTTTACATACTATAAATTATTTCATGTATAATAAGAATAATACGTATATAGCATTTACAGGGACACACAAAATCTTTCAGATACTATATTGTATCCGAAGTACTGTTCATTAGCGATGATTGCTGGAAATATATTTTTAATTATGATATGCACTTTTATGATTCACTATATTTATGCATAGTGTATGGTGTATATAAATGCTATAATTCCTATACAAGGCTACACAAAAGTATTCGTAAGGATTACTGGGTATGGGCGCAAATTGCTTAAAGGTGGTTTTTAAATGAGTTATGCTTTTTTTCGCTGAACTGCATTTAATTTACCGAGAAATATTTGTAGAATATAGATAAAATGATATACAGGGTCACGTAAAGAATTGGATACATGGCCGTCTATATATTATAATTTCTGGAAATGTGATTTCACCAGTTTTAAGAGTGTCTTAGTTTGAATTAAATTTTAACTAAATAGTGGCGTGTAATAAAGATTTTAGGTAAACTACAGGGTTGTACAAAGGGATTCAAGTATGTTTCCAAACATTAGTATAAGTTGCTGAAAATGAATTTCAACCTGTTAGGCGTTTTCTTGCTAAACTAAAATTTCCCATTATATAGTATATATACACTTAAAAAAATGGGTACTCAAAATTGAGTAAAAAGTACTGAATTTTAAATGCGTCACATGCACAAAATAGCTCCGATCCAAATGTACTCAAAGTTGAGAAACACATGTACTCATTTTTTATTCCATGGCTGTGATCAAATATGAATCGTTATGTACTGCCCCCCCCAAAAAAAAACCCCTAGAATGTAAAGTAAAAATGTACTGACATTTATTTCCCGTCCAAAGTCCTTAACAAGAAATGTTTAATTGATTATTTATCAAGAAAAATAGCAAAATTCTTAACAAGATACTCAAATCGAATATTTTTATGACAAGAACATTATTTCCAAGCAATTATTTTTAAAATGCTGTGCATAATTTAATATTTACATTAATAAACATCATTTATGCCGCCATAAATGAAATGAACCATTACAGGGTACAAAACTATTTGTTTGTTTGGGTTTGATAACATGTGATGCTTCAAAATAGAGAAAGCATAGGTTCATTTTTGATCCAAAAATATTCAATTCAATATGAGTACGTCGGTTTGCTCATTTTTGAGTACTTCATTTTTTTCAGTGTATCAACCTACAGATCAAATAAGGGCTGTTTAAAAGAATTAGAAAACATATTTGGCTATGGACGGTAACTGCTGAAATCAGTTTTTCAAATGTTTTATGCGTTTTCTAAAATGTTTACTTAGTTATCTTATTTACGTCATTTCCCTAAATTACGATGTCTTGTTAAAGCATTCAGAAAATGTTGGAAAGTATATTTTAATCTATGCTTAACGCATGATTTTTCTTACTCGTTTTTTTTTTTTTTTTGTTTTTTTTTTTTCTATTTCCCAGATCAGTCTTTTCCTATAAAACATGCCAAATCTATTTAGCTCATATTCACAAAGTACAATATACACGGGAATAAAAAATTTAAATAAATATCGCTTATCATGCCGCTCTATAAATAATAGTTGTATTAATATCCGTTAGTTTCCATGTTCGTATTTAATAAAGCAATGACAAATCAAAACAAATTAAAAAAACTTACACATTCTAAATATCAAGCATAGAACTTAATAAAAAAATATGTCAGTTGATAAGCATTGTTTTTTAAGTGGACAAATGTAAAATGTTTTAGAAGAATAGGACTCCAAAGTAGCGATATTTTGCTAAAAAGTACGGTAAAAAGATAAGATTTTATATTTATAGCAAAATTTTATTTTAAAATTCATCGCTGTATTAATACTTAGAAATTTTTCCAGAGAGAATCATTCGCCTTATATACAATATTTCAAATGAAAATCAAATGTCAAATTAATTGCTTAAAAGGCGCAAAGGCCAACATTGTGAAAAAGATTCCATGCCGGGACTCGAACCGGGCCATCAGCGTAGCACACTGACATTCTACCGACTAAACCACATGGAACGACGCCCAGCCCGTAAAATTTTTCACTATTACATGTTCGCAAGGCTACAAACGTAGCATAAGATGGAATATTTATCGTGAGCCACCGACATGGGGTAAACACGAAACTTAATTAAATCCAGCATCGATTGAAACTATATTAATAATTGGAAATTTTTCCAGGGAGAAACATTCGCCCTGCATACAACATTTCAAATTAAAATTGCCTTTTAAGCAATTAATTTGAAATTTGACTTTCATTTGAAATATTGTATGCAAGGCGAATGGTTCTCTCTGGAAAATTTTCCAAGTATTAATATAATTTCAATCAATGCTGGATTTAATTAAGTTTCGTGTTTGCATCATGTGGGTGGTTCACGCTAAATATTCCATCTTTTGCTGCGTTTGTAGCCTTGCCAACATGTAATAGTGAGAAATTTTCCAGCCTGGGTATCGTTCCATGTGATTTAGTCGGTAGAATGTCAGTGTGCTGTACTGATGGCCAGGGTTCGAGTCCCAGCATGGAATCTTTTTCACTATTTGCGTCTTTTAAGCAATTAATTTGAAATTTGATTTTCATTTGAAATCACAGTGTTTATGACAGGTTCGTCACAAATGACACATATTTCACAAATTGGTCACAAAGTGACTTCAAAGCATTGTCGCTTTCGTCACAGGTTCGTCACAAAGTCAATGCCAAAATAGTCACAAATGACACACTTTTCACAAATTTGTCACAGCGTGACTTCACAGAGTGGTCACAATGTGACGTCACAAACGTCCTCTAAAACGGCCATAACGACCTCGCATTCTAGTCACTGTGACGTCACATCGACGGTCACAAAATCACAGTGTGACTTCACAACGACGTCGCCGTGACGTCACCATGCCTTACGGGAAGATCTTCGTGATATAGTATCTAAAACATTAAATCGGTGACTATCTCCCCTCCTTCCCCCACCCCCCAGAAAAGAATTTAAATATCTTAAGGGGAAATTCTCTTCATTTTAGTAAAGGTTTATGAAAATTTGCAATTTTTATATTGCCAGAGCACCCATCACAAAAGTAAAGGACTTTCTTTACATCAGGAAATATCTCTTTTACAAATGGCATCACTTTCTTCTGTGTTAAACACACAAGAGCATAGGCGTAACCAGGGGGGGTGCCCTGGGTGCCCGGGCACCCCCCCCCCCCCCCGCTTGCGCAGACTCGAGCCCAATTACTTTTAAAAAAATCGAAATTTACAAAAGAAAAAAGAAGAAGTGAAAGCAGAGATCAATTAGTTGAGCAAATTAGTTTAGTTCAGAAAACTTATAGCCTAAGTTTTGAAATGTATTAAAAAAGAAACCTAAGTTCTTTTTTTTCTTCTTTCTTTTTTTAAGAAAATTATGTTATCTTTTTTAAAACTAGAATATTTACAAGAATCTGTATTAGTCATAGTAAGGCAAAAAGCTAGCTTTATAATCTCATTTTGACATCTTTTGTTTGGGGGAGATTTTTTTTTATTTTTTTTTTAACGTCGTTCTTTCGTGTTCCTGCAATTTCATGAGAAATTAACGCAAGGTCTTGACGAGGATAGAAACTATTTATCTCTTTGCTTTCGTAGTTTAAAATCTAGAAAGAAGCAAAAAAATTTGAAAGGTAATGCAGATGTGAAACGGTAATTCAAAAATGCGATTAGTCAAGGGAAAGAGGAGGGAGTGCACAGACCCTGCCTCCTTTGAAAATGAAAAATAATAGCACAGAAAATTCAAATTAATCTGGAGGTTGGTTGGTTGGTTGAATTTCGTGTTTCGTGATCATTTTTTGACATTCGTAAAGGGAATATAGTTGCAGTCTTTCAAGTCACTATAGTAATTTTTTTCCTCTGAAAATTTTTATACGATTTTTAAAGTTTCTTCTCGTTTCGCGGCGTTCTTTTGAAAGTAGGAAAATGAACCGGTTTCAATCTTTTAGCCCAGTGCAGTAAATTTTGATCAAATTCGCGATTTTATTCTGCGATCATTTTATGATATTTACAATTTTTTCCAAAATCGTTTGACGAAATTCACGTCTTTCTACGCGATTTTTTGTCGAAATCCGCACTTTTCACCACTAACCTTTGACAAAATTCGTGTTTTTTACCGCGATTTTTTTGACGAAATAGCATTTTTTACCACGATATCTTGATGAAATAGGCATTTTTTTAGCACGATCCTTCGATGAAATTAGCATTTTCTTTCTACGATCTTTTGACGGAATTCGCTTTTTCATTCTGCGATCCTTTGACGAAATTCTCGTTTTTACCGCGATACTTTGATGAAATTCATTTTCTGTTGCGGCCGATTGACGAAACTGATTTTTTTACAGGGGTAATTTGTCGAAATTCGCGATAGTTTTGCGCGACTGATCGGGAAAATTCTCGATATCTTTCCGTACCAATTAACAAAATTCTCTACTCTTTTCCGCGACATTTTGATGAAATTTGGAAAAAAATTTCGTCAATCGTTTATTGAAATTCGTAATTTTTTGCGCAATCTTTTGACGAAATTCGCGATTATTTTCTGCACTCTTTTATCGAAATTTCCGATATTTTTCTACAATCGTTTGAAAAAATTCTCAAATTTTCTCGAGAGCGCTTCACGAATTGACTTTGAAAAATTCCAAAAAAGAAATAAAAATCGCGGACTTAAATAATAAAATAATAAATAAATAAATAAAATAAAATAGTCACTGAAGAATCACAGTTCTGTGAAAGTATTTGGAGGGGGGAAATACTGCACAGTATTTTTTATTATGAGGGACTTTCCTTTTCTGTGGGCAAATCACGCGATCGCGCACGTTATTTCTAAACATGTCACTCAAAGAAAACTTCATTAGTGGAGTTTCGTTAGTTGGGCTTTTTTTTAACGAACGTAGAATTAAACAATTCTAGGATTGAGGTGGGGACTGTCTTCGGCAAAGTACTCCCGAACAAGCTACGACCTATTCTGTCTCGAAAGAAGCGAATCTTGAATTATTGCGTCTTTTATTTCGAGCCAAATTAAATTTTCAGCTTCCTTATAAGAACTGATTTGACATTCTTCCAATTCGAATTTAATCACGGCAATTGCAAAAATTACCAAAGAGTTTTTTCTGTGTCAAAAAATCGCCCCAAAGCACGAAAAGCACCGCTAAAAATTGCATTAAAAATTCGGAAAAGATTAAAAAACCACAGGGAACGAAATTAACTAATTGGGTAAACGATTTAAACCGTATTCCTTTTAGGAATATAAAAAAAAATCACTACGAAATGAGGGAAAAAAAACCCTCTAAAAATAACATTAAAAAATTGTTAAAAATTAAAAAATCGCTGTAAGAATCTCGAAAACACTTTATTGAAAATAAGACAAAGTTTATACTGGATAAAATATTGAAATCTGATTCTTTTTTACTAAGTTGGAAAAAAAAATGCCGGTAAATGCGAAAAAAATCGCATAAAACATTAATTGAAAAATTCCAGAAATTGTCTTCGATATGCATGACTTCCAGTCCTACAGGTCCTGTCAAATCTTACGGCTGTGCGGGCTGCATTGTTTTTACAGAGTTTAGCGCGCTCGCGTACACACACAGAGAGACAGACAAGCACCTATCTTTATTATTACAGTCACATCATGATAGTATAATTTTTATCATCTTGATAAAATTTAGTGTATATTATCATGACTTGCTTTACTTAATATATTCGACACATTCTGAGGTAAAAACATGAATTACCGTAATTTCCGGCCTATAATTCGCGGATCAAACAATTATGTTCGGGCCCAGAAATCTCGTTTCATAAAATGTAGTTTGTTAAATCGCGATAAATATTTAACGTCAATAATGAAATAAAATTTCTGGGTCGAAACATGATTGTTTGATCCGCGGATTATAGGCAAGAAATTATGGTATTAATGAATATTATAATTATTTATATAGACTTTCCTCCAAAATTTCTTGGGTTCCTCCGGTGATCCCTAAGAAGTCATGGAGTCACATTCTGAAAAACTTTCGTACGCATGTACTGGTGTACCGCATGTATTATCTGAAATTTATGATCCCGCAAAACCTTTTTTAGTCTTTATAAGAAGTTAGGGTGCCAAAAGATTTCACACTTACACACCACTCTTACTCACTGTCTTATGTCACTGCTGCAAGGAGATTTACCTATCTTTTTTTTTTTTTTTTTTTTTTTTTTTTTTTTTTTTTTTAAACTATAGATTTAGTTTTGATGTTTTGAACCCCTTCTCATCCCTCCTCACGGAAACAAAAATCGCGTTTGAGCCCTTTTTAAAAGAAATATCACACAACTATACCTTCTAAGATGAAAACCAGTCTAAAGCAGAAATTCGACCGGTTTTACCATATAAGATATTGCTTGTATCCAACATGTTCAGGTTAAGAAGTCTGGGCACCCCCCCCCCCTTTCAAAAGGCTGGTTACGCCTATGCAAGAGTGACATCATGCTGCATATCATAAGATAAAATGTGTATATTGCTTGCTGATAATCTAATACTGAGAGATAGAGTGCATATAACACTTGGATCGAGAGTGCAGCTTCTTTGGTCCAATGGTAACTTTAAGCCTCATCTTGAATAAGAAAAGTAAAATTTTTGCTGAAATCCTACAAAACGATAGCTTTTTGGGGGTCAAAGTTTGCTTTAGTTTCTTTTAGGAAATTGGATAAAGCTTTCGTTATAAAAGAGTGGAATAACATTTTCCAGATATTTTACTTAGCTTGTCACAAATTCAATTAAATGAACAGTGCTGCTAATACTGAATTGAATACCTAGAGTTATAATTCTCAAGTTTTTTGGAAATTCCTGTTTAAAAAGAGAATACAACTCATGTAGATACACATAATATCAATCGCTTTTGTGCATAGTACATTCTTAGCAATGCTAACTACATTTTTTTCCAGTCATGATACTTCAATATTCATTACAATTATAAAACTTTTCAATTAGTTCAATTGTTTCTGGACCTGTAGCTGTGGCTTTAATTTTTCTTATTTCTGGCATAGACAAGATTCTCTTTTCTCTCAGAAGTTGTCATAACGGTCTTGCAGCATAATTAGTTACTTCAAATTCATCTATTATTTTCATTTGCAGCACAAGGAAAAATAGATCCCCCTTCTATTATGAGAAACAGCAGACTAATAATAATTTGGTTAACAGATTCGAAAACACCTGCCTTAACTAAATAATTTTATCCTGCCTCTGTCAGAATTTGTTTATACAAGGCAGGTGTAAAAATATGTTTCATACTGTAGAAAAGAACTAGGCTTTGTTAAATATGAGGTATTTAAACTATAAAAAACATATTTAAAATGATTAAAATTATCCAAGATAATAAGATAGAAAGTTTTAAAAGGATGTTAAATATAAATAAAATATTTTAATTCAAACACACATAAACACACAGAAAAAAAGTATTGAAAAGTTGATGGGTAAAAAGTCATTATTGCATTTTCTTATTCTATATCAACAAAAGATTTTTTGTTTGCAGTTATATTGTAAACACAAAATTAAGGTATTGTTTAAATTTTTAAAAAATGCTAATAATAAGAGGAAATATATGAATGTATAAATAATGGAAACATAAGGATTATGCACAAAATTTAATGGAGGGAGGATAAACTGCAGTCATAGATTTTTTCCTCCCTTTTACACAGAAGAAAGAAAAAAAAGCAAAAACTTTACTTTGCAAAAGAAACGAAGAAAGAAACATTGAATCATATATTCAACAAGTCATAGGAGCCACAGTAGTTAGTTAGGTACCTCAGCTAAAAATTAGGCAGAGATTTTTTTTTTCTTGATTGGTGCAGTTTCCCAAAACAGGGCAAAATTTTGCATAAGTCATGAGAAAGACATCATTTTTATTTCATAGCTAGAAAGCCCAAAGTGTAAACTTTTATTTACAACAAAAAGAAATTGGAAATTTCATTTGCCTTTTTGTGTAGAGCCTTTTTCGTAAAATCACAAAAATTTGGAAAAATAACCATAACTTTCAACTTTGGTTTAATTTTTTGGCCCTAAATATTTAAAATTAATTTTTTAAATATTTTTTTATTAAAATTTGCATCTTTTGATGTACTTACTGTGATATTTTTAAGATGATTCTCATTTTAGATCCAAAGAAACAATTTTTTGAAAATGGAACTGCAGTCTAAAAATACAGACTCAGAAATGTGCGATTTGAGAAAAATCCAAAAATTGGACCCCCCCATATCTCACAAACTATGAGGTCTAGGAAGGAAAATTTTCTGATGTATTCATATCATGATAGAATTAGTATATACCGAGTTTCATCCAAATCCCTGGGGGTTGGGTTACAAACCATAAAAAATTTGGTTGAATTGACATGGAATGACCCATCGGTGTTCGTTTGTCTCCATGATTAAAGATAGATATAAATTCATAGGATTTCATTTCCTTGGCCAGATTAAGGTAGGGGCATGTGTATCAAACCGAAAAGCTCCTCAGAACGTGAATACAGGATTAAATAAAACGAAAAGGGTCTTAATGGTTAGTTAAACTAATCTCATTGAGTTCAAAGAACAATGCCCCTCGAAAATTAAATTAAATTACCGAGGGATTAGCTCCCACCCCCCTGTTTCCGATCTGTATACTTAGCCAATGAGCCTCCAAATCTCATGAGGAAAGTGCCTTATTAGAATAAACCGGTATACCAAATTTGAAGCAAATCGGATAGAAAAACCCATTTATCTAAATAAAGGGGTTATTATCCTGCATTCTCCCCTTTATACTTAGCCAATGAACTGCCAAATCTAACCAGGGCATTATCAGAATAAACCGGTATGCTAAATTTGATGCAAATCGATTAGAAAAACCCATTTATCTAAATTAAGGGGGTATTAGCCAGCATTCCCCCCTTTATACTTAGCCAGTGAACTGCCAAATCTAACCAGGGCATTATCAGAATAAACCGGTGTACTAAATTTGATGCAAATCGATTAGAAAAACCCATTTATCTAAATTAAGGGGCTATTAGCCAGCATTCCCCCCTTTATACTTAGCCAATGAACTGCCAAATCTAACCAGGGCATTATCAGAATAAACAGGTATACTAAATTTGATGCAAATCGATTAGAAAAACCCATTTATCTAAATTAAGGGGCTATTAGCCAGCATTCCCCCCTTTATACTTAGCCAATGAACTGCCAAATCTAACCAGGGCATTATCAGAATAAACAGGTATACTAAATTTGTGCAAATCGATTAGAAAAACTCATTTATCTGAATTAAGGGTAGTATTAGCCCCCGTTACCCTATTTATACTTAAAGAATGAACCACCAAATCTAATCAGTGAAGCGCCTTATCAAAATTAACCGTATACCAAATTTGAAGCAAATCGGATAATTCTGCATGAAAAACCCATTTATTTAAGTTAAGAGGGCTGTTAAACCCCCGTTCCCCGCCTTTATACTTAACCAATTAACTCCCAAAATTAATCGGGGAAGCGCCTTATGACAATGAACCTAGAAAAAAATTGAAGCAAATCGGATATTTCTATCACGAGTTATCGCGTTACGTACATACATACATACGTACACACGTACATACAGAACCTGCGGGCACATTAACTCTCAGGCTTTGATAGCCTGTGAGCTAAAAATATTTTATTTTTCTGGTAGCTTTCACAGTGTGAGACACCTAAATTGCGTTTACCTCTGTATTATTACGAAATATGCACCACTATTGTATTCTATTATTCTTAAAGTATGTAAATATTCTCTCTTTGTTATACCACAGCAGAGCGCTGATTATCCGAAGGCCAATTAACCGGATTGTCCAATTAACAGTATCGATCAAGGACGATACGTTTTTTTTTCTCGCTTTCTCTAAAAAAATTTAAATTAAACTTCTTTAGCGCGGTAGGGTAAATTCGGCTGGATGTCACGAAAGTCAACCGTTAAATAACCATTTCCTAATCCTGAAGTAATAAAATAGCCAACAATTGCAAAGAGAGCAATACAAAAAATCAACTGTTTTTAGAACCTAAGAAGTTTTACTTCTAACGCGCGAGAGTCCCATGCATATTATTCCCCAGGAATATCTCTCTTTATCTCTAAATTCTCTGAAAGGGGTCGAAAAATTACTTCTTTTGTACCTTGGTGTCCTTGGAAAGAAGGACGCCCCGCCCCCACTCTCTCCACTCGCGTTTATTCGTACAGTGAATGCATATATACATGCAATAACTTCTGTGTACAACTATGTATCAATTTCTAGAAAATAAAATTTAAAAACGTTTTAAAAAATAACTCTTCAACGCGTCATTTGTAATATGCTAAAATATGCACTACTACAATTGCCAGCCCTAAGTCTGGAGAAAATGTGAAGGGAAGTTACCTAAAAAACATTGCCATAGCCGTTTTTTTAAATTGTCCAATTATCCGGAATTATCATTAAAGCGGATCGGCCTGAGTCCCGATCGGTCCGGATACTGTACAGACATTCTGTTATATTTAAAAGAAAGGCGCTTGGCATGATGGCCAGAGCGTCGGGCTACCTCGCAACAAGTCCAGGGTTCGGCCTCGGGCACGACCAGATTCAGTCAGCTTTCACATATTCTGGAGCGATAAAATGAGTACCAATCTTGTTTGGAAACAAAACAGTGAGGGCTGACCACCTGACTGGGACCTATGCTATATATCACCTCAGGGCCGATAGTCAAGAAAACAGGGTTGGACACTGTAGGTACTGGTCCTCATGGATCGTAACACAGCAGGATTTTTTTTTTGTTGTTGTTATTTTTATAATAAACTGTTTAATACGTTATCTATGTGTGCCAGCTCAATCCCCATTATTATGTTCGGTGTATCATTTCCAGGGCCAGATTAAGGCACAATACGTGAGTTAAACGAACAGTGTGTCGAAATGTAGGGATCGTGAAATTTGTACACAAGGTTTCTAAAACTGGAGCAGAATTTTAGCATTTACATAATTTTATGATGCAGTTACTCTGAAAAGGTATAAATACTAGATTATAAAAATAATTTTTACCTCTTGTGTGACATATTTAAAGTGCCATTATTTATACTATACTATTATAACGAATAATCTTCATTACAACGTTCGAATAGTTTTTCTTTAAGAACAAAAAACTTCTTAAAACACCATCAAAAATTATTAAATGCGCTAGGCCTTTCGAAAGATCTGAGTCTTTCTTCGTCAGGCGCAAAGAAGATGTCCTTCTACTATGAAAGCAGCAGGAAGACTGAAATGAGAGATAAGGGAAATGAAACAAGCTGAAGAAACAGCCAGTAGGAAAGTAGAAGACAACAGCCAATCACAGAAGAGTATAATCAAAACAAAAGAACACAGAGTAGGAGGGGCAAAAATTGGGGGGGGGGAAAATACAAATAATTAAAAATGGGAACACATGAAAATAAATAAATAAATAAATAAAATATAAAAAACAGACTAATATTAATTACACAAAAATAAATTAAATGGTAGTACTGAAAATGTTTTTCCAAGCTGCAGAGAGCATTGTGGAATCAGATTTATCATTAGCAATGACATCACGATTAAGATAAATAGCTAGATTTTCAAGGAAGTTCAATTCAGGGATACTATTGGCATTAGAGATAATTTTAGCATTTTGAAAATTAAAACTATGGCCAGAATCCCAAGAGTGCTTGGCAATAGAAGATTTAGAAAATTCTTGATTGATTACATAACGAGAGTGTTCTTTTAAGCGGATTTCGAGATTTCTTTTAGTTTGACCAATATAAGATAAATCACAACCATTACAAGGAACTTTATAAATTCCCCATTTACGAAGATCAGGAACAGGAGATTTAGTGGAGGGTAATATGAATTTATTGACAGGCTTAAAGATAATGTTAAAATTGAAACGTCGTAAAACTTTATCTAACTTGAAACATAAAGGAGGATAAAAGGGGGAGGACAACCAAATTATCAGGTTTGCTTTTGACAGATATCGAAAGAGTAGATTTCTTAGATAGTCTATTGAATTTCTTCACAGCATTATTGATAACAGAAGGATTAAAACCTCTTTTGACAGCAACAGTTTTTAAGTAATTAAGTTCTTCCTTAAGGGATACAGAATTGGAACAAATTTTGAGAGCACGATTTACATACGTGTAAAAAACACCGATTTTTTGGTTGACAGCATGATTTGAGAGAGCATGAGGTGGGTTAGAAACAGAAAAAGGTTTTCTATAAACGCAAGTTTTGAAAGAAAAGTCACATTTGGTAACTAAAACATCAAGGAAATGAAGTTTATTACAATTTTCTAATTCAAAAATAAACTGAATATGTGGGTCGATAGAATTGACAGTATGAAGAATGGTAGAAATATCAAAAGGATTTTCATCTAAAACAAAAGTATCGTCGACATAACGCATCCAACATTTAAAATTAACCAGATTTAATAATTTTTCCTCAAAATAATACACATAAATATCACAAAGAATTGAAGATAAAGGATTACCGATACTTAAGCCATCTGATTGTTTGAAAAATTTATTATCAAATTCAAAAGTAGTTTGAGTGATGCAAATTTTAGTTAAATTAACAAAATCTTAGACTTCAATATCAGAGAAATGAGATTCACGTAATCTTTTTTCCAAGCAAGAAAGAGCACCTTCAATCGGAACATTCATAAATAAAAATTTAACATCAAGAGAAAGCATAGAACAATTAGATGGGTTAATATTTCTTTACTGTTACTTATCCTCTTGCCAAATTTTTAACATCCATTTTTTCTCCGTTATGCATTTCTAATTCTCATACGATAAAAAATTCTTATGATTTTGTTAGTAAATTAAAAAAATCAGTCTTTGTTGTATAGATCTACCTCAGCTATCCAATGCAAAAAAAAAAAAAAATGAAAAATATTCAAATGCAACAGGTGTTTTCGCATGGCTGAAGTAGCCTCTTAAGAGCCCACACTATCACGGGAAGAAAGGAAAACACTAATGTAATGGGGTCTTTTATTTTCAAATTTCTCATTTGAATTTTAATATTTTTGGGCATAGGATAGTTGAGGACGATCTATAACCAGACTAGTTTTTACTTTTTCGATTTTGGTTATAGTTTTTTTTTATTAGGATAGTTTCAATTTCAGAACCGGTTTCCAAAAGTGAAAGTACAATAAATTTTGTCTAAAGCGGGCTCTGTATAAGCCGGAAATCTGTCTACCGCGGAAAATTTTTCAAGTCCCTGCGAACCCGTAGAAAATTACATTAATCCATGCTGCATAAGGCGGAATATGTCTAACGCGGAAACGGAAAGCATTTTAAGGTCCCACCGAAACCAGAATTTTGCATAAGACGGAAAAAAAGGATAATTTAAAAATGAAAGGCATTTTGTTTGTTAAACTTTAAAACTGATAAGTCAAATACTCACTGTCGTGCATGTTAGTTAAATTCCGTAACACTTTGAAAAAGTTAATTCAAAAGGACAGAAACTGTTTAAATTTTAAGGAATTTATGCTTGTGCCATTTTTTCATATGCAAAATTATATTTTAAAGTTAATATTTCTAGTAGAAGGAACATTTATCAAAATATATATTTTCGAAAGTGCAATATATTATACTTTAAGGATGTACTCAAATTCAATGTTATAGCGTTCTGTTTCATTCTCGAAGTTTATTTGGGGGGGGGGGGGTTGTTAATTTATGTGTGTGTGTGTGTAAACTTCCAATTCGCATGTATTAGAGTAGTACTAAGAAACTGAATTGCGTTTCTCATTTATCTATAAAGACAAAAGATCTTTCCGAATTTCAGTTTTCAACCGATTTTCGAGTCAGGAAAATCAATAAAAAATCATGAAATTCGAGGGAATTTTTTTTAGGGGGGGGGGGAATTTTTTGCATAAGACGGAATATTGCCTACCACGGAAAATTTTCTCAGTCCCGATCGATTCCGCCTTAATTTTTTACTGTAATTGTTTTTAAATCTGAAACCAAACTCGAAAAAATAAAAACTAGCCTAGTTATAGATCGTCCTCAGCTATTCTTGAAAATAATGCCCCCATAGATTTAACATTAACATTTTCCTATGACTAGTGTGGACTCTTAAAAAGTTTACTTCAATCACGTGAAATCACCCGTTCGCTAATGTTAATCCAATGGGAGAATTTTTTTAAGATATCTCATTTGCATTTGAATATTTTTAAATGATTTTTTTTAAATTATTGCATTGGATACCTGAGGTAGATCTACACAACAAAGAACATTTTTTGATTTATTTTACAGGTATTTTTAATTAGGCCCCTTTCACTTTTGGAACCGATTCTGAAATTAAAACTATCCTAATACCAAAAAAAAAAAAAAAGAAAAAGAAGAAAAGAAAACTAACCAAAATTGAAAAGTAAAAACTAGCGCAGTTAGAGATCGTCCTCAGCAATCCTATGCAAAACGATTATTCAAAAATATTAAAATCAAAGGGAGTAATTTGAAAATAACGCCCCCATAGGATTAACATTAACATTCTCATTTTTTCTCATGACTGAAGTAGCCTCTTAAGAGCCTACACTAGTCACGGACAGAAACACTCAAGCTAATGTTATTCTTATGAGAGGATAGTTTACAGATTTCTCAACTTTTATTATACATTTGTAGTTTTTTGATTTACTTTTTTTATATATAAGGATAAATTCACTTGTGGAATCAGTTTTGAAAATAAAACTACCCTTATAAAAAATAAAAAGAAATGTGCTCAGTTAAATTGATGGCACTGAGCTCACAGGCTATTCACACTAATTGTATATTAATTGTAATACTAATTGTAATACTAATTATTGTAATACTCTTATTTTTTCAAAGAATAATGTTTCTTGAAAAATACTTCAATTTTGTTGTAAGTGGGAAAAAAAAGGGAAATCACCTTTAGAATATCGAGTTTATATAAAGTTTTCATATTAAGTGCAATATTTTTCAGTTTCTAATTTATATTACTTTTAAAAATATTTATCAACAATAAGTCGACTATTTTGAAAACATTAGATATACATAAAAAATATAGGATATTTCCTGGGTATAATTTTCATAATTTTTTTCGTTAACCTATACATATGTGTATAATTTTAGATTTATGCAATGTCAATTATTTTACAAAGTACAAGCTATTTCTGCTATTAACTAATGAATTGACATTTGCAGTTTTTATTGTTTTATAATTACTAATTATAATTTTATTAATTATAAAAAAGTTAAATTATGCTTCTTAATGTCATCAAATTAAAGGTTTAATTGTTTTGGAAACCTATAATTCTTGATAGACATTCAGTACCTTAAATCAAGATTGAAAATCAGATTTTTTTCTTCTATTTTACACTTTACTTTTGAGTATATTTTGTTATACTGAAATAGTTGAGTTATTTTTCTTATAAACATTCATATGAGTTAAGTATTGATATTAATTAAATACAGTAGAACCTCGCTAATCCGAACTAATTGGGACCAGTGGCTGTTCGGATTACAAAAAATTCGGATCACCCAAAATTTCGATAAAAATAGAAGAAAAATAAAAATGCGTGCTAAAAAAAGTTATAATTAGTGGTACAGTAAACATCCTTCAATCCGGAATCCTAAGGTCCGGCATGACTTTCGGAAAAAATAGTATTATTTGTTTAATCACTCCTTATGTCTATAATAATCCAATTGAACTTCAGAATGAGGAATTATGTAACAACTCATTTCAAATGGTTCAAAATCGCGATTCTATAAATACCTGAGTCACCATGTCGAGTAAGAAGGAAGAAAAAACCTATCTGTAGATAATTTGCGAAACAAAACTGTTGAAAGGAAAAATATTTTTTTATCATCTGAATTAAAAACTTTTTGCATTTTAGAAAAGAATTATATAATGACTAGCAAACAAACTGATATTCAAGATTTCTTTTACGATGGCTTCCACGAGTAGACCTACGGTGCACGTTTTTATTTTATATTCGCTTACATATATTGTACTTTTACATTATTCAGTATTTTTTTAAATTCTATTCAAGCTATTTAAAGAATAAAAAACGTGCTTTACTGCCCTTTTTTGTTTAATTCTACAAGACATTCATCCTGTAATTCAGAGTATAAATATAGAAATTCCATAATCCGGTATACTTCAAATTCAGTAATTTTCGAGTATAAAATCGGTTCAGATTAACCGGAATTTTGGATCAGCAAGGTTCTACTGTATTTATATTTACCAATATCTATGTACTCATAGATGACTACAAGTAAAAATAAAGTATGATTACGTATTTAACCCCTTGGGGACGAGCGACCGGTATTCGTGCCACGTGAGGTGCTCAGAATCGGGGATTATTCTCACCAGTAAATTTTTATTGTAAATTTTCTCTTATTTAATACGAGCATTTTCTCCATTCAATTAGGCAAAAATTTCTGTTTTAAAAAACCGGTGATTAAAGATTAAAAATTCTGTAAAAGACGCTCCTCCCGAAAGGGTTAAAAAATATTCATCCTCATAACAATTACATAGCCTAGGATTTTTCTCCAGGAAAGGTTTTTCATCAATTATTTATTTAAAAAATATATATATACCACATAGTTATTCTAAGACTTTATAACAGAAAAAAAAAAAAGCCCATTCTTCAACATAAGATTAAAAAAAATGTGGAACAAAAACACATATCAGCAGTAACATTGGAAATTACCATCGTTTGTATACAAATTACAAACAACAATTGAACTAGAGCTTCCGTAATTTAGAATGCGACTGCCAATAATTCTGATATCGCAGATTAAATTGTAATGCACATTCTATGATGTCATTCCATTTGCAGAAAGCAATCTGTTAATTGTTGAATATTTTGCTGAACTATATTTTTAAAGCTATGGACAAAAATCCAAATTTGACTTTAACCCTCTTGTCACCCTGATCCTCATATGAGGCTCCTACTTCAAATTGCAATATTTGAAAGAAAAAAAATATTTATGTTAGTTCCAGCACCTCATAGCGATAGCATATGTCGATACATTTACTATTATGACTTTACTTATGTTTCAGCATTTAATAATAATAATATTAATAAAAGTTTTACTAATTATTAGTAAACCGTTGGCATTTCTTTTAATTCAAACATATGTTTCACTCTTTAAATTTAAATTAGGGACTCCTTTTCCGAATTAGTAATCTGTGATAAGAAATAAAAAATACTACTAAATTTTTTATGTTTGTTTAATCTGGTTGTAATACGACATTTTCCAAACGTCTTAAAATATTCTTCCTTTGACTATTTTTGTATGAAAAACAAGCAACATAACTACATTCGTTAGGTTTCTGTAAAGAACACACTCGTTAAATGTCAGTAAACTGTAACGTCTGTGATTTCTATAGCTACTTTTAGTTTTGTTACAGTAAAAGTAATTTTTCCCAAAATTGGAAAAAAAAAAAAAAAAAATCGGTGCCGAGAGGGTTAAGAGAAACACCCTGAGTTCTTGATTAAAAATATATTGTAACCCTAATTTCCTATTTAAAACTTGTTTAACATCAACTCTAAATATTTGTTCTTCTAATTAGGAATACATATGTATAAAAAAGAGTTTTTCTTGAATATAGGTACGATGTATAGAAACTAATTTAAAGAAAAGAAATAACAGACATAATTAATATAGCATGCAACATTTCAAGACTTGATAAAAGGATTATTCCCTTTTTCAGTAGAATTTATTTTATTTATTTTTTTGCAAGAAAGAGGGGGGGGGGGGGGGATATTCGTGTAACATGTAAACAAAGAATGCATATCTCTACTATTGCTATTTATTCACTTTTGCTCTGAAGAAAGGAAGTTCTATTTTGAAATCTATAAATAGCTATGTGTTAAATTAATAATACATGCTGTGTTTTCCTTTGCATTGTTTTTTACATGACACATAATAATCATAATACAAAAATATTTTTATTTGTTTAATCAGTCATTTGAGCTTAGCGGGAGGGGAGGGGGGGGGGGTAATTTCTAAACCATTCTTTCCTCTGGCTGCACCGGTGCCTTTAAATGACTTAAATAATAATATATATCACTTTATTAATTGTTAAATAAATTAAAATCATAACTAATTTGAATGTCTGAATAACTAAATTGTAAAATCCGTGCTTCTAAGACTGCTATAAAAAGCTGATAATTTTTATGTACTGATAGTTTGATGATATATATATATATATATATATATATATATATATATATATATATATAACCAAAATATTTATTAAAATACATCAATATCTAGATTTATCAAATGAAAGTTAAATCTCTTAATTGCCGTATCACAATGATCATGCTATAATAATTAATGTTCATATAGATACTACTATACAATATTATAATAAATTTCCAATGCATACATTGAACACAAAATGCTGTCTTGACTAGTTGGGCTTTTGATTATGTGAGTTTTTACATGTCCATGTACTTACTAAACCTGTTGTATGTATATGTAAAAAAATGAAATTATTTATTTTGTGATGAGTATCTGACAGATATTTTAACTAACATCTTTGAGTTTCTCTGAAAAATTACTAAAATACAGTAGTTTGCTACGCTGTACGTTACAGAAAAATCTGAGGAATGTATACCATCATACAGCTATAAGGTAAGAGTTTATAAAAAGAAAAGCTGATGATGCAAAAAACAAAGTATGCAGGTGCATCCATTCATTACTCTTGTGACCATTAGAGTAAATTTTCAGAAATATTTCCAATTATTTTATTATTAGGATAAAACATTACATAAAAAATTAAATACCATTATGTATCATTCACATAAAATATATCTAATTTGTAACAAAATTTTGATATATTATATAGACAAGTAAAATGTTTTTTGTTACAAATTAGATACATTTTATGTGAGTAGAACACAATGGTATTTAACTGGCTATACTATCTATTTTATCCTATTTATATTTTGTAATAAAATAATTGTAAGTATTTCTGAAAATTTGCTCTAATGGTCATAAGAGTAACAGTGCGCATAATGTTCATATAATGTATGCTCTCATATAAGTTTGTTCAGATTTTTTTTAGTGAAATATTTTTATCTTTTACAAAAATATTACTAACGATGAAATTTTAGAAATCATCTTTATTTTCCATCTTCAATGAATTTATTAGTTAATAAGGCGATAATTGCAAATACCCCCCCCCCCTCCAAAAAAAAAAGAAAAAGAAAGTAGTTTTATTGCTTTAAAAACATGAAGAATTTAAAATTAATAGTAAGCAATTATAATGACGATTAAAAAAAAATAGATAAAAATTGAGCATTTATAAAATTATATTTTAATCTTAAAATAGTTTTCTTTTTCAACTCGAAATGACAAAAACTTTAAATTATAATAAAGCTTAATAGTCACTTCAATAAATTGTAATGTGAAAAGTAACATGACATGAGTTACATGTAAAATTTTGATTATCATAATTTTTTACAATCAAATCATTGTTGTCCTTGAATTAATCAGAACTAATTATCTAATCTTAATATCTAATTTAATCCTTAAAATAGTTTTTTCTCTATTCTGCTGCATTGAAGAATAAAAAAAGGAAGGAGGGGGGGGGGGGGCAATGACTGAGTTTTGACTATATTAATGTTTTTTTTTTTTCAGTAATGAGAATTATTGGTACTTCTTAGTTATCTCGTCAACCAAATTACTGTTTCCAAATTGTAAGATTAAATGCCAATAATGGTTTGCCATTAATTAATTAATTGTAAGATTAAATGCCAATAATGGCCAATAAAACCACTAATTCGACGTTTTATTTGTATTTTTATTAATGTTTTACTAATTTATTTGTTCTTTCGTTATTTAAAATAAAAATTATGTCATGTGTATAATTTGGCGATTTATATAATTTGGCGAAATTGGTCGACGGGATAACTAAGAAGTACCAAATTATTATATTAAATAAGGGTCAGATTCTTTTATACTTAAGTCAAGAGTACTACCATACTATTCTTTATTTTACATGGACAATATCTGTATCTGAGTATATCCATAAAGGAACAACTTTTTACTAATAAACTTTTATAGGATAAATATAAGTTTTTATTAAACTTTTATCAGTTGTAATTGTATTTAGTTTTTGTTTTTATTATAAAGAAAGGAAAAAAAAAACTTGGATGATAAAAAAAAAAAAAAAAATTCTCATTGAATATAGCTAATTTTCAACCAAACAGTAAATAAATATATTTAAAAATGTGCAATTTAAGTGTATCTAACAATTGCCAATGAGATGTTTTGTTCCCAATTAGAGCACAGGTTGACATATTTTGCCAAGACAGGATCTTTGTTGTAAACATTTGGTATATTACAAAGTCGATAGATATTGTTTGCAAATTTTTGGCTTTGCAAAAAATTGCCATCCCTGAAGTAAGCTATGACACAGACACACACGCACAATATATACACACCAAATGTATGTACACACACACGGGTTGGCAAGACGTGCAAACTCAGGACTTTGTGTATACACCGCCAATTGGGGACTTCAAAAATAACAGACTTAGAAGTTTATTTTCGGTGAAAAACTATTACTTATACCCCATTAAATTCGAATCAACTTTGCTTTTTGTTAAAATTTAAAAATTTCGCAATATGTATTTTCGCAATGTAAATGAGGACATTGATACACACCTATACACACAGTGAACTCGATACACACAATCAATTGAGGACTTCATTATTTTACAATCAATTGAGGACATTTACTGTTATGATACACACAATCAACCCCGGACATTCTGAAAAAGTTTCATACAACTCTATAATTTACACGTTGATCGTTTAAGAGTGTAAAAAATATATTTCAGATTTTAATCATTAAATACATTTTAATGGTTTATTTTTTTTACCCTTTTTATGTGCATAAGAAGAAAGTATTGGAATCACGAAAATTTTCGACATCCTGTTTTTGACGAATTTATACATTTTGGGATATTCTTAACACGATTTGACTACTTTTGGAAAAATTCTTTCTGTCTGCTGTGGATTTGTGGGTCTTTGTGTGTGACAGAAATTTTTGCAGCCGCCCCAGTTCAAAAAGTAATGGACAGAATTTCAGGAATCATCAGCAAGCAATCAATTTTATATTTAGTTGCGCCTTAATATAAACTGATTATATTTTGAAAAGGTCTTTTTTTTTAATTACTACGTAACTCTCACGAATATCATAAAAAATGTTTATAAAAATTATTTAAAAAAGAGAAAATTTCTAAACATTAAATTAAACAAAAAGCAAAAATAAAATAAAATTACAAAATTATATATATTATTATTTTTTTTTTAACCATTTGGGAAAATGGTTATTGTTCTCTGTCAGGGTAGGAAATTAAAAGCATATCTGAAGCGTTCTATTGGTTGAATCTGCATTTTATGCGTTTTCTAATTGGTCTATACAGTAATCTGTATTTACCATTTACTTTCAACAGAGATGGATACTTCTGTTGCCACTATGACAAAAAAGTAATAAAAACTACAAAAAAAAGTTAACAACTCCTAAACAAATTGAGATACAGCTTTCAAACAAATTGCATTTAAAAGTACATTTTTTTCTCTATACGACAGTGTAAAAAGTAATTTTGTGGGATGCTTAGAAGTTTAAGAATGAAATTTCATTTAAAATTGGTCGTCAGATTTCTACAATGGAAAAGCCTTTTCCCGAACAGCCAATGAAATGCTTGGATAATACGTAAGTTTCAGGAAATCTGACGAGTCGCAGACGGTTATTGTCGCTTGCAATTTTTACGTGTAATAACGCTATTAATGTTGTACGTAATGTATGATCAACTCCGTGCGATTTTTTATGTCTTAAATTTCAGTCTTTGAAAAAATCATTTTCCAAATGGTCGTTAAAATTTGTTAAACTGCTTTTTTTTTGCGCTATAAGAATGTTTTGCTTCTAATTACGAGAATGAAATCTTTTTTTTTTTTTTTTTTTTTTTTTTAAACTTTTGAAAGATAAAAAATTATAAAGATGTAACGGACGCATAAGTTGCTGTTTGTTTAGTATTGTTTAGCAGAATAACATAGCAGAAATGTTGCAATGTTTACTTGGATTAAAAATAATATTTGAATTATACAAAAAAATAATTAAACGAGGTTGGCAATTAAACATTCTGCTAACATGCATGAAATTAATGCATAAATTATATCCATAAACACATCCACGAATGCAGACATACACGCCATAAAACGAAGGCATTTTAAACATCAATAAACGAGGATGCTTTGCAATTCGCAAAGTGAGAAACTAACCAGTACATGTATGCAAGGACGTAATTCACGAACAAGCGAAAACGGTATACGCACCAGCAATCAACGACGTAATAAACCGACTTAGTCGACGTCAATCGACGGCCTAAATGCAGATTCGCAACCTAGGGCGTAATACCGACCGACAAGCGAGCACATATTACGCACCGAAAAGTAAGAACAAATACGCACCTACGAACAGAGACGTAATACACACCGACAATCGAATATGTAATACACATCAGCAAGCCACGACGTAATACACGCCGTGAAGCCAGGACGTGGTACACACCGGAGAGCGGGGACGTAATGCATACCGTCAATCCAGGACGTAATACACACTGTCAAACCAGGACGTAATACACACCGTAAAACCAGGACGTAAAACATACCGACAAGCCAGGACATAATACACACCGTCAAACCAAGACGTTATACACACCGTCAAACAAGGACGTAATACACACCGTCAAACCAGGACGTAATACACAGCGTCAAACCAAGACGTTATACACACCGTCAAACCAGGACGTAATACACACCGTCAAACCAGGACGTAATACACACCGCCAAACCGGGACGTAAAATACACCGGCAAACCAGGACGTAATACACACCGTCAAACCAGGACCTAATACACACCGTCAAAACAGGACGTAATACACACCGGCAAACCAGGACATTATTAACAACTAGTCGCCCTTGGTGACCAGTTTAGTCTGCCTTAAAATTTATGTTTGGGAAAGCATGCTAGGCATTGTATCGTATTATTTTTATTCATAATTTAATTTACAAGGACTCCCTTAAATATAATTTATATAATCCCTTAAGCTAATATCAGTTTTTGTTGAATTAAAGTATCTCAATTTTTTTATTTTCTGTAAGCAAATAAACCCTATTGGTTTACAATTGAAGTCTATGGGAATTTGGCAAAATATTAGAGATATCGCCAACCTGGCGTCACTTTGACGATTCATTTTGGTCGCCAAATGTGGTGATATAGCGCAAAGCTGGCGCAAACTTGGCTGCATTTGGCGACAGAACAGCCTCCCCCTATGGTAACCTTTCTTACAGGTATGGAGATGCATTAAATGCTTTTTAATAACTAATGAGATGTGCTTCATTCGGGCGTTGCCATTAAACAATTAATAAATAATCGCGATTTCTGTGCTGCATACAATAGCGAAATATATATATAGATACATTTGCGTATGGAGCAATGAAATCACTGTTTAATTCGGTTGCTAATTGCTAAACATATTTTAAATAATTTGCACATTAAGCAAGAAATATTACAATTTACTTCACTTGCTAAATTACTAAACATATTTTGAATATGTGCAGGATATCTAAAATTTTTCAATGAAAAAATAATAAAGTATTTTAAAAGACAGCACTGATATCTGAACGAATAACATATCCGAATTCCGCGTCAATCGAGGCGTTTTGAGAAAAAATTATAGCAAAGTGCAACAGACTAGCAGCGAAACATATTTTTTTAAAATATCATTAAAATTTACAATAGGAATAATTAATGAATTCAGACAGAAAAGGATATAGAAAATCAATGTTACCATTAAAAAATATATAAAATATATGTGCTTATTAAGACGACTTTGTGCAGCATCTTTTTTAATACTTTTCAACGTAATCGAAATTTTATTATTTTATCTTAATTTTTGTCTACCTGTCTGTGTTTCAAAATATCCCCCTACCTCCATAAAGACTAATCGAATGGTTTAAAAAACACTTAGTGTAGGTAATCGCTTGAAATGTGTTTTATTTACAGCTCGAAATTGCCATTAATGATGTGACATTGGCGCACCCAGGATTTTGCTCTGGGAGGGGCTAGTACGTCACTAGTCAGTAACCAATCGCGTTTGTGCACAGCAAAAGTCGCTGAAATTTATTGTAACCACTTCCAGGATTTCAAGTGCAGCGCATTTTTCGCATATCTGCGCAGAAATAGTATTTTGCGCCAAGCCTGCGCCCAAAACGCACTCAGGCATGAAATTCTCCTGCGGATCCGCGATTTTCCGCTTTTTTACTGTTTCTCGCATGGGTGATTTGTTTAAAATTTTAAAAAAATCGGTCATCAATCCGGAAATTCGTACATAAAAAATATCACGAATTTCGGCAAATGGTCGCCGAAAAAAACCGATTATCGTCAAACGATCGCGAAAAAAAAATCGACATAGTACCGCTAAAAAAACTCAAATTTCGTCTTTAGATTGCGGAAAAAACAAGGATTTAGTCAAAGAACGGCGGAAAAATAACAACTTCATCATAAGGATCGCTGAAAAACGAGAATCTCGTTAAAGGGGGCGTGGATAAAAGGTAAATTTCATTGAAGGGGGAAAGGACAAATCGCGAATTTGTTAAATGGTTTCAGAAAAAAACGCGAATTTTATGAAAAGATTGCCAAAAAACAAATAGTGGGAAAAATGAGAATTTTTCAAAAATCTCAGAAAAATTGCGAATTTCGTCAAAAGTTCGCAGAATAAACGCAAATTCTGTCAAATGATGGCGGAAAGAATGTTAATTTCATCAAAAGTTTCCGAAAAAATGCAAATTTCTTCAAAAGATTTAAAAAAAAATGCGAATTTTGTCAAAATATCGCGGAAAAAAGCCAATTTCGTCAAAGAATCACGCAAAAAACCGGAATTTCGTCAAATGATCGCGGAATAAACGCGAATTGTCAAAGGATCGCGGAAAAAGTCTCGGAAAAACCGTGAATTTTGTCAAAAGATCGCGTAATGAACACGAATTCTGTCAAAGGATCGCGTAAAAAATGCGAATTTCGTCAAAAGATCACAAAAACGTGAATTCTTTCTAAAGATCGCGAATAAAATGTGAATTTCGTCTAAGAATCGCGAAAAAACGCTTATTTCATAAAGCGATCGCAGACAAATGCGAATTTTTTCAAAAGATATCGAAAAACTTGAATTTCATCAAATAATCGCAGAAAATTTGTTGCAACATTGTTTTCACCGGATTTTTTTGCAGCTTAGTGGCAGGTTAAACATTAGCTTCCCATGTTTATTAACTGAGGTTTTGAGTGAAAAAATGTTAAAATTAGAATTCGAGAACTAGCTAAGATTTCTGTATAAAACTTTGCATCAGAATTATGAACTTAAAATAGAAACTTTCATTTCACAATTACTTATAATATTTGCATGAATTAATTATTTGATTGTCTCTCCCCCCAAATAAAGCAAGATTTAAACAGAAATATTGGTAATCTTATTGCGAATAAAATAACCTTCTTATTTGTCTTATACATGCATTATTTTAAATAACATCTCAATTCTCATTTTTTCCATCTTTTTGCAATCTCATGCCTCCAACTAAACAAATTTTTTTTTCTTTCTGCTGCTAATTTTTCATTATTCAATCAATACTCCCATTGTCGTTTAGAATGTTCACTGTTAGCAAAAAGTGTGCGGAAATTTTATGTGTTTAATTATTCTTTCAAATGTTAAAATATTTTCAAGATAGCAATCATTTTAATTTTTAGGAGTTTTATTAGCATTAGAATTTCAATATGCCCCAAAAACAGCTTTTATTGCTACAAAATTAGATTTTTACTGCTACGAAAATGCATTTTACCGCTACAAAATCAGATTTTTGCTGCTACGACAATGGATTTTACTGCTTCAAAATCAGATTTTTGCGGCTCCAAAAATCGATTTTACTGCTTCAAAGTCAGATTTTTGCGACTCCAAGAATGGATTTTATTGCTCTAAAATTAGATTTTTGCTGCTCGAAAATGGCTTTAGTGCACTTTCATTCCTGCATTTCGAATATCAACCAACTATTCAAAATTTGTTATTTTTGTACAGATTTTTAATTGATTTGCTTTACAACGTAACTAAATTTTAAGATTACTGAAAAATGTTACAAAATGTATTATTTTACGATATCAAACATACATTATTTCTGTAATATTTTTTATTTGTATATAGTATTGTATTCGCTGCAGTGCAACAACATAATGAAATTCAGATGACTTATTTTTTCATTTTTTGTAGAGACAGGAGATTTTTGAGAAAAGGCTGTCAAAGTGGTCATTTTGAGCCGAATTGACTTGACAGCGCATAAAAGAAAAAAAATTGCCGTCCCGAGACAACAATGCCGTAGAACTCCAGATGTAATTCATTTATTAGGAAATGTAAAATAACTAAACTGTTCGATTACAAATCATTTCAATAATAATGACTGCAAGTATCATGCTTTTATGTTTTAAAATGAGTCAGAAAATTTTGCATTGTTGAACGGTGATTATTATTATTACTGAACGGCTTTATCACATTATAATAACATAATGACAGAAAGTTGATTGGAAATACAGTAAATAATTATATCCTTAGGCATAGAGTTGTATGCCCCCCCCCCCACACACACACCACACACACACAATAATTTTTTAAGATTGACCATAATCCTTTGCGTCAACTGATGTAGCGGGGGAAAAACTGGAATTTCTAAAGAAAAAAAAAATACCGTATAATGTTTTCGGTAGATAAATTTACGGTTTTCGTTTCAGCAGTTTAGGTGTAATTGTACGATATTCTTTTAAGTGAGACTAAACTATTTTTCTGTATAAGAAAGATTCCGTTTTCACAGGTTTTGCTGTATTTACACATATGCAGTTATTTATGTTATAACAATAAAACCTGTCAAAACAGAACTTGACTATACCAGAATCCTGTCTTAAATGGAAACTTTTTGCGCTCAAGATGGAAAGATTACCATAGAATTATATGTACTAAGGGAGGAATCTGTCTAAACCTTTTTTTGGTCACTTACGATTGCTTTTTGTCAGCATTTACTATATATACTATATATGGTTCATCAGTGTAAATAAAACATATCTATAATGGAATCCTGTCTTAGTCGTAAACATTTCATAGTTCCAATGAAAGAAATACTTTGAAAATTTACCTACTATTGCTGTAATAAAATTAAAGTATCGCAAACCCCTTTTGCTATATTGATGCTAATGTTCTGTATTTAGTAACAAAACTGAAGTATTTCTGTTTGTATTAAAAGTTTAGTTATTTGGGGATACATGATCCCTGGGATCAAGTATCCCTAGAAAAAGAGGATCAAGTATCCCCATTTTGTGTTTAGAACATAAATATATATTTTAGGTGGTAAATGAACAAAACTAATTTGCTAATGATGTTATATTGAGAATAATAAAGTTTATACTTTTAAATGATATACAATTCAATTTATCAAATTTCCAGCAATAGAAAATAAAAACAAAACTTTAAAAAAGTTGAACTTGCAACATTAAAATATTTCCTTTTTATGCTGAAATAAAATGGCTGTAAATGATTTTATGTTGCTAGATTATCTAAAATAATGCATCTTAAAATGTACTGCCATATTTCAAAACTCTACATATTGAATTTAGTATACTTTATGATCAGGGACCAAGTATGGTATAAATTTATTTGTACAGTCAGTAAAAATGTATCCAGACAGTTTATTTTTCTTTTTTAACTTACATGCATACCCTCCCCCCACTACCGTAAAATGCGATTTCAAAGGAGATACAGTTAATAGTTTGTTCTTTATCTAATCCTAGTACAGTCGAACCTCGTTATCCAGACACTCTAATGACCAGAAAAAAGTGTCGTCATAAGCGGATTTTCGCGGTAACTGGAGTTGGAGAGAAATACCGAGTTAACTCGCGTAATAGTCGCACTTTTTTTGCCAATTCTTCATTGTGAAAATATAGGTGCGACTATTATGCGAGGAAATCTACTACACAATATTGTACACTCTAATGCTAAAACATTACTGGTATAAAAAAAACACATTATAATAAATTTTGTAACATACTAAATGTTTCCAGATTAGTGTGCTGTTTATTAAATACCATTTTTCTTTTTATGGTAATATTTTTATAGACATAAAATTTACAAATAATATTTGTAAAAATTTTGATAAAAAATTCTCATAATAAATCACTTTCATTGGAGATACCAGAATCACTATTGTAATGTGAATCGGTGTCTAAAGAACGGAGTGACCATTGGGTACATAATAAATGGGAGTAACAGAACAGATGAATCCATTATGAGTACTAGTTCTGGGAAAAGTACTGATGATAATTTTCTATATTCTAGATGAAAGTCAAATACGCGACTGCGACTTTTATGCGTAGAAAATATTTTGACGATTTTTTTCTGCTTCAAAATGGGGGTGCGACTGTTACGCGAGGGCGACAATTACGCGAGTAAACATGGTAAGTTTACAAAAAGCTGTACTTTTAATTATTTTAAGACAATTTTAAATTCACAACTGTTCTTGCAGTTTTAAGCAATAAAACATTATTATTAAACAAAATAAACACAAAAACAAAATTAAAAAGAATAAAAATCTGATTTATGATGACTTGTTTTTTATTGTTACATGAAGCATTGAGGAATTAATGTTTGTTTATCTCTAGATGTGCTTCCTACAATTATTTATTGTACAATGAACTATAATCAATATTCGTTGTTTCAGAAATGGATGTTAGATAATTTCTGATCATTTCAATGCAACCCAAAGATTCGGTTTTAGTCGGATGAAAAACGCCTTGTAACTACAAGAAAGCGCCGCCGGACCAGAACAAAAAAGTCCGTGAGTAGACTGATGCTTCTATCTGGAGCTTGAGTAGGTCTTTCATAGTGTGTGAGTTTATTTATTCAGATAAAGAATTGAAGTAAAATTTCTCATTTATCTCAATGGTTATTTTAGACAATTTAGTGAAAAATTTGGCTAAGACATTTCTTACCGCTTAATTTCCGTGCTTGTAAGATGGATTATAAAAAATGGACAGTTTTCCTAAGCTGTCGGGATATCCGGAATTGAAAATTATTCAACGACGTAAAAACCGGAATTTATTTACATTAAAATCATATACAGAAAATCAAGCGTTTGAAAATCTGACGTGAAAACCAGGTGTCGGGATAACGAGGTTCGACTGTATACATGTTTTTTTAATTATTAAATATTAAACAAGCTAATACATTAAATTTAATAAGAAATTTGAAAATAAGTAAAAGACTTTGAGACAAAATCAATATTTTCCAAAATTTTCATTTTCCTAAACATTTATAAAAAAAAAATACTTTTCATAAATTTACGAAAATTTATATCATTACTTCATTAGTAAAGTTTCGGGGTCTAGAGGGGGGTATGCCCCCCCCCTACACCCGTGAGTGTGTCAATGAATGGTTAACTTTTCCCAATTGAAATATGCTTTGTATGCGTTATTCAATATTATGTAACTTTGTAGAATTTATAATTTTTTATACAGAACTAAAAATAGATAAATAAATAAAATAAATATCGGATAGTTTTGAAAAGCACGAAACTTAAATTAGAATTTTATAAAACAACATTTTTTTTTTTTGTTAAATAAAGTGTGTCAGTTTTTAGTCCCGGATTTGCTATTTCTTTCTCCCAACAAATGAAGTGTCTTCTCCAGAAACTAACTTTCTGTTGTATAAGCCACTTGTAAAACCAAGCAGCTGTATCATTGTACTGTTAATACTCCACTTAAATTTTTTAAGCTTCTAAGCATCGCACACTTTCAATTTTTATACCGTCGCATGGGAAGAAAAAAAGTTCTTTTAAATGCAATTTGTTTGAAAACTGCATCTCCATTTTTTTTTTTTTGTAATCTTTAGCTCCATTTGTTTAATTTTGGCAACTGAAGTACTCCATTCCTGCAGAAAGTAAAGAAAAAATAATTGGAAAATAGTAATTATATCTTTTTGTTGCCATTATTCCATAACTACTGAAAAGAAATATTTAATTAAAATACGTGGTATTTTTAAAAAATATAAATGGAATATTTCTGATAAAACATGGAGCTATTATAAACTATATTTAATTTAATTATCTATATCACAAACAAATGAAGGCATATAAATCATTATATAGCATTTTTTTCAGTAACATCTGCTTTTTGTTTGTTTGTTTGTTTTGTGTGTGTGTATTATTTAGCGATAGTGACGTCATATCAATGCTTTACTGTAGATGTTGTTTAAGACTAGATCTTAAATGAGGAATTCTTCAGGGGATGCGATTAACATCATTTTATATGACATAAAAGCGTGTGTTTTGATTCTTAAAACTGAAAGATGTTTTGTATTATTCATATTTATATACTGTATATATATATATATATATATATATATATATATATATATATATATATATATATATTTTATTCCAAAATTAATGATAAATTACTGCATGAATGGCGCTACAGCAGCACATATCAAATGCAATAAAGCATATTATATCATTTCAAAATGCTAAAACAACATAACTTCAAAAGGAAGGTGTATATCTGTAGAAATTTTTAAAACGGTAAAATATTTATAAAAACAAAAACAAGAAAGACAGGTAAAAAAACAAAAACAGTCTGTTCTTCATCAGTGGGAGGACAGACAGAAAACTAACTCCACCTCCCACTTTTTAAAATTTGCAGGTTTCTGAACACATGTTCACCCCGCATACAATACTGAAAACTATTGTCATTTTATTAATCTAATTACATAACAAACCAAAACAACTCAAATTAAAAACTAACAATCATAATATTAACCATACAAAAACAAAAAACTTTAATAAAAAGGTCTTTTAGAGGAATGCTTAAATTATCATTAAACTGAAAACAAAAAGAAAAAAATATATAAGAAAATAGAATGAATGCAGAATAAACATGCGCCCCCCCAAACCCGCAAAATGAAATTTCTCAAAACATGAATACCTGTATAATGTTTTCCACCCGTCAACTATAAACAAATAAATTTTTTCTTCCAAATCCATTATCAAAAGCCAGAAATTCCAGGTCTGCAACATTCTTTCGTTTCAATTCATCGATAGACACCCGTTCTTTTATCAAGACTTTAGGATGCCCATTTCATACAGAAAGATCCAGAAGGCTGCTATCACATGTTCACGCCGACAGTCCACATCGTTGCCATTCACTTTTAAGAACTGTCTTTAAATAATATTTCAAAAACTTAATAGGGTAATTGTTATTGTAAAATAAATTAGCCAATAACTTAAAAATTTGTTTGTAAAAATTACTGTCTCTGCCACAAATTTTATTGAAACGTATCAATTGATTAATAATTATATTTATGTAAATTTTTTTATGCAAATTTGAAAACCAATGTGGCATGCTTCTAGTAAAAAAATTAAAACTATTTCTTTTATCGTACAAATCCAAAATCAAATTATTATCACTAATTTTGAATAAAATATCTAAAAATTCTGCATTATAATCATCACTGTTTGCTCTGTTCAATTTTAAACAATTTGGATATATAATATCATATTCATTAGAAAAATCAAAATTAAAAATTAAAATATCATCAATATACCTAAAGACCTTTAAAGACTTATTATATTTCATAGTATATTTAAATTCATAATAAAATAAAAATAAATTTGCTGCTGTACTAGAATAGTTTGTTCCCATCCCTATACCACATATTTGATTAAAGGTATTATTGTTAAAAGTTACATAATTATTATAAAAACAGAAATGACATAAACTTGAAAATAAATCTCTATTTATATTTAATTCATCATTTATACAAAAAACATCAAAAATACTCATTAAAACTTCATAAAGTGAATCAATAGGTATATTGGTGAACAGATTTTCAAAATCGAACACCTGCATTGTCAGAGGAGTCAAAGGCAATTTGCTCAAAATTTCAACACTATTGTCAATTGACCAGAAATAACTATACTTCTTAAATTTATGCTTTAAAAAATCATAAATCTTTTTTAATAAATTCTGTAAACCAATATTAAAATTTTTATTAATGCTTCTAGAAGTACTACAAATAAATCTAAATTTAATCGGATCTTTATGAAATTTAGGTGTTAAGAAAATAAATGGCAAACAGTGATGATTAGAAACATCAAAATTATAAGAAAACATATTTTTAACTTTCTTCTTATATGCAAAAAATTTTTTAACTACAGGATTTTTGTCAATATTAATTTTTGAATAAAAATTTTCATTACCTAATTCACTCTCTATTTTATCAACATAAAACTTTTTTCATACTATTGCATAATTATTAGCTGCTTTGTCCACAGGGACTATAACAAAATTATTTTGTAAACTTTCGATAAATTTTATATCTTCATCTTTAAAATTTTGATATTCATATTCATCAGAATTTAAATAATCTTTTAAAAAATTATTGAAATGCCCCAAAATTTGAGACTTCCATTCAAAAAATGCCTCCAAAGGCATACTAAATTTATAACTATATTTCTTTATAAAATTATTGACATTATCCTTAAAAATTTTTACTACCTTATTACTATTAATTTTACTATTGATTCTAAACTTTGTACCAAAATTCATTAGATATTTTACATTTTTATTCTTGATTATATCAAGATTACCTGTAATTATATGTCCATGATAATTATCTATAAAATCTTTAAATTCCATATTATTACAACAACAAGTTAAAACTGTATTAACATTTAAAAAAGCTATTTGTCTGTAATTGAAAATTTTATTACTTAATGGTTTATTATAATTATATGCAACTGAAATGATACATTCTTTAAGAGGAAAAAGGTCGTAAATCTGTTTGCATATTGCATTTAAATTCAAATTATCAAAAGATTTTTGTTGAAATTTTATATTAAAATAAATAACTTCTTTATTAACTTTCTCTCTATTCATTAACTTAAAATTAATTAAATCATATAATAAATCTTTAAACTGTAAATTTTTAAATTTAAAAACATCCAAACATTTTTTAATTTTCTTAAGTACATTTATCTTTAATTTAAAAACCTCCATTTTAATATTTTTAACACTATAATTTTTATCAAAAACAAATTCCATATCTTTAATCCATATATTAGGAATTATATAATTAGTACTTTTATTATATTTACGAGAACCCCTCTTTCCTCTTTTTATATCAACTTTTTCATTAAAATTATAAAATAAATCATATACATTTTTAACCTTCAATAAATTAACTTTATTAACCAATGTATTTAATCCAAATGGATATATAGTTTTAAACTTCAACATATAATCATTTTCTTTTTCCAATCTATTATTTTTAGCTTCAACATGATCCAAAATTTGAATATTAATATTATTAAAACTATGAATTCTAAAATGTAAAATTTTCAGGTCTATTGAAGGTTAAAAATGTATATGATTTATTTTATAATTTTAATGAAAAAGTTGATATAAAAAGAGGAAAGAGGGGTTCTCGTAAATATAATAAAAGTACTAATTATATAATTCCTAATATATGGATTAAAGATATGGAATTTGTTTTTGATAAAAATTATAGTGTTAAAAATATTAAAATGGAGGTTTTTAAATTAAAGATAAATGTACTTAAGAAAATTAAAAAATGTTTGGATGTTTTTAAATTTAAAAATTTACAGTTTAAAGATTTATTATATGATTTAATTAATTTTAAGTTAATGAATAGAGAGAAAGTTAATAAAGAAGTTATTTATTTTAATATAAAATTTCAACAAAAATCTTTTGATAATTTGAATTTAAATGCAATATGCAAACAGATTTACGACCTTTTTCCTCTTAAAGAATGTATCATTTCAGTTGCATATAATTATAATAAACCATTAAGTAATAAAATTTTCAATTACAGACAAATAGCTTTTTTAAATGTTAATACAGTTTTAACTTGTTGTTGTAATAATATGGAATTTAAAGATTTTATAGATAATTATCATGGACATATAATTACAGGTAATCTTGATATAATCAAGAATAAAAATGTAAAATATCTAATGAATTTTGGTACAAAGTTTAGAATCAATAGTAAAATTAATAGTAATAAGGTAGTAAAAATTTTTAAGGATAATGTCAATAATTTTATAAAGAAATATAGTTATAAATTTAGTATGCCTTTGGAGGCATTTTTTGAATGGAAGTCTCAAATTTTGGGGCATTTCAATAATTTTTTAAAAGATTATTTAAATTCTGATGAATATGAATATCAAAATTTTAAAGATGAAGATATAAAATTTATCGAAAGTTTACAAAATAATTTTGTTATAGTCCCTGTGGACAAAGCAGCTAATAATTATGCAATAGTATGAAAAAAGTTTTATGTTGATAAAATAGAGAGTGAATTAGGTAATGAAAATTTTTATTCAAAAATTAATATTGACAAAAATCCTGTAGTTAAAAAATTTTTTGCATATAAGAAGAAAGTTAAAAATATGTTTTCTTATAATTTTGATGTTTCTAATCATCACTGTTTGCCATTTATTTTCTTAACACCTAAATTTCATAAAGATCCGATTAAATTTAGATTTATTTGTAGTACTTCTAGAAGCATTAATAAAAATTTTAATATTGGTTTACAGAATTTATTAAAAAAGATTTATGATTTTTTAAAGCATAAATTTAAGAAGTATAGTTATTTCTGGTCAATTGACAATAGTGTTGAAATTTTGAGCAAATTGCCTTTGACTCCTCTGACAATGCAGGTGTTCGATTTTGAAAATCTGTTCACCAATATACCTATTGATTCACTTTATGAAGTTTTAATGAGTATTTTTGATGTTTTTTGTATAAATGATGAATTAAATATAAATAGAGATTTATTTTCAAGTTTATGTCATTTCTGTTTTTATAATAATTATGTAACTTTTAACAATAATACCTTTAATCAAATATGTGGTATAGGGATGGGAACAAACTATTCTAGTACAGCAGCAAATTTATTTTTATTTTATTATGAATTTAAATATACTATGAAATATAATAAGTCTTTAAAGGTCTTTAGGTATATTGATGATATTTTAATTTTTAATTTTGATTTTTCTAATGAATATGATATTATATATCCAAATTGTTTAAAATTGAACAGAGCAAACAGTGATGATTATAATGCAGAATTTTTAGATATTTTATTCAAAATTAGTGATAATAATTTGATTTTGGATTTGTACGATAAAAGAAATAGTTTTAATTTTTTTACTAGAAGCATGCCACATTGGTTTTCAAATTTGCATAAAAAAATTTACATAAATATAATTATTAATCAATTGATACGTTTCAATAAAATTTGTGGCAGAGACAGTAATTTTTACAAACAAATTTTTAAGTTATTGGCTAATTTATTTTACAATAACAATTACCCTATTAAGTTTTTGAAATATTATTTAAAGACAGTTCTTAAAAGTGAATGGCAACGATGTGGACTGTCGGCGTGAACATGTGATAGCAGCCTTCTGGATCTTTCTGTATGAAATGGGCATCCTAAAGTCTTGATAAAAGAACGGGTGTCTATCGATGAATTGAAACGAAAGAATGTTGCAGACCTGGAATTTCTGGCTTTTGATAATGGATTTGGAAGAAAAAAATTTATTTGTTTATAGTTGACGGGTGGAAAACATTATACAGGTATTCATGTTTTGAGAAATTTCATTTTGCGGGTTTGGGGGGGCGCATGTTTATTCTGCATTCATGCTATTTTCTTATATATTTTTTTCTTTTTGTTTTCAGTTTAATGATAATTTAAGCATTCCTCTAAAAGACCTTTTTATTAAAGTTTTTTGTTTTTGTATGGTTAATATTATGATTGTTAGTTTTTAATTTGAGTTGTTTTGGTTTGTTATGTAATTAGATTAATAAAATGACAATAGTTTTCAGTATTGAATGCGGGGTGAACATGTGTTCAGAAACCTGCAAATTTTAAAAAGTGGGAGGTGGAGTTAGTTTTCTGTCTGTCCTCCCACTGATGAAGAACAGACTGTTTTTGTTTTTTTACCTGTCTTTCTTGTTTTTGTTTTTATAAATATTTTACCGTTTTAAAAATTTCTACAGATATACACCTTCCTTTTGAAGTTATGTTGTTTTAGCATTTTGAAATGATATAATATATATATATATATATATATATATATATATATATATATATATACATATATATTTTATCCTGGGCGACACGAAATTCTGGAAAAGCAGAATTCCTGTTTTCTAGTCTTTTTTATCTTTTTTTAATCGTCCCCATACTTTTAACGTTACCCCAGAACTTTCGGCCATTTTATAGCCGTTATCTATATAGTTCGATATTAACTTCCATTACCAAAGACACCATTAACAAAAAATAATTGAAATTATTTTTTTCTTATTATTTAGTACAGCAATTTAGCCTCAAGTAAAACTAATTTTAGTGTATTAATTTTTTAATTTTCTTATTTAAACAAGGGATTATTATTTTTTTTTAATGCTTCTATTACAAGAAAAGAGCTGCGAGCAGCTAGCCAGGTGTTTTTCCCATACCGATTCATTAAACAATAAAAAAGAAAAGTGCCCAACTAAACTGATGGCATTGAGCTCACAGGCTATTCACACTAATTGTATATCATATACTTATTTTAAAGAATAATGCCCCTCAAAAAAATAAGTGAAGGGGAATTAGCCCCCGTTTCCCCCTTTATACTTAACCAGTGAACCTGAAAATCTCACCAGGGAAGCCCCTTATCATAATAAAACGGTATACCAAATTTGGAGCAAATCGAATAATCCTGCAAAAAAAAAACATTTATCTAAATTAAGGGGGTGGACTAGCCCCCCTTTATCTTTAACCAATGAATCGCCAAAACGAATCAGGGAAGCTCCTTAACATAATAAACCGGTATACCAAATTTGGAGCAAAGCGAATAATTCTGCATGAAAAATCCGTTTATATAAATTAAGGGGGGGTGTCCTAGCCCCCCTTCCCTCTTTATCTTTAACCAATAAACCCCCAAAACTAATCAAGGAAATTCCTTAACATAATAAACCGGTATACCAACTTCGGAGCAAATCGAATCATTCTGCATGAAAAACCCATTTATCTGAATTAAAAGGGGTGGACTAGCCCCCTTTCCCCCCCCTTTATTCTTAACTAATGAACCCCCAAAACTAATCAGGGAAGTTCCTTAACATAATAAACCGGTATACCAAATTCGGAGCAAATCGAATCCTCCTGCATGAAAAACCCAATTATCTGAATTAAGGAGGTAGACTAGCCCCCTTTTCCCCTTTATTCTTAACCAATGAACCCCCAAAACTAATCAGGGAAGTTCCTTAACTTAATAAACCAGTATACCAAATTCGGAGCAAATCGAATAATTCTGCATGAAATACCCATTTATCTGAATTAAAAGGGGTGGACTAGCCCCCTTTCCCCCCTTTATTCTTAACTTATGAACCCCCAAAACTAATCAGGGAAGTTCCTTAACATAATAAACCGGTACACCAAATTCGGAGAAAAGCCAATGATTCTGCGTGAAAACCCAATTTATCTGAATTAAGGGGGTGGACTAACCCCCCTTTCCCCCCCTTTATCCTTAACCAATGAAACCCCAAAACTAATCAGGGAAGTTCCTTAACATAATAGACCGGTATACCAAATTCGGAGCAAATCGAATAATTCTGCATGAAATACCGATTTATCTGAATTAAGGGGGTGGACTAACCCCCTTTACCCCCTTTGTACTTAACAAGTGAACCTCCAAATCTAATCAAGGAAGCTCCTTATCATAATAAACCGGTATACCAAATTTGGTGCAAATCGAATAATCTTGCAAAAAAAAAACATTTATCTAAATTAAGGGGGTGGACTAGCCCCCTTTCCCCCCTTTATTCTTAACTTATGAACCCCCAAAACTAATCAGGGAAGTTCCTTAACATAATAAACCGGTATAACAAATTCGGAGCAAATCGAATCATTCTGCATGAAAAACCCATTTCTCTGAATTAAAAGGGGTGAACGAACCCCGTTTTTCCCCCTTTATCCTTAAGCAATGAACTCCCAAAACTAATCAGGGAAGTTCATTAACATAATAAACCGGTATACCAAATTCGGAGCAAATCGAATGATTCTGCGTGAAAACCCCATTTATCTGAATTAAGGGGGTGGACTAACCCCCCTTTCCCCCTTTATCCTTAACCAATGAAACCCCAAAACTAATCAGGGAAGTTCCTTAACATAATAAACCGGTATACCAACTTCGGAGCAAATCGAATCATTCTGCATGAAAAACCCATTTATCAAAATTAAGAGGGGCGGGCTAAGCTCCCTTTTCCCCCTTTATCCTTAACCAATGAACCCCCAAAACTAATCAGGGAAGTTCCTTATCATAATAAACCGGTATACCAAATTCAGAGCTAATCGAATCATTCTGCATGAAAAACCCATTTATCTGAATTAAAGGGTGGACTAGTCCCCCCTTTTCCCCCTTTATTCTTAACCAATGATCCCCCAAAACTAGTCTGGGAAGTTCCTTAACATAATAAACCGGTATACCAAATTCGGAGCAAATCGAATAATTCTGCATGAAATACCGATTTATCTGAATTAAGGGGGTGGACTAACCCCCCTTTACCCCCTTTGTACTTAACAAGTGAACCTCCAAATCTAATCAAGGAAGCTCCTTATCATAATAAACCGGTATACCAAATTTGGTGCAAATCGAATAATCTTGCAAAAAAAAACATTTATCTAAATTAAGGGGGTGGACTAGCCCCCCTTTATCCTTAACCAATGAATCGCCAAAACGAATCAGGGAAGCTCCTTAACATAATAAACCGGTATACCAACTTCGGAGCAAATCGAAACATTCTGCATGAAAAACCCATTTATCTAAATTAAGAGGGGCGGGCTAACCTCCCTTTTCCCCCTTTACCCTTAACCAATGAAGCCCCAAAACTAATCAGGGACGTTCCTTAACATAATAACCCGGTATACCAAATTCGGAGCAAATCGAATCATTCTGCATGAAAAACACATTTATCTCAATTAAGGGGGGTGGACTAACCCCGTTTTTCCCCCTTTATCCTTAACCAATGAACTCCCACAACTGATCAGGGAAGTTCCTTAACATAATAAACTGGTATTTTAAATTCGGAGCAAATCGAATCGTTCTGCATGAAAAACAAATTTATCTGAATTAAGGGGGGGTGGACTAACCCCGTCCCCCCCCCCCTTTATCCTTATCCAATGATCTCCCAAAACTGATCAGGAAGTTCCTTAACATAATAAACCGGTATACCAAATTCGGAGCAAATCGAATGATTCTGCATGAAAAACCCATTTATCTGAATTAAGGGGGTGGACTAACCCCCCTTTTCCCCCTTTATCCTTAACCAATGAACGCCCAAAATTAATCAGGGATGTTCCTTAACATAATAAACCGGTATACCAAATTCGGAGCAAATCGAATGATTCTGCATGAAACACTTTTCTGAATTAAGGAGGGGGGGGGGTGGACTAACCCCGTTTTTCACCCTTTATCCTTAACCAATGAACCCCCAAAACTAATCATGGATGTTCCTTAACATAATAAACCGGTATACCAAATTCGTAGCAAATCGAATGATTCTGCATGAAAAACCCATTTTTCTGAATTAAGGGGGGTGACTAACCCCGTTTTTCCCCCTTTATCCTTAACCAATGAACTCCCAAAACTAATCAGGGAAGCGCCTTATCACAATGAACCTAGGAAAAAATTTTGAAGCAAATCAGATGTTTCTATCAAGAGTTATCGCGTTACGTACATACGTACGTACATACATACATACAGAACGGGCGGGCACATTAGCTCTCAGGCTTTGATAGCCTGTGAGCTAAAAACCACTCTATCTTCAAATTTGGCATAGCCTTTTTTCTTGGATTGTTGCATTGCCTATTGAGGATATCCTTTAATGACATCCATCCATTGTACGGCATTTCTTCAACTGTGCGCCCACAGATGTTAAAACTTGGATACTCTTTAAAATTACATTGAAAACATTAACTTGTTATATTTTTGTATAACAAATAGTAAATTGATTGACTTAAAAAGCATGTCATACTTTTAAAAGGGAATTCCTGAATGTATCCTTATTCACATTTGACTGCATAAAACAATATAGAAATTAATCAATATCAAGGCTATTTTTCAAAAAAAAAAAAAATTATTTAGAGTTAAAAAAATTTTTTTTTTTTGCTCCTAAATATTTCTTTTTAAGTAATATCCTGATTCTATGCGATTTGTGTTAAAGTTTTTTTTTTTCTCTGATTATTTTAATTTTATTTATTGTAATGAAAAATCAAATAAAACTATGAATTTCTCAAAAAGCTTGCTACTATGCACCATGCGGTCGGAAATTTGGAAAGTTTGCTTCCAAATAAAGGTCAAATTTATTAATCCTTTAACTGACAGTTAACTTTAGACAGTAAAAATTTTAGTTATTGTTACTTAGATATCGCAGCTTGAAATTAATTTTTTGCCATAAAGCTTGAAGAATTTTTTTTTAATTATTTTATTAATTCCAGTCTTCGCATCTGCGGTAATCCCAAGGCTGCGGCATACTCTGACTGCGCAGTAAGTAATCAGGTCTTTGTAGTACTATATTCTTTTATAAAATATAGCACGATCTAACAGAGAGTTTTGCTTTTTTCGATACTGTATACAAATTCTTTAAGACTAATATTTTCTATATATATTGATTGTATTTATATCTAAGTGTCATTAAAAATACGAATATGTTATTTGAAGTTTCTGAATAATAATTTTAATTAAATTTCAAAGAATTAAGTTTGCCTCTAACACTTTCTTTTTTTTATTGAAAAAAAAATAATCAAAAGGGTTTGATAAGTACAAATATACATATAAACTCTAAAATGAGAACAATTTTTTCCCTCTAAATTTTCTTTGTACAAAAATTTAGTCCTTTTTTTAGGGGGAAGTTTTAGATAAAGTGGTTTATTATTTTCATCAAGTCTTATATCTCAGTTATGTTATCATCAAGTCTTATCTCTCAGTTATGTTATAAGCCGTCTATTCAGCTGTAAAATGGGAGTAATTAAACACTAAATGCTTATACAACTTTCAATAATAAACATGTTCCTAGGTAATTGATACATTAAAAATGTCAAAAATAAAATAAAAATTAAAATACCTAGGCTATTTTTCAGTTCTAGAAATAAACATCTTGAATGCATTTCTCTCTGAAAAGAGCATGCAAATTTGTTTTGATTTTATAATATTAACTTTAATGTATGTTTTTTTTTTATTTGTTATTTTGTTTCTACTTTATAAAAATGTGGAAAATATTAATAATACTCTGTTAAACCTTAAAAATGTAAAATTCAATATATTTTTCTGAGTCACATATGAGAATCAAAGATAAAGCTAGAAAAAAAAGAAAGAAAAAAAAAAGAAAAAATATCCTGTTCAAAAAACGTAATGGAAATATCTAAAAAGTTTTTGTTTTTTTATTTAAAAACTGTTCTCAGTACACTATTCACCAGAATTCCCGATAAACCCGAGATTCCCCCTCCTCTCGAAGTAAGTTATAAAGTGTCCCACTTTTATAATATTATTTAAAAGATCTTTATATATGTATAATAATGTGTACAAGTAAATAATATATAAGTTAAAAAAATGTTAATTGAAATATATAAAAAGAACCTTGACTGCACTTTTGCACTCGTATAAATGATTTTTAAAATATATTCCTCTGATTTAAATGTCTTATTTAATATTGAGCAAAATCGTGATTGGTGTAATTGGAATCAAAATAAAGAATCTCTAGCGATTTTCATGCCGAGAATTTATCTCTAAAAACAAAACTGAAGTAACCTTTATAAATTCAATATTGGCTGCAATGGAAAGCATATAGACAGGAAAGAGGTTTAATTTTTTTTTTTCATAAAAAAAAAAAATAATAATAAGATAGAGAGAATGAAAGAGAAGGACTGTTTCTAAATAACTATTTCAAATTTTGCACTTTTTGCACATTTTCTTTCATTTTTATTCTAAAATACCAGTATTCTGCATGACAGAAGATTTTTTTGCACCTTCTTTGAATTCTGTCAAATTAATAATACACTTCTAATCACCACATATCACATTTTACATGATAAAACGCGTTTAAAGATAGCCTGTATATAACGGAAAAATTCCCTGAAATGGCTATTCCGTGGTCTCTATGAAATATCGCATTTTCTAAGATGAAAACTTGTCTCAAATGGAGTATTTTTCTGTCTCTATTTGAATTTCATCTTAACAGGTTTCATTAAATTTTTCTGAACATTCGTAATTAACCTTGATATTTTATACAAATTTCGGAAGGGGCTGTAGCCCCATCAGCCCACCCCTTGGATACACCACTGCGTATAAGTGGTTTTTAATCTATACACATTTATGGATTAACTTAACTTTGTCTTATTAGATTTTTAAAAAAAACTGCCCATAAACTTTTGGTAAGTAGAATATGAACATTATAAACTTTGTAATTTTGTAACACTATCGTATCTGTCATTACATTAGCATCTATTTAAAAAAGTAAATTTCTAAATGTGAAGCCCTAGAAAAACATTCATGTTAACTAATTTGCATTAGAGTAATGAGTAATGTGTTATTCAAGACGGATTTTGGACAGCGAAATTATGTGCTATTTTTAAAATGCAGAATGTTTTATTTATTTTCTGTAGTAACTTCTGTAGTAACTAGTGCACATATTCTTTTCATTAAAGCTGTCCCATAGTGGTGTAATCGAGCGGGGACGCAGGGGGACGGTGTCCTTCCACTTTTTTATTTTATTTAAAGCGTCCCCTTACTGTTTTTTTCAAGGGGGACTCTAAGGACGTGAGGGGACGCAGACCTTCCTGATATATTAAATGTTTGAAATAAAAGAAACACATTAATAAATTAACAATTTTATGAATTAAAGAATTGATTTTTTAAACTATTTAAGTCTTTTTTTTTGACAAAGGGCATTTAAAAAAACCAATTGAAAGGAATTAAAGGGGTGAACTGAAAGGGAAGAAAGAGGTGTTTACTTGCTGTTTCAAAAAATTACCCCGCTATCTTTTGTTCCTTCACATGCATACTCTAGTTTTACTTGGAATGCTTTAACCGAAAACTATTGTCCCCCTCATGTTCCTAAGGGAAAGACATCACAAGCTTTCCGGAAAAGATCTTTATACACCACAGTCTCAATTTTTAAAAAATGTCCAGATATTTCAGTTTTAAAGCCTGGTCATGTTTTTCTCACATGACAACTAACAACAGCATGTTTCCATTAGTCAGTAAATAAAGTCTTTAAAGACTTTTCATGGTAATTGTCATAACTGTCACATATGTTGGTTAGTAGGGGTCCTCAGATGGCCGATTATATCGTCTGCAGTCGAATGCAAAATATATCAACAAAAGGGACAAGGGACATCAATGTAGACCGACAACTCCTGATACTGCGCACTACGAGAATCCTCCAATACCATTATCTCCCCTGCCCCCTTCACCCATCTTCGTTTTTCATTCACATTGACAATTATCTGATTAGATTTGGGGATGACCTCTTTACAAATACGAAATTATTGACTCCATTTGAAGATCAAAAGTCCAACCTAGTTGTGAAAAAACTTGTAAATTATTTATGGAAATAATTTTATTCAGGTTGCAAGTAATCTTCAAAAATTCTAAGAAAATGGATGTTTAAAACTAATTTTTGAGATATGTTTGTCATGAAAAGACAGCTTTACTCTATGTACTTGCCTAACACTATAAGGCCTTATTCTAGGTATATGTAATACTTCTTTTCCCTAAATGAAATGATAAAAATGATTCATTGCTGAATCATGAAAACTTTTGTTCATAAAAAATATTCAGAAATTAAATTAATACTTATTTTAACAAAATTGCTTTCAATTGTTTTTCATCATATAAGGCATTCACCTTCATTTAAATTTTCTTTAAATTAATTTCAGATTTGTAAGTAAGAAATAATAAACATAAAGAAATTAAGGAAGCAAACAAACAAAAAGCAAGGTTGAAGGAGGTATAAAAAGTTCTAATATCCCAGAATACGCGAGTCATTTTTATATAATTAAAAATTTATTTAATTTCAAAATATTATGTTATATAAGCAATGGGCATTAATAATTTAATGAGAATAGTAATTTAGTAACATAATATAAAGTAATAGGCTACTGCTTTAAATATCATTATTTAAATTACGATGCATTATTAACATTTAAATAATAAAAGCTAACTTCACTTATATATACAATGCATGCTAAACGAATATATTATATTGCATAAAAAGAACTTTATTTTGCTTTTTAATTCAATAAAGAAACATAAATCTATATTTATAAAATATTATGTAAAATTCAACCGGAAATTTTCACTTAAAATTTCAATTACATCCAGTAGCAAATAATTACATATTGTATTTAATAATTATTGTTTGTAAAGTTTTAATGAAATAAAAACATTAAAATAAAAGTTATATTAATTATATTCTACATACATATTTTCATGCCTTTCTCAACAAAAATGAATTAAAACTTGTGTCATAAAGTTGCCCCTTTAGATTTGAGAACAGGCTTATTCTCTCGAAAGTTATATCCATGAAAAAAGTTTCATATTTTCAGCATTGTCAGTATATTCATATGTTCAGTTTCATATTTTCCGACTTATGCAGGGTCATGCGGGGCAGCCGCCCGGGCCCCATGAGAATAATCAGGATTTTTATTAAAAGGTGTCAAATGATATAAATTAGCCAAAAGTGACCAAAATTCATATTGCTTCCCCTTCCCCCCTTTCTGATTCCAGTACACATCCCCCCCCCACACATACACACACCCATTCAAAAAACAAACTATATCATTAGAAAACTAATGATTAAAATTTATTAGTATGCCATTGTTTTCAAAAGAAATTATTTATTAAGGCTGTTCCTAACTGCTCTGCTCAACAAGCACAAAACGTTTTGACACATTTACAAATTCATTTTGTAACGGAAAGATATAAAATTTGAAAGCCTGACCGTGAAAGCGATTTGGAATTGAACTGTGTTTTCCATTTTTTGATCAATAAATACCTATTGAGTTATAAGCGATTTTGATCACGTGACAAACACATTTTTGTCCCGCTTTTGAGTGTTTTTTTCTCCTTTTGCGCAGAAATTCGGTTCAAAACGACCACTTTGAACTTTGACATTATTTTCTGAAAAATGCATTGCGTTTCCAAAAAAATGAAAAAACAGCTCGATTACATAGTTTCTGAACAACAACACCAGCTATAGTAGTTTTCGCTAACCGAGACACTTGACTTTCATTGACCTTCAGCAGTTAAGACCCTGGTCTTGCGATAACGAAGACATTAAGAGGGGGGAATATAAGGGATAATATAGTAGTCGCATTGTGTCAAATTAATGGTTGTATTTGATCTGATTAGCATGCACATATATGCTTGTAAATTTTGATTTGTGGTATTAACAGTAATTTTTATAAGTTGAAATGCAAAAAATCTTGCCATGATAATTGTTAGATTTGTTATTTGTGTTATCGATGAAATTACTTATTTGCAGTTTTTATTATTTATGTAATTATATTAATTATAATTTTATTAATCAAAACATAAAACGTTCAATTTCTAACTTGATAACTATTAATTTAAAAGATATTAACAATTTAATATTAAACGCAGTTATTAATAATTTTAATAAATGTAAATGTGTGCCGTACTTAATAGGTTTACATAATTATCACAAAATATTGCCTAATGTTATTTCTAACTTATAAAATAACTAATTTTCTGTTTTTTGTATCTTTTATTACTAAGCAGGGATGTAGTGGAGGGTATACGGGGGTATACGCCGTATACCCTCTGGATTTTTTAAAGACACACCGTATACCCTCTGATTCTCAAAAAAGCTATGGTAGATACGCTGTAGGGTATACTCTCTGCCTTGAGCGTATACCCTCTGCCTAGAGCGTATACCTTCTGCTTTTTTTTACGACTACACTACTGTTACTAAGAATGTTTTGTCTTTGAGTTGATCCTGCCCATTTACACATTCAAGTGTGTATTTCAAGAGTGATCAGATATTTTTTACACATTTAGTGTCATCAGCAAATTACACATTTAAACGCTTATTTTGAAATTTACACATTAGGCGTGCGTTTTGTCAATTTACGCACCACTTTACTTATATAGGCAAATCGTTTATGTATCATTGATATACCTGTTTTTATGTGTAAAGTTGCATAACATGTTTTTTAGAGTGCATAAATAAAAAATCCATGTAATTTTTAAGATTAGTTACATGCTGTGACGCGGAGAATTTACAGAAATTATTAATTTATTGTTATTAATTAATTAATATTTATATTAATAATTATATTAATATTTATTAATTTATTATTAATTTATTTATATTGACAAAAAAAAAAAAAAACAATATTCTTTTTTTTGCATTTTTACTCTCGATCTTGAAGATTTTAATTCACAAAGAATTGCTATTTTTCTACTTTCATAACTTAAAAGTGTAAAAGAAAAAGGAAGGGTAAAGAGGATTTTGATGCCGGAATTTTGAAGTTGCCGAACTTTTGAATGCTGGATTTTTGAAGTTACACTGTATATTACTCCTTTCTAGGGAGTGGAACATTCCACTCTTTAAGGAATGTATTTTTATAAAAGTCACTCCAAAAACAGTGGAAATGCCTGTCACTCTTTCAAAGAGTGAACTTTTCACTCCTCCCAATTTAAGAGTGTAAGTTACTTATTTTGAAAATTTCTGGAATCCTCCAACATTTTAATCTCTTAGCCTTTATTTCTTTCAATTTCTTTAAAATAATCGCACGAATTTAGCATCATGTTGCCTAAAATAGATGTAACGACACGACACTTAAGTCTGTTATCAAATTCCAAACTGACTAATTTTTGATCTATTCAATCAGTTGTTTATATTCTTAAATATACAAAATTGTTGTGAACTTGTATCTAGTGAAAATTTAACTCGTGTGCATAAATAAGGATGTATTCTTTGGAATAATTCTATTTATTCCACTCCCCCACCCCTTTTTTGTGAGCAAAATTTTGATTTAAAATATTGTACTTTATTATTTTAACCTTGTCAAATTTTGCGGTTTTTTTTTTTTTTTTTTTTTTTTTTTTTTTTCACGACCATTTTAGAGAAATCGTGAGTTTTTTTCCCCACAACCGACTTAGGATTTTGAGATTTTTTTCTAACGACTGAATGGGCTCCACCAATATCCGAGACGTTCTTCTATCAAAGCTGGTAGACGGGAGGTGCTGGGTTTGATTCAAAACGAGCTCGTCGGCCTAATAGTTTGGAGTTAACGGTGGTTCTCTTTGAACCTTGCGTAAATGTAAGTTAGGTTCGCTTAGAAAGGTAATTATTCAATAATGTGGTTTATCTTTTGCATCATGCTATCCAAAACCGTAACAAAAATTTATGTAAATGATTTTTGGGGCTTTTTTAACGGCTATTATAATATTTTAAAACACAGAAAACAAATAACAGATATCTGCGATAAGTGAAAATCATCCACTAATTTCGAAAAAAAAGACAACGGTAGCAAAATAGCGAAGTAAAAAACTAAAAACTATATGAATGATCATTTCGTATCAACCCTCTCGCTGCGTAATTGTTTTATCAAAATAGCTTCAAAAAATGCGTATTTAACTCCTTCGCGACGAAAGTCTTTTAAGAATTTTTATTCTTTTGCCCTCGGTTTTTCAAAACCAAAATTTTCGTCTGATTCAATTGGGAAATTTCTCCGATTAGATAAAGCAAAATTTAGAATAAAAAAATAACTGGTGGGAATGATCAAGGAGAGTTAATTAGACGGGAAAATGCATCCCCGATGAAATCTCGGGTTGCGCAAATTTTGCTACTTTTACGTTGCCCGAGAAACTCTCGGGTTGCGCAGCGAGAGGGTTAAATGAGCGTTAAAAATTTAAATTCGCACCTTTTTTTTTTTTAAGTTCTTGTATTCACATTAAAAAAGATACGATAATATGTAGGCTTTTAGAATTGAATTGTTTTTATTGATAATTGTTAAAAAGTTGTTTTTAAATTTAGAATCGTCATAAAATAAAATTATGTATAATGGTGATTTGAAATAGTACAAGCTTTCCCGTACCGAAACCTTTGTGACTCGAGATGAGGGTGGGAGAGGGTGGACGAGACTCCTTATCCCACTTCGGTATTTTAGTTTTTAACAGTCCCCTATTTTCTCCGGGTCAAAGGAAGTCACGGAAGGGACGGTAGGATACATGATTTCCATGTCAGTTGGCGAAGGACGAGTGTGAATGTCAAGCGCCCGTGATAAAAAATTGTAGTGTAGTTTCATGCATTTTCGAACAAAAATAAATTAAAACTTATGTCAGAAATTTGCCCTTTCGGATTTGAGAACACCCTTAACGTTTTCCTCGTAATGTGGCATGTAAAAACCATTAACGATGACCAATTTAGTGCATTCTCTTTTAGACATCTTATAACATACAAAGTAAACGTTTGCAAAGAAATACTCCTATCAACCAATTTATCATTTTTTCTACTATTGTTCTACTAGTATTTTTTCTTAAGGCTGTTCCCAAATCCAAAAGATAACTTTATAGCATAAGTTTTAACTTTTTTTTTTTTTCGGAAATGCATGAATCGAGCAGATGTTGTTGCTCTGGAACTATGAAATCAAACTGTTTTTTCCTTTTTTTTTTTTTTTTTTTTTTTTGCAAACGCAATAGATCTATTGGAAAATAGTGTCAAAGTGGGCCAGTAGGCGTTTTGAACCGAATTTCCGCGCGAAAGAAGAATAATCACCCAAGAAAGTGTGAAAAGCGTGTTTGTCACGTAATCAAAATCGCTTATAATTCAATAGGTAATTTATTTGTCAAGAAATTGAAAATACAGTTCGATTCTAAATCGCTTTCACAGTCAGGTCTTCCAATTTTATATCTTTCCGTTAAAAAATGAATCTGTAAATGTGTCAAAACGTTTTGCGCTTGTTGAGCAGAGCAGTTGAGAACCGCCTTAAAATTATGACCATCTTTGTGTGATACCCTGTATATAGATGCATACACAAAAGCATATACAAAATTTATGCGTACATATATGTATGAAGTTTAGTACTACCCACTTCCACATTATTCACAAGAAAATTCTATAGATAGATAGAAGCCACCCCCTCCCCATCACCACCACCAGAATGATGCTTGCCCCGGGGACCTCTATACTCTTAGTCGGGCCCTGCATATTTTATCGGTTTCCTTTAAATTTTTATGTCGACCCGGCTCGTTTAAAAAATTGTCCTAATTCTGCTTTTACGGCCCATTGGAAAGTTCAGTGCTTTGGCGAAGCCACGTTCGCTGACCGCCAAAGAATAAAAAGGCAGCAAGACGCGAATGCGCCATATCTGTCCCTTCAACTTTTTTGATAAGGGTTATATATTTTCCAAATATCAATGTGTTTTTATTATAAAACTATGTCTTTTGTAGAACAGAGTAGAAAGAGAAGGGCAGAAAGGAAACATGGGAGCCAGCAATGGTAGTTGAGCAGAATTGCTTCTCTCTGGATTTTCAAATTTAATTTAGTAAATTTTCTTTCTCTCTCGAAATTTAAAAAATATAATTAAGTTTGCTCTTCTCAAAGGATTTAAAGTAATTAAACAGTAAAAGAAAGGATAATCAAGAATTATTCATCAGGGAGGGAGTGGGGTTTCTTCCCCTGAAGTCACAGTAAAAGACTTTTACTGTGAAGTTTTTAGTTCTGTTTTCTTTTACATGCCGTATTTTATGGAAGAAACGCCGCGGTGTTTACGAGTTTAAAAGTTATTTTTTTTTTCCAAATGCGGCGTTTACGATTTTTTTTTAAATACCAACTGAGTTTCCTTAACTTAAAAATTCATAAAAATATTTAAAATCGTATTTAAAATCGTATATTTTAAATAAAACTTCAGACATTTTAAGATATTAAAATCCTACACTGCTCAGAAAACTTTGATTAAAGTTAGGTCAATGTGATGCTGTTGAAAAAAGTAGCGTTCCGACGGATGCGGCGTTTACAACGGATGCGGCGATTACGATATTTTTAAGCTTATTCAGGCCAATTTGAGGAGTGCGGCTTTTTTTCCATAAAATACGGTATATGTATTTTTTTTTTTTTTTTTTAATAAACCGCCGATTAAAATACATTAACATAGCCGAGTGTTTAGAAAAAATAATAATAATAATCTGTTTCATTTTCTCATTTTGTAAAGAAAGGTGATAGAAGTAAAATTTTGGGGTTTTAATATAGTCTTATTTATGATAATTCTAAAATATTTTAAAAAATAGAATACAGATTTTATTGAATAACGGCGATGTTATTTTAAAATATCTGCAATCTCTATAAAATTTGCAGCAGCATAAAAAATAGAAAATTAAAATTCAATATTTTAACACTTTCTAATATTGCGGATAAATGTACTTCGGTTCGTCATCCAATTTGCTTGTAAATAAACTTGGATTGCCACACTATTTATATACATTATTATGATTTACTATAGAGATTCTTTAATGAAAATGAAGCGTGTAGCACATGTAGCTCGTTTACAGGTATACATTAAGCTATTCTGTTAAATTATGCCCTCCGGAAGAAAATTCATTACATTGTATTTTAATAATGTTACACTACTTCAATGATAATGAAACTGATATATATCACTGTAGTGCAATACGCTAAATATAGAATACCGATTGAGTAACTTCTATCGTTTATTTACAAGTTTCATAAAAAAATTCCATTGCATTACTCTCGGTATACACTGTTAAAAATTTGCAGCATTCTGGCAGGTCATTTGACCGTTTTTTTCCGAAAACATTTACACAACCGTGAATTTAACACAATTCTGACCACATTATTGGCCATTTTATGGTCAGAATATATTTAAATTATGGTTATGAAACCGTTTTTTCAAAAAAAACGGTCGAATGACCTGCCAGAATGCTGCAAAATTTTTAACAGTGTACAGTGATTGTTTGAAAAGTGTTTTGTGAAATTGATATATGTTATTGAGGAGGGGGATAACGTCAACCACAGAAAACACACCGGCATGACATACGAGGCCTGAGTGCAGAAAACAAAAATCGTATATGCCGAGAGCAGATTTTTTTAAACGTATGGTCCCTAAATTTAGACACCAGTATTTTATAAAAGATTTCTTTGTCTTGTTTAATCTCAGACAATTAAAGCGGAAAAAACTTTAAAAAATTATTGGTACCAAATTTCAAAAGACTGTTACACACGCTGAGAAAAATCCGCCTTCGGCAGCCGCCATTTTCATGCACTGTTAAAAATTTTGCAGCATTCTGGCAGGTCATTCGACCGTTTTTTGAAAAATCAGTTTCATAACCATAATTTAACTATATTCTGACCATAAAATAGCCAATAATATGGCCAGAATAGTGTTAAAATTACGGTTGTCTAACCGTTTTCGGAAAAAACGGTCAAATGACCTGCCAGATTGCTGCAAATTTTTAACAGTGTGGAGGCGATGGAAATCATAGGGCATGTATAATATCAATTTTCTTTAAGGCTGTTCTCAAATCCAAAAGGGCAACTTTATGAAATAAGTTTTAATTTATTTTTGTTCGGAAGTGCATGAAACTATCAGTTGTTGTTCACAAACTATGTAATCAAGCAATTTTTTCCATTTTTTTTTTGTTTGTTTTGCAAACTCAATAGATCTTTCAGAAAATAGAGTCAACGTGAGCATTTTGAAATGAATTTCTGCGCGAAAGGTGAAAAAACACTCAAGAAAAAATGAAAAACGTGTTTGTCGCGTGATCAAAATCGCTTGCAACTCAATTAGTAATTGATTGACCAAAAATGGAAAAACAGTTCGATTCCAAATCGCTTCCATGATCAGGCTTTCTAATTTTATATCTTTCCGTTAAAAAAAAATGGATTTATAAATGTGCCAAAACGTTTTGCGCTTCTTCAGCAGAACAGTTGAGAACTGCCTTAACAGTCTACACTGTTAAAAATTTGCAGCATTCTGGCAGGTCATTTGACCGTTTTTTCCAAAAACGGTTACACAACCGTAATTTTAACACTATTCTGACCATATTATTGGCCATTTTATGGTCAGAATATAGTTAAATTATGGTTATGAAACCGTTTTTTCAAACAACGGTCGAATGACCTGCCAGAATGCTGCAAAATTTTTAACAGTGTATAAGCAACATTACAGTACGTGCATTTTCGATATTAAATAATTTCTATTACATTATGTGGCATGAATGAATTCTATAGATCATATACAATTTAACTATTTGAATTATTTAATTTTTGTGGGCGGGACTTCAGGAAAATGCGTTTTCAAGAACATCATTCGTCTTTTAGCACAGCTAGGTTTTACTGTGTGAATATAATATAAATAAATTCATATATAGAACTGCACAAAAGATATGGATACACAAATATTGTCGTCAATGAACGGTAATTGCCAGAAAACCTTTTTTCAATTGTTTTATGTGTTCTCTCCTTTAAGGCGCTCTATTTGTGCTCAACTGATCTGCTCAACAAGCGCAAAACGTTTTGACCCATTTACAAACTCGCTTTTTAACGGAAAGATAAAATTGGAAAGCCTGACTATGGATGCGATTTTGAACACGTAGAAAACACATTTTTCACCATTTCTTGAGTGGATATTCTTCTTTCGCACGGAAATTCGGTTCAAAACGCTAACTTTGACACTATTTTTGAAAGATCTATTGCGTTTTCAAAAAAAAAAAAAAAAACCTCCGGAAAAAACAGCTCGATTACACAGTTTCTGAACAACAACATGCATTTCCGAAGAAAAAAAATAAAGTCATAAAAAAATGTCATAAAGTTGACCTTTTGGATTTGAGAACTGTTGATTTGAAACGAATTTTTCAAATTTTCGGAAAATTCGGAACAAAGTCACCCTTGCCCCTCCCCCCCCCCCCCCCCACTCTGGCTACGGCCTTATTGGCAAAAATGATTTCTGTTTACAACATAATTCAACGTGTTTCGTAAGATGTAGAACATTATGGAAATTTAAGTCAGCCCCCACCCCGAAATAAAATCGTGGGTACGCCACTGCTTCCCCCCACCCTCTAACTATTTTATTTATTTATTTATTTTAATACTTCAAATTATAGACAAAATTTGAAAAAAAGTACTAATTCAAATATAAATATTAACTCAAATGTCTATCTATCTATCTATATTATAAAGGACAAACATATCTGTGAGTAACGCATAAGTCATTTTGCAAATGGCAAAACACTTTGAAATTTGAAATAAAATTTTGGTTTCTCAATTTTCTCTACTGCAAATTTTTAAATTTCTGAACATCGCACATTTTAAATTTTTACACCGTCGCGTCGTATACGGAAAAAAAATGCTCTTTTAAATGCAATTTGTTTGGAAGCTGTATCTCAATTTAATTTTAAGATATTAATTTTTTTTTGTAGTAGTAATTACTTTTTTTGTAATCGTGGCAACTGAAGTACTCCATTTCTGTTGAAAGTAAAGGGAAAAAAACAGGAAAATAGTAGATTGCTGTACCTTTCTGTTGCCATTTTCTCATAAAAACTGAAAAAAAAATTGAAATTAAAGTACATGCTATGTCAATAATATAGTCTGCCATAAAACTGGGTGAATTTTGGCTTTATTTCGTTTTTATTTATAGTTAAAGGATTTTTAGTTTATTGCAATTTAAATTAATCCGTATGTAATTACATTTTCGGAATTTTGAAAAATATAAATGAATAATTTCTGTCAAAACATGGTGCTATTATTTAACAAAAAAAATGAAGTGATATAAATCATTAGATATCCGAGATTGTTTTGCCGAGCTTCTTAAATGACGTCATTGCTTTCTGCTGGGTTTGTGTATTATTCCACGATAATGATGTCATTTGCATACCATTCTATAGATGTTGTTTAGGACGGGATCGTAAAAGTTGGATGCTTTAGCGGATGCAATTGACGTCATTTTATTATTTTTTTAAATGTGCTTTTTAATTCTGAAAACTGAAATATATTTTGTAGAAGTGCGTCATTTTCACTCGAGCTGCTTTGAAATTCTTCAGAGGTGAAAATGCTTTATCTTTGAAAATAACGTAATCGAAATCACACACTGATAAAACGCAATGTTTTACAAACATTTAGAGTGACTTTATGGAAGAGCAGTAACATACAGTGTGCATGCTCTTTGTCCGAAAAATAGTGATTTATATTACAGAACTTGGGGATTCTCTCTTGGATGAATTCGCTTCGCCGAGATAAACAAGCAATCAAAGAAAATCTTGGCAATAATTCGAGGTTTAAAATAATATCAAGTTCCCCAAGTTTTTGTCCAAAATTCTCTCTACTAATACAATTTTTATTGCTATTCTTTAAGACATATTACTGTAATTTTATCAAAGTAACATAATTTGCTTAATTTAATTTTTTATAATTTTGTACAATCTATATATTTAAAAACACAAAAATGTTTTTTAGTCATCTGCCCTGAGCTTACTGCTGAATCAAATTTACTAATATTTTTTTTAACTGAAAGCTGTTCTTTTGTAGATGTGTCCGCACTAGCTGTTTTTTAAATATCCCATTATTATATTTTAGTTTTAAAGTATTCTATGAAATTTCTTCAAAATGATGGTAATGAGATGCCTTTCATTATTGCAGAGAAGAGAGAAGTAATGAGGTTTATTTATCTTTATTCATGTGATTATCTGATAAAAATTCAAAATTGTTGATAAAAAATGTATAGGGTTTAAAATGTTAAAATAGAGTTTAATGTATAGGGGCGCAAAATTCCATTAGGGATATAATATTTTGAACGGAAAATTACTTACTGCTTTTGAAAACACGCATTTTCCTCATAAAGTTTCCATATTTTTTTTTCCTTCTGTATGTGTACAAAGTTTCAGACACTAAGTGAAATGCTTAAGTAGGTGAAAATGACGTTATATTTAAAAAAAATAATGATTTTCTTAGATAAAACTAAACTTTTTAACACAAATGCGTAAAAAATCCCCCATAAATCAAGGTAATTTTTACACTAACGTCTAGGGACAGCACCCTCACAAAATGCACAATGCACAAGTTTCTGTTTCGATCGCTCCTCCGACCGGTTCCCCCCCGTTTTTCGACCATTTTGCTTTTTATTGCGCATGCTTTTGGGCTTAGTCGTTTTGTTACTGTGCGTATTTCACGCAAATACTTTAAATGCATACTTTCTCTCGCGTATGTAATGTTAATGTTTTCGTCACTCAAGTATTAATGTGTTGCGATATCTTATGTTCATATTGTGAAGCTTTAATTTTTATGTTATGAAAGTTTCGAAAACTGTCATCTTGCCGACAGGCTTGTGTTTCGAGCATGAAGCATTTCCACTTTCTTAATTTCTTAAATGATGATTAAAAAAACCATCCTCTCTTTAAAAGATTGATTTTTCTTTCGTTCTTTTCTTTTCTTTTGAAAAGTGATAGATTTTTGTTTATTACCTATAACATAGGGTAAAAGATTATTCATTTTAGAACCTTATGAAAATGAATAACTAAACTTTTAGATGTATATTTTTATTTTAAAAATACATTTTCTTTTATTTCTTTATTTTTTTAATTGGTGACAAGTAAAAGAAAATTAGGTGATGAATATGATGAAATTATGTGCTTATTCATAACTATTAAATTCATATCTTATTAAATTATCATATCTTATTATATTATCTATTAAATTCATATTTTTAATTTAATAGATAATGTAAATTTATTTTAGGAACATGCGCAAAACCTGTTTCATTAATTCTATTCAAGAGTTTTTCATAACCAATGTGATAGTAAAATTGGCTTGTTTTGGTACAATACTCATTTGCATCCTTAATGTGATGTAGTACTGCTCCACCAGCCCTACTTTATCATATGGTAATATGAGCAGCCTTTCAATTTTCAAATATTTGAGACTCCAAAATTAAAAAGCAATCTCTATGTATTCCATCAGGCTGTTTTAAGTTGTACAAGGACACAATGAGGGTGTGGGTGGGGGTTTACATTGAAATGAACCTCTGCTATCACAATAGACTGACTTCAACTTCTTTTTTTATTGAATTCCTTGGCTACTTTAATAAAAATTAAATTCAGTCACAGTGTAAGTGTATTATTTTTTATTCTTAGATTTACACGTACAATAGCTTATCATTTATTATAAATTGTACGAAATATTTTTATTCAGATCTGCGGTACTTTAATTTTGTTCAATCTAATTAAATTTTATGTGAAGAAAATTTCATTAAATTCGAATAAATCGTTGTAGATTAATAAGAACTTTGACAATGCATCGAAATTGAGTTTGCAGTATTTCATAATACCAACACAGATATGTGAATATCAAACATTTATGTTAATCGTTATTATTAATGTTTTTTAGGGAACTGATTTTCATGCATATCCCATTCTTTAAGTGGATCCTGTATACAAGTGTTCTGATGAAATTTATTTTACAGCTTTCTTTAATTTCAAAATATACAGGTTCGATAAATAGAAAACATTAGATAATATACATATACAAATAAATAATCAGTTAAAATTAAAGTGGCGAAAAGAAAAAATAAATTATATGCCCCGCCCCCTTTCCCTTACGAAAATGTTTACAAAAAAGATTATTATTTATTAAATCCATAATCGCTAATTTCTGACCTGTTCCTAAAATAATTTTCATTAGTAAATGCATGAAAATAGCTGGTGTTTTTATTTATGTACTAAGAAATCAAATAGCTTTTCCCATTTTACCATAAAGATAACTATGCCTTTTTCAAAAAAAAAAAAAAAAAAAAAAAAAAAAAGGTTCAAAATTTTAACATTTAATCTAATTTTCAACACAAGAGCGTTAAGGAAAACAGAATCATAATTCAAGATGCATGATAATAATGACAGTAATTATTTATTTTATTTGCAATATTCTTTCATATAAATTAAAGTTTTGACACTTATAATGTGCCACTGATATCATGTTCTCATTATTTGCAGATGATTAGCATTATCATATTAGTCCCATAAATATCAGGTAATCCGTATAATGTTTGTCCATGTTTTGAGAATTACCCTTATTTTTAATTTTTAATTCATAAGTCAATATTTTAAAAGGAAAAATGATCTAAATTTTTGTTAACTCTTATTTTGGTAATTTACATATTTTATACTAATACTTTCTTATGATAATACTAAAAGTTTTTAATTTTCATTTTTTAAACACATTTAAAAAAGTCTTTGACCACATCGCAATGAAAACTGAACAAATGAAAATGTAAAGCAATAACATTTTAATTTTGAGGTAATAATAAGGGGAGGGGGAGTTGCAGAAACTTCTAAAAAAATTCTGAAATGTTTTCAAAATCCATAAATCTACATTCTGATAACACTTTATTCATTAATCTGTAGTGCATTTTCAGTACATATGAACTGCTTTTAAACGAATGTTTTAAAGTATTCATAGCATCATAGCCAACGAAGAGATCATCTCGTTGGCAGCGAGCGCTCATACTCCACATCTCTCCTGCGAGGAAACCGGTTTTCGCCTCCGAGAAACCAAAGCTGGTTCTTGGTGCATTTTGTAAGAGTGCTGCCTTAGTGCCTTTAGACGTTAGTATTTTCACTCTCCGGTACTGAGATTAGAAACTCGAGTGCGATTTTTCACATCCAAAGATTTTGCTGACAATCGTGACTTTAAGTTTTGAGTTAAAATGATTTTAAAATGATCAAATTAAAATGCCAATTTTTTTAAAAGTGTCATTGCGGGTATGAGAGGTTAATTTTTAAATTTATCTCTATCGCGTGGAACTCAATTAAGAAAGATTAATCCGTTTGCACTTAAAACAACATGAAGAGTTTATCATTTTCTTGTGACTAATATTCCATAAACAAAAATAAAACTTTTTCTATGATTAAATAAATAAAATAATATAAATAAAACACTAATTTAACAGACATGTAATTGAACTACGCGCTTAAAGCTCTGAAATCCTCAGAAAATAAAAGGATGCAGAAAGCAGCAAAATCTTGGGCTAATAACTCTTAGCATGAGGATAATACAAAAAAAGATTGCTTTTGATAAATTTCAAAAGTTTATTTGATTGTATAATTCATATTTTTCATATGAAAAATGCTCTATTATTTTTAGTGGGCAATCTAAAAAATACGTTGGATGTAAAAAAAAAATTACTTTTCAATTAAAAAAATGGTTTTCAGCTATACTCTGTAACACGGGAAGTCCTGGTACGATCCCCTAGTTTTCTTAATATGGAAAAAATATTTTCTAAAACTAAAAGAGTAACTTTGTACTAAATTTCAAAAAGTTTATTATTGAATGCAAAGAATTCCAAATTAAATTATTTTATTTTCATCAAAATTTTATGTTCAAACTTATTTACAGCTTACTTTCAATTATATATTTAAGACAGACATTTATATACACATATACTTACACATTTAGAGCAGTTCATTTTTCTTTATTACAGAAATATTGTAAAATAAAAGTTTAATCTTAAAGAAATCTAATTCACGAAATGAACAATTTTGATTCGATATAAGAGCATACGTACATAAATTGAGTAATTCAACATAAAATTTACACACATTATTTGAATTATAATTATAAGAAGTTATCTGTATTACAATAAATTTAAATTTGAAAGTAAGATCAGTATATATATATGTATATAAGGTAATTTGTGGCCAGTATATTTTTTAATTATATTGAAATTAAAATGTCATTGAAAAAAAAAAACTAAAAGGTTACATAAGCCAAAAATGCGAAGTTGGGACTATTAGATGTATCACTGACTCTATGATATGCGTTTAAAATATTGTTGTAAGTATTTCTTTGAAGAAATTATAAATTAAAAATCCAGATAGCTTTAATTTTTAAAACAAAAAAGCTTTTAAAATCTCAAACTATAAAGGATTCTCTCTGTAGAACCACTGATAATTTTCAAGTATGCGCATACACTTTTTTTTTTTTTTTTTTTTTTTTTTTTTTTAGGTGCCTGTCCCTGCCGGCGAAGACACTCACGTGCTAATGCTAATCCTATGGGGAGGGATTTTTCTAATATCTCGTTTGCATTTCAACATTTTTAATTTATTTATTTATTTTTTATTTTTTTTTTTTTTGCATTGGATAGCCGAGGTCCGTCTCTACAGCGCACCTTGGTTACATTTTCGATTTTGGTTGCAGCTATTTTTTAGAATGACACTTTCATTTTCAGAACCGGTTTTGAAAGTGAAAGTAACTTTACAAAAAGTATCTGCGACCATAATCGAAAAAGTAACCAAAGTGCGCTGTAGAGACGGCCCTCGGCTATCCAATGCAAAGAGAATTATTTAAAAATGGTGAAATGCAAACGAGATATTAGAAAAATCCCTCCCCATAGGATTAGCATTAGCTCGTGAGTGTCTTCGCCGGCAGGGACAGGCACCTTAAGAACCTATTAATAAATGATTTGCAGATGTTTGACCAACCCATTCCAAAACATAATAGATAACAGCATATTCCCTGTCTCTTCTCCAATTCCAAGATAAGAATAAAACTTGTCTATTCCACTAGAAAAGCTTAGCAAAGTAAATAAAACAAGAACTCCTTCCTATAGTAGAGGGGTTCTCAGAATAGTGTTGATAAAGTTTAGGAAAGGGAAGAATGGCATAAATATGGTTTTTTTTCGTTTCGCATCGTTTTTGGAAATCGTCGAAATCACTTTTTAAGAAATCAGGGTTTCATGTCAAGCTGAATGTAATTAATGAAAATATCGTTATATAAACATTTTAGATCTAGTTCTTTTGATAACTATACAACTATAAATTATAGCCCTTTCTTTTTCTAATTTTATTTAAGAAAATATAGATAAAGTAGTATTTCAATCATTTCTCTATATACAGACATGATTATTAAAGCAATTCGTATAACAATTGTTTCAAATAAATCAGGCTTTTCAAAGGGAAAAAGTTATGTTGCCATTACAACATTCATATTTTATATTTCTAATTAGAGATGTCGAGACATGTGTTATTAAAGGATAAGTATTGTTCTTAATATTACATATTTATTTATTAAACTAAAGTTTAGGATAAAGTTAGGCAAAAATCAGGTCTTACTTTTCTTCAGAGCCGTTGAAGGTTTTTTTAATTGCAGTAAAACAAGAATTGAAAGCGTTTTCTAATATTTCCCCACAATATTTTATTTCTAGGATCAGCAAGGTTATAATATTTTCTAATTTTCCAATGGTCATACATACTCGCTTAATATCTATAATTTCAATAAACTTTATCACAAAAATCCGTGGAGCTGGACTGATCTTCACTGTTTTATATTTTTATAATGTAATTTTAATTAAATACTTGACTTGTAAAAATCAAAGTAATGAACAACACCAACACTTTAGCATTCAGATGTTTCAAGTTCAAGGATTTATAAAAGACGAACCTATTCATTAGTCTTCAGATCATTAAAAGAGAAATAACAGAAGTAATAAACACACGCGTTTTTTTTTTTTTTTTTTTTTTTTTTTTTATTTGTGTGGGTACTTCGGCATGAAAAACATCTCCAAGCTTTGGCATACTATTGGCATTGAATAAAAAAAATAATAAAAAAAAAGAGCAAAGAAAGCACGTCGTCCACCCCCCCCCCCCCCTTCTTTCGTCACACAAAAAACAAACAAACAAAACAATTAAAATTGCATGGTTAGATACAGAAATGAAAATTGCCAAACAGTACTAAATCAAATACTTCATAATAAAATATTTACCAAGAAAATAAGAAACCAAAAAATAGCCTAAAAAAATCTAGGAGTACATTGAGAGATTTGAGACAAATCTATTACTTTGTCTGTAACAAGATCTTTTATAAATGTTTAACATATTCCTATAATTTATTATTTCGAAATTAATAAGCAGTAACTTAAATGTTGAATGTCGTAAGTTAATATGCATTTCAACTTTAACTTAGAAAAAGAACTTTGATAAATTAAGTATGGTAGTGGTATGACAACTTTTGAGCTTTTCTGCTACTATACTTTAATTGCAATCTTCACTTTATTTAATCATCGACATTTGGTGACAGGTAAGACGAAAAATGCTTTTAAAAAATAGTGGTAAGAAATAAGTCTAAAAGTTGGCAACTACAAAACTACCTATTAAAAACGTTAAAACTGTAAGTATGTTATAGACGGGTTGCACATGATGTCACATGTCTGAAATTGCTTCATATGGCGCCCAAATATCAGGCGAATATGATGCTCACCATTTGATTTTTTAGACTTATTTGCACTATAATAATAAAAATAAGGAAGCTCTAAATTAAAGAGAAAGATAACACGTGCTTTTAACGGCAAACGGGGCGTTCTGTGCTCCACGTGTGTGCTCCAGAAGCTATAGTATCAGTCGTTGCTAATAGCAACGTGACGTCAATGCAAGGGATCTATACTGAATAAAATTAGATACAAACAACATATGAATACGTCTTGTAACGTGTGCTATTTTAAATATCTATTAATGAGCTCATTCTAAAATAACCTGGTAATTTTAAATCTAATGCTTTGAGCAGTTGCAATAATTTTAGAGGCATATATAATGTACTGATTACATAAGAACATATGAAGGATTCGGGTGTAAAATTAGTAACTGTGTAAAAATTGGTAATTATTTTTTTATTTATTATTATTATTATTATTATTATTCCCATGTAAAATCGTTAACAACATCCTGACACCTTTCTAAATGCACAAGTTTTTTTTTTTTTTTTTTTTTTAAATCATATATGCCATAATATTAGATGTGAATTTCAAAAGTTTTGCCATAAATTTTAAATATGAATTTCAAAAAAGAAAATTTTGCATGTAAGTCCAATAAAATAAAATGCATGATACAAAATGCGTAGTACATAAGTGCAACTAAGGATGATGGAGGATACAGTCTTTAACAAATCAGCTGTTATAGATGAAGCAATCACGACAGTTTACGAGAGGATAATATAGTTTTCTTTTAAAAACTTGAATCCTCAATATCTTGAAATTGCATTTTGCTATTTAACTGTTTTACAAACGAGCCCTTCATTTTATAGCATTGTTCTCAAAATGAAAAGCGATCCTTTCTGTCATTTCATACATTTCTGAATTCATTTTTGTTCGGAAACTCATGGAATTGGCAAGTTTCTTATTATTGTGTAATCGAATGGTTTTTCCCGTTTATTTGATAAAGGCAAAGGATCTTTTAGAAAATTTTGTCAAATTTGTATTTTGAGCGGAATTGCCGGACGAGACGGCACGGGAAAGGAGGAAATTTACGGCTACGTATTAAAAATAACTTATAACTCCTTAAGCAAATTATTTATAAAAAATGCCATTCGATTCCTAATTGTTTTAATAGTCAGGCCTGCCCATATTTTGCTTTTACGTTTAAAAATGAATCAGAAATGTTCATTGAGATGTATTCAGAAAGTTTTCCATTGAGGAGCAAAGAATTTAAAAATCGCCTTAAGAGTGAATATATATATATATATATATATATATATATATATATATATATATATATATATATATATAAATAACGGCATTTTAGTAAATAGTATTTACGATAAAAGATATTATTTTGATTTTGATACAATAAACATATTAAAATTTAATAGTAACGTGCATGTTTCAATTTTTAGAAATATATATTTAAATGGTTTAAACCGTATTGCAAATTTGTGTTCAAACGTTGATGAATTGGTTGGTGAAATTTTTAACTTTTACATAAACGCTAGTAAACAAAATTACCCACTATATTTTCTGAATGATTTAACTCTTAATTTTATCAAGAAAAAAAGCTATCGAAATAAAACATTGGAATTGTTCGATGATGGGGAAATATCGGTACGTGATACCTAACGAAAACAGCTTCGCAGTGAGTATATTCACAGATTTCATTTGACGGCTATGGGTTAGCTTGTGGTTTTCATTTTTTTCAAATTTTATTTGTTTGGTCTTGGCAAGTGAGGGGGAATGTTGTGCATGTAAAACATGTTTAACCCCGCAGCGCAAGTCATCAGCCTTGCCGCTTGTCTTCATATTTAGTTTTTTCAGTTACTCTTGGTTTTGTTGTTTATTGTTTTAGTTACGGTTTTTTAGATGTTTTTCCGTGTGTTAAATTATATGAATTTGGATTTTCCAATATATATATATATATATATATATATACATATATGTGTGTGTGTGTAAATGAATCGGGATATTCCTAAAATAATGTAAGTGAAGTAAATAAAACTAGTCAGATGTGGCAATCCCAAAACTTGCTTCTATCTCATACATGTTAATACTTCCTGAAAAATGCAGCATATCATCACCACATGTTAGACGATTTACACCAAAATCTAATTATCAACAACTTTGACAACTTCTAATTGAATCTGAAGTTTGATGAAAATCCGTGCATTAATTTTTTAGATTGCGGAAGTTGTAAAGAATTCTGTATAGCAGCGCCACCTGTTGGGCGATTTACACCAAAAACTAATTAGGACCAATTTATACCAAGAAGTAACTGAATCTGAAGCTTGATGAAAATTCACGCATTAGTTCTTGAGATAGGGGAGATGGGGGCACATATGAACAATTCGCATAAATATAGCTTTTTCTTATAACTCCATTAATTTCTATAAACAAAAACTACTCCATATAGTAAACAGAACTTTCTTTTACACATGGTAATTTTTTTTTTTAAATCACCTGTATAGTTCTTCTTACATTTTTTAATAGTTTTATAAATTCAAAAATTTGTTCACATGTGCCCCATCAGCGGGGTAGTTGTGAACACTCGTGGGGCACATGTGAACACAAGGAAAATATATCCTTTAAGATGCTTTTTATTTTGTTATTCATTTGTCATCGTAATCATTCGTTATAATACCTTTTAAATTCACCATAAAGAAATATATATATATATATTGCTTTGTGATATGTTTAAGCAAAAGATTATAAAATGAAAATAAGTAGATCTGGGGGGGGGGGGGCTTAGATGATTCATTAGGTATTGTTGCAATTAAAAAAAAATAAATAAATAAAGAAGCAATTTTAAAAAAGAAATTAAAACTTTTAAATTTTGCTTAAGAGTTTTTATTTGGGGGAATTTTTAGGGAGGGGGCATTTACATACTATTTATCAGAACTCTGTCAAAATACAAAAGATTCTCACTCCTGTATTTGCCTTATTTACTTTTAAATTATAGATAAAGAAGTGTTTTTTATTGAAAAAAAAATCTCGACTATAACCCTCCCCCCCCCCTCCTAAATTCTTTTACTTTTGCAAGAAAGGGGGGGGGGGGTACAATCGGGATTTTACGGTAGTTGTCAGTTTAAAATTCTTTTTTTCTTAAAATATTACTGGTATCTATCTCCATTTAAAGCATCATATACATAACTGTTTTAGAGATGGAAGTAAGCCATCATTGCAAGTTTAGAACAAATGTAATAGAAAAATTTGCAAAGTTGTTCAAAGTAATACTTATGTATTAACAATGCATAAAAAATATTGTTGTAAGCCGTTTAGTAAAATAATACGTAACACTTATTGCACTTTAGAAAACATTAAATTTATTTAAAGTACAATTGAACATAAATGAGCTTGTTGCTCTTTATGTATTTGCTGAAAGATGTGTTTGTGGAAGTTTCAATACAAAATCAACTTTGTGCGAGAAAAATATCTTCTATTTAAGAAAAATTGTAGGTAATGGAACTCACATTATTTCTCATTAAGTTAACTGAAAGAAACAGAATCACAGAATGATTATTTGGGCACTTATGTCACTTATGAACTGTTCATATCTGCCTCAACTAGTCTGTTCACAACTGCCCCACATTGCTGCTTCTGTTAAATTGATAAATCATTAAAATTTCTCAATTTTAGAAGAAAAAGAACTTTACCAAAAATGTTTATTAGTATTCATAGTATACGTTAAAACACTCAAATTCAAATAAATGAATAAATAAATAAAGTTACTTGCTTATCAACTTGGAACAAAAATTTTACTTATGAGATCTAAAAACAGTGTGTTTGCTACAAAGGAAAAACAAAGTGTTATAGAGCTTCCAAAAATTTTTACCATATGTCTACAGGTGCTATCATCTTTAGTAATTTAAAAAAAAAAAAAAAAAAGACTTATAATAACTATCGAAAAATTGCGATGTTCACATCTGCCCCCATCTCCCTGTAGCTATTGCGGAAATCGTGAAAAATGCAGCAAAACAGCGCCACATGTTGGGCGATTCACACCAAAAATTAAACAGCACTAATTTATATCAGGGACTTACTGAATCTGAAGTTTGATGAAAATTCATGTATTTTTTCTTGAGTTAGAGCTATTGCGATAATCATGAATAATGCAGCATAGCAGTGCCACCTGTGAGGCGATTTCCCCCCCCCCCCCCAAAAAAAAAAAAACTAATCAGAACCAGTTTATATCAAGGTCTAACTGAATCTAAAATTTTGTGAAATTCCGTGCTTTAGTTCTTGATATAGAGCGCCCACAAAATTTTTGTCACACACAGACTTACAGAGTGACAGACAGACTCACAGACAGACATTTTCTAAAAACCCTCAAATGGTTTTCAGGACATTCTGAAACGTATAAATCCGTCGAAAACCAGAAGTAAAAAAAATTTTCACGAATCCAATACTTTCTTCTTGTAAAGATAGCAGAAAGTAAAAATAGTAAAATAAAACAATGATTAACACTCTTGATTCACTCTTTCGTAGTAATTAATTTCCGTGTTTCCAAAAAGTCTGCTCCTGAATTTTTAGGATTTATTCTGATGTTTTTAAACATTTCTAACATAAATGCTTTTCACATTATCCAGACTACATACTACCCCCCACAACCCCCCAATCCTGCGTTTTGGTGGCAGATTATTAGTCGCTTCTATGTGCTTCTTTATCCTCCTTCTTCCGTTTTCACTTTGTTAGGTGGGACATTAAAAAATTTTGATAGTCTTCATTGAATGGTTTGGGTTTGGACCTCGCATGAACATAGGAAATATATTATAGCACTTGTGCATTTTTTAATCTATGCTTTCAGTATTTTCTTAGCAATTTTGCTATAGTTATCTCATATGCATTTAATTATGTTCGGTAAGGAAATTTAAGTTTTCTCTACGAATTACCTTTCTTATCAAAATAATGAACTTAGAAGGAATAATACCAATTTGTTTATTTTTTGTTAAATCTGGTGCATTGTATCTATAAAAGAATAAAAAGAAAAGAAAAGAAAAAGAAAAAGAAAAAAGTAACCTGTTGTTGAGACTGGGACGAGAAGGAATGATTAAAATGAATTTATTTTTTTTTTGGTAGATTAACAATTCACAGTATTAATATTAATATACACGTATCTTCTTTCCTTACGCAGAATATATTTTGTTATTCCAGTTTTTTATTCCGCGATAAATTTAAGCTGAAAAGCTACGGTAAGTAAAATCGTTAAGAAAAAATAATGGTTTGTTTTGTTTCGTTTTTCTATAAAGACACTGGATTTTCTAAAAAAATTAAAATGGATGTTTTGAGCTGTTTTAATCTTTTTATAAATCTAAGCTTCTAACTTTCTGACACAATTCCCTAGTCAATTTAAATCGTAAATTCACGAAATTTGCAGGCAGTCTTCTTTATACACTAGAAATATGAATGTGTTTTTCGTTTTTCCGTAAAGCCATAAGATTTTCAAGGGGAAAAAAGGGGGGAGGGGGGGGGTTAGCGACAAAACTTGAATAAAAGAGGCTTATGAGACAAATAAAAGCAACTCAAATTGGAATCGTATCATATCGAAAGAAAAAAAAATTGCAAAGTCTTTTCACTTTTAAAAGAATATGTTCGAATTTATACACTTTCGTCAAAAAACTAACTTCAAATTTCAAATGTTCAAATTTCAAATGAGTGTTACAAAATTATGCTTCAGTCAGCGGGCATTTGAGAACGAAAAGTCTTACGGGGATTCGAAACCGGTTTCGAAATTGAAAGTACCTTTAAAAAAAAAATCTACAACCAAAATTGAAAAAGTAAAAAAGAGTCAGATTAAATATTGAGCTCAGCTATCCTACGCAGAGAAAAGCGTTTAAAAATATTCAAATTGAAACGAGAAATTTGAAAATAACCTGCCCGTAGGATTAACATTACGGAGCGTGTGTTTTCAAGCGCGTGAAGAATCCCCTTAACTGAAAATATCGTGCATCGATATTTCGATATTCAGCATTTTCTTCAAAAAATAATATTTAACAAAGAATATTACACTTTTACATTTTATATCGATCCCAAATTAATCATACTTTGATTATTTAATTTTTTACAAAAAATTGTTTTTTATAGCGTCATTTTAGGACGCTTAAATAATTCGTTTTGAAAAAAAAAATCAAACTAATTATTGCTATAATCTTCAGAGGCATGTAAGAAGAATTCACTTTAAGCCATAAGAAGATGAGAATACAATTAATATACTCATTTGCGTTTATATTCTAAGTAAACATGTCCACAAGACTATATATAAACCAACATTAGTAACTGTATCGAAATTCGGGAGAAAAAAAAATCTATAAATTTTACATTTCTGTAATTTATTTCAAATTTTAGGGCTATTTTAGGCAAAATTTCCTGTTATCTTAGAGGGCTGACATTTCATAACAAAAAGTTTTTTTTTTCACCCCTCTGCGATTCCCTAATGGTTCGTATTAAATTATTGCGAATTTAATTTAAGACTGAAAGCGTGGAATAAAACTCAACAATACATGATTTTCGTTCCTATTATTTTCTTTTCTTTTTTAAAAATATGATGATGTCTTTAGAATAAACATTGTTTAATATTTAATTTTTATACGTTTTCTGTGTTTTTTCCCTATTTCATTTCATATTATGAATGATATAGATAGGTGTACACTCAGTGAGGCAATAAATGAATAATAATTTTAAAAAATATATACTTTTTCTCATTCTGTTGCTCAGAGTGGTTGATTTAATATTCAGACGCCATTTAGGGGCTATCTTTCTATAAAAATGGGAAATTAGCTCATTCAAAAGCAATTCGATGTAGTCGCCTTAATAGATTCGCCAGTTTGCATCGTTATTTTGCTGTTTTTTTTTTTCATTTAGCAGAAGAAGGATAATGTACATCTGAATTTAAATGCACAGCAAATATTTTTGTTTAAAAGTTAGTTTTATTCGTAAAAAGTGGTTATATTTATTCTGAGTTCATTATCTTTTTGAAAAAAATTTCATAATAGTATATTATTTCACAGGATGATTCTCTCTTCATTTTCTTTTTCTTGACAGCAAATCTCTATAATCCATGACTCATGGCAAACCACCCCACATTTAACTTGCGCCCCACCCCCTGTGTAGACAGGTTTTAAAGTGTGAACGTGAAAACATGATATGAAACTTCATTCTCCCCTCTTAAATCTTTTGTACCGTGCTCATTAAACACCTCCGCTCATTTAATGCATGAAAATGTTGTACTTTAAAATATTTTGAAGCGTCCCAAAGATATGAAAAAAATTTCCTGTATTCTACCCATGGCTATAGTAAAAATTACTATATTTTTATTTTACTATATGTATAATTCTACCCAACACTTTAGTATGTCTGCGGATAAGCCTTTTCGTAAATCTAATGAAATTTTGTTCAATCTGGAAAACGTTTAAAACTGTTGGTAACTTGATAAATTCTAGTCTTCCTTATTCATCTGCTTAAGAGGCTATACTTCGCTCAATTGAAAAATCGAAATCACTTAACAGAGTGATGATGTTGCCACCGGAAAGGCGTATTGGCAAAAAAAAAATGTCATTTTACAACATAAAACAAGATACCCTTTGCCTCCAGGCAAATACTGAGGGAAATACACATTTTGAAAATCATATGTGTATATTTTTAAGCACGGAATTTAACGATGATATTATTCAGATGATAAAAAATCGAATGCATTTTCTCTTTTTCTGATGAAGGCAAAATATTATTCTGAAAATGATGCTAAAGTTAGTATTTTGGATTGGTTTTAGATGCAACAATTAGGAAATAATTGTCATCTGCTAGCTATTCTATTATAATTCAAACTATATTAAAATAAAAACGATATTCGATTGAATAGTAATGTAAGCAAATTTAAAGTTTTTATGTAAAAATGTATCGGAAAGATTCACGTTGTTGAGACTCTATTTTTTACTTTTTTATAGTTTTTAACAGCTTTAAATACTGTAATGAAACAATAAAATTAGAATTTTCCTTTTTCAATTAGGGTGAAGTAGGGGAAGTTAAATTCTGAAATTCTATTTTATTTATTTATATCCAGTAATAAAAACACGACATCACTCATATGAAAAATTATAATAGTTCAAACATTCATTTTCATACATTAACAGCATTAAATTTTCATATATAGTAATACCATTATCTCAATCTAGTAATGAGAAAGAAACAAAAATACTTTTTGTAGCTATTTTTTCTTTCTATTTATTAAGTGATAAAGGATTGCTATGAATTTTTTTAATACTTTGCAACACAGTTCAAAATATTTATGACTTCGGTTTGTCTGCCCGTGCTCTAATTGTCATAATTATACTTGGATTGCTCTGTAATTTTTACATATTATTGACATTTACTATAGCATGATCCCTATTAAAATTGAAGTCTGTAACATTTATTATTATTTATTATTCATTCACAGAAACAGCCAAAAGTATTCCATTAGATTACGGTCATTGAGAAAGAATCAAGTGCATTTTAATAATGTTGCACCATTTCAAATATATTAAAATTGATATGAATTTATGGGGTACAAAGCATTTATTACTCATTTACAGAACGAGAACCACACAAACAAATGACATTACATAATAGTCCACGGGGAAAACTGTTTACAGAATAGTTGAATGATGTTACACTATTTCAAATAAAATGAAAATGACATACATCACCGAGATTTAATACCAAATACTTATTGTAGAATATGATGTGCATATCATTTATAGTTCATTTACAAGAACACACAAAATATACAATACAGAAGTACAGTCTATTAGCGACAGGTCCGTAACCAGATGGGGGCAGGGTGGGCTGAGCCCCCCCCCTAGCTTCCTCTAGAGCCCCCCCCCCTAATCATTTCACTATTTATTTATTTTTTTTTTTTAACAAAATGTATATTTTAACTAATGTAAAAAAAAAAAAAAAAATCTATATTTGCAAGAAAAACATTTTAGATGTTTTAACTTTCAACTGCCTTGAATCCTTGAATGCAACGAAATATGCAAAAAAAAAAAAAAAAAAAAAAAAAAAAAAAACCTTCTATTCAGAAGCATATCAGTTGTGTTATATTATCTTGTGGTACAATTCTCGAATTGCAAGATAATTAGGAACATTTTTTTTCCTCCTGAAGTCCAGATGCATAAACCGGTCCCCACATGGCCCCCCACACCTGATTCCCTCAGTGCGAACGGAAATAAACATATGTTTTTCAAACTGATCAGAATTAGTGCAGCAATGGGCAAACCTTCTTCAAACTATTCACAGAAACACGTTTTTTTATATCTTTAATGGTTGCCTGTTGACAACATGTGACTAAAGAAAAAGGTTGTCAATTTATACAAGTGGGAGAAAAAAAAAAATAATTGAACGCCGTTTGTAGCTATGGGTGTCGGCAGGAGTATAGTATTAGAAAAGCGTGGGAAAGACACATTCCTTTTTTGCTTTTGATCCCTTTTATCGAATTTTTTCTTTACATTTGATGATTGAAAAAAACAATTTTTCTTTTATCTTATAATAATTAAACATTATACGCAAAAGTATTATGTTAAGTTTAAACTTATGTGTATTATAAGGTTTATACAAAAATCTCTTCGTGTAAACAGTGGCTATTGTATTTAAATCTGTTTTCATGTTTAAATCAGTTACTTTCTGACACATTTGTGGGGAAAAAAGAATGATAAAGGCATAAAATGTACAAATATAGTTATTCAAGCTCTACAAATTTTACGTTTTAGATGCTGTTTTCAAATCTAAACAAACTACTTTCTGACATGTTTGCAAAAAGTAATTTTTTAGTGATAAAATTTTAATTCAGCTAATTTCAGGAAATGAAAAATACGTAAAACGTATGCTATAGCTTTCTCACCCCCAACCCCCTGCCTTCTGATAAAAGTATTGAAAAATATAGAAATTGGAATTATAATAGATTTTTTTTTTATTATAAAATCCAGGTATGTGTTGAAAATATATAATTAATATATATATATTTATAACGATTCATATTTTAAAGGATATAATAATATGCGGAATTTAAAATTCAATTCTCGCGAAATCTTAATTTTTATTGCGAATGAATGTACACACATTTTTGTAACGATTTTGGATAAAGAAATATATAAACAAAGATAAGAATTTTATTTTCGAATGTGTTTTTCTGATAGCCCTTTTGTTGAACTATCATATTACACCTTTTATCTAATATAAAGGTTGATTTTGTTCCATTCTTCGGTTGCAATCTTCCAGAGTCCATCTAATGTTTTAGAATGCTGCTTATAAAGAGCTTTGACATTTCTCTTTTTTTATAATTAATTATATCACCTATTTTTAGGTATAAAAAAAAAAAAAAAAAAAAAAAAAAAATCGGATTTTGATAAAATCCGATTTTTTTTATTTAAATCGGATTTTTATGATTTTTTTTTCCCAGCGCTCAAATACTGAATAGCTATCAAGAGTTTTAGGTTTCCAAACCAATTTAACTTCTAATTGCTAAAGAATTCTGTGATTTTACACTTTAATTAATAAAATTATTAATTAGTAATTACATAAATTATGGAAACTGCAAATTAGTAGTTTCATTAATTAGTAGCATACAATAATGTTATATACATTAACTTTTTGTAATAATTATGTAAAACTGTATTAAGTACTAACTAGTGATATTTACATTTATTAAAATTATTAATAACTTGTATTTACTATAAAATTGTTTAACACTAAAATTAATGATTATTAAACAAAAAATTAACTTTGTAATTAGGAACATAATATACATTTTTATGCTTTAATTACTAAAATGATCTTTAATAATTTAGTATTTATTCTAGAAAGAAAAAGGGACAGGATGCTAGTTCCAAAAAAGGGTGCTATTTCATGAGGAAGTATATTAGTCATGTGTTTAGTAATTATATAAGGGGAAAAAAGTATGTAGTTTCTTAGTATAATAAATAAAGTGTCATTAATTTTAATAATTTTTTAATTACAAATTGAAAAATACAATTAAATAACAAGTTTTAATTTTTTTTTTTAAAGAAATAAAGTTCTATCCTTTTTGCAAAGTCTTGTGCACATGGATTTAGAAATACTGTGGAATGGGGAAGTTTTTTACAAGAAATCTCTAGCTACAACTCTGGTGAATTTAACTAATTTTTAAAAAGACATTTTGCCAATTTCATAAAGGACAGGTTGTGACACCCTAAAAAAATTACCTAGAGAAAAGAGTAAATAATTACAGAATTAATAAAAACTGCAAATAAGTGATTTCATTAATTAGTAGCACAAATAGCAGAACTAACAAATATCATTTGCAGCTCATTAGGTGCGTTCGTAGTTATAGAAATACGTAGCACCTATAGTCGTCGTTCAGTCCGTCTGTCTGTCTGTCCGCATATAACAGAGAAAAAACTACCCAACCGAGTGGTCTGAAATTTTAAATATATGATTGCTGCAAAATTTTGTCGAGCCATTTCAAATTTTATGAAAATCGGATGTATAGTTTAATTACAGGGACGCTCAAAAGTTTTTCTTTACATTACGGCCAATGGGAAAAATTATTGCAAGTGCATTTTAATGATGTTACAGCCCTACGAATGGTCTGAAATTTTAAATATATAATTGTTGCAAAATTTTGTCGAGCCATTTCCAATTTTAGGAAAATCGGATGTATAGTTTAATTACAGGGACAGACAAAATTGTTCCGTTACATTACGGGCAATGGGAAAAAAGTTATTGCAAGTGCATTTTAATGATGCTACATGCTATGCACTTTATGAAGTGCAAAAAATTATACATTCAGTACAATATGGGGTGTAAAAAATAATTATAAAACTAGTTATAGTACGAACGCACCTCATTTACCACGTTTGACGAGCAATTTCCAACTTGTTTTTCATTTGTACTGTTAATCGCCTAAATCTAAACCTATACACATGTATGCATATGCTAATCCCAAAAAATATAAAAATGTTTTAACCCATTCATATACACATACAGAGTAAATATAAGGAATAACCAGTTATATCTGAAATCCTCAAACCATAAACAGCAGCATTATCAGCACTCAGTGGGGATTTTCAGCATTCAGTGTTTCAAATAGTTTTGGCGCTTTTTTAATCCCTGGCAAATTTTATTTGGTATATATGAGTTAAAAAATTTTAAATAACAAACATTTATTCAACCTTTATTGAAGAAGCTTTTGCTGTGCTTAATATTTTATACCAATTGCTTCTTTTTCTCTTATACATTCTTTTACAATAGCGGTTCAGCCGATATCATTCTTTAATTCTTCTTTATCTGCTATAAATTTATTGTTACAAAAGTAGAATGCGAAAATGAGGTTCTGGCTATTTTACTCTTTTACTTGCAGAAATTTATTATACTTGCAATGCTTATTTTATGCAAAAGAATGAATAATTTGATTACTAAAAGAAAATTATAACATTGCATGTTATATTAGATTTAAATATCATTTTAAAATGAAATCCTTTTTATGTTAGATAAAAACTAGGCTTTTTAGAAAATTACTGTTCTTACACTTTTTACAACAGTCTGGAATTAAACTTAAAAACAATTATTTAAAGCTTTTTTTTTTATATATTCATAAGTTAAAATACTTGTAGAAACTTTCCAAATTATGTTCATCTTAAATTTTATACTTTCTAATGTCATTTTAAACATTTAGAAAATTTATGATTTAAATCAATGATTTCTTTTAAAAAATCAGCCGATTAAAAATGCTATATAGGTTTTATTTATTTATCTGTTTTTCATTTAGATTTAAATCACAGAGAAAGTCAAAATCATTACAAAAATGTGCGAACATCCTTTCATTTTAACGAAGCTTTAAACGTTATTTAGAAAGTTACTATTTATACTTTACGGAAATATTATGTAATCTGAACTATGTTTGCTTGTTACTTTTACAATGGACTTAATAAATTGTAAAGTACAAGCTTAATCAGTATTCAACGCATGATTTTTTTTTTCATTTCAGTTTTGTTAAGTAAGCAGTTAAAAAAAAAAATTAAACCAATTAACAGTTTTTACTTATTATACCAATTGTAAATTATTTTTAATTAGAAATATTTTTACTTACTAGGTTTTCTAAAATATCCTTAATAAAGTGAAAACAGTTATAAACTATGATAATTTTATACACGCTAAACAATGTGCACGATTTTTCTTTATTAAAATTTGAATAAAGCTACTTTTTTTATGAGATGTTGGATGCGATCTGTTTTCCATTAAATAAAACTAGACCTGTTAATGCAAAATTACACAGAATGGGAGAAAACTCCATTTTAGATAGGTTTTTCCTCATAGCAAACGGTACAATGCCTCTAATTGTACTATTTTTTTTTTTTTTTTTTTTTTTTTTTTCAAAGAATCTTGACTTTTTTTTCGTTTAAGAATTTGTTTTTTAATAGACAGGTTATGTCATAGTCGGGTTTCTTTACCGACAACCCCGTATCCACAGGTTTTACGGTTTTACTGTGTTTAATTTAAAAAGAGATATAGATTGTTAAAAGATGTTAGTCCTCCCAAAAAATTTCAGAGCCCCTCTGACGTACCTCGCTGGTTACGGCCCTGATTAGCGATAATTGCTGGAAGTGCGTTTTCAGTTATGATATGCGTTTTTTTTTTAGTTTAACTAAGTTTTTCTCACTACTGGCACTGGATATGTATATAAGAAGGGAGGGTGCGGGTACGGGTCTCATATACAGGACTGTTCAAAAGAATAATTTTTTTTTTTTTTTTTTTTGCCTACTGATAAAAATTGCTAACGGTGTTTTCGCCCTATTATATGTTTTGATACTAAGCTAAATTTTAACATACTATGTAGAATTTATATAAATGTATAGATAAAATATAGCAACGCACAAAAGAATTGAAGTACTTTTTCGGCTATGGACAGAAATGGCTCAATCCTGTTTTGCAAATATGTTAGATGTTTCTTGGATACTTACGTATGTTATTAACCTTATTGAACACCAAAGCATTATTAAAGTATTCTGGAAGTATTGGAAAGTATTTCATAATGTGCTTAATATGCTTAATATGCTTAATGTGCATAATATGCTTAAGGCAGGATTTTTCCTTCTTGTTAAGTATATAAATATAGTTTGAACATTTAAATATTTTTTTTTTAAATTATTGATTTACGTACATTGAGCTAGCGTTTATGAGGCATTCTCACAATCTCTTGACTTTTAAGTCCCGGAATAATAATTTTTATTTTAGTACATATTCTAATAGGGGGGGGGGGGGTATTTCTTATACTGGAAAACATACAATTGCATGACTGCATAACAATATTAACGAGATAAATAAGTTTTAGACGATGTCGGTGTCCAAATTTACCACAAAATTCCTATACCGTCCTGTGTTCCTGATGCTGATTTTTAAGTTTGGAGCTGTTTGTATAAATTTGATTCAATAAAAGTAATTCGATGTAATTTTTTTCCGAAACTGGGACTAATGTTTTATATAAATATGTAGCAAAAAATTAACGTGCACATATGTTTACGGTTGTTATTATTATTTTTAACTCTGTCCCTGGGTTTTATTCCTTACCGTCCTTCTTGCCAAACTTATACAAAAAATCACTTCAGATGCAGCCACACAATGTTTTTCAACATTTTTCTCATGCAGAAGTATGCTAGAGAAAGAATGGCGGAAAATTTACTGCAGAATTTAAGCAGTAATATAATAAGCATTTAAATATCAAGCATCGTGACTTTATTTGTAGTCTTACTGTTCCCAAGCTTTATTCCAGCACTTTTCGAGGTAAATTAATTTTTTCTGTAATGCTCTACCTCGGAGCGTTATAGAAGTAGCCCCTTAATGATCTCGTTGACAGCTTGACTGATCATTTAGTGACCGAAGTAAGAAAACGGAACCTTTGAACTCGCCTTCCCTGCTTTTTCGGAGAATTCTGCAGTAGAAACTATTTTATGAACCAGAATAGAAATGAATGGTTTTATTCGAAGATCCAAAAAGAAAGGATTGCGACTGGGAACAAGTTTAGTTCGGATATGCAGAGGCAAATGTTCTGATTTTAAATAAAGAATTTAAATAGGATTAACATAAACTTGAGATAGATAAGTTATTTCATTTATTTATTTTCACTTATCTCAGCTGTTCTCAAGTAGAAACTTTAGTATCTATAAATTTTGATTCATTATCCATTACCTTCAGAGTCATTGTCTTGGTTTTCTTTAATCTCATTTTCAGATTGATATTTAAAATATTAATTTTAGCATTCTTAAAATTTAAATAAAAATTTAAAATCTGGTACTCCAAATCATCCGAATCACTTTCAATGCTCTCAATTAAGAAAATTTTCTTAGCTCCTTTACTTACTACCATTTCTTTAAAAGTATTTTTATTTTTATTTTTTTGCATTAAAATAAGCCATAGGCCAGCAAAGCCCTTTTGTTCTATACTAAAGCCCCCCCCCCCCCCACCTGAAACTTTTTAATTACATTAAAATTCTGTTATAAAAGAACCGTAAGAACAACGAGTTATGATAGAGGCTTGGATAAGTCAAGTTCGTTTATTTGGCGCTCTATTGTACTTTTTTTTTACTTATCAACTTTTAACGTTTTCTTTAAAAAAATAAAATTATACCACTTATTATTAACTTAGATGTAGAATACCATTGCATTAAATTATATTTAAAACATTCCAATACTATACTCTTTGAAGACGATCTTCCAAAATCTCTATTAAAAATAAGGTTTTATGTTATTTTATTTTCATTTATTTATCTTGAATGTGACAATAATAATCTATAAGCTGCAGAAGTCGATAAAGAAGGAAAACACTGTAGTATTAGAATATAAAAAAATAAAAAAATTACATCATCAAATAAACCATTTAAATCGGTGAGAATAACATAAAGAACTTTATTAGCTTAAAAAAAAAATCATTATTTAGTATGGATTGCTACAGAGTAAGGTAAAATGAGGTAATTTATTTTGTTCTTTTAATACGACTCTCTTCAATGTAATTATTATTTTTCTGTATCACTGAAAATTTCATTATTACAATTAAAGTAAAGTAATATTTCAGACAATCATAAGTTTAAATATGTAAGCTTATTTTTAATGGTAATCTGTGTAAAATTTATCCAAAAGACAAACTGCAGTTTTTTTTCTTTTTAATAAACTAAATCATTGCTCCCCCCCCCATTTCTTTTCTCCTAGTTTACCTAAAAACTATTCATGGAAGAATCTTTACTCAATATATAATTGTACAAAATTTAAAGATAATTGGTTAATAATATCGAGGAATAAACATGTTTAATTAAAATTAAAAGAGACAAATGCCCCCTCCCCCCCCCTACACTATACCAAGGGACTTCACATTCTAATTCTGGAATTCTGAGAGCATCATTATCGAATTTATGCGCACACAAAATTGGAAGCTAATTGGCTAGTAATGTTGGGAAATAAACGTGTTTAAGGAGTATCAGGAGTCTTACTTTTTACCTCGCCGTGCAATTTAGCTACATATCCCATTTAATTTTTTTTCTCACTCTACAAAACATAAATGCAAAAATTTTTAATATAGACAAAATAATATCTCTTCTATTTAAAATATACATTTTTTAATATTCTATATAGAATTTTTTTTTATGTTTAATTTTCAGAAAAAAAAATTAAATTGTTTTTTGACTTGCATGCACTGCGCGCAAGACTGTAGCAAAACTATTCGTTCGAGTGCCCCCCAAAATATTGATAATGATGTAAAACTAATGTATCTTTAACATACACTTCATTTGTATGCAATTTATTTATTTATTTTATTTGAAATTTAAATTTAAATTATAAATATTTGAAAAAAATCATTCTTTTATTGAAAAATTGCCAATTTTAAATAATCAATGCAATTATAATACTAAATTTGAAGTATAAGTTATTCTTTACCTTAAAACAAAGATATTTACCAAGTTTCATGTAAATTGCTTTATTAGTTTCTGAGAAATATTGCGCGCAAGCATAAAAATTAAGAAACAATGTTAAATTTTTTATCAAAATTAAATATAACAAAAATAAAATTTCAATATAGAATATTAAAAAAAATATTTTAAATAGAAGATATATTAGGTTGTCTATATTAAAAATTTTATGCATTTATGTTTTATAGAGACTGAGAAAAAAATGTGACATGTTGCTAACTTGAACCGTCATGTAAAAATTAAGACTCCTGAGACCCCTTAAGTAAAATTAAGAGGAAGGAGCCCCCCTCCCAATCACTTTCTTTTCATCCAGTCTTCACGCCTGCAAACGAAGGCGTAATACACATCAGCAAGCCAGGCGTAATACACGCCGTCAAACCAGGACGTAATACACGCCGTTAAACCAGGACGTAATACTCACCGTCAAACCAGGACGTAATACACACCGTCAAACCAGGACGTAATACACACCGTCAAACCAGGACGTAATACACACCGTCAAATCAGGACGTAACACACACCGTCAAACCAGGACATAATACACACCGTCAAACCAGGACGTAAAACACACCGTCAAACCAGGACGTAATACACACCGTCAAAACAGGACGTAATACACACCGGCAAACCAGGGCATAAAACACACCGGAGAACCAGAACATAATACATACCGGCTAGCAAGGAAGTAATGGAGGCTCTCTACCATAATTTTAACTTTAATGAACAATTAATTCTTCAAAATAAAGCAATAATCTTATTAGGTAGATTTCGTATGAAATACTACCGATTGGCGTCGTTCCTGTGTTGGAATTTCTGAAAACTTTTTGCAGATCTACACCGATCATGACCCCTAGAACCCAAAACCACCCTCAGTAAAAAACTTTACATATATCACTTTCTTCTGGACACGATAACTACCACAATTCTTCACCAATCTCTTCCAAACTGATACATAAAATCAAGGGGCATAAAATCTCGGTCAAGTTCGTTAATGGGCAAAATCGGACCAAGGAGATGGAAATAGGGAGGGGTTTTGTGAAAACCGAAAAAACCCCATAACTTCTTAAATTTTGTACACATCGAATCAGTTTAAAGTTTTTATTACTTCTAAAAATAGGGCCAAAAATTTATGTATCACAGATTTTTGATAAAATTAAAAATGGTCTCAAGGGGCGCAGAAAATAGGGTTTTTGAGAGAAAAAAATTATAACTTCGTCAATTCTCAAGATATCAAATCCAATTAATTTTATTATACATCTCCTTAATATTATCTACAAATTTTATATTTACAAGTTTTTGATAGGACCAATTCGTACCGCAAAAAATTAAAAACGAAAACAAAAAAAGGGGGGGGGGTGAAGAAGAAAAAATTCCATAACTCCGTCAATTCGCAAGATATAAAATCCCCATGAATTTATCATATATCTTCTTAATATTGTCTTTTGATAGGACCGATTCTTATAGCAAAAACAAATTAAAAATACATAGCGCTTGAAGAAAAAAATCATCTCATTAAGAATGTATTCAAATCCAAACTGCTTATTTTCTTACTCATTTTTAAATTAATTTTTGCTCTCAAACGCGTCCAGCTGATAGATTCTCTTCTTCAGAAACTATATAATGTACCGTAATGATCGATTTTTTGATAGAGACAGAATATATTTCAAAAACTGATGTCAAAGTGGGCATTTTGAACAGAATTTCCAGAAGCGATTGTGTTAGAAACGAAAAATATTGCACTACTGAGAAAATAATTGTTTATTAATCAAGTTTCATTTAATTGAAAGAAAAATAAAAACACATGTCGCTTATAAATATTTTCAAAAATCACGTCAGCAATTTTCGTATTTTTTCTATTAAAAATTAATCTGAAAATGTGCCAGAAAATTTCGATTTGTTGAGCATGGAAAAGTATTTTTTTTTAATACCGCCTTAACATGATTCTGATAAAACCAGCTACTATATAAAAATGAAATGAAAACTCGTCAAAAGCGGTCAGATAAAACTGTTAAAGTGGATTTCTATCTACTCATGATTTAGTTGTTGGTGGTGCAATTAATATACTTAACTTCGAAATCTACCCCCGCCTGTAGGCCGGGCGAGCAGGGATTTTGAATAATTATATTTTGTTTCAAAAAATAAAAAACGATATATAAAACCTGTTGCCTTTTAACAACAATAACAAAAAAAAAGCACATTATTTAGATGTGGTTTGTTATAGAGTAAGATAAAATGAGGTAATTTATTTTGTTCTTTTAACACGACTCTCTTCAAAAATAATTATTACTTTTCTGTATCATTAAAAGACTTTTTAAAATTATTATTACAATTAAAGAAAAGTAATTTTACAGACAATCTCAAGTTCAAATATGTATGCTTGCTTTTAATGATAACCTGTGTACCGTATTTTATGGAAGAAACGCCGCACTCCTCAAATTGGTCTGAATAAACTTAAAAATATCGTAATCGCCGCACTCATTGTAAACGCCGCATCCGTCGGAACGCTACTTTTGTCGACAGGGTCACATTGACCTAACTTTAATCAAAGTTTCCTGAGCAGTGTAGGATGACTCGTTTTTAATATCTTAAGATGCCTGGTGTTTTATTTAAAATATTTAAATCCGATTTTAAATATTTTTATGAATTTTTAAATTAAGGAAACTCAGTTGGTATTAAAAAAAAAAAAATCGTAAACGCCGCACATGGCGTAAATGCCGCACTTGGAAAAAATTAACTTTTGAACTCGCAAACGCCGCGGCGTTTCTTCCATAAAATACGGTAAAATTTATCCAAAAGACAAACTGAAGCTTATTTTTTTTTAATAAAATAAATCTTATAAAATTAAAGGTTAAGATGTCTACCCTTACACTATACCGAGGGTCACCAAAATTTAATTCTGGAAGCATCATTATCAAATTTATGCTCACATAAAATTTGAAGCTAATCGGCTAATAATTTTTAGAAATAAACGTGTTTAATCAAATTTAAGTAGAAGGACCCTCCCTTCCCCAACCCCTTTCTTTTCAGCTAGTTTTCCTAAAAACTATTCGGGGAAGAATCTTTACTCAATATATGCGTATACAAAATTTTAACCTATTCGATTAATAATATCGATGAATAAACGTGTTTTAGTAAAGTTAAAAGGGCAATTCTCCCTCATTACACAATACCGAGTGATCCCCAAATTTATTTCCAGAAGTACGTTTATCGAATTTATGCTTAGACATAATTGAAAGCTAACTGGTTAATAATGTTGAGAAATAAACGTGCTTAAGCAAAATTAAGAGAAAGGAAGCACCCCCCCCCCCCCCAACGCGCACACCCCTTTCTTTTAAGCTAGTTTCCTAGTTTCCATAAAAACTATTCAAATAATTTAAATAACTTTTCATTAAATTAAATTAACCATTTTATGTTGAGATTACTCTTTGTAAAGAATTAAAAAGTAATAAAGGTAAAAATAGGAAAGAAATCGATATAGCCCCAAACTATGTACGTTCCAAAAATTATTTGAGTAAATTCGTGCAAAAAAAGGCGCAACTTACTAGAACGTAGTAAATAGTATTTTCCTCCCCTCTTTCTGAAACCAGTTTAACACCTTTCATTCACAAGTCTTATAACATGCAATTTTACTGAACAAATGGGGACCTACCGTTTTCGACCATACACACTCCTCTATGCGACACACATTTGTGCTAGAAACTGTACTTTAAAATACCCGCAAATGGGGACCTACAAAAATATTTTTCCTGTTAATGCCTTGATACTAAAAATGCATCACTTAACAATATAAAACACAAATTTTTAATTTTTCCAACCCGGGACGTCCTGGGTTGAGTGTGCGTCCCGGGTTTGAAGGTGTGTATACATATGGAAGTCCCCGATTCACACCCGTTGCAAACACACACGAACTTATGCATATATTTTATTTTTTTGTTCAATGTATCTAAATGATAATTCTAAGCAAAATTATGTATGGTGCTATCTATATTGTAGAGGCAGCCCTTCCTGGAGTACTTAAAACCTAATATGATGGAAACAAAACATATTGTATTAAAGTGAATGCCGATGTATGATGTGTAAAAATCAAAATAATAAAAGCCTGAAGAGATAAAAATATTTTAGAATGCAACTGTTTCTAGATTGCAAAATAGGAGTTCTTTTTTACAAAATTCATGAAAGAGGATGAGAAACATTAGCAGCAAGGCCTGTGTATATCTGTTACCACAGTTTCTCGCTTTTTATTCTGATGATTAAAATTGGTCTCCTATTATGAAGCCGTAAAACTGCTCAATGAAATTTATTTTGACTACTTGGGCTTTCCATTACATTAGTTTTTACACATTCCTGTACTTACTAAACCTATTTTATAAGCATAAAAAAAAAAGAAGAAATTATTCCTTTTATGATTCGTAACCGCCATCAAGCGAAGAACTCAGCTGCACCATTGTATTACAGATGATTAAAATTGCATTAGCAAGAATAATATGTTTATAGAATTTGAAAAACTACATATACAAAAAATAAAGGATATATGTAATCTAGAATACAAAAATTTTGAATATTACACAAAACATATATTTAATCCTACAATGTGTATACTTAATCATATATTTAATCCTACATTATCCGCATCTGTATGTTTTTTCAATGGGAAATGTGCATGAAGATGACAAACACTAATATTCTACAAAAGTATGCTAATAGTAAAATGGATTTCAAATTTAAGTTGAAATTTTGTATATCCAATATCATGAATTATTTGTCAATCAAAATACAAAATTAGTAAAAATTATAAGAAATAAATCAGTGTATGATTAATCATTGATACTTAATTCATCCGATTTAAATATTTCATCATTAACGTAAGAATAATTACACCAGGGAAAAAAAAAAAAAAAAAAAAAAAAAAAAAAAAAGCTACTGCATGTTAAAAATAGAAAAACAAAAACAATAGTAATATTTTTTTTTAGCGAGCGATTCCCCAGCCCGCTCAATCTTTTTTAGAAATATTTCATACAGCACTGAAAAGTATTTTATTTTTGTTTAGGTATTCTCTCAGTTACGCAAATTTATTCGAAAATTATTATTTTGTTTAAAAGCTCCTCGCTAGTCAAAGCCATTTGCTAAGCGAAAAAAAAATAAACAAACAAAAAAACGTGACGTATATATTCATTCTGATTGGTTCTTCACACTTCAAAGGAATTTGTGATGTCACTTCCTTTCAAAAGCCACGGAATAAATATCGATTATTCCGAATCCGGAATCTGGCAAAGGGAGAATCGCTCTTTCCATTCGATCCCGAATAATGGCCATATTCCGGGTGAACTGAATTCCGATTCCGTTCTGCTCCGGAATAAGGGGAGAATACGGCCGTTTATGTACTAAATGTTTCTACCCACCCCTCAAATGCACGAAATTAATCTTTAGAACAAAGTGGGCGGAGAAATTGATAATTTTCACAAGTATCATTTTTTGAAAAATCATTGGAGTGCTATTTCTTTCGGTTACCCTATATATAATAAATTATCTCTAAAAGAGATTTTTTTCATGGTTCATCTCCATGCTTAGAAATTCGTTTAAATGCATGCACTATCAGGGCCACATTAAACCATCGACACATGGAAAACACGGACATTTGGACATTTGAAGTCCACCGAAGTGGAGAATGCTTTGGGGCCTATAGCTACAGTGGCTGTCGCCTCGAATGATCCTTATTATACATAGAAACCACAACAAGTCACAACAATTTTTAATTTCCATTACATTACATATATTTATATAACTACAAAGGGACATTCACAATTACATCCATGTCTTATCCAGGGACTCGAATCCGGGACCCTCGGGGTGACAGCAGCCTCCGCTTACTGACCACGCCATCGGGCGACAAAAAGCACGGACAAAGTTTCGAAATCTATGGTCAGCGCTAAATCGCACAACGCTTAGGTATAAACAAGTTGACGTATCAATTTAGACTCCTCCCACACTACAAACTGTTTTCGTCCCAAGTAGAGCTGCTAAAATCGACTGGGGATCGACTAATCAATAAAGATTTTCAGCCAGGGCCTTTCGTTCAACGTAAGGAAGATTGAATTTCTTGTACAATACTTATTGAATTAAATTAATAAATTAATTTATAGGGTTTTAAAAAAGTTGTAAATTCGAAATTTGGATAACATTTTAAAATACATTTTAAAAAACAAAAGGTTTTTTAAGTCCATATTTAAGAGACCATTGTAGTTTTTTTTTTTTTTTTTTTTTTTTTTTTTTTTTTTTTTTTAACACTCTTAAATAGTTATCAAAATTAACTTAAATAATTGATAGCTTTTTTTTTTCATTAAAAATATTTATTTTTGCAAATTATTAAAAACTTGTAAATGGCTATGAGAAATGTTTTGTGTATAAATTGTACTATTTTTATTTTAAAAAAAAATCATTTACATATTTAAGTCAGATTTACCTAAAGGTATTAGAAATTAATTGCTAGCTCAAATTATTGGAATGTAACTGTCAATATTGTTTTTTTTTCTCCTTTATTAAGCATAAACTTAATCTTATTATGAAAACTAAGATTCTAGATCCTAGAGAATCTTTAAACTTTTCTTGTTTTTTAACAAGATGCAAGAATAATGCATTAAAGAAAAATTTCCCTGAATTCTTAAATAACTAAATACCATATTTAAATTACTAGCCTTAAATTTTCCAGTATACACACACACACATATATTTAAATATAAATTCAACATTTATTCGGTATTCAAACATATTATCCCCCCCCCCCCACACACACACACACACCTCTCTCCCTTTTTTTTTTTTCTTCAGAAAAAATTTATTTCATATTAACTAGCTTAATATGTCATATCATAAAATGAAAATTTTATGGGTAGTCACAGAAAGAACATATTGTATTATTACTATTATTATTTTTAATACTATGAAGAGTTTATGAATGAATTCATTATTTTCCATCTAATAAAGAAAAGAAAGAAAGCTAAAATTAATTTCAAGAACCCCCGAGGATCTTATTTTTCATAAGATTCTGAATTTAAATTAGTAATAAAAGAAAAATAAAGAGAAAAAATACATTAATAATTTTAGATAACTCTTACTCGAACATGCAAATCATTTTTATAAAGATAGTTCAATTTATTCAAAACAATTCTCATAGCTATTCATAAGTTTTAATAATTTAAATTTTTATTTAAGGTATAGAGGAGACACTGTTTAGTTAAATTATTTTTAACAAATAATCAACTAAGAGTGTTACATAAAAAAGCGACATCCTCTTACATTTGGACTTTAAAAAAAATCTAAACATTAAATTTATATGCTTTAACATTGAAGGTATATTTAAGTATATGTGTGTATGTGTACTGCAATTTATATGCATAAATACTTTTCTTTCCTTAAAAAAAACCTAAAAAAAAAAAAAAAAAAAAAAAAACCTTTACACTTTACCTAGAATTAGCAAGTTTTATTTATCTAATATTTATTTATTTATTTTTTACTTTTTAAGAAAATTTATTTAAGATTTACTAGTTTATATCATACAGTAAATTGAAAAAATTACAGCTATTCATAGAAAAATAATTATTATTATTTAAGAATTTGCATCTTGTAAAGAAACAAGAAAAGTTTAATTTGAAGAACCCCTTAGAATCTTATTTTTCATAATATTTTGAATTTATATTTGATAAAAGAGAAAGGGAGAGAAAAAAATATAATTACTTTCTAATAATTTTAGCTATCAATTACTTTCCAATATCTTCATCTAAATCTTACTTAAAGCTTGTACTATACTTATTGAATTAAATTAATGAATTAATTTATAGGATTCTTTAAATGTTGCAAAATTTGGATTTAAACTTTTAAATATATTTAAATATATATATATATATATTTTTTTTAAGTCCAAGTGTAAGAGTATGATTTTTCTTTAAGAACTCTTAAATAGTTATTTATCAAAAATAACTTAAATTTAATTGTGTCTTTTTCTGTTGTTGTTGTTGTTTTTATATTAGAAATAATTTTTCTCTACTAAATTATTAAAAACTTATGAATGGCTATGAGAATTCTTTTGTATAAATTTGTCTTATTTACAAAAATTTATTTATTTAAGTAAGATTTAGCTAAGGGTATTGGAAAGTAATTGGTAGCGAAAATTAAATAAAAAGTAATTGTTGTTATTTTTTTGTCTCCCTTTCTCTTTTATTTAGTATAAATTCAAAATTTTATTATGAAAAATAAGATCCTAAGAGGTTCTTCAAATTAAACTTCTCTTATTTCTTAACAAGATGAAAAAATTATGAATTTAAAAAAGTTAGATCTTTGAATTCTTAAATAACAATAATTAAATAAGATTTTTCTATGATTAGCCGTATTTTTTTCAATTTACTGCATGACATCATAAACTAGTAAATGTGAAATAAATTTTCTTTAAAGTAAGAAAATAAAAATAAATAAATAAATAAAACATGCTTTTATTAACAGATGTTAGTCCTAAGTCAAGATACACACATATATATTTTAATATAACTTCAATGTAGAGCATATAAATTAAATATTTGGTATCAAAATATACCCCCCCCCCCCCGCAACCTCTCTTTTTATTTATTTATTTTTTTTTTTTAGTCACAGAAAGAACAAAGGAAAAAGTCTCAGAAAAATAAAATTAATTTAAACAACCCTTCTAGATGTTATTTTTAGAGGATTAGCCAGTAGATGGCGACTGTTTCTAGAGTGGGAGGAGCCTTCAGTTTGTTTATACCTAAGCGTTGTGCCATTTAGCGCTGACCGAAATCTATAGCAGCTCATATTTGTACATAATGTTTTTCTAAATTATGTAGCATTTAGTATTTATAAAATTCATTTTTTGGTATATGGTGGCATATGATGGTATATATCATACAAAAGAGAGCTAATTACTGATCAAGCACAAAGTGTGAATATTTTATTTGAACATTTTTTCGCTGCCCTCATTTGCAAAAAAAATATTTTTAGAGAACAATAGACGGAGAAATTGGTATCTCTGATCAATAGCGTATCTTTAGGAGTTCAATGTCTTACCGAAAATCTATATGAAAAGAAATAATCCTTTAAAATGACATTTCATTTCTCTAGTTTTAAACAGAGAACGCCACTACTTATAAACAACCGCACATTGAGACGCTGCTACTTCACTTTTATATTATTACCTCCAAGGATAATCCCATTTCTGGAAGCATCCTTCTTTTAAATGGATTGGTTAAATTCAACACCATAGAATGAAACGCAGGTATAATAATTTATCTATTTCTCCTGAAAGAATTCTGGTGTGAAACTTAAAATATAGCGTTTGTAGTTTTTAATTCTGCATACTTATGTTACTTTAGTTTTCCTTGCTTTTGGCGGTTTCAGTTAGTGCGATTTACAGTTAGTACGGATTTTTTTTTTTTTTTTTTTTTTTTTTTTTTTTTTTTCTGATGCTGTTTTGAATAATATGGGGGGAAATTTCGATTAAGGCTCAATACAAAGAATCTTGATCAAGTTTTTGCAGTAAAACACAATAAATTTTTTATACAAGTCAAAGAAAACGAAGACACAAAATGAGATCAATGCACAACTATCGGAAAATGGTCCTTGTTACATAAAATTAAAATTGAAATTGATTTTTAATGTTTCGACATTTTTAATTATTATTTTACACTCCTTGAGTGATATATCACTCCCCTGTCATTATTTTTCGAGAAATTTTAAATAGTGAACAAAGTATGTTGTTGCGTGATAGGTACATCGTGAAGTCGTGTAACTCTTTGACAAAAAATCAAACATTTTCACTGGAGACATACATTTTAGTGTATCACGACCCATATGAAAATTGATTTAACTAAGGATGTAATGTCCTAAAATGTAAACCATAAAATAAATTCTCCATAAATATACTACTATAAATTGTCACTCTGGTGGAATTTTAAACACATTTTCTGTATGTTAATTTATTCAAATAGCAGTAAATAACCAGGCTGTAGAGTTCATCACACTTAGAACATAGCCGAATTTGTAGGTTAACTTTTTATGTAAACAGAGCCTTAATTTTTGGAAATAGATGTTTTTTGGTAACTGATTGTTCATGTAAATCTCTCTCTCTGTCGCTCTCTTTTTTCCTTCAGAAAACCTATTTAAAGATTTTATTGCTAAAACTTAATTGGAAATATTCGCCTCAATTTTTTAAAACACTCTCTAAAAAAAGCTGTACCTTCTAATATCAATGTTGAAATTATTTTAATTTTTCAGGCTTTTAAAAACAGTAAATTCCTGTTACTTAAGTATATATTTGTCTTTTGAGAGTTCAAACAAAAACAAGCATAACTATTCTTACACTGATCGTACCAAAAAGAAAAAAAAATGGAAAAGCTGTTTTGGATAATTAATTGCACAGTGTTTCAAATAAAACAATAAATCGAAAATCTGATATTGCGTCAAACTGTGCTATTTGACTATTTTCTATTTGGCCATTGTATTATTTTATTACTAAAACGGCCATTTTAGTTCCTAAAATATATTTTAAGTAGTTACTCCCTTTTTTTCTGTGGTGGGGAGAACAGAGGCGGGAGACATTTCTTCATGAGCAATTTTTATATTTTAATTTGTCCACAACTCCAAACAGGCTGCTTTATAATACACATTCAAATTTGAATGCATTAAATTTGCAGGTACATTAATAAAATAAAATTTGCTTGTTATATTCAAATACCAAGAAATTAAACACAGTTTCTTATTATATTATAAATCGGAGAATATCAGAAAATGTCAAATTTGTACTTTTAAAAGTTTCGGGACCTGACATTCACTGAAAGGTTCTCTTGACGCAGGCATTAGTTATTATTATTGAAGATGTATCACATATACAAGAGAATTAAAAACTTCGTTCGATTTAAGGCGCTAAAAGGATAAAGTCTGCAAATTTCATACATCTCTGTTTTAAATGACTTCGTGAGTGTAAGTAACATTTGCGTTGTTCAGTTGTATTTTTACTTTTCTTTTTCTAACAGGGGTTTAGCGGTGACGCACATAACATGTATTAACATTAACCCCTTAACAGTGACATTTGCTTTCTTACAAAAAAAAAAAAAAAAAAAAAAAAATGGGGCTGGACACCACTTTTTCCTTACTAAAATATTTCCCTTACTTAATCGAAAAATATCTGACAATCAATAAAGATAAATTTACAGTTACAAATTAGTGGTATCAAAACGCTTTTAATAACGAAGCAAGCAAAGTGTTCTTGCCCGAATCCAGTTCGGGCCACACTGTTAAGGGGTTAAAAAATATATTGTTGCATAAACAAACCTTATAACCGCCCCCTGTCCTGTGAGAGGGCGGGGGGTATAGAAAATTGTCTAAAATAGATAACCCTCCCACCCCCACCCGTGAAATTTCAATCGCATTTTAAAACTTGTATTCTAGTTTTAATAATATGATGGAGAATTAGTTTATTAACCTTTAAACTGTTGTTTTCGTTGTTGTTGTTGTTGTTGTTGTTGTTTGACACAATAAATTAAAAATCAGGACCCGGCATCACTTTCTTTTTTACTAAAATATTTGGCTTTGTACAATCAAAAAGGGGACGCCATTTAACAAATCAAAGATTGTAGTTAAAATTAAAAGCTTTTAGTATCGAAGATAGCAAACACTTTTTGGCTGAGAGGCACTCGGGCACGACGGTTAAGGGGTTAAAGGACTATCCGGATTTTCTACTTGCAAAAAACTAATAAGAATTAAGAAATAAATAGTATCTGTGTCGGAATTAGACATGGAACAAAAATAAGCTTAAATATCTGTTTATGGCAGAAAAGAGAGATCGAAGTGGTTTTAATGAAACTGTCAGTCCATTAGGAATTTTTAAAAATAAATAAGACTCTTTGATTAAATCATTAATTACAGTAATAATAGTACTGATGTAGACTGATGACATCAGTAGATTAGAGAAAATTGACATTACAGATGATTGCACTTTAGCAAGCTTAGACATTGAGTTATTATATCCATCCATAGATATTTCAGAAGTAGCTGAAACCATCGAACAGTTCATTGACAATAGAGAAGATTTTGACATACCAATGAAAAACACTTTAAAAAGTGGCCTAAACCTAATACTTAATAGTAATTATTTTATTTTTAACAATATAATTTATCAACAATCAGACGGTGCCCCAATGGGATCTCCAATTTCTGGCCTCCTAGCAGAATTCAAATTACGCCCCCTTGAATCAAAAATTTTCAGTACTTTTAAATTATTACCTTTAGTATGGCTACGTTATGTAGATGATATTTTTATTGTTTGGCAGGGGGATGTTGATAAATTGTTAGTTTTTATTCAACAGTTAAATGATTTAGATAATAAGATTAAATTTACTTTTGAACTTGAAACCGATAAGAAATTACCTTTTTTAGATGTTGAATTAAAAAGAGAAAATAATAAACTAATTCGTTCAATATATCGTAAGCCAATAACTAACTTAAATGTTATACCTTTTGATGCTTGCACTCCATATTCTTATAAATTATCTACCTTTAGATTCCTTATTAACAGAGCATTTAGAATTTGTTCCCCTGAAAATTTAAATGATGAATTAGATAAAATTAAAACAATAGTTATTAACCCGTTGGGGACGAGCGACACGTATACCTGCCGCATGAAGCGCTCAGAATCCTGGTTTTTCCTCACCAGTAAAATTTTACTGTAAAATTTGCCTTATTTAATTAGCGCATTTTCTCGATTCAAGAAGACACAAATTTCTGTTTTTTAAAAACGGTGACAAAAGATTAAAAATTTCGTAAAAGGCTCCCGTCCCGAAGGGGTTAACAACGTATATCAAGTTAAAATAGTTAATAAATTCATTTAAAAGTTTATTAACAAAATGAACGATGCAGTTTTTGAGAATAAAACCGACAGAGAAAATAACATGAAAAGGGTAGTTATAAATTATTATCCAAATTTCTTCGAATCCGCTAAATCTCAACTAAAAAAGTTTGATTTAAATTTAATTGCTAGACCCCCTCCAAAATTAAAATCAATTTTAACCACGAGAATTGACCCTATTGATAAAATTGACCTTTCCGGTGTTTATATCATTCCTTTTCTTAAAGAAAGTGGTTATAGAAATTATTATATTGGCATGACTCAGAGAAAATTCAAAGTGAGATGTAAAGAACACATTGCAGACATTAAATTTAATAGAGGTAAAACCGCATTATCTAGGCTAAATAAGATAGAAAACATAAATATTTTGTTCAATGAAAGTAGATTAATTTATAGGTCAGATTTTTATTTGCAACTTTTTATTAGAGAATCTATTGAAATTTACGTCAGAAACTCAATGGTCTGCAATGATTCCTTGTCATTTCAAATCCCAAATATTTGGATTGAATTGTTAGATAATTTGAAAATAAAATAAGGCAACGTGAAACATGTTAAAATATTACGCGCGTGATTTTTTATTTATTTACTTTTAAATTTCATTTGTAATAGTTTATTGTCATTTTCCATCTTAGTGTTTATTTGTTTTTCTGATGATGATTGAGTAAATTCAATCGAAACATGTCAAATTATTAAGATCTTTTAATGTATTTTATTAACATTTGACGTCCTTTTTAGCAATTAAATGTTTAATATATATTTTGAGTGTGTTTTTAGAATATATATTTTTGAAATGAAAGATAAGGGTTCATCTAACAACTGCACTTGCAACAAAGAAGGAAGGGGAGATGGGGAGGATTTAGTAACACAATGAAGGACCACAAATTTTTCCACAAGTGACACAAACAGGTGTTCCTTACACTCTGTTTGACCTTTCAACCTGTAGGGGTTAGGTTGGAGGGGAAATTTGACCCTTTGTTCTGTGCACACGAAGGATAACAGGTTATCTAGAAAAACTGATTCCATATTAACTAAAACTGTGAATGCATATTGAAGCACAATTTTTACACCTGTCAGGAAACGCTAACAGAAATAAATAAACTAATATCTCATTCTAAGCATTATTAAATGATGCTAATTTAAGTAATTTGTTCCATAAAGTAAAAGAATCATCAGAAACCAAAATTGCCTTCGAAAAAATTATGAAAAGTAAACAAACTTCAAAAGAAAATTTTTTCAATCGTGTATAGAGTTTTAAAAGGTTAATAAACAGTTTTTTCACCTATATAGGTTTTGATATCCTTATTTTAGTCGTTGTTTTTTAGTCACCCCTATTCAAGGGCCACCCCGTCATACGAGCCAATTTTCAATCGAACGGCAGGTGGCCCTTACAGAGAGGTTTCACTGTATATATATTATCGATGCTGGAATAATTTGGACTTATGTTTACCGCAGGTTTGTGGTTCATGAAGTTAACCAATCTTGTGCTGCCGTTGTAGCCTTACCAACTTTTGAAAGTGAAGCGTGCCAGGCTAGATGTGTCGTTCAAGGTGGCTCAGATGGAAGAGCGTTGGTGCGCTTAACCAAAGACCCAGGTTCGAACCCTGGCCCAGATACTTTTTCATTTTGTTGGTTTTACGCCTTGTTACCCGACTGCCAAGAAAGGTTATGTGTTTCACGCGTATCTGGGTAAGTGGATTTCTTTATACTCTCGACACGTCCCAACGGCTGGATGAATTTTAATGAATGAGGTCTCTATCGATTCGTATTAACCGTCCGATGGTTATAGGCTGGGTTTTGTTTTTATAAATTCAAATTGGTGACCGCAAAATACAAAATGGCGGTAGGGACAAAAAAAAATTGTACGCACCCTATTGAGTGGCATAGCATTGGATAGGTCTTTCAAAATGAAGACGATGTTTCATTGACTATTTTACAGTCGGAAGCTCCGTTTAAATATCACACAACCTGCACATTGTATAGGTAGGATTTCTAGCTTTACTGCAACTCTAACCTTCATAGACATCTACCTATAGGCCTCATCAAAACAGTGTTTATAGATAGGAACTAACAGTTAAACACAACTTAAAAGTCATCAATACAAGTAAATAAAAAAAAAAAGGTAAGTAATATAAAAAATAGTTTCAGATTGATGAGAAATAATTAATTAGTTCGCTTTTTACGCAGTCGGGTTTTTTGATTTTTTAAATTTAATTTTTACTTGTTAGCAATGTGAATAAAAATTCACGTAATAAAATTTTGTATATATGTTTTCAAATATTTTATTGCCAAAAATGTTTTTTTTTTCAGTAGCATTATGTTTTATTTTTATTACATTAATTAATAGTCAGGCATGTTTTAAAATACAGAAGTAAAATTTTGAAAATATCAGTTATACATTAAGTCAGACCAAGGTTTCAAAAGATGAGTTAGATTTAAAAAAAAAATACCGTGGTTTAAAACAAACAGCAAATATTATCAATAAAATACAAAAGCCAAAAAATTCCACATAAGTTGGTGTAAACTGTGATTAAGAACCAGGCATATAGGTATTTCACAGCATGTTTAAAGAATATATTACTTATTTTCTAAACTATTCAGAAAAAATTATTTATTCGGAACTTTGAAATTATTTCAAATAATTTTTTTTTTTTTTTTTTTTTTTTTTTTTTTTTTTTAAGAGATGTTCCGATTTTTTTCTAACATTAAGTTAATTAAATAAATGTAATAAAAAAGTCTCAAGCCCTTGAGCGCAATTTATTTCATTTTTGGTGATATTTCAAATTTTTATGTTTATAATAAGGAAAATCATAAAAAAAATATGATCCAAAATATTGATTTAAAAAGTATTTTTGTCATAAAAAGTAATCAATCCCCATTATTTTTCTTGTAGTTATAGTTATTGGTATTATTATTATTATTATTATTATTATTATTATTATTATTATTATTATTATTATTATTATTATTATTATTATTATTAATGGTATTATTATTATTATTGGTATTATTATTATTATTATATTTTCCGAAAGCAAATTTAAGAAAACCTAAAAGAATAATATTCGAAGCTGCAAACTGCTGCGATATTTTGTCACCAATATTTCCGAATACGTATTATTTAAACTCAGAACTTGCGAAATCTTTGCTTATTCAATTTAAATAAGGCAAAGATCCCTATTCAAAGCAAAGATTCTTGTGCACAGTTTCAGTTTAAACACATTTTACAAATTTCTTAGCGGAATTAAGAGATATATTTGCATATTATACTAAATATTTAAATACAGTTACTTAAAAAAATATATGGAGTGATTCCATTGCAACACATTACAGAATACTGGTAGTTCAAAAATGTACTAATATAAAATTTTTTCCTGGAGTAACTTTAAAAGTAGCGTCGGTTCTCGCTATAAACTACTAATTTTTCGTAATGTGCCAATCACTACATTACATACTTCAAAATGTGCTACATCAAGAATTACTGTAAAAAGTAGCGCCTGCTGTAGTTTTCTTACTTCCGACCCTGGAGTACAATGAATATAGGAAAAATGAAGTCATCTTCTGTTTGCTGTCAGAAATACATAACTAATTCTGAAATTTCCATCTGCGTGATAGCGCATTTGCTTGTACAGTAGTTATGGAGCTGGCAAGAGGTGCTAAGACGAATCCTAAACAGGTATGGATAAACATCCATGTTGTTGGTCGGATTCCAATTTAAACGAAGATGCCGGGCTCTTTAGCCCTGGTGTGCAAAATATGAGGACGTAATTAACCAGCAAATGTTCGACATTTCATATTTATAGAGACTTAATCGAAGTTCATGGTAAGACGCTTTATGTAGTTTTGGCTGAATACACAATTGCGATATTAAAGACCGGGAGCCGGTAGCACAGACAACCACCTCATCGAGTTCGAGGCTGAAATTCCAGAATTAGCTAAAACTCGATTTCCATATTAAAACGCAATCGGTCTGACAAGTCATATCTTGGTGGAAAACACCAAAAAGCCACAGAATTTTAGCGGTCGACTCGTAGGTTTAACATTGCGTTTTCCTGCAACCAAAGCTAAGAAAACATGGCGGACTAGGAGCAGGAAAACGCAATGGCAAACCTACGAGTCAACTGGTAAAATCGGGTTTTTAGGTGTTTTACACCAAGATAGGACTTTGCAAACCGATTGCGTTTTAATATGGGAATCGATTTTTAGCTAATTCTGGAATTTCAGCCTCCAACTCGATGAGGTGGTTGTATCATGGTTCGTACACATCCTTGAATTTTGCAGACCAGAAAATTTTGCGGCATCAGTATTATCTTATAGAAAATATCTTCTTAAAAGAAGGCGAAATTTTGCATGTTTAACCTAGATTTCTTTTTTTATGAAAAGATACTGTTAGTTCCCTTGGAGAAATTGTGGTATCCGTACGAACCATGTGTCCACCAAAAATTTACTACAACCTGGGAATCTAGAGACCAGAGCCCCTCCCCCCCCCTACCCTCTTGAACCGATAAATCTAAATATTTTTGACATCGAAAAATCAAATGTGGTTGTTTACAAAATGCGCAGTTAAGTTTGTCATTTTGTAAAACAAAACTTTTTTGCTTAGGGGTCATTTCAAACCTAGGTTTCGTAACGATGTTGGTTTTTTGTACATTTTCTAACGCTTGGGCTCTTTTCAGTAAAAAATCAATAAAAATATTCCATTCAGGTAATTCATTACAATTAAGAGACATTTCAAAAGCCTTTCTTGACTCATCATCAATTCTTTGTAAAACAAAATACATTAGAATGGATTCCGATAAATTGTTATGCTCCAGTCCTAACTGCTTCAAGGCTCTTAAGTGGCTCAATAAATTATCTACCAGATTGCGTATTTCTTTCGCGTTTTCAATTTTTATTTTGCTATTACTCAATAACTCTGATATGTGACTATTCACCAATAATCTTTTGTTTTCAAATCGTTTTTTTAAAGCTTCGAATAAAGAAGTATAAGAATCATCAATATTTTGTAATTGTTTCACAAGGCCAGTTAAGGCTGATTGTAAATAATACAGCTTTTGCGCATCATTTAGCTCAACGTTTTTATCAATTAATGTAGTGAATTGTAACTTAAAATTCATCCACTTTGTGTAACGACCCGAAAATTGGGGTAGATTAATTGACAGCAATTTGATTTTTGCCTCATTAGAACTGCTTCTATCATTACTAATATTTTGGCTTTCGACATTAGAAATACTAGGCTTTATTAAATCAAGAAGACTTACTTCGATAGCTTCTAACTGTTCTTCGATTTCGGTCAAGGAATTTTCAAAATCCCCTAAATCCTCATCAGATATTATGGAGTAGGCTTCGTTCCTTAATTCACCAGTCTTCTTTTTTAACACTTGAAGAGAATTTAATTTCAGATCCAGTTCTTTATTGCCGAGTTTCGTTTTCAATGCATTTGATATTCTCGTAACCTGGCCGCGTACATTTCGACGTTTTCGATTCAGGACCTGAAATCGCTGGAGTAGCAACAGACATTATATCTATAAATTCTATAACAAGGAAATTCGAGTAATCCAAGGGCGTTGATTCTATAAACAGTGTTCTAAATGAGCGCTGCAGCTCGAAGGGCCAAAAACTTTGTCGGCGATAGCTTCAAAATGGACTGTAGAAAATAGCTAAAAATACTAAATAAAGCGTGTTGCGTACTCGATGGATTGTCCCTATTTACAACACATAACAAAAACATTTATTATTTACAAAAATATTCCAAAGGGACTGGCAGTGGTTCATACGCTGCGTTTACGTCTTAAGAACACATCTTACTCAACTTTCTTACTCATCTGGCGGGGATATTCTCGCCCGCGCTCCTTTCAGTCCAGAGCGCTTGCAGCGCCCTCTCACTATCAGTACGATGCAGGGAGGAAGCACACATTATTTCGTCACATTTATTTACTAAAGCCCATCTACTCCCCAATAATTCCATAATTTTTCCTTTTACCCATTTCTCACCTTTTCCAAAATTTTTAACAAAAACTAAATCATGAAGCTTATATTTGTGAAGGGGTTGCTGTATTTTAGATTTTGATGGTAATGCCAAGTGAAGGGCTGTTCGAACTGGCCTTCCAAACATTAATTCAGCAGGAGTTTTACCAGTCACCGAATGAGGAGTGGAATGATTTTCTAACAAAAATCGTAAAATTGACAATGTTATGTCACTTTTATCTAGCTTTTTAAGACAATTTTTCACAGTTTGCACATACCTTTCCGCTTGTCCGTTCGAATACGAATGATAAGGTGGAATAGGCGTATGCTTAATTCCATTCTTTTTAAGAAATTCCTCAAATTCATCACTTGTGAACGCGGGCCCCTAATCACTGACCAATTCAACAGGTAATCCAAATGTAGCAAAAATTCTCCTTAATACCTTAATTGTAGTTTTATTATCAGACCTGGGTACTACCTCTACCTCCAACCATCTATTTATATAAAATCCAAGTCTCTGTGTGTCCCTCACTATTCCGGTAGGACCGCCTCATTGAAATGAGTAATTATTGAAAAATATTAATGCAGGGTTACCACAGTAGCGCCAAATGTTAGCCAACTTCGCGATAGCTGGATAATTTGGCGAAGTTCCCATTTAAAACCATTAATCTTTCATAATGGAGGTCACCGAAACTTAATTTAAACTCCACTCTTTTAAGATATATTTTCGAAATCGATGGGTGAGAATTTAAAGTACATCTTTACAAATCTTCCTTCCGATGCTACTAATAAAATAACCGCCAATAGACAACTGTGTACTGTGTGAGCTCCTAACTGCGCGATTTTAATGTGCTTTAGGTACTTTTCCAGTATAGGTAGGTGCCTTGGCGAAAAAGGAAATTTGGTAACATCTTTTCCGGGAAACTATTCACTGTTTCATTTTATATACACACGCATTTTTTTTCGATATTTATACGATTTATTTAACATAAAAAAGCCGTTTCTCTAATTTTATACAGAAACAGATGTAATTTGTACATAAAAACATCAATAATATACATATAAACAAACAAAAACGCTCATCAAATTTGTTTTCATAGCTGTTTATATGATTTGACAACAAATCTCGATATTTTTCCGTTATACGGACACCATGCCAAAATGTATGCTAATGCGCCAATTATTTCAAAATGCTAAAAGATATTTGTAATTTTATGCCAGCAGTTTAATATGAGTTTTATTTTATTGCTTTATTTTATAACAGTTATTTGTTCACTTATTTTAAGTATATATTTGTGATTTGATGAAATAGTTCGTAAAAGTCTGGAATTTCCAAATGTTATATTTTTTAAATGCTCACTTTAGTATCGACAATGGTTTTTCTTTTATTTTTCAAATGCTTCAACTCACGATTTTGCGCCAACTATTACGCTTGGCGACAATGGTGTCCGCATAACGGAAAAGTACCCAAATCTCACTTTCTGATGCCCAAATTACACCAAGCTTTTTTTAAAAAAATGCCAAAGCCCGTACAGTGCAAAAGTACCAAACTGTCTATTATTTTGCGCTATCCGTGTTATAGTTTGTACTATATGCAAGGGGAGTGGAGCCAAGAGTTTAAACATTAAATATTAAAGTTTCGGCACAGATGTCATATTGGCGCGATATTTTTCTGACGCCAATGTCATATACACAACGAGTACTTAACTGGCGCCAAAGTGTCGTAATTTTGCTTGATATGGTAATCCGGATGTTGTTGTTTATGCTGTTGATGTTTTCGCCAAATTTGCGTCGGAAAAAAATCGCGCCAATATATGATAACGTATATGACAACTGTGCCAAAGTTTCTATAAAGCAGTATAAGACTAAAAAATTAAGAATAAAATAAATGCAAAATAAGACTAAAGAAGAAAGAAAAATCATGCGTTGAGCATAGAATATGAAACACTTTCCAACACATCCTGAATGCTTTAACAAAACTTCGTTATTTAGGGGAAAATGGTAAATAAGATAACGTTACTTCTTAGATATCCCGTCGACCAATTTCGCCAAATTATATAAATCGCCAAATCAATAGTAAAACATTAACAAAAATACAAATAAAACGTCGAATTAATGGTTTTATTGGCCATTATTGGCATTTAATCTTACAATTAATTAATTAATGGCAACCATTATTGGCAATTAATCTTACAATTTGGCGACAGTAATTTGGTCGACGGGATAACTAAGAAGTACCAAGATAACTAAGTAAACATTTTAGAAAACGCATAAAAAAATTTAAAAATTGATTTCAGTAGTTACCGTCCATAGTCAATAGTACCGTTATTACATGCCACTATTTAGCTAAAATTTAATTTAAACTACTCTTAAAACTACTGAAATCACATTTTCAGACATTATCATCCATAGACGGTTATGTATCCAATTCTTTGCGTGACCATGTATATCATTTTATCTATATTCTACAAACATTTCTTAGGAAACTAAATGCAGTTCAGCGTAAAAATGCATAACTCCTTTAAAAAGCACCTTTAAGCAATTTACTCTCATACTCAGTAACCCTTACGAATTCTTTTGTGTAGCCCTGCATATGAACTGTAGCATTTATACACACAGTATAGTATGCATAAATGTAGTGAAACATAAAAGCGCATATCATAATTAAAAATGCATTTCTAGCAATCATTGCTTATGTACAATACTTCGGAGAAAAGCTTCTTGGCGAGAAAGAAGTTTGCCAACGTATTTTCTGGCAACCTATTTACTGCTTCATACTCACAAGCAGTTTTTTCCATATGTATACAAATTATCACAGATGTCATATACGCCCCCCATATTGGCGCGGTTTTTTTCCGACGGCGAAAACATCAACAGCATAAACAACATTCGGGTTACCATTACAAGCAAAATAACGACACTTTGGCGCCAATTAAGTATCCGGTGCGTATATGACATCGGCGTAAAAAAAATCGCGCCAATATGGGCGTATATGACATCTGTGCCGACAATTTAATATAAAAAAAGCTATTTACCCATTTTTATAAAGAAACCGAAGTAATTTTTGCACAGATGTCATATACGCATGGGAATTGGCGTGATTTTTCTATGACGCCAATTTGGCGGAAATCTCGCTTTCGAATACCAGTTACTTATATATTTTTCAATTATTTGCTATCATTTTGAAAAGGAAATAGCTATAAATAAATAAAAGTTTGAATAATAACTATAGAAGAAAGCAGTTTATATAATTAAAAAACAGAAAATAAAAGTAAATAAACAATTTATTAATAAATAAAAAACAATATCCGGGTTACCATAGCAGGCAAAATAACACCATTTTGGCGCCAGTTAGGTATCCCGGTTCATATCTGAAATCTGTGCCGTAATTTGTATATAAAAAAATTTATATATATTTAGAAACGATTTTTTTATGTATATAAGTGCAGATATAAACAAAGATAAAAGTTCATTAGATTTGTTATCATAGCTGTTTATATATTTTCGCAACATATCTCACTTTCTGATGCCCGAATCGCGCCAAGCTTTTTTTAAAAATGCGCTATAATGGAAAAGTACTTAAATAATTAACAGAAATAACAAATTATACAAACTAAAACTTTTTATTTCGAGATAAAAGCATTGTTTTTAATTTCGATTAAAAATACATATATCCTTGGATAACTTCAATTGAAATTAGGTTCACAGCTTAATATCTCATTCCATAAACCTAAACAAACACAAGTGATTCATTCATCGTGAAACGTCAAAAATATTAAATCATTGAGGTAATCATTCACAAAGTAAGTTCTCCAACAATCAATGGGTAATATTCTAATGACGTCATAGTAGGTAAAATGGTGGCGGTATCGTTTGTTTATGGTTTGTAATCACAAAGATTTAATTTTGCAATGTCTCTTAGTTACATTATTTTATTGTCATATTTATGAGCTCAGAACAAAAGCCTATTTTTTCATTATTTAGTTATTAAAGACGGAAAAAAATTATAAATGTGCATGATTTGAAAATTTTAAATAATTTTCTTTCTTAATACTAAAAAATAACATCGGGATGTAACAGCGGGTTGAAGTTAAATAAGTTTAACTGTTTAATTCTGTTGTATTATTCAAAATAACTGTATTTATTAGATTTCAGTACTCAACATCAGGGCCCGATTAAACTTTGAAGTTAGAGGAATTACAATGTCATTTCAGGACCTTTCTTTTGGAGAAGCTTTTCTAAATTCCATGTATACATGGAAAATCTTCAGTGTTAGAAATATTATTCCCAGGACTGACATAACACGAGAACGGCCTGCAGTTTTACACAAGTTTCTGAAAGCTACTTTATATCAGAAATTTTACTAAAAACTGGTTACGTTTTTGTTATAACGGCCCACACTATTAGGATTATGACAAGTTGCAGCCAATTTCGCCAGCGTCGTAACCAAGATCGTGAAGCACACACATATAATACCATTTCATGAAATCGTATACGATAATTTAATAGTTTTTAACCTTACTTCAAGTGTGTAATTTATTTATTTTTAAGGCTCAACAATCTAAATTGTCCAATATATAAATTTAAAAAAAATGTAAAAAAAGATTGAATAGACATGACCGCAAAAAGCCTCAAATCTGCATAACACTTGGAACCAAACTGTGCAGATTAGACGTCTTCTACTGTACACAGTTTTTCATAAATGTGTTTCGTTCTTAAAATGTGTTATTTTCATCTATCACTGCGGAACAAGCGAGAAAACTCATATTCTTGCACATGAGTTGCATATATCTTTATATCTAAATTTCCGTCATTTTTGACGGGCTACCTTTCTAGTTTAGTATAAGAATCGACTACTATTAAAAATATTTTACCTTCGAAAGGACCGGCATGATCTATACGGATCCTTTCCCAGGGCAGTTCAGATTTCCATTTCAAGGGTTCCATTTTGGGACAATTCCTCGCAGACATCTGACATCTATTACAAGAATTTACCATTTGTTCAATTTCTTTATCCATATTTGGCCACCAAACTACCCCCCTAGCTTTCGCTTTCATGCTTGATATACCCTGATGAACGGAATGCAGTAATTTTAATATATATTCACGGCCTTCCTCTGGTACGATCACTCTATGTCCCCACAATAGACCATTTTCTAGACAGGAAATTTCCTCCCTTTTACGAAAATATGGTTGATATTCTTCTTGTTTAACCTTTTTTGGCCACCCATGTAACACCCACTCTAAAATTTGTTTAGTTACAGGATTTTCAGTTGTCCACTTTGCAATAGTTTTAGAAGTAACAGGCCAATTATCATTATTTAAAACTAACATTATTTCCGCAGGATTACTTACTATATTTACAGTTTCTTGGAGAGGTAATCTACTTAATGCGTCTGCATTTTTATAGTTTTTACCCTCGCGATATTCAATTGTATAATCATACCCAGCTAACATTAACGACCATCTCAGCATTCTAGGTGATAATGTATCAGGTACCTTTTTAACAGGATCAAATAATCTAATTAAAGGTTTATGATCTGTTATAATTTTAAATTATTTTGCAGCTAAATATTGGTGAAATTTAGTGACACCAAACATTACAGATAAAGCTTCTTTATCAATCATTGCATAATTTCTTTCAGTTTTATTTAACGTTCTAGAAGCATACGCAATAGGTTCCTCTTTACCCTCAATAATGTGGCTTAAAACTGATCCTATACCATATTCAGAAGCATCACAGTTTAAAACTATATCTTTGTTAACATCATATAATTCTAAAACAGGAGATGTACATAATAATTGTTTAACTTTTTGAAACGCTTTTTCATGCTTTTCTGACCATGTCCGTTTACATTATTATCTAATAATCTATGTAAAGGTTCTAAAACATCTGAAATATTAGGCAGGAAGTTTCTATAATAAGAAATTAAGCCTAAAAATGAACGCAATTGTGACACATTATTTGGAATAGGAGCATTCAAAATAGTATTAACTTTTTCTCGAATAGGTCTAATTCCTTCCTGAGATATTTTATGTCCTAAATAAGAAACTTCCGAAACCATAAATTTTAATTCTTCCTTATTTAATCTTATACCATGCTCAGAAAAGCATTTCAGAACACTTTCAACTCTTTCAGAATGTTCTGATTCATTACTAGCACTAATGATAACATCATCTAAAAATACACCAACATATTCAAATTTTTTTTAAATATGCTCAATTTTTCTTTGGAACATACCAGGAGCACATTTTACCCCAAATGCTAATCGTAACACATTAAATAAACCTTTATGTGTATTTATGGTCAAAATTTTACTACTTTCGTTATCTACAGGTTGTTGTAAATACGCATCTTTTAAATCAAAAACAGTAAAACATTTTTCACCTGATAATTTAGAAAATAATTATTCCATTCTAGGAAGAGGATAATTATCATTTTCAGTATTAGCATTAACTGTTGCTCTATAATCACCACATATTCTAACAGAACCATTAGGCTTAGGAACAATTACTATAGAACTATCCCATTCTGAATGATCAACAGGTTTCAAAATACCCTCATTACTTAATCGTTCCAATTCTACATCAGTAGCTTTCCTTAAAGCAAAACCGCCGCGGCGAGCGGCCCATATTCGTCCGCAGCACTTTATTCTTCCACTTAGTCCGACTCTTTTGCGGAAGCTAGATTCCTAGGTCCCCAGCCACGTCCCGAGTAATAGACTCTCTAGCAAAAGCGAGATTGAAAAAAAAATTGAACGTCCCGAGTAATAGACTCTCTAGCAAAAGCGAGATTGAAAATAAAAATTGGACGTCCCGAGTAATAGACTTTCTAGCAAAAGCGAGATTGAAAATAAAATTGATCGTCCCGAGTAATAGACTCTCTAGCAAAAGCGAGATTGAAAAAAAAAAAACAGGTCGAGACTTAAGAAAAACTGGTTTTGCATCTTTTTTCAATTTTGTTGACACGGAAGGACCCTTGATTGTCCCGATCCCGTCAGCTAAAACATTAGGAAAATTTTAAATGTTAAAAACCGTTGTAAGTTTTCGTAAAAACTCAAACAAAATTTACTTCACCTTTTCATATCATATAAATAAAAACATACATTTATTTTACTTAAATAGGTGTCACAAATATAAAAATTAAAATATGTTGACATGTTTCGGTTTAATAGTAAAAACCGTAATCATAACACACACATAATCAATAGAAATGAATGACACTGGATACCAAAAAATAATCTAAAAACCAAAAAACATAAAAATGCAAAACACTGCGCCCTCTATGATCTCAAATAGCCTACGCTACCGCGGCTCCCTCTATCAGACTCCCTTTTTAAGTATTTATTAAGGAATTCCAACCATAAAATAGGAATATCAACGGATAAAGAATCATTACACACAGTATCCCTCCTAGAATATATCTCAATAGATTCCCGGATGATTGACTTGCGGAATAAACTCGAAACAAACAATAATCTACTGTCTCTGAAACAAATATTAACCCCCCTCTTTAAAAATAGCCTTGATAACGCAGTCTTATCCCTACCAAATTTTATATCAGATTCATGCTCTTTCTTCCTAATCCCAAACTTTCTACCTGTCATACCAATATAATAATTAATATCCCCCCCCTCATTCTCATATGGAATTTCATACACCCCTGCGAGATCATCCTGTGCAACCGGATCAAAAGGTTTGTACAGAAGATGTTTCAACTTAGGAGGTGGTTTAGCAACTAATTCTAACTTAAACTTCCTTAATTTACTTTTAAGCCTCTCAAAATTACCCTTGATATATGGAAACGATAACCTTTTAAATCTATTAACCTCCCCCCTCTCGCACACCTTATCAACCAAAGTAGAACTAACTTGTGAATGACCTTTACACTTATAATTTTTAATCAAATTATTAATCTTTTCTCTTTTGTAACCATTTACTTTAGCAATATTGAAAATATAATTCAACTCCTCGTCCAAAAAATCCCCTGAACAAATATTAAACGCACGATTAACCATGAACCTGAACGTTGAGAATTTATACCCAAAAGGTGAATACGCTGAATTTGGAATAATATGCTGGCTACTAATATCCTTCCTATAAACTTTTCTTTTTAAAACAGACCCCTCTCTTATAAGGCATACGTCTAAAAATGAAAGAGCACGGTCATTTTCTAATTCAAAAGTAAACTGAATATTCCTATCTAGTTTGTTAACCCCATCAACAAAATCAATAAAAGACTCAACTCCCCCCTCCCAAATTAAAAACACATCATCAACATACCTCTTCCAAAATTTAGGAACTCTCTTAAACTTTACGAAAATATTCTCTTCAAAAGGTCTCATTTTAAACTCTGCTAAAAAACCCGAAATAGGAGATCCCATAGGGGCACCCATGTTTTGCTTATAAATTTTACTGTCAAAAATAAAATAGTTACTTTGTACAATTAACTGCAATCCATCTTTCAGAGTACATTTTATGCTATCACTATAAATTTCTGCATTATCAATTTTCTTATTAATTTCACGACAAACTTCATAAATGTCAATTGATGGAAAAAGTGATTTAACATCCATACTCGCTAATAAACAGTCATGAGGAATCTCAAGTGTCCTAATGCTTTCACCAAATCCTGCAGTGGAGTCCACAACATAATCTGATGGCGGCAGTAATTCTTTCAAAATGAGCACGAACGCTTTTTCCAAATAATAAGTCGGTGCTTGGCACCTCGTAACGATGGGGCGTAGTGGATACCCCTCCTTATGATCCTTTAATCTACCAATCATACGTGGAATCACACCCTGTTTATTAATAAACAATCCAACTTTAACATTATCTGGCCAACTGCCTTTTTCGATAATCTCTTTCACACTTTTGTGGATTTTATTCAAAGGAGATTTTTCAATTAATGAACAATCCAATTCACTAATAGCTTTTTGCATTTTATCTTTATATTCAATTCGATCTAAAACAGCAATCCTGTTGGACTTATCAGTTTGTATGAACAATACCTCTCTATCCTTCCCCAGACTCTTAATGATGTTAAGCTCAGATGTACCAAGATTTGAAGGTCTTTTCATGTATATATCTAATTCAGTAAACATTATATTTCTAACCTCTTCCTTGTTTTCACTATTCACTTTATCAATTATACATTCTGCTTCCATAATTAAGTTCTTAACGTATTGCTTCTGTTCAAACATAAATTTCGGGCCTTTATTTAAAACATCTAATTCTCTCACATTAAACTCCTTCTTAGATAAATTAACGATCTCTACCTTTTCCAAACTCTCCATGCTTCTAAAGCCACAAACAGGAATTTTCGACTTCAAAATCAAACTCTCAATTTTCTTCTTAAGTTTAGCCACTTTAAATTGGTTATGAATCTCCCTCCATCTCTCTAACTTCTTATTCAATAAATCAAATTTCTCAATCCAAAAACCGTTACTTTCAAGTTCAACATTTTTAAGATCACAATAACCAACAAACTTCATATAAGCTTCATATGTTCTAATGTTCAAATCATTAATAATAGCATATTTCTTCCTGATATATAGCGTCAAACATCTTGCTTCAAAAGCCTCCTCCAAATTATTAAACAATTGTTTAATAGTTTTATTTTTAACTGATAAAAAGTTCGGTACAACATTAACTTTCTTACAAACCTTTAAAAATCTCAAATTTAAAATTTCACGATCCAGCGTCATTCTCAAATTCTTAAACCGATTAAAACATGTGTAAAAACTCATTTTAATATCCAGTATCGATAAAATCAATGTTAAAAACCGTTGTAAGTTTTCGTAAAAACTCAAACAAAATTTACTTCACCTTTTCATATCATATAAATAAAAACATACATTTATTTTACTTAAATAGGTGTCACAAATATAAAAATTAAAATATGTTGACATGTTTCGGTTTAATAGTAAAAACCGTAATCATAACACACACATAATCAATAGAAATGAATGACACTGGATACCAAAAAATAATCTAAAAACAAAAAAACATAAAAATGCAAAACACTGCGCCCTCTATGATCTCAAATAGCCTACGCTACCGCGGCTCCCTCTATCAGACTCCCTTTTTCAGTATTTATTAAGGAATTCCAACCATAAAATAGGAATATCAACGGATAAAGAATCATTACACACAGTATCCCTCCTAGAATATATCTCAATAGATTCCCGGATGATTGACTTGCGGAATAAACTCGAAACAAACAATAATCTACTGTCTCTGAAACAAATATTAACCCCCCTCTTTAAAAATAGCCTTGATAACGCAGTCTTATCCCTACCAAATTTTATATCAGATTCATGCTCTTTCTTCCTAATCCCAAACTTTCTACCTGTCATACCAATATAATAATTAATATCCCCCCCCTCATTCTCATATGGAATTTCATACACCCCTGCGAGATCATCCTGTGCAACCGGATCAAAAGGTTTGTACAGAAGATGTTTCAACTTAGGAGGTGGTTTAGCAACTAATTCTAACTTAAACTTCCTTAATTTACTTTTAAGCCTCTCAAAATTACCCTTGATATATGGAAACGATAACCTTTTAAATCTATTAACCTCCCCCCTCTCGCACACCTTATCAACCAAAGTAGAACTAACTTGTGAATGACCTTTACACTTATAATTTTTAATCAAATTATTAATCTTTTCTCTTTTGTAACCATTTACTTTAGCAATATTGAAAATATAATTCAACTCCTCGTCCAAAAAATCCCCTGAACAAATATTAAACGCACGATTAACCATGAACCTGAACGTTGAGAATTTATACCCAAAAGGTGAATACGCTGAATTTGGAATAATATGCTGGCTACTAATATCCTTCCTATAAACTTTTCTTTTTAAAACAGACCCCTCTCTTATAAGGCATACGTCTAAAAATGAAAGAGCACGGTCATTTTCTAATTCAAAAGTAAACTGAATATTCCTATCTAGTTTGTTAACCCCATCAACAAAATCAATAAAAGACTCAACTCCCCCCTCCCAAATTAAAAACACATCATCAACATACCTCTTCCAAAATTTAGGAACTCTCTTAAACTTTACGAAAATATTCTCTTCAAAAGGTCTCATTTTAAACTCTGCTAAAAAACCCGAAATAGGAGATCCCATAGGGGCACCCATGTTTTGCTTATAAATTTTACTGTCAAAAATAAAATAGTTACTTTGTACAATTAACTGCAATCCATCTTTCAGAGTACATTTTATGCTATCACTATACATTTCTGCATTATCAATTTTCTTATTAATTTCACGACAAACTTCATAAATGTCAATTGATGGAAAAAGTGATTTAACATCCATACTCGCTAATAAACAGTCATGAGGAATCTCAAGTGTCCTAATGCTTTCAACAAATCCTGCAGTGGAGTCCACAACATAATCTGATGGCGGCAGTAATTCTTTCAAAATGAGCACGAACGCTTTTTCCAAATAATAAGTCGGTGCTTGGCACCTCGTAACGATGGGGCGTAGTGGATACCCCTCCTTATGATCCTTTAATCTACCAATCATACGTGGAATCACACCCTGTTTATTAATAAACAATCCAACTTTAACATTATCTGGCCAACTGCCTTTTTCGATAATCTCTTTCACACTTTTGTGGATTTTATTCAAAGGAGATTTTTCAATTAATGAACAATCCAATTCACTAATAGCTTTTTGCATTTTATCTTTATATTCAATTCGATCTAAAACAGCAATCCTGTTGGACTTATCAGTTTGTATGAACAATACCTCTCTATCCTTCCTCAGACTCTTAATGATGTTAAGCTCAGATGTACCAAGATTTGAAGGTCTTTTCATGTATTTATCTAATTCAGTAAACATTATATTTCTAACCTCTTCCTTGTTTTCACTATCCACTTTATCAATTATACATTCTGCTTCCATAATTAAGTTCTTAACGTATTGCTTCTGTTCAAACATAAATTTCGGGCCTTTATTTAAAACATCTAATTCTCTCACATTAAACTCCTTCTTAGATAAATTAACGATCTCTACCTTTTCCAAACTCTCCATGCTTCTAAAGCCACAAACAGTAATTTTCGGCTTCAAAATCAAACTCTCAATTTTCTTCTTAAGTTTAGCCACTTTAAATTGGTTATGAATCTCCCTCCATCTCTCTAACTTCTTATTCAATAAATCAAATTTCTCAATCCAAAAACCGTTACTTTCAAGTTCAACATTTTTAAGATCACAATAACCAACAAACTTCATATAAGCTTCATATGTTCTAATGTTCAAATCATTAATAATAGCATATTTCTTCCTGATATATAGCGTCAAACATGTTGCTTCAACAGCCTCCTCCAAATTATTAAACAATTGTTTAATAGTTTTATTTTTAACTGATAAAAAGTTCGGTACAACATTAACTTTCTTACAAACCTTTAAAAATCTCAAATTTAAAATTTCACGATCCAGCGTCATTCTCAAATTCTTAAACCGATTAAAACATGTGTAAAAACTCATCTTATTATCCAGTATCGATAAAATCAATGTTAAAAACCGTTGTAAGTTTTCGTAAAAACTCAAACAAAATTTACTTCACCTTTTCATATCATATAAATAAAAACATACATTTATTTTACTTAAATAGGTGTCACAAATATAAAAATTAAAATATGTTGGCATGTTTCGGTTTAATAGCAAAAACCGTAATCATAACACACACATAATCAATAGAAATGAATGACACTGGATACCAAAAAATAATCTAAAAACCAAAAAACATAAAAATGCAAAACACTGCGCCCTCTATGATCTCAAATAGCCTACGCTACCGCGGCTCCCTCTATCAGACTCCCTTTTTAAGTATTTATTAAGGAATTCCAACCATAAAATAGGAATATCAACGGATAAAGAATCATTACACACAGTATCCCTCCTAGAATATATCTCAATAGATTCCCGGATGATTGACTTGCGGAATAAACTCGAAACAAACAATAATCTACTGTCTCTGAAACAAATATTAACCCCCCTCTTTAAAAATAGCCTTGATAACGCAGTCTTATCCCTACCAAATTTTATATCAGATTCATGCTCTTTCTTCCTAATCCCAAACTTTCTACCTGTCATACCAATATAATAATTAATATCCCCCCCCCTCATTCTCATATGGAATTTCATACACCCCTGCGAGATCATCCTGTGCAACCGGATCAAAAGGTTTGTACAGAAGATGTTTCAACTTAGGAGGTGGTTTAGCAACTAATTCTAACTTAAACTTCCTTAATTTACTTTTAAGCCTCTCAAAATTACCCTTGATATATGGAAACGATAACCTTTTAAATCTATTAACCTCCCCCCTCTCGCACACCTTATCAACCAAAGTAGAACTAACTTGTGAATGACCTTTACACTTATAATTTTTAATCAAATTATTAATCTTTTCTCTTTTGTAACCATTTACTTTAGCAATATTGAAAATATAATTCAACTCCTCGTCCAAAAAATCCCCTGAACAAATATTAAACGCACGATTAACCATGAACCTGAAAGTTGAGAATTTATACCCAAAAGGTGAATACGCTGAATTTGGAATAATATGCTGGCTACTAATATCCTTCCTATAAACTTTTCTTTTTAAAACAGACCCCTCTCTTATAAGGCATACGTCTAAAAATGAAAGAGCACGGTCATTTTCTAATTCAAAAGTAAACTGAATATTCCTATCTAGTTTGTTAACCCCATCAACAAAATCAATAAAAGACTCAACTCCCCCCTCCCAAATTAAAAACACATCATCAACATACCTCTTCCAAAATTTAGGAACTCTCTTAAACTTTACGAAAATATTCTCTTCAAAAGGTCTCATTTTAAACTCTGCTAAAAAACCCGAAATAGGAGATCCCATAGGGGCACCCATGTTTTGCTTATAAATTTTACTGTCAAAAATAAAATAGTTACTTTGTACAATTAACTGCAATCCATCTTTCAGAGTACATTTTATGCTATCACTATACATTTCTGCATTATCAATTTTCTTATTAATTTCACGACAAACTTCATAAATGTCAATTGATGGAAAAAGTGATTTAACATCCATACTCGCTAATAAACAGTCATGAGGAATCTCAAGTGTCCTAATGCTTTCAACGAATCCTGCAGTGGAGTCCACAACATAATCTGATGGCGGCAGTAATTCTTTCAAAATGAGCACGAACGCTTTTTCCAAATAATAAGTCGGTGCTTGGCACCTCGTAACGATGGGGCGTAGTGGATACCCCTCCTTATGATCCTTTAATCTACCAATCATACGTGGAATCACACCCTGTTTATTAATAAACAATCCAACTTTAACATTATCTGGCCAACTGCCTTTTTCGATAATCTCTTTCACACTTTTGTGGATTTTATTCAAAGGAGATTTTTCAATTAATGAACAATCCAATTCACTAATAGCTTTTTGCATTTTATCTTTATATTCAATTCGATCTAAAACAGCAATCCTGTTGGACTTATCAGTTTGTATGAACAATACCTCTCTATCCTTCCTCAGACTCTTAATGATGTTAAGCTCAGATGTACCAAGATTTGAAGGTCTTTTCATGTATATATCTAATTCAGTAAACATTATATTTCTAACCTCTTCCTTGTTTTCACTATCCACTTTATCAATTATACATTCTGCTTCCATAATTAAGTTCTTAACGTATTGCTTCTGTTCAAACATAAATTTCGGGCCTTTATTTAAAACATCTAATTCTCTCACATTAAACTCCTTCTTAGATAAATTAACGATCTCTACCTTTTCCAAACTCTCCATGCTTCTAAAACCACAAACAGGAATTTTCGACTTCAAAATCAAACTCTCAATTTTCTTCTTAAGTTTAGCCACTTTAAATTGGTTATGAATCTCCCTCCATCTCTCTAACTTCTTATTCAATAAATCAAATTTCTCAATCCAAAAACCGTTACTTTCAAGTTCAACATTTTTAAGATCACAATAACCAACAAACTTCATATAAGCTTCATATGTTCTAATGTTCAAATCATTAATAATAGCATATTTCTTCCTGATATATAGCGTCAAACATCTTGCTTCAAAAGCCTCCTCCAATGAGTTTTTACACATGTTTTAATCGGTTTAAGAATTTGAGAATGACGCTGGATCGTGAAATTTTAAATTTGAGATTTTTAAAGGTTTGTAAGAAAGTTAATGTTGTACCGAACTTTTTATCAGTTAAAAATAAAACTATTAAACAATTGTTTAATAATTTGGAGGAGGCTTTTGAAGCAAGATGTTTGACGCTATATATCAGGAAGAAATATGCTATTATTAATGATTAGAACATATGAAGCTTATATGAAGTTTGTTGGTTATTGTGATCTTAAAAATGTTGAACTTGAAAGTAACGGTTTTTGGATTGAGAAATTTGATTTATTGAATAAGAAGTTAGAGAGATGGAGGGAGATTCATAACCAATTTAAAGTGGCTAAACTTAAGAAGAAAATTGAGAGTTTGATTTTGAAGTCGAAAATTCCTGTTTGTGGCTTTAGAAGCATGGAGAGTTTGGAAAAGGTAGAGATCGTTAATTTATCTAAGAAGGAGTTTAATGTGAGAGAATTAGATGTTTTAAATAAAGGCCCGAAATTTATGTTTGAACAGAAGCAATACGTTAAGAACTTAATTATGGAAGCAGAATGTATAATTGATAAAGTGGATAGTGAAAACAAGGAAGAGGTTAGAAATATAATGTTTACTGAATTAGATAAATACATGAAAAGACCTTCAAATCTTGGTACATCTGAGCTTAACATCATTAAGAGTCTGAGGAAGGATAGAGAGGTATTGTTCATACAAACTGATAAGTCCAACAGGATTGCTGTTTTAGATCGAATTGAATATAAAGATAAAATGCAAAAAGCTATTAGTGAATTGGATTGTTCATTAATTGAAAAATCTCCTTTGAATAAAATCCACAAAAGTGTGAAAGAGATTATCGAAAAAGGCAGTTGGCCAGATAATGTTAAAGTTGGATTGTTTATTAATAAACAGGGTGTGATTCCACGTATGATTGGTAGATTAAAGGATCATAAGGAGGGGTATCCACTACGCCCCATCGTTACGAGGTGCCAAGCACCGACTTATTATTTGGAAAAAGCGTTCGTGCTCATTTTGAAAGAATTACTGCCGCCATCAGATTATGTTGTGGACTCCACTGCAGGATTTGTTGAAAGCATTAGGACACTTGAGATTCCTCATGACTGTTTATTAGCGAGTATGGATGTTAAATCACTTTTTCCATCAATTGACATTTATGAAGTTTGTCGTGAAATTAATAAGAAAATTGATAATGCAGAAATGTATAGTGATAGCATAAAATGTACTCTGAAAGATGGATTGCAGTTAATTGTACAAAGTAACTATTTTATTTTTGACAGTAAAAATTTATAAGCAAAACATGGGTGCCCCTATGGGATCTCCTATTTCGGGTTTTTTAGCAGAGTTTAAAATGAGACCTTTTGAAGAAAATATTTTCGTAAAGTTTAAGAGAGTTCCTAAATTTTGGAAGAGGTATGTTGATGATGTGTTTTTAATTTGGGAGGGGGGAGTTGAGTCTTTTATTGATTTTGTTGATGGGGTTAACAAACTAGATAGGAATATTCAGTTTACTTTTGAATTAGAAAATGACCGTGCTCTTTCATTTTTAGACGTATGCCTTATAAGAGAGGGGTCTGTTTTAAAAAGAAAAGTTTATAGGAAGGATATTAGTAGCCAGCATATTATTCCAAATTCAGCGTATTCACCTTTTGGGTATAAATTCTCAACGTTCAGGTTCATGGTTAATCGTGCGCTTAATATTTGTTCAGGGGATTTTTTGGACGAGGAGTTGAATTATATTTTCAATATTGCTAAAGTAAATGGTTACAAAAGAGAAAAGATTAATAATTTGATTAAAAATTATAAGTGTAAAGGTCATTCACAAGTTAGTTCTACTTTGGTTGATAAGGTGTGCGAGAGGGGGGAGGTTAATAGATTTAAAAGGTTATCGTTTCCATATATCAAGGGTAATTTTGAGAGGCTTAAAAGTAAATTAAGGAAGTTTAAGTTAGAATTAGTTGCTAAACCACCTCCTAAGTTGAAACATCTTCTGTACAAACCTTTTGATCCGGTTGCACAGGATGATCTCGCAGGGGTGTATGAAATTCCATATGAGAATGAGGGGGGGATATTAATTATTATATTGGTATGACAGGTAGAAAGTTTGGGATTAGGAAGAAAGAGCATGAATCTGATATAAAATTTGGTAGGGATAAGACTGCGTTATCAAGGCTATTTTTAAAGAGGGGGGTTAATATTTGTTTCAGAGACAGTAGATTATTGTTTGTTTCGAGTTTATTCCGCAAGTCAATCATCCGGGAATCTTTTGAGATATATTCTAGGAGGGATACTGTGTGTAATGATTCTTTATCCGTTGATATTCCTATTTTATGGTTGGAATTCCTTAATAAATACTTAAAAAGGGAGTCTGATAGAGGGAGCCGCGGTAGCGTAGGCTATTTGAGATCATAGAGGGCGCAGTGTTTTGCATTTTTATGTTTTTTTGTTTTTAGATTATTTTTTGGTATCCAGTGTCATTCATTTCTATTGATTATGTGTGTGTTATGATTACGGTTTTTACTATTAAACCGAAACATGTCAACATATTTTAATTTTTATGTTTGTGACACCTATTTAAGTAAAATAAATGTATGTTTTTATTTATATGATTAGGAAAATTTCTAATTAAATCATCTTTCGAAATGCTTTTAATCATATTTACATTAGGCCAAAATAATTTTGATGCTTTTAACTAAATTTTTCCGATTAGACTCGGACCCCTCTTTAATTACCAATATTCTTAAATCAGGTATACAATATTCATTAACAACAGCATTTCCTTTTAATTCCCCCAAAACAGTTAGAGAATCTTTAGTATAAGTTTGTAACTTAATTTTAGATTTAATTAAAGGCAGCCTACCTAAGAACAATTTATGAGCAACACTTTTACTTACAATAGTATGAGCCACACCAGTATCAATTTCAAATTGTATTTTTACACCATTTATTTTAACCGATTTTACCCACAACACATTATTGGAGTTGTCGTCCATGAAATTTAAACAATATTCTTCCTGAAGAGTTTTAATTTTTCTGTTCTTAAACTGTTTCTCACTTTTCATTCCAAATTTTCGATTTCTACAACAAATTTTGAGATGACCTAATCGATGGCAAAAATGGCATCCTGCCGATTTAAAAGGGCAGAATTTTGGATTATGATTTTTAGAACATCTGTAACACGGTTTCTCAGGCGCGAATTTATTTTCTTTAGGCTTAGGTGCATGAGCGAACTTCTCTAGTTTTGGTTTCTCTCCTTTCGAAACACGCACATGATTGAAAGTCGTACTTTCTCCGATGTGTAGGGATTTTACTCCAGACTCCGCAGATTTAACCGACTCAGCAATTTCTACCGCTGTTTGGAACGTTAAATCTCTAGAATCCAGTAATTTCTATTGTATCTTCTCATCCTAGATCCCAAACATCAATTGATCACGAAGGCGGTCATTAAGAGTGTTTCCGAAGTTGCAATATTCGAATAAACTACGTAAATCTCTAATAAAATCTGCCACATTCTCTCCTTGCTTCCTTAGCCGCTTTTGGAACTTAAATCGTTCAACTATTTCACTAGGGCGTGGTGAAAAATGATCTTTTGCTTTCTTTGAAAGATCCTCGTAACTGATTTTTTTCAGCGTATTCGGAAAAATAATATCTCGTAAAATTGCAAACGTGTTTGTTCCAACCGAACTTAGTAAAATATTTTTCTTCATTTCATCATTTTTTGATGCTATTCGCTGAGAAATAAAAATCAATTTTTTAGACGTAAATAGTCCAAAGAACATTTGCATATATTCTTCCAAGCGTCCCAGAGAAATTATTTCTTTATCGGCTATTTTCCGTTCTCTTTTTCAAAAAAAAAAAAAAAATCACAACATTTTAATTTGGGTTAAATCTCATCCTCGTTGCCACTTTTATGTCGCCGCACTCTTATTATTATTCTTAACTAAGGAAGAAGGCATTACTATAAGTTTACTTATAGTTTTTATTTACAATGTATACAACAGCCGCTAAAACGCAGCTCTCAGAAAAAGTCATTTCTTACAACTGCGTGGAATACTCTGGTTGCATGCGAAACCTTACAATCAGACTGTGTAGTGCTGCCATCAATTAACATAGATCGCTACTATTTCGGATTCTTGTTGGTTTGCGATATGACAGTACTTACAAAAGAAAAAATGATAATTAGTCCTCTTTAAAGAAGTCATCAATGGTCCTTTGTTTTTTCTTAGGTCGTGTTTGTACAACGAACTTTTCTAATGCATTACAGTGCGTCATTGTATTTCATGCTACATCAGCATTTTGAAGGTAACATCTCAAAGTGTCCAGGGCTCCTAAAGCAGCAGCATAAGATGGCACAATTACAGTATCAGTTTCATCATTATCACCATATTCTCCTCCTTTTTCAGCAGTCACGTCATCAAAGACAGTTTCAATATCTCTTATTGCCGTTGGTGTTAAGTTTCCATCAACATTGTTGAAATCTTGAAAAGAAAGAGAATATTGGCTTATGCTGTTCCATTCTTCCACGTCTACGTTAAAATCATTGCTGCTGTTTTCATTTCCCTGCAATGGAATTATTTCAACATCATATGAATGAAAAAACCCCTTTTCTAAATCAGTTAGAAATTGTTGTAGCTGTTACGTTATTCCAAGAGGAAACCAACATATGCATAGCATCCAGAATCCAAATTTTCTTGAATTCTTTTTTCTGTTCTAGTGATATGAACATTTTCTCATCAAATCTCTCCTATACTGCGCTTTAACTGACCTTATTATACCAAGATCTAATGGCTGGAGTCTGCGAGTACAATTTGCTGGGGAAAATGTAACTCGTGTATGTGTCAGCAATGGGTGATCTGGAGGATGGGCGAGACATTGGTCCATAAATAGCAGAACGTTTCTTTCTTTTTTTGCCATCTTCATATCAAATTCTTTCAAAAAGTTTTTCGATGTCATCCAGGCTTTGGTGCTACTTGCATAAGAACATGGCATTTTCTTCACATTTTTAAACACTGTGGTTTCTTCGATTTACCTATCACTATTGGCGGTAACTTTTTTGATCCGTCCGCATTGCAACATAAAAGCACAGTCACACTTTCTTTTCTGTGTTTGCAACCATGATATGTTTTTCCCATAAAATCCAGCATTTTGTTTGGTAAAAGACGGTAAAATAAAACTGTTTCGTCGCAGTTAAAAATGTTCTTAACATCAAAGTTTTGAATTAAATTTAGAAGATTTGCAATACATTCATTAACAGTTGAATCTGAAACAGCTGTGTTTTCATCACTCAGACAATGATTTGTTAAACCGTGCCTTTTCTTAAGTTTATCTAGCTATCCCCAAGAAGCAGAAAAATTTTCGATTCTCAAATTTGATGACAAAGTGAGTGCCTTTTCTTTGAATAACTCAACACGAATGGGTAAACTAGAAGCTCTCATTTCTCTGAACAACAAAATTTACACGTTCACGCCGGCGCGGTGGGTCACATTCGACTGTCTGAGAGCTGCCAAGTTTCCGGCTTTTTGGACAACAGTATTTTAATACAGAAAATGTTGTTTTATTTAATTAGAACAATTGGACGATTAAAAGGAACAACATTTTCTCTAAAATAACAGTGGTGTACAAAAAGCCGGAGACTTGACAACTCTGAGACAGTCGAGTGTGACCCACCGCGCCGGCGTGAACGTGTTAAAGTTGTTTCTAAATTCTCGAATTTTCCTTTCTGAATTCTTGAACTTTTCTTCGCTTGTGTTCACTGTTCATTTTTTTTTTTTTTTTTGATCGAGTCATTGTTCTTTAAAACCACTCAGAGCGTTGATTCTAGCAAATCGAATTTTCGAGTTAAACTTATTTTTGACAGTTTAGGATCATTTTCTGCTGCTCGTATAGCCTCCATTTTGAACGAAATTGTTAACTTTCTTTTACTCAGGTTTATTGCTCAAAGAAAACAAAAATAAAATCCAGATGCTACCGTAATAGCTAAAACGGAAAGAAACACGCGAGTAGCTTGATTAAAAATGAAAGAGAAAGAAAGAAAAGAAACTATTACAACTGAGGGAAGAGAGTGAAAAGTCTAATTGTAACAACAGATTAAATCTGTGATTGTAACAACCTCCCCACCATTTCAGGCGCTTTGCGGAACGGCCTTTTTACCTTGACACCTGCAGAAATTTTTTTATAGATTAAAAAAACTTACTTACGTAATTCATAGTTTGTGAATTGCGTTTTATTTCCGCGTATAACTGAGAGAGACAATTCAAAGTTCCGCTTATAAGTGAGAGATATATACAATTATTTTCCTATTCCTCGTGGCGAGACCTTACGAAATTCGCGTATAACTGAGAGACGCGAATAACTAAGAGGCGCATAAGTGAGAGGTGACTGTAATTATCTTTAACTTCGCGGAAGTGAATGAAGTCTTTCACATGTCAACAGGCACCTGTTCTATGGTTACGAATTGAGTCTGTTGTACTTGTGTCGTGGATCATCTAGGGCAGGGATTGCGAACCTATGGCACGTGTGCCACTTTTGGCACGCGAAAGAATAATTTTGGCACGACATTTCTTGTGGCTCTAAATCAAAATAAAGTGAGATTACACAAAATCGCGCCTGATCTTTTCTAAATTCGATTAAATGGAAATTGAAAAAAATAGTTGTCGCATATTATATTCCAATCTAATTAATTATGGTCTCAAAAATTATTCAAATAAATACGATAATTGAAAACTATCGATAAGAATTGGTTATTAGAAATTACTAAATTCCGATGGTAAAGTTATGGCTAATTACAATTTATTTCAGAGCTGTTCAAAGAAATTGACGTTTGTCATTTTAATAGTTTTTCTGCCTATCTATGCTTTCGAATCACTGTTTTCGCAAATGAATAGTATCAAAACTCAAACTGAAAGCACTTATCAGATAAATCCGGTTCATTTCGCATTCAAATTAAATTGATAAAGATGCAACAACAGAAATCAAATTAAATCGCATTTTTTTAAAATTAATTTTTAAAATATATTTGTTTCCATAATTATTATAGTGTATGATACCTACATGTATGTTTGTCCTACTTTTTAAATCATAATAGACAATCTTAAGTTATTTTAAGCCATTACTTTTTCACCTACTAAATTTGTTTTTTAGATGGCACGTCATGGTCACGTAAAATATTTTTTGATCAAATTTGGCATGCGGCAACAAAAAGGTTCGCCAACCCTGATCTAGGGAAAAGAAGAACCGAAAAACACGCTTAATAGATCACTAGAACTTGACAGTCAAACAATTTTTTTTTCACTCTGATTGGATGCAAAATACCATTATGTACCGCCTTTCCCTATCGGGCATAGCCGAAAATAAAATTTTGAGAAGACATTTCGAAAAGATATTTTTCGAGCACAGGCCCCGTAAATGTAACTTCATTGTTAAAGCATGCAATTTAAATATTTGATTTCAATTACATATCCCCCTTTCACACACTCTCTCTCTCTTTTTTTTTTTTTTTTTTTACTATAAAGAAGTTTTATTTCAAATTTACTAGCTTATGATATATTATTATAAGTATTATTGTTGTTATTATTATTTTAAGAATATCATGAAGAATTTTCTTAATTCACTGTTAAGAAGAAAAAGGAAACGTAAACTTAATTTCAAGAAAACTCAAGAACCTTATTTTTAGAGGATTAGCCAATAAAGGCCGCTCGTTTCTACTGTGGGAGGGGCCTAATTGAAACTTCACTTATTTTGTTTAGAAAGTTGTGCGATTTAGCTCAGACAATAATTTCTAACGGCTCCACCAACAACCCTATTTCTATAGTGTATCTGTAATGATGTAATCATATTAGATTAATTTTAACACAATTATTCTGTTCAGTTGGTAAATAAATTTTAGTTCATAATAGTTTAAAATTTCCAAGTGGATGGAAATTGTCCGGGTCAGGATTCGAACCAGGGATGTATTGGCTGAAGCTGCCAATGCTCTACCGACTGAGCCATCCTGGAAGAATCTGGAGTACTAATTCACCCAACTTAACCTTTCACGATCACTACATCTGGTTGATATCTGAATCAGCTCAACAGAATAAATCGAAGGTTATTTATGTAGACTGCAGTGAACGCTGCATGCGTAATTATATAAGATTAATTTATCTTTCACCCACTAGGAAATTTTCAACTATTATGATTTATTTATCAATTGAATAATTGTGTTAAAAAATAATCTAATATAATTACGCATGCAGCGTTTACTGCAGTTCCAGGATTAACCTCCGATATATGCTGTTCTGAGATTCGTCCTAAATGGCGCAGTCGGTATCGGTAGAGGATTGGCGGTTTGAGCCAATATATCTAGGTTCCAAATCAGGCCCGGACTTCATTTAACAGCAAGATTCTGAACTATAACGATATAATCGCCGATGAGGGCAATTTTACTTGAACGAAATGATAACACTTGCATCACATGTTAATAGAGCCATTCATTTAATATATATAAAATAGAACTTTGAAATTAATCTGGTGTGAGTTAAAGTTATTTAAAGTTTTCTCACTATATTTCAAAGCTGCACGTATCCGGCTTTTTGTATACCAGTATTTCGATAGAGATAATGTTGTTTTATCAAATAGGAATATTCTTTCGATGTCAAAGCACTACGTTTCCTATGAGGTAATACTGGTCTGCAGCAAACAGCTGGGGACTTGGCAACTCTAGTTTAAGTGGAATTTTTTATCTCTGAATATTATTCATTTTTAGTTTTCTACCACAATGTATGTTAAGAAACGCCGTATATGTTGAAATATAACTTGGTATTGATAGAAAAATGATTTCTACGATATTTTTACAAAAACAGCTTTGATGCCACATCTTTTAATGAAAAATATCACCATTGTTAATAACAGTGATGAAAAGATAGAAAACATTCCACCAAAAACGCTGGAGTTTCATACAATGCAGTCGGCCGTCCGACAATATTACCAATGGAAATCAATCTGATTTAAAAGATCAAATTTACGATTGTGCCCCAAAATAAGAAAATCACTTAGTAAAAGGCCATCCAATATATATATATACGCTATAAAAGGAATTAACAGAATACTTAAACTTTACTCGTGTAAACACAGCAATTCCTTTGCATATTTTGTTTATCATCAGTAATTAATTATTTTGGATTAACAATATCGTCAGAAAGAATACTTAAAATAAGCTTAAATTTTGTAAACTCTGTAATTTCTTTCCATATTTTATTCGCCCAAGTATTGCGTAAACAATTTTGTCATAAATTTACACTTTTGCTAAAATTTGTTAAAAAAAAAAAGTGTTGTTGCCTTTAGCATAAAATTGTAACAGTTTTGATTTCTTTCAAACACTTTACTCAATTAATTCAGACAAGGAATTATTTTTACAGCATTAAAACTTTTACATTGTTTATTGCGGACTTCGGTTAGTGCGGACGGAAGATATCGGCCATTTATAGTCTGCATTCACAAGAGTTCACTGTATTTCTGAATTTCAAACATCTTAATATGCGACCTAGAGCACAATAATGTCAGAACTTCTGTGTCAGAATATGTTACTAATTTGAATCGTGTTGACTTTTATTTACTGTACTAGGAAAACATCACTTGTAGGCGGAGCTATATCGTCAGATTTTCCCTTTTTTTTAAAGATAAACAATATCTGAGTATCAATTTATCTATCAACTATATACAGACCCTGGCTATCGACGAGCACCCGGGCCCGTGCCCTGGACACGAAATTTCTGTGGGGCACAAAATTTTGCATAATTGCATCTAAATTTCCATTAAAAAATCTTAATCGTGAAAAAATGTGATTTTTGAGATATTAATACGATGAAATGACAAAAATATCTCAATTTATGATTAAAAACACATTTCAATAAATAATAGAAAAAATATTTTATTTTTATTCCTGGAACCGCTTTTCAATTTTCCGCAAAACTTAATTTTTTGAGTTGATACCTTCTAATAAGCATGTAATATCTAAAAAAAATGAGTATGAGTAAATGAACCAATCTAAGGGGGCACGAAAATTTGAAAGTGCCCTGAGCACAGAAACTTATTAGTCGGGTCCTGACTATATATATATATATATATATTAATGTGTTTGTAATAACTATATCAAGAATAGTCACATAGGTGGTGACATAAGGAGAAGGTATCCACTTCCTCAAGACAGATATGGTAAATAATTAAGACACCGAAGAAATGTCGTGCTGTATTGAATATCGGATTTTCTGTGTTTCGAAAGTCGGATGCAACAAACAAACTCAGAAATGCCTAGCCTGTATATATATATATATATATATATATATATATATATATATATATATATATACATATATATATATATTGTATATACAGGGTGGTCATAAAAAACTTTGCTGATATATGGAACTCTAGCGGCCGTTCCGTTAAACCGATCGAGATGAGATTTCAGATATAGTTATTCAGAGGTATAAGCTCGGGATTCTGTGAACGGCAACAAATTGGCGCTCACGGTTACGGTTATAGGTACAGAAACTCAAAATTTTCGAATGGCAGCGCTCATTTTTTTTTCATCGCAAAATGCTCAGCGCATGTGAAAACCCTAAATAGCTCTGGAACGGTACGTGTATCGCAATAAACGGACGCGTTATGCAGGCACAAAAAAACAGCTCAGCAAACGGCCAAAAACAACACGATCGGTGCGCACGGAGGAAATTTGCATATGACAGAGGCAAGACAACAATCATAGAATGCAGTTCGACAGATAATCAGCGTAGAAAACGGATTCTTGCCTCTGCCATATGCAAATTTCCTCCGTGAGCCCCGTTCGTGTTGTTTTTGGCCGTTCGCTGTGCTGTTTTTTGTGCGTGCATAACGCTTCCGTTTATTGCGATAAACGTACCGTTCCAGAGCTATTTAGGGTTTTCGCATGCGCTGAGTATTTTGCGATGAAAAAAAATGGGCGTTGCCACTCGAAAATTTTGAGTTTCTGTACCTATAACCGTAGCCGTGAGCACCAATTTGTTGCCGTTCACAGAATCCCGAGTTTATACCTCTGAATAACTATATCTGAAATCTCATCTCGATCGGTTTAACGGAACGGCCGCTAGAGTTCCATATATCAGCAAAGTTTTTTTATGACCACCCTGTATATAAAATATATATATATATACAGGCTAGGTATTTCTGAGTTTGTTTGTTGCATCCGACTTACGAAACACAGAAAATCCGATTTTCAATCCAGCACGACATTTCTTCGGTGTCTTAATTATTTACCATATCTGTCTTGAGGAAGTGGATACTTTCTTCTTATGTCACCACCTATGTGACTATTCTTGATATAGTTATTACAAACACATTAATATATATATATATATATATAGTCAGGGCCCGACAAATAAGTTTCTGTGCTCAGGGCACTTTCAAATTTTCGTGCCCCCTTAGATTGGTTGATTTACTCATACTCATTTTTTTTAGATATTACATACTTATTAGAAGGTATCAACTCAAAAAATTAAGTTTTGCGGAAAATTGAAAAGCGGTTCCAGGAATAAAAATAAAATTTTTTTTCTATTATTTATTGAAATGTGTTTTTAATCATAAATTGAGATATTTTTGTCATTTCATCGTATTAATATCTCAAAAATCACATTTTTTCACGATTAAGATTTTTTAATGGAAATTTAGATGCAATTATGCAAAATTTTGTGCCCCTCAGAAATTTCGTGCCCAGGGCACGGGCCCGGGTGCTCGTCGATAGCCAGGGTCTGTATATAGTTGATAGATAAATTGATACTCAGATATTGTTTATCTCTCTATTCTAAAAAAAAGTAACTACCGCTGTCACCGCCGCCGCCGCCGCCGGTTTTGATTTTTTTGTGACCGGAGGCTTTTCTTCGTTAATATTAACAAAAATAATACATACAAAAATATGAAAATCGGTGGTTTTATACAGAAATGTTTGATAAATACGCTGATGCAGACAGTTTTCAAATCGAAGAATTATTTTAAGAGTTATTTAATGCTAAAGTTGGACAAAATCGTTCCACTAAAAACGTTTTATAGCAGCAAAAACTATACATGGCAGTATAATCATTTTTAGATCATTTTATGCGTTAGAATTTGCCGGAGTGCAGATTGCATTAATTTTTTTATTTTGACTCATTTTTTCAGGTTTTATTTCTATTTTAAATTCAAATTTTCAGCATTTCTAGAGATATTTTTTACAGATTTCAGAAAATTGTACTAATTTAAACTGTTGCCAACTGTATAAAAAGCGCCAGCAATAATGTTTGCTTCAAATTAAAAATTTATTTACACGTGATTATTATAAATAGGAAAAAAACTTTCAAATTAGAATTAAATAATTACGTATAAAAAGCAGGAACTTATTAAAAATTACGTCATAAAAAGTATACACGTGAATTTTAAAAGTGAAAGGATATTGTAAAATAATAAATTCATTAACATGCGTTAGAAGTCTTAGGAGAAATTGCGTCATATTTACGTCACATTATAGTTATTACATAAAATGAACACAAAATAATATTGCAAAAAAGTTTAAATTTAGAAATTGCGCTAGACATTTATTTGATATTTTGAGAATTAATTTAAAATGTCTCATTTAAAAGAACTTTTTTTTCGCTTGGTTAAAAAATACCTGAAGACAAAGACTCTCTTTACTAAATTCCTTTTATATTAGCTTATTCTGAAATGTTGTTACACGTGTATACGTCATCAAGTTATTTTTATTTCGACGTTTTATTTGTGTTTTTATTAATGTTGTACGAATTTATTTGTTCTTTCGTTATTTAAAATAAAAATTATATCAATTTGTATAATTTGGCGAGTGGTTTGGCGATTTATATAATTTGGCGAAATTGGTCGACAGGATAATCAAGTAGTACCGCAGCGGATTTGGCGTTAAAATTCCCCAATCAAAGAGAAATTAATAGAAATTCGTTTATAGGGAGATCGCCACTGTTTTTTAAATTATAATTCAATCTTTCGAAATCTTTTTAAAGCCGATCAAATTAGCGTGCATTTAGAGTCTGCGGTGTCTGGACGGGGGTTGGCGAGCGTAGCTCGTAGGGGGCCGAGCCCCCTAGTCTTTAAAAAAAAAGGGAAAATCTGACGATATAGCTCCGCCTACAAGTGATGTTTTCCTAGTACAGTAAATAAAAGTCTACACGATTCAAATTAGTAACATATTCTGACACAGAAGTTCTGACATTATTGTGCTCTAGGTCGCATATTAAGATGTTTGAAATTCAGAAATACAGTGAACTCTTGTGAATGCAGACTATAAATGGCCGATATCTTCCGTCCGCACTAACCGAAGTCCGCAATAAACAATGTAAAAGTTTTAATGCTGTAAAAATAATACCTTGTCTGAATTAATTGAGTAAAGTGTTTGAAAGAAATCAAATCTGTTACAATTTTATGCTAAAGGCAACAACACTTTTTTTTTTAAACAAATTTTAGCAAAAGTGTAAATTTATGACAAAATTGTTTACGGAATACTTGGGCGAATAAAATATGGAAAGAAATTACAGGGTTTACAAAATTTAAGCTTATTTTAAGTATTCTTTTTGACGATATTGTTAATCCAAAATAATTAATTACTGATGATAAACAAAATATGCAAAGGAATTGCTGTGTTTACACGAGTAAAGTTTAAGTATTCTGTTAATTCCTTTTATAGCGTATATACACTGCTCAAAACAATTAAAGGATATTGCAGTTTTAGGTGGATTTTGTATCTGGAAAACTGTTTAGCTGATTGATACATGGTCGACAGACGTAGTAGGTTATATGAGAATAAATTACACATGTTTGGCAGAAAAAAATGCATTTTATTGCGCATTTGTGTACTAAAGGAAAAAAACACAATTTGTGCATATGAGAAAAAAAGAATAAGAAAAGGTGTTTTCTTCAAAGAAAATCATTTTCAGTAGGGGGTATGGTTTCCACGGGCGGCCAGCAACGTTGAACACCTTTGAGGCATGGACTCAATGAGGCTATTAATGACGAGTTGGGGTATTCTGCCCCACTCTTCCAGAAGAGCTCTTTCCAGTTCTTGGAGAGTTTGTGGGGGTTGTTGGCGGCCAGAAACTCGTCTTCCTAGAGCGTCCCAAACGTGCTCGATTGGATTCATGTCTGGAGAACACGTTGGCCATTCCATTCGAACGATTCCTTCCTTGAAAAGAAAATCCCCCACCAGGTTTGCACGATGTGGCCTGCAGTTATCGTCCATTAAAATGAAGTTATCTCCGATTGCTGCAGCGTAAGGGACTACAATATGTCTGAGGATCTCATCCCTATATCGGCGACCAGTCAGAGCTCCATCTCGAATGATGTAGAGGTCAGTGCGCCCGTCAGTGGAGATGCCACCATACACCAACACTCCTCCACCGCCAAATCTGACACTTTCGTGCACGAACGCAGGATTATTCCTACTGCCACGGTCCCTCCAGATGAAAATACGCCTATTATCCGGATGCACAGAAAAACGGGACTCGTCAAAAAACAGAATATTGCTCCATTCATTTCTCCTCCAGTTGACATGCTCGGTTGCCCACTCCCTGCGGTCGCGACGATGCGTTGATGTTAATCTAACACATACCATCGGTCGGCGAGCATACAGACCTACAGCATGGAGCCGGTTTCGGACAGTCTGAGTTGAAATCGTGGTGCCTGTAGCCGAGCGAAGGTGTTGTTGGAGAATAATAGCGTTCATGGTTCGGTGTCTCCGAGCTGTTAACGCTAAATACCGATCTTCATTGGGCGTTGTTGCCCGTCTACGACCTTGCCCTGGTCTTCGGCCTGCACATCCACTCTCCAAAAAACGGTTCCAGATCCTGGAAATGACACTTTGTGACACTCCAATGGCTTGCGCTACTTCGGCTTGAGTTTGGCTCCCTTCTAACCTACCAACAATTCTCAAAGCTTCTGAATCTGTCAAATGACTTCGCTGAGACATCGTACTCATCGAAACAAAGCAATCACTGAATGCCGATCATCCTTGTCTTCATTCTCTTTTATCCAGTTGAAAGTCAAATTTCATTCGCTGCCGCTGAAGCGACGTTTTTGACGTCGAACTCAAAATTTGCATACTCCACAGTTTGAAACCCAGAAAAATTTGCATTTGTGATTCTCTTCTTCTATTTTCGGCAAAAAAAATTTCGTTTATATATTTATTTTATATAAAACTTCAAATATCCTTTAATTGTTTTGAGCAGTGTATATATCGGATGGCCTTTTACTAAATGATTTTCTTATTTTGCGGCACAATCGTAATTTTGATCTTTTAAATCATATTGATTTCCATTGGTAATATTGTCGGACGGCCGACTGCATTGTATGAAACTCTCGCGTTTTTGGTGGAATGTTTTCTTTCATTGCATCACTGTTACTAACAATGGTGATATTTTTCATTAAAAGATGTGGTACCAAAGTTGTTTTTGTAAAAATATCGTAGAAACCATTTTTCTATCAATACCAAGTTATATTTCAACATATAGGGCCTTTCTTAACATACGTTGTGGTAAAAAACTAAAAATGAATAATATGCAGAGATCAAAAATTCCACTTAAACTGGAGTTGCCAAGTCCCCAGCTGTTTGCTGCACACCAGTATTACCTCAAAGGAAACGTAATGCTTTGACATCGAAAGAATATTCCTATTTGATAAAACAACATTTTCTCTATTAAAATACTGGTACAAAAAAGCCGGAGACGTGCAGCTTTGAAATATAGCGAGAAAACTTTAAATAACTTTAACTCACACCAGATTAATTACAAAGTTCTATTTTATATATCTTAAATGAATGGTTCTGTTAACTTGTAGTACGAATATTATTTTCTCAAGTAAAATCGCCCTCATCGGCGATTATACCGTTGTAGTTCAAAATTTCCTCGCTGTTAAATGAAGTCCGGGCATGGTTTCGAACCAGAGATGTATTGGCTCAAACCGCCAATCCTCTACCGATACCGACTGAACCATTTAGGACGAATCTCAGAACAGAATATATCGGAGGTTAATCCTGGAACTGCAGTAAACGCTGCATGTGTAATTATATTAGATTATTTTTTAACACAATTTTTCAATTGATAAATAAATCATAATAGTTGAAAATTTCCAAGTGGGTGAAAAATTAATTAATCTTATATAATTACGCATGCAGCGTTCACTGCAGTCTATATAAATAACCTCCGATTTATTCTGTTGAGCTGATTCAGATATCAACCAGATGTAGTGATCGTGAAAGGTTAAGTTGGGTGAATTAGTACTCCAGATTCGTCCAGGATGGCTCAGTCGGTAGAGCATTGGCAGCTTCAGCCAATACATCCCTGGTTCGAATCCTGACCCGGACAATTTCCATCCACTTGGAAATTTTAAACTATTATGAACTAAAATTTATTTACCAACTGAACAGAATAATTGTGTTAAAATTAATCTAATATGATTACATCATTACAGATACACTATAGAAATAGGGTTGTTGGTGGAGCCGTTAGAAATTATTGTCTGAGCTAAATCGCACAACTTTCTAAACAAAATAAGTGAAGTTTCAATTAGGCCCCTCCCACAGTAGAAACGAGCGGCCTTTATTGGCTAATCCTCTAAAAATAAGGTTCTTGAGGTTTCTTGAAATTAATTTTACGTTTCCTTTTTCTTCTTAACAGTGAATTAAGAAAATTCTTCATGATATTCTTAAAATAATAATAACAACAATAATACTTATATTAATATATCATAAGCTAGTAAATTTGAAATAAAACTTCTTTATAGTAAAAAAAAAAAGAGAGAGAGGGGGTGAAAGGGGGATATGTAATTGAAAACAAATATTTAAATTGCATGCTTTAACACTGAAGTTACATTTAAGGGGCCTGTGCTCGAAAAATATCTTTTCGAAATGTCTTCTCAAAATTTTATTTTCAGCTATGCCTGATAGGGAAAGGCGGTACATAATGGCATTTTGCATCCAATGAGAGTGAAAAAAAAATTGTTTGACTGTCAAGTTATAGTGATCTATTAAGCGTGTTTTTCGGTTCTTCTTTTCCCTAGATCAGGGTTGGCGAACCTTTTTGTTGCCGCATGCCAAATTTGATCAAAAAAGACCAAGTACTCCTTATCGTCGTAGAGATGTTTCGCCAACTCCATTTTTCAGACGTCATCAGTCATCCGAAAGATCCAGTGGTTCCTCTTATCTTCATCATCGGTCTCCAGATAGATACTGCAGTGGTTCATCATGTTCCAATCAGCTAGCTGACGACACCGATTCCTGTTCCTATGAGTCTACACCTCCTGCTCCGAGAGATTCCAAAAACCGAAGAAGACTCCTCGCTATGCCAGAAATTCTTCTTCAAGTTTTTCTGATCGAAGAGATGGAGGCTCTTGTCCTAACTTGTCAAATTCATCAAGTAAGTCCAATTTTTTTTATTTCTCATTCTAGTTTAAGCAATGTAACTAAGGGCGGTGATTAGATTTCCGACAGTGGTGCAAGCCATCATTTCTGTAACAATAAAAATTTATTTTCTAATTTTAAAGTATTGAATAATGAAATGTCTGTTGCAGTTAAAAATGTTTTGTTTCCTATTAAAGAAAAAGGGGATGTCAAATTACATTTTGGTCAACGAGTTTTTACTTTGTGTAATGTTATGTATTCAGATCAACTACGTAGGAATCTAATCTCGAGGCCTCAGTTAGACCTTAATGGTTTAAATTTATTATGGTTATAACGGTGAAGTCAAAATCCGTCGGGGGACGAGTACCTTTTCACTGCCTACCTCAAAAACTGTATTTATCGTTTATATCCTAAAATTCCTGTTTCCAGTTCTAAGTCAGTAAAATTTGAATCTCATTCAGTTAAGAAAGAAGACATAATGTTACACTAACACCGGAGGTATGGCCATATCAGTCAGTCTCTTATTGCACATACTAGTCGTAAACATGGTGTACGGGACTATACCGGGCTTGAAATGAACATATTTGTTTTGTCAATCTTGTAAACTGGGTAAATTGAAAAGTGTTTCTCATAATTATAGTAAAAATATCCACCCAAACCATCCTCTCGAGCTGTTGTATGTGGATATTTGGGGCCTTTGTCGTGTTGAAGGAAGAAATGAGGAAAGTTACTTTTTATCTACTAGGCGGCTCGGCACCCTACGAGCTACGCTCGCCAACCCCCGTCCAGACACCGCAGACTCTAAATGCATGCTAATGTGATCGGCTTTAAAAAGATTTCGAAAGATTGAATTACAATTTAAAAAAACAGTGGCGATCTCCCTGTAAACGGATTTCTATGCATTTGTCTTTGATTGGGGAAATTTTAACGCCAAATCCGCTGCGGCACTACTTGATTATCCCGTCGACTAATTTCGCCAAATTATAGAAATAGCCAAACCACTCGCCAAATTATACAAATTGACATAATTTTTATTTTAAATAACGAAAGAACAAATAAATTAGTACAACATTAATAAAAATACAAATAAAACGTCGAAATAAAGATAACTTGATGACGTAGACACGTGTAACAAAATTTCAAAATAAGCTAATATAAAAGGAATTAAATAAACAGAATCTTTGTCTCCCGGTATTTTTTCACAATGCGAAAAGAAAGTTCTTTTAAATGAGACATTTTAAATTAATCGTTTTTAATCTGACGTAATTTTGACCAAACTATTATTTCTCTTTTTAATATTCACGTGAAAATAATTGTGTTAGAAATGAAATATTATTTGCGCTTTCCTACAAAAAATAGTTGAAAAGTATCCGCTCAAAATATCAAATAAATGTCTAGCGCAATTTCTAAATTCACTCCGTTTTGCAATATTATTTTGTGTTCATTTTATGTAATAACTGTAATGTGACGTAAATATGACGTAATTTCTCCTATTTAAGACTTCTAACGCATGTTAATAAATTTATTATTTTACAAATTCCTTTCTCTCTTAAAATTCACGTGTAATTATAGTTTTAATGACGTAATTTTTAATAAGTTCCTGCTTTTTGTACATAATTATTTAATTCTAATTCCAAATGCTTTTTTTCTGTTTATAATAGTCACGTGTAAATAAATTTTTAATTTATTACACGTATAAATATATATATTTTTTTGTTTTGAAGCAAACAATATTGTTTCCGCTGTTTATACAGTTAGCAACAGTTTAAATTAATATCACTTTCTAAAATCTGTAAAAAATATCTCTAGAAATGCTGAAAACTTGAATTTAAAATAGAAATAAAACCTCAAAAAATTAGTCAAATTTAAAAAAGAAATACAATCTGCACACCGAGAACTTCAAACGTATAAAAAAGATCTAAAAATGATTAAATTCTCATGAATAGTTTTTGCTCCTATAAAACTTCTTTAGTGGAACGATTTTGTCCAACTTTAGCATTAAATATTTCTTAAAACAATTCTTCGATTTGAAAACTGTCTGCATCAGCGTGTTTATCAAACATTTCTGTATAATACTACCGATTTTCATATTTTTGTATGCATTATTTTTCTTAATATTAACGAAGAAAGACCTCCGGTCGCAAAAAATTCAAAACCGGCGGCGGCGGTGACAGCGGTAGTTACTTTTTTTTAGAATAGAGAGATTATCGATTATTTTTCCCGCCGTGTGTCTGTATGAAATCTGTTACCTTTGATATAGTAAAGAAACATATTATTAGAGCTTAGACATGCTTGAACCGAAAGGTAAAAATTTTCAGAACAGACAACGGCGGGGAATTTGATGATATTTCAATTAAGAACTTCATCGATGACAAGGGAATTCGTCATGAGTTTATAAATGTGTACACTCCGCAACAAAATGGTGTTGCGGAGAGATTCATGTAGACGGCAGCCGATGGAATGAGAACACTTCTTATTGACAGTAACCTAGACCCAAGCTTTTGGCCCGAAGCCCTCAAATATTTTATTTACTCATGAAATAAAGTGTGTCCTAAGTTGTTGGGGAAGACTCCCTTTGAGCTTTATGGAGGCTAGAAATCTTTTGTTCGCCCCCTAAAACCTGTTGGTATAGGTTCCTATGTGCTAGTTCCTAAACAGAGAACTTGGAAGCTGGATGCTAGAGCAAAGAAGTATTTTATTGTCGGGTATGCATTTAGAACAAGGGGATATAGGATTTGGATTCCAGAATCTCACGAAATAGTGGAGACATCCAATGTTTCTTTTAATGAATCATGTTGTGGTCTAGGGCGCAGTGCAGCTGCACTGGAGTCCGAGGATTATGCCCTCTTCTCTCCTAATGCTGGAATAATCGAGATCAAGTTGTACCTGAGGACAACCCAGGCCCTTCCAACGGTTCTTAAGATTTCCCGCGTGGGAGGGGAAGGACAAAGACTTGGAGTCCAGGAGCGTTACTCAATCCACTATTCCCCTATTAAAGGTTGTTAGTTGGGTTAGGAAGCCTATCACACGTAAGACAGGTGATCGAACCGACATCTATTTTTATGAAATGGGAAAGACCGATTGCTTGAGATCTTTGAATGAAGTTAGGAAATATTGTGATGAAAACCACATTTCTTTTCAACCAGATCTCTTTGATTTTAAAGGATCTAACCATTATTCTGGTATCATTCCTGTTCCTGCTAACTCTATTGATTTTAATTTAGTCCATCCATCAGCATAACTAGTATACCAGAATGAGACTCCCAGAACTTTTTCAAATAATCATGTAGATCGGAACAAAGTTCGGTCTGGTGGAAAGCAATGGAGCTTGAGATACGGGTTATGCGAGACCGTGGGGTTTGGCACTTGACGGAATTGCTAGTACATGTCCCTCCACTAGGTTTCCGGTGGGTTTCCACGATAAAACGGGATGAATTTGGACGGAGCGCCAGGCACAAGGCTCGACTTGTTGCCCAGGGGTTCTAGCAGATTACGGGCGAGTCCTATGACGAGACTTTTAGCCCAGTCGTGAACATTGGAGGTATCCGATTCTTTTTCTCTCTTCTTGTTTCGTGTAGCGGATTGTCGCACACTCAGTGTGACGTGATCTGCGCTTACTTGTATGCACCACTGAGTGAGTATGTGTACATGCTACAACCTCCCGGTTCCGTAGAGCCTGGCACGGAGCACATTTATTGCTCATTACTCCTGACTTTGTACGGTTTACATTAAAGTGGAAGAGAGTGGTTCTTCGAAATCCACAAAGTTTTATCGGAAATTGGTTTTAGAAAGTTAACTTCATGCAATTGTGTTTATATATCTAAATCTGGTATTGTACTCTTATTATATGTTGACGACATTGCGATTTTTGGAAAGACACAGAAGTTGGTTGATTACATTTTGACCCGTATTAAATCGAAGTTCGATATCAAAGAACTTGCAAGAACCAGAAAACTATTAGTTGTAGAGTTCGAAGATACTCCTTCCGGCGTTGTCATACATCAGTTGAATTATATTGATGAAGTATGCAATAGGTTTAGCAAGTTGAAAATTCCATTTTCTACTTTACCTATAAGTGAAGGGGTCATATTTTCCAGAGCCAATTGTCCTGTTGCTGATCACGATGTCGAGCAAATGTCTCATTTTCCATATCGCAGTGTTTTGGGATGCCTTTCATTTATAGCCAACCGTAGTTGTCCTGACCTTTGCTACGCCGTGAATGTTCTAAGCCAATTTCAGTCTAATCCAGGTATTGTTCACTGGGATGGTCTCTTGAGGTTGCTGGGATATTTTAAGTCTACCAAGTATTACAAGATTAAACTATCGTGCAGCTCTAATGATCTAGTAATTTATACCGATGCCGACTTTGCGGCTAACCGTGATGGCCGGACCTCGATCGGCGGCCAAATAGTCATGTTTGACGAAGCTCCTGTCTACTGGCACACTTTTAAAGAAAAGTGCGTCAGTTATCAACTTTGGAGTCAGAATTCGTCGCAATGACTGAGGCCGTCATGAACGTGGTCTGGTTTGAACGGATATGCCACGAGTGTGTGCAGGAGGGGATTATTTCTGTACTTGGGGGAAATCTGTGATGAAGGCAGACAACTAAGCAGCAATTGATTTTATCAAGTCTCCGGTAGAGAACTACAAGTCAAAACATATTGATGCCAAGTTTTTTTTATTAGAGATGTTTATTATAGAAACGAATTTTTGCTTTCTCACGTGCGTAGCAGGTCTAACCTGGTGGATATTTTTACAAAGCCATTAACCAGGAATGAGGTTTTGAGCTTCATTAAGCTAATGTTTAATATGTGATATTTTTCTCTCATATATAAATTTTTCATATATATATATAGTGTAGCTCATTCATATATATATTTTTCATATTGTACCTTTTTGAATGTTATGCCGGTAAATTCTTTTAAGACATATTGTATTTACACTTTTTCTGATTGCCCATTGTTTTAAGTATTTTTAAAGAAAAGTGTAGGCACTTGTTATGCAACTTGTTAATTTACCTAATACATTCTAGTACCAATTTTGCATCATCACCAGCATTCTTGATCGTTTCCTAGTTTTTCCATTTACGTTCTATTATAGAAATCTTAAGTTATAAATTAACTTTAGGTTTAAATATTTATGGGTTAACTTAAAGAAATTCTTCTGTTAGTAGTTTATCAGTACCTGAACTGTTGATCTTTATTATTTATTGCATCTGTATCTATATTTTTGAATTTTTATGTAAAATATTTGTGCTTATTTTTAATTTACTTTCTTTACTTCTAGGCATCTAGAGCGACACCCATTTTTTGTGAATGTTTGATTTCTGATGCATCAGAAGACTGAAAGGTGTACGCATGAGCCTTTTTATTCATCCTTGTGATTGATATGTTACACTGATTTATGATAGAGCCGTTGTACGCCTGAAACGCCCTTGCCATGATGTAAACATTTTCTAATCAGAGAGTGTATTTAGCTTCGCACTTCATTTAGAAAACAGTATTTGGCATAATGATCACTAAATATGAATTTCGTAACGCAATGCAGCTTAGTTTTTGTGTTTGGGACTTTCAGTTAAAATTTTGAACGGTGGTATGAATGTAAAAAGAAAACGTAAAATATGAAATATTTAAATCATAAACGTAATTAAATTCTAATTAAATAAAAATGCAACGTTATTTACAGATATTTAAGAATAGTTTCTTATAGATTATTACAAAAAAGTGTATGAAGTAAAGTAGTAAGACGGATATTTTAGCTCTGGTATTTGTGATCCTGTAGGGTTTTAAAAATTAATGCTTTGTAAGTAAAATTATATGATTTTGTAAATTATTAAAATGAAATAGTTGGTTGTGTGGCTGTGTTTATGTCGGCCAATTATCAACACGAGGGATATAGGCCCTAAGGGGGTGGGGAGTGCCCTCCGTGGGGGTCTTTCTAAGGGAACCTAACCTGTATTTATGCAAGGAAATTCAAGGTTCGAAGAAAACCACGGAAAACTCCGAACGATCCCGTCTACCAGCTTTCGAGAGTAGAACCTCTCAGCCACTGGTGGGGCCCACACTGTTGGATAATTCAAATTTGTTAGATGTCTAAATAGAGGATATTAATAATGTACTACGCTGAACATAACAAAATTAGATGAATCATAATTGTAACTGGGCCCCACCAGTGGCCAATAGGTTCTGCTCTCAAAGCTGTTAGGCGGGAGGTGCTGGGTTCGAACCGAATCCCGCCTGTCGGCCTAATGGATCGGAGTTTTCCGTGGTTTTCTTCGAACCTTGGATTTTATTGCGTAAATAAGTGTTAGGCTCCCTTAGAACGCCACTCACAGAGGGCAGCCTCCCCCCCCCCTTTTGGGACCGTATACTATGTGTAGATAATTGGCCGTCACAAAACAACAACAACACATAATTGGAACTACCGATTCTATAATCAAGGCTTCTACAGGCGACTATTTTTTAATTCTATCTCGCACCGTTTTTTCAAACCAAAAGAAAATTCAGGAACACTTGCAATAGAATAAATGTACTATAAAATTTGCACTTTAAAAATAGTGGTGTGAAATGAATATAAAAATAGTCGCCTGTGGTATCCTTGTATAATGGATCATTCAAGGTAAGAGAACTTACTTTACGTAATTTGAAAGCATTATTTATGTAATTTAAAGAGAAGCTAAAGTCGTAGTTATAATTTACAACAAGTTAGGTATAACAAAATGATAGAAGGAGTAGAGGAATAGAGTATTTGTGGTCAGTCAGATCTCAAATTCCTCTCTCCAGTACTTTACTACGGGCATGGAATGCATTTGTATTTTTAAAATTTCTCATCAGAAAATTCACATTTTTAAATTCTTATCTTTGTATGTTGTTCTAGAAGAATGTCTCTTTCTTTTCAGTTCACAAGATTTTTCTAAAACATATGCTTGATTATGTGCTAAAATTTTAGGTTAGATAAATAAGATGTTAATATTTCAAATAAAATTAAGCGTGTGTTTTAGGAATATTTTACCAGCTAAAAAAAAAGAGTACACAGGGTTCCCAGCAAAACATGACTGGCAAATTCCCTGACTTTCCATGACCAAACCTAAAAAAATTCTATGACTTTCCCTGACCAAACGGGCATACAACGAAATTTGCTACTTATTTTTGCAGTCCTTTGTCAAAGCTAGCAATTTTTTCCCCAGAGGCTGTTTGATGAATTTTGTGTTATTTTTCAATGAATTTTGTGTCATTTTTCAGTTTTTCGATTAATTTTGTGTCATTTTTCATTTTTTCGATGAATTTTGAGTCTTTTTAATTTTTTCTTGAAGATCTTTCCATGACTTTTTAGAAAATATTTGTGAATTCCCCGACTTTTCCTATAAATTTGGAATTTTCCATGACTTTCCCTGACTACTTTGAAATTCCATGATTTTCCCTGACTTTCCATGACTCTGGGAACGCTGGTACATATATATTTTTTAAAAGAACGTGCAGCAAAAAGAAATTAAACATATAAATTTTCTAATGAGATTTTTCTAAAATACGAATGTCTTTTAAGTACATAGAATTAACATTAACACTCGATTGCTAATCTCAAAAAATTACGTTATTGTTGTCGTTGTATCTGGGGATTACATGACTTAACTTCCATATTTATTCAGGGATATTTCTGGTAAAGATGGTAATTGAATAGAAGTATGCGCTATTTTGTAAAAAAAAAGACAGATTTTTAATTTTTTTAAGAGCGTGCAGCAAAAATAAATTAAAATTACAAATTTTCGAAAGAAATTTTTCTAAAACACGAATGCATTTTAGTGCACAAAATTAACATTAATACTTCAAAAACATGTATACTCGATACTACCGTCTATGCAGCAAAAGTGTAGTAATGAGAGTAAGATTAATTAGATGGAACAACAATGGAACAATGTGAGCAGCAGAATGGATTACCTAGTTGCGTTGCAACTTTACATCCAGTGGATAGGTGATTGTGTTGCAAGGGCATTAGGGAGCCTTAAAAAAATAATGTTTAGACGTGGCTGGTAGCCACAAAGTTAAATTTACTTTTAAGAAAAAGAAAAGACTAACAAAAAATAACAAAGTACATAAGTACTAGTATAACATATGTTGAAAAGTAAAAAAACAAAGAAAAGAAAAAAAAATAACTAAAAAAGAAAGAAAAATTCCATTAGTTCCAAAAAATAAGCAGGAAAAGACGAAAAAGCTACCGGGGAGTGCCCCATAAAAAAAGACCCTTTTCAGAGACCATACATTAGTTTAAATATAAAAGGCTAAAAAAACTAGCAGAAAAACATTTTTTTTAATTTCTTTTATTTTCTTTTTTTAATACTATATACAGGACAGAACAAACAGAAAGGTTAAGTATAGCAGAAGGTGAGAGAAATTCAGTCTTCATCGTTAAGCAAAAGCGAGTATTTAGGGCGTTTTCTGTTAGTGGGGTCGGATACCTCGTAGTCGGGTAGTTCCGCTATAATTTGGTTAGGGAGGTTGTATACAGATTTATAAAAATTTTTAGCAAGTTTATTAATGCGCTGTTTTAAGGAAGTGGTTTTCAAATCCCTGCGGATAGTGGTGTTACGAAGAAAATGGTGACCATTACGGATATAGCGTAAGTTTTTTTATGAGCACCGTAAAGATACTCCATACTGGTTTTGCAAGCGAATCCCCAGATCGGAAAAGCATAAGTTAAGATTGATCAAATACATGCATTATACAAGATTAGTTTATTATGAATAGAAAGATTATTGCTTTTGAGAAGAGAGAGAGGGCCTGGGAGATACCAGCAACTTTGCCTCGGATATTAATAAAATGCTTTTTCCAGGTAAGTCTTCTATCAAGGGTAACCCCCAGATACTTGGTGTCATTAGTCCAAGGAATAGTAGTGTTATTGATTGTAATGCGATTTGGAAATGTTAGTTTTCTAGAGAAATAGACAGCAGCTGTTTTCTGCTCGTTGAGCTTAACACGCCACAGGGTACACCAGTTAAGGAATTTATCTATGTGTTTTTGGAGAATTTTGTATAATGTGAATGGGTGTTGTGCAGAGGCGTACATTGCCGTGTCGTCCGCGTACAGGGCAAGATAAGTCCTCAGTGTTCTTGGGATATCGTTGAAAAAATGTTAAATAATGTAGGACCGAGGACCGACCCTTGTAAAATACCAGAGAGAATAAGGTATAAAGTGGAAAGTATATTGTTAAGGCGGACGCGAAAGGTGCGGTCGCTAAGGTAAGAATGTATGAGAAAGATAAGTCTAGCATTAATTCCAAGCTTAATTAGATGTTAATAGTACAAATACTATTAAAACACTTTCTTGTTTGATTTTTCTGGCATGAAATATTTAAAATATCCGATATAATATTATTTTTTATGTTTAATGATCTTTTACAGAAATGTTTTCAGTTTGATGTTGTGACAGTGGCTGTGTTGTGCGTAACTTTGCTCCGTTTTTAATTTTTATTTATGTTGTACGCTGATGAGTATCGTAAGGGTTTTTAATCATTATATATCTCTGTTCTTCAAGTGAAACGCCATGTTTGTGTACTGTGCTCAAGTCATATGGATATCATCTAAATGCTCATTAGTGTGAAATATTCTAATGTCAATATCACCGATATGATTTCAGTAAACTTTACACTTCATTCAAGTAAATATGTTTCTGTTTTATTCATCTGATTTAAAACTTCAATTTAATTTCATTTGCGTTCAAGACATGTCCTCTCTTCCGTAAGTTCATTTCTCAAGCTTAAGCTTCTCCAGTGCTATCTGCTTGTTTTAATATACCTACTTTTACGTATATAATTATTTAAATTATATAGCGTAAAAGAAGTGGTTATGGGTAAAAGATGACCTGAAGTCTGGAATGTTAAACGATCTTTTTGAGTATATTTAGAGATTTTATGTTTATTTCAAATTGAATTTTGGTTGCAGTTATATGATTTGAAATAGCTTTGAGCTTTTATTTTCATTTACTGAAGTCCTGATTTATTTAACGAACTTTTACTTTTTCCTGATGAACTTTTATTTTTGCCGGCTGAACTTTTGTGTTTACTGATGAACTTTATGCTAATTTATAGATCTTTCTTTGAACTTTTTGCCGTTTTATGAACATTATTTTGCATATTTACTGGATTTTATTTACAATAGACATTTACTCTGTTGATTTTTACGAAGAAAAATATTTTTTTTAGTTATTATAATTGAAGTTTTTACAGTTTCGACGCATTTTTTTCTGTGATCTTGATATAAAATGAAGCAAGGGATGAAAAAGTCAGGGGGGGGGGAGGACAGTAACGCTAATTTTGATTTTTTTTTTTCTTATTTGAAATCTTTACATGATGGCCTCCAATACCATTGACAAATTGAATCCCAGGAACTATTCAACATGGAGTTCCAATATGAAGTATCTTTTAATGGAAAAGGGCCTTTGGGAGATAATTAGCTTGAAACAGAAAGTACCATAAACAAGACATAGTGTTACTGCCGATGTCATGTCTTTTCGTTTCTTGTGAGAACAAGGCTCTCTCATTGATATATTTAAACGTAAATTCAGAATTTAAAAGAATTAATGACAATTGCCTTGATCCTGTTGATGCATGGGAGCGATTAAGAAAAACATTTCACCCCGACACCCGATCACATCATATGATTATCTATAATGAGTTGATGGAAGGAAGGATACGACATGGCGAATGAGTAAATTTGCTTACAATCCGATTAACCCCTTAATTCTCGCTCCCGTCATATTCACGGGCTGGCTTTTTTACTCAGATTGTTTGATTCGCACCAGTTTTATAAAATAGTGAAATTGGCTATATTTTAGTATCGTTTTACCTGTCGTTAAATAAGGTGAATATTTCTTTTTCATAAAAGGGGTGCTAATAAGCAATTTGAATTTTTAAACCGTAATTTAATTCGAGCGTTAAGGGGTTAAAGAAGATATACTTAAAGATAAAGCTGATTGACGAAAATGTTTCTGAGTATTACTTATATTACCCGTTTTTACGTTTTCTATCTTCAAGCTATGACGTCATTGTGCGACAACTACTGATTACACCTGACACCACCTTCAAATTTTATCTAGTTGGTGATACCTTAATATCAGAAGAAACTCGTGAGAGATTGTGGGATAAAGATGGTGCTAAACAAGGAAACGTCTCCAATCTACATCAACCTCCAGATAATTTTGCTAAAAAGAAGTCTCGTTTCCGTAAACCTAGAGCAAGGAATGCTGAAAGTGTGGCAAATTGGGTCACCAAAAGATAAAGTGTTTCTGAAGAAGGTCAAATAGTCCTTATCGTCGTAGAGATGTTTCGCTAACTCCGTTCTTCAGACGTCATCAGTCATCCGACAGATCCAGTGGTTCCTCTTATCATCATCATCGGTCTCCAGATAGATACTGCAGTGGTTCATCATGTTCCAATCAGCTAGCAGGCGACTCCGATTCCTGTTCCTATGAATCTACACCTCCTGCTCCGAGAAATTTCAAAAACCGAAGAAAGACTCCTCGCCACGCCAGACACGCATCTTCAATTTTTTCTCATCGAAGAGATAGTGGCTCTCGCCCTAACTTGTCAAATTCATCACGTAAGTTCAATTTATTTATTTCTCATTCTAATTTAAGCAATGTAATTAAGGACGGTGATTGGATTTCCGACAGTGGTGCGAGCTATAATCTCTGTAGCAATATTTTTTTTTCTAATTTTGAATTATTGAATAATGTAATGTCTGTTGCAGTTAAAAGTGTTTTGTTTCCTATTAAGGGAAAAGGGGATGTCAAATTACATTTTGGTCAACGAGTTTTTACTTTATATAATGTTATGTATTCAGATCCACTACGTGGGAATCTAATCTCGAGGCCTCAGTTAGATCTTAATGGTTTAAGTTTTTAATATTTATAACGGTGATGTGAAAATCCGTTGGGGGGACGAGTACCTTTTCAGTGCCTACCTCAAAAATAGTATTTATGGTTTATATACTAAAATTCCTGTTTCCAGTTCTAAGTCAGTTAAATTTAAATCTCTTTCAGTTAAGAAAGGAGACATAATATTACTCTGGCATCGGAGGTATAGCCGCATCAGTCAGTCTCTTATTGCACATACTAGTCGTAAACATGGTGTACGGGGGTTACCGGGCTTGAAAGAAATAGATTTGTTTTGTCAGTCTTATAAACTGTGTAAATTGAAAAGTGTTTCTCATAATTATAGTAAAAATATCCGCTCAAACCAACCTCTCGAGCTGTTGTATGCGGATCTTTGGGGTCCTTGTCTTGAAGGAAGAAATGGGGAAAGATACTTTTTATCTATTATCGATGATTTTTCCCGTCGTGTGTCTGTATATCTTCTTAAATTGAAATCTGATACCTCTGATGTAGTAAACAAACATATTATTAAAGGCTGAAACATACTTGAACCGAAAGGTAAAAAGTTTTAGAATAGACAACGGCGGGAAATTTGATAATATTTCTTTTAAGAACTTCTTCGATGACAAGGGAATTCGTCATGAGTTTACAAATGTATACACTCCGTAACAAATGGTGTTGCGGAGACATTCATGTGGACGGCAGCCAATGGAATGAGAACACTTCTTATTGACAGTAACATAAACCCATGCTTTTGGCCCGAAGCCCTCAAATATTTTAATTACTCATGGAATAGAGTGTGCCCTAAGTTGTTGGGGAAGATTCCCTTAGAGCTTTATGGAGGCAAGAAATTTTCAGTTCGCCCCTAAAACCTTTTGGTATAGTATCCTATGTGCGAGTTCCTAAACAGAGAACTTGGGAGCTGGATGGTAGAGCGAAGAAATATTTTATTGTCGGGTATGCATTTAGAACAAGGGGATATAGGATCTGGATTCCAGAATCTCACGAAATAGTGGAGACATCCAAAGTTTCTTTTCATAAATCGTGCTGTGGTCTAGGGCGCAGTGTAGCTGCACTGGGCTCCGAGGATAATGCCATTTTCTCTCCTAATGCTGAGGATAATTGATATCATATTGTTGAAGTTGTACCTGAGGACAGGGCCTGATTACCAACGGGGCACACTTACACCAATAAATTTTAAAAGAAATGTTCGCCTTATCTAAACGTCGTATTCGTATAAAATTTCTACCATGAATGAGGAAAAATTTACTGTATCTTTTTACTGGTGGGAATGTGCCCCGTTGATAATCAGGCCCTGCCTGAGGACATCCCAGGTCCTTCGTACGCTTCTCAAGATTTCCCGCGTGGGAGGGGGAGGACAAAGACTTGGAGTCCAGGAGCGTTACTCAACCCACTATTCCCTTATTAAAGGTTGTTAGTTGGGCTAGGAAGCGTAAGACAGGTGATCGAACCGACAGCTATTTTTATGAAATGGGAAAGACCGATTGCTTGAGATCTTTGAATGAAGTTAGGAAATATTGCGATGAAAACCACGTTTATTTTTCAACCCGATCTCTTTAATTTTAAAGGATCTAACCATTATTCTCGCATCATTCCTGTTCCTGATCATTCTTCTGCATCCGATAACGAGGACGCTGACTCTATTGATTCTAATTTAGTCCATCTATCAGCATGACTAGCATACCAGAATGAGATTCCCAAAACTTTTAAATAAGTATGTAGATCGGAACATAGTTCGGTCTGGTGGAAAGCAATGGAGCTTGAGTTATGGGTTATGCGAGACCGTGGGGTTTGGCACTTGACGGAATTGCCGGTACATGTCACTCCACTAGGTTTCCGATGGGTTTACCCGACAAAATGGGATGAATTTGGACGGATCGCCAGGCACAAGACTCGACCTGTTGCCCAAGGTTTCTAGCAGATTACGGGCGATTCCTATGACGAGACTTTTAGCCCAGTCGTGAACTTTGGCGGTATCTGATTCTTTTTCTCCCTTCTTGTTTCGTGTACCGGGTGGTCGCACCCTCAGTGTGACGTGACCTGCGCCTACTTGTATGCACCACTGAGTGAGTATGTGTACATGCTACAACCTCCCGGTTTCGTAGAGCCTGGGAAGAAGCACCTTTATTGCAAATTAGATTGGACTTTGTACGGTTTACATCAAATTGGAAGAGAGTGGTTCTTCGAAATCCACAAAGTATTATTGGAAATTGGTTTCAGAATGTTAAGTTCCTGCAATTGTGTTTATATTTTTAAATCTGGTATTGCACTCTTATTATATGTTGATGACATTGTGGTTTTTGGAAAGACACAGAAATTGGTTGATTACATTTTGACCAGTATTAAATCGAAGTTCGACATCAAAGAACTTGCAGAACCAGAAAACTATTGGGTGTAGAGTTCGAAGATACTCCATCCGGCGTTGTCACACATCAGTTAAATTATATTGATGAAGTATGCAATAGGTTTAGCAAGTTCAAAATTCCTTTTCTACTTTACCTATAAGTAAAGATGGTCTATTTTTCAGAGTCAATTGTCCTATTGCTGATCACGATGTCGAGCAAATGTCTCATTTTCCATATCGCAGTGTTTTGGAATGCTTTTCATTTATAGCCAACTGTACTCGTCCTGACCTTTGCTACGCCGTGAATGTTCTAACCCAGTTTCAGTCTAATCCAGGTATTGTTCACTGGGATAGCTTCTTGATGTTGCTGGGATATGTTAAGTCTACCAAGTATTACAAGCTTAAACTCTCGTGCAGCTCTAATGATCTAGTAATTTATACCGATGCCACCTTTGCGGCTAACCGTGGCGACCGGACCTCGATCGGCGGCCAAATAGTCATGTTTGACGAAGCCCCTGTTGACTGGCGCAATTTTAAAGGAAAGTGCGTCAATTATCGTCTATGGTGTCAGAATTCGTCGCAATGACTGAGGTCGTCAAGAACTTCGTCTGGTTTGACCAGATACGCCACGAGTGTGTGCAGGAGGGGATTATTTCTATACTTGGGGGGAAAGCTGTGATGAAAATAGACAACCAAGCAGCAATTGATTTTATCAAGTCACCGGTAGAGAACTACAAGTCAAAACATATTGATGTCAAGTTGTTCTTTATGAGAGATCTTTATTATAGAAACGAATTTTTGCTTTCTCACGTGCGTAGCAGGTCTAACCTGGCGGATATTTTTACAAGGCCGTTAACCAAGAATGAGGTTTTGAGCTTCATTAAGCTAATGTTTAATATGTGATTTTTTTCTCTCATATATACATTTTTCATATATATAGTGTACCTCATTCATATATATATATTTCACATTGTACTTTTTTGAATGTTATGCCGGTAAATTCTTTTAAGACATATTATATTTACACTTTTTCTGATTGCTTATTGTTTTAAGTATTTTTAAAGAAAAGGGTAGGCATTTGTTATGCAACTTGTTAATTTACCTAATACATTCTAGTACCAATTTTTTATCGTCACCAGCATTCTTGATCGTTTCCTAGATTTTCCATTTAGACTATATGGCCAAAGGTGACCGAGCACTTGCGATTTCTAGACGTTTTGTTAAATATCTAGACAAATACATAAGGAATTAACTTGAAATTGCAGGTGTGTAAACAGTATGGTATAAGTCATATATTTCTGTGAAGATTTTTTCCCGAAACACCATAGGGGAGAGTCAACAAATGGAAAAACAATGAATATCTTTTGGATAACCTTGTAAAAACTAATGTAGCAAAAGCGTTCAAAATCCAGACTGTTAATAAGTGGCTTATTGTAATACACTGTGTTCATTTTTATGATGATAGCATGCATACTCGTAGAGAAATTAAGGTTTTTATAAAAACAGCCCCAAATTTCGCCAAGTTTTTTGCTTATAATTTGCAGAGTTCTTAATATAAAAAATTGTTCTTTTTTAGGAAATATGACAAACAACATTATACACAATACTCTGCAATCAGAATTAAAACATAATAAAAATTGGATGAAAAATGAGCAGGCTTACTGAAAAAGGTGTCACTGCGCATGCGCGAATGCAATCAAAATAAAATATGCATAATGTATTAGCTAAGTATATACAGCAACTTTTGTGAAAGTCTCAAAATCATCGCTTCAAAATTCTGAAAATAATCGTAGATAGAATAAACTCGAAATCCGTTGTTCCCCAAAGGAAGCAAAAAGATGAGGGGTTGTATCCAAATATAGTAGTATGTGCAATATTGTGTATGCTATTTTGGCACTAATCAACAGATATCTGATACAAACCCCATCTTTTTGCTTCTTTTTGGGAACAACGGATTTCGAGCTTATTCTATCGACGATTATTTTCAGAATTTTCAAGCTACGATTTTGAGACTTTCACAAAAGTTGCTCTATATACTTAACTAATACATTATACACATTTTATTTTGATCGCATTCGCTCATGCGCAGTGAAACATTTTTTAGTAAACCTGCTCATTCCCCTCCCCCCCCCCAATTTTTATGATTTTTTAATTCTGATTGCAGGGTATTATGTACAATTTTGTTTGTCATATTTTCCGAAAAGAACTTTTTTTTATATTAAGAGCTCTGCAAATTATAAGCAAAAAACTTGGCGGAATTTGGGATGTTTTTTATGAAAACCTTAATTTCTCTATGAGTATACATGCTATCCTCATAAAAAATGAACGCAGTATATCACAATAAGCCACTTATTAATAATATTGAGTTTGAACACTTTTGCTACATTAGTTTTTACAGGGTTATCCAAAAGATATTCGTTCTTTTTCAATTTGTTGACGGTCCCCTATGGGGTTTCGGGAAAAAATCTTCTCGGAAATATATGATTTATATTATACTGTTTACACACCTGCAGTTTCAGGTTAATTCCTTATGTATTTGTTTAGATATTTAACAAAACGTCTAAAATCGCAGGTGACCGGTCACCTTTGTCGATATAGTGTATGTTCTATTATAGAAATCTTAAGTTATAAATTAACTTTAATTTTAAATATATATGGTAACCTTTTACCCGCCAGCGTTCCACAAGTATTATTTATTAATTTTTTGTGATTTACATCTGGGAGCTTGTTGAAATGTAACAAAAAATGTAAATGTAATAGGCTGCAATTTTTACTCTATCTGTAACTTCAGAATTCAAATGTGAGTGCTGTGATGACTATTATTCTATTGCTTACTGTCGTTTATTAAGTTTTATGCATAATTGAATGTTTTATATTAGCTTGTTTTTGTTTTATGGTCATTTGAATGCCAATGTTTCACATGTGGAACGTTGGCGGCAAAAAGTACAAAATTATCTTATTGTTACTTTCTTTAGGATTTTGATGTTTTTTGCTGGTCTTCCTTGGGCGATTTTTATATTATCATTATTTTCGTACCAGTATTATTAAAGAATAAATTTTATGATATATGTTTCTTGCACCTGTTTCCAAGGTGTCATAGACTGGTGCCACCGCCCCCTGAATATTAGGCCTGAGCGCTGACACAAAAATGGCGGCTTCCGAAGGCGGATTTTTTTAAACGTATGTACGGTCCCTTAAACTTTGACAGCAGTATTTTATGAAAAATTTCTTTGACTTTTTCAATATCAGAAAAATGAAGGGGAGAAAACTTTAAAAAATTGTTGGTACGAATATTTATGGGACCGTACACACGCTAAAAAAAATCCGCCTTCGGCAGCCGCCATTTTTGTGTCAGCGCTCAGGCCTAGTATTCAGGGGGCGGTGCTGGTGCAATCAGTGACGTGTCAAACTTATTGAAAGTAAGACCACTGCTGTCTACTTTTCCCGTACTTTTACTGTTCCCAATAGACTAACCATTAACAATACTACCATCCCTTGGTCAGATGATGCTAAGTACCTGGGGGTTATCATTGACAAACGCCTTACCTTCAAAAAACATATGCTAAACATCCGCGGTAAAGCCTCGGGGGTTGCTAAAAGTCTTTCACCTCTTTTAAGGAGCCCTATCATGTCCTTCCATAACACGCTTTTAATTTACAACGCCTGCATTCTCACCATCATCACTTACGGCTGCCAGGTGTGGGGCTTCCTCTGTAGAACGAGCATGGACCGGCTTTCTGAGCTTCACAACAACCAACTTCGCCGTATCAGAATGGTTCTAGATTTCTACGTAACACTACGATCAGAAACGATCTCAAAACTACCTCTCTGGTCAGACGCATAAAATTTCTATCTAAAAAAATTTCACTGCCAGCTTTATAAAGTTCCAAATGACATTATGTACGAGTTACCGGACTACGATGCTCTCAGCGCTTCTAAACACAAGAGGCCCCGTTACACTACTAGTATTGAAGAGTAGTCGCACTCTTCTGCTGATACTTATTTTCTTTTATTTTCTTTCTTATAAAATTATATATACAGTAAAACTCGGATATAAGGCTCTTCCGGGGGACCGGGCTAGAAGAACGTTAAAAGGGGGAAAGCGTTAAATGCGGGAGAAGGTTTTCGGCATTTTAAAATTGAGAATTATAGATTATCTGTTTAAATAACTCGGGGAATAATTTTTGTGTATTATTTCAAATAGAAAATCCACAACATACGTACAAAAATGTTACCTTCATTTAAAATATCACAAATTTACATAGTGTTTACAAAGTGTATTATTATTTCAAATCAGAATAAGTAAGAGGATTGTTAGCATTAAAACAAAAGTTACAAAATACATTTAACGTTTCTAATAGGAACCTTTATCCTTATATTAAACATAAAATAAAACTATGAAAGAAACTAATAATAATATTTTGTAAAAAAAAAAAAAAAAAAAAAAAAAAAAAAAAAAAAAAAAAAAAAAAGTGTAACACTTGTATTCTTGACCACCACTATGAGGACTATAAACTTTCATTTACTGTTTAATCTGTTTTAGAGAAAAACTCTTCGAGTTTCGTCTGACTGGTGTACGAACGACCAGATAAAAGAGGGTTTTTTGCTTTTTTTATGTGTCTTAATATATATTCACGTGAAGCGGCGGTATCTACTGAAGCGATGTATAGGCGGATAGTGCTAAAAGCTTCCATTACTTCAGCTGTCTTTGGTATGCGCTCTTGAACATCGCCATCAGCAACTTCATCAGGTTCCTCTTCTTCTGCGGCTTCCTGTACATGTACAGTGTTCCTTATAATGTCGTTAATTGTCCTAACGTTGTTTATGATAACGTCTTTATCAATGTTACGATAGTTCTGAAGGCTGTGTGCGTTTTCTGAGAGATGCTCGCAAACAACTTGCCAGTCCTCTTCATCTATAGGATCCGACCCCTCTTCAGCCACATCCATATCATCGTCGGCGTCTTTTATGAAGCCTGCCTTTTTAAAGCAATTTTGAATTATTTTAGCTTCGATTGAATACTAAGCAGCGCTAAGGTATTTCATGGCATCGAGAAGAGTTACAGAAGATCGACTACTTTTAATTTCCATTTCATGTAGAAATCGTTTCCCTATACATTTGCGATAATGTTGTTTTAAAACATTTATGATCCCTTGATCCATCGGTTGAAGTACGCTTGTGGTATTTGCAGGTAAAAATTACAAAGAGTTGTTTGAAATATCTGGTATTTCTTGGGGATGCTCTGCGCAATTGTCTATGAATAATATGACATGCCTATTTTGCTTCCGCATCTCCACATGAAAATCAGAAAAACATTTAATGAACTTGGGACTCGTCACCCAAGCGTTACGTTGATGTGTATAGTCACAGGGCAGTCATTTGGTTTTCTTGAAACAGCAAGGTTTGGCCGATTTTCCAATCACCAGACGCTCGCGTTTGTCGCTCCCATCGGCGTTTGAACAAACAAGCACAGTCACACGTTCTTTACTGAGCTTCACTAATGGAACTGCTCATCTTTTAACGTTAAATATTTTTCAGGTGTCGTTTTAAAAAATAAGCCAAATTCGTCAACGTTATAAATATTACAACTGGAATAGTTTTAAATAAGCTTCGTAATACTGTTCTTTTTCCAAAATTCTGCATTTTCTATGTCCACGGCAGCAGATCTTCTTGTACACAATGCCGTGGCGGGTTCGAAATTGGTCTAACCACCCATTAGTTGGAGTAAAATCTTCAATTCTTAGCTTTTGGGCTACTTCTGCATCTTTTTCTTTAACTATGGATCCGCTGATAGATATGTTACAGTGTCTTGATTGAAGAAACACCTCGTACATAGGTTTTTCTAAATCTTCATATTTTCCTGTTTTCACTCTCTTTTTCTTGGAGCCACAAATCGCAGCATTTTTTGAAGAAGAGTCCGAAGAGCCGACTGTGTGATATTCATAGATAACGCAAAATCTTTCTGGCTCAGAAAAGGGGATTTTTTGTCATATATATTTTTTTTTAATTTCTAATTTTTTCGAAAGTGTCAGAATCTTTTTTTTCATACTCTTAGTTTCCATGTTGCACCTAATTGGAGTCGGCAGCGATGCTACTTACTTACGCGTAAATGAAAAAAAGCGAAAGAGTTTGTGTGAAGTAAGAGACAGACAGGTGCTGCTGAGATGGACGGCATAAATTCTTTTGTCCTCTGATCCAGAGAAAAAAATCGCCGCGCCGGCTGATTTTTTTTTACATAGTCTTTGGGTGCTGGCTGGCTGCCAATTCCACGTATCCTCTCTTCTCTCTCTCCCTCTTTGTACGGGCGAGAAAATGAGAACTCCGGATGTAAACCAAAGCACCAAAGCGTAATATCCGGGATTTCTTTGTTCAAAGGACCAATAATAAGCGCGTTAAAAGCGGAAAAGCGTTAAAAGCGGGGAGCGTTAAAAGCGAGGAATTTTTACATTGTTCTTATGGGCATGGTTCAAGGGATCGGGTCAAATGAGCGTAAAAGGCGGGAAAGCGTTTTAAGCGGTGAGCGTTATATCCGAGTTTTACTGTATATAAAAAATTATTTTTATACTTTCTAACTATTTTATTACTATTGCTTTACCACGGTAAAGCCTTATACTTACTGTAATTTTTAAACTTTATATGTATGGCGCTGAAAACAGCCTTTTCCGGTTTTAAGGGATTAGGTATATTTCTCCTGCTTTGCTTGGAGAGGTCTTGCTATGTGTTATGAACAGTGTTAACATCTTCATTTTACACTATTATTAATTTATTTTTATCTATCCTTAAATTTAAATTTTAACTTATACTTATACTGTAGTCCTCGGATTACCCTCTCATAAATTTTCATCCTCTCCATATTTAAATTTTTTAACTTATCTATTTTTTATTGTAGTACTGATGTGCTACGCTTAAACTCTTTTCTCATGGCTCCTCTAGGATTTGCTATACACTTACTCATCTACAGGGAGTGGAATAGCACTGCTACTAGGTATCCCATTGAACTGCTCTGCTGTTCGCTGTTTCCAAGGTGTATGAACCAATAAATGCCAATAAAATCTACAAAAGAAATGCAAAAACAAGAAGGAGATTTTGATTATTATAGTGATGACAAAGTTGTTTGTGTACGATTAAATGACAACATTGTCGTTACACTAATGTCAAATTGGGAAGAAGTATTGCTAACTCAAAGTGTAACATGATATTCTCGAAAATTGAAGCGAGAAGTTTCAATCAAATAACCTCGGTAGATTAGATTTTATAATTAGAATACGGTTGATGTAGGTGTTTCGGATCATTTGCATAGAACATATCGTTCAATACTTCGATGATAAAAATGGTGATGAAATATGTTTGCAAATTAACTAACTATGGGTGTTGCTGCTTGTCATGCAGTAGACTTAAAAGAAGCCCTAAGCCATTTGGAGTTTCGTCGTGAAATTGCAACTGTTGCCGTAAGAGTTGGTTTTGATGTTTTAGAAAGGGAATAGGAGGTCTTACTGCTCCAGTAAGTATGGACATTATCACGTCATGCGGTAGCTATTACTTTTCGTCTAGTACTCAAGGGAGATGCTCAAACTGACAGAAAAAACATGAAGAAATGGTGTGAATATTATGGAAAGCGTATGCATGAAAAATGTTTTTAGGCCTCTCATAAATGTTTTGCTGTTAGTGACTAGTTAACATGTTCCTAAAATAGAAAACATTTTTTGCTTTACCTTGTTTTCTTTGTTTTGTTATGTGTACAGTCCTGGTATGATTTCGAAAGTAATATTCGCCAAAATGTACAAATGTTATTCGTACCGCCAACGTAACACAAGTGGAACATAACTGTAACTCCACTTCTATTTTACATAACATCCCAAAATTCGGCACACAACCTTAGAATTAATGTAAACCGTCTCAAAAAAATTTCAAATTTGAGAAGTAGTTCATGGTGCGGCGGGTAGAAGGTTAACTTAAAGAAATTTCTTCTGTTAGTAGTTTATCAATACCTGAACTGTTGATCTTTATTATTTATTGCATTTGTATCTATATTTTGAAATTTTTATGTAAAATATTTGTGCTTGTTTTTAATTTACTTTCTCTACTTCTAGGCATCTAGAGCAACACCCACTTTTTGTGAATGTTTGATTTCTGATACATCAGAAGACTGAAAGGTGTATGCATGAGCTTTTTTATTCATCCTTGTGATTGATATGTTACATTGATTTATGATAGAGCCGCTGTACGCCTGAATCGCCCTTGCCATGATGTAAGCATTTTCTAATCAGAGAGTATATTTAGCTTCGTACTTCATTTAGAAAACAGTACTTGGCATGAGGATCACTAAATATGAATTTCGTAACGCAATGCAGCTTAATTTTTGTGTTTGGGACTTTCAGTAAAAATTTTGAACGGTGGTATGAATGTAAATAAAAAACGTAAAATATGAAATATTTAAATTATAAGCGTAATGAAAATATAACGAAATAAAAATGAAACTTTATTTACAGATATTTAAAAATAGTTTCTTATAGATTATTACAAAAAAGTGTATGAAGAAAAGTAGTAAGACGGATATTTTTAGCTTTAAAACTAAATTTGTGACTCTGTAGGGTTTTAAAATGTAATGCTCTGTAAACAAAATGATATGATTTTGTGAATTAATAAAATCAAATGTTTTCCATGCATTTGTTGAATTGTAGTGTTGCCATTAATTAAGAGTTTTTTTTTTAATATTTCGCAAGGAAGTTCAAGACTATCTATATTATAAAGGACAAACATATCTGTGCGTAACGCATACGTCATTAACACTTTGAAATTTGAAATAAATTTTTTGTTTTGCAATTTTCTCTACTGCAAATTTTTTAACTTCTAAACATCGCACATTTTAAATTTTTACACCGTCGTATAAGGAAAAAAATGCTTTTTTAAATGCAATTTGTTTGAATGCTGTATCTCAATTTATTTTTGAGATATTAATTTTTTTGTAGTTTTTAATACCATTTTTCTCATCGTGGCAACAAAAGCACCCCATTTCTATTGAAAGTAAACGGAAAATAGTCGAAAATAGGAGATACTGTATATTTTTGTTGCCATTTTCTCATAAAACCTGAAAAAAAAAGTTGAAATTAAAATATGGGCTATGTCAAGAATATTGTCTGTTATTCCGTGATAATGACATCATATGCATACTTTTCTATAGACGAAGTTTAAGAGTGGATTGCTTTAGCTGATGCAAATGACGTCATTTTATAAAAAAGTGTATATTTTAATTCTTAAACCTGAATTATGTTTTGTAGAAGTGCGTCATTTTCCCAGCCCAGCTGCTTTGAAATTCTTCACAGGTGAAAATGTTTCACTTTTGAAAATAATGTAATCGAAATCACACATTGATAAAACGGAATGTTTTACAAAAATTTAGAGAGACTTTATAAAAGAATGGTGACATGCAAATAATAGCGATTTATATTACAGAAATTGAGGATTTTCGCCTGGATGGATTTGCTTCGCCGAGTTAGAGAAGCAAATAAATAATTCGAGGTTTAAAATAATATCATGTTCCTGAAGTTTTGTCCAAAATTATCGCGAATAATAAAATTTTAATGCTGTTCTTTAGGACATTCTATTATAATTTTATCAAATTAATATAGTTTGCTTAATTTAATTTTTCCAAATTTTACATAATCTATATATTTAAAACGCAAGTGTGTTTTTTAGTCATCTGCTTGTTCTTTCTGCTGAACCAATTTTACTAATATTTTTTTAACTGAAAGCTGTTCATTTCTAGATGTGATCGCACTATCTGTTTTTTTTTTTTTTTTTAAATATCCCCACTTTTATATTTTAATTTTAAAAGCATTTTATGAAATTTCTTCAAAATGGTGAAAATTAGATAGCTTTCATTATTGCAGACAAGAGGGAAATAATGAAGTATTTTTATCTTTATTCATGCCATTTTCTGATAAAAATTAAAAATTGTTGATAAAAATTGTTGTATAAATTTAGTGGCGAAAAATCCCATTAGGAGCATAAATGAAGTCATATTTAAAAGAAAACGATCATTTCTTTTAGATAAAACTAAACATTTTAACACAAATGCGTCTAAAAAACATAAATTACAGAAATTTTTACTCTCCGGAATTGAGATTAGAATTTCAAGTAAAGTGTGCGTCTGTTCTCATAAAAGATGATGCTGACAATCGTAAACACTCGCCAAATTATACAAATAGATATAATTTTTATTTTAAATAACGAAAGAACAAATAAATTAGCATAACATTAAAAAAATACAAATAAAACGTCGAAATAAGAATCACTTGATGACGTAAACACGTGTAACTTGCTTAAAGTCAAGTGAATGTGACATTTACGATCAACCATTATTGGCACTTAATATTATAGTTTGGCGATAGATTTTTGGTGGACGGGATAACTAAGTAGTACCGAGAAGTGCGTATACAGATTTTGAGAAGGTGAAAATTTTTGTTTTTCATTCGGGAATACTTTCATACGAAATCATAAGAGTCTCAATTGACAACCACATCCTAATAACTGATCCTTATTATATTTTACTGATTAAGTATCTGTATTATAAAGAACAAACGTATATGTGCGTAACGCTGACGTCATTTTGCGAATAGAAACACTTCACGATCAAATTTCGGTGTTGAAATTTTCGTTACTGCAATTTTTTAATCTTCTGAACATCGTGCATTTTCAATTTTCGTCGCATAGGGAAAATATTTACTTTCAAAGGCAATTTGTTTAAAAACTGTATCTTAATCGACTGATGTATTATGTTTTCTAAAATAATTTTTAAGTATGATTTTTTTTTTTTTTAAGTTTTTCTTATCACGTGCCGGTTTCATAAATAATTAAATAATAATAAAAAACATTTTGTACATAAAGCAATAAACATTGTTCAGCATTTGTTTCTGACTATTTTTGCATAACGAAATTAATACTTCCTTTACAAACAAATAAAAGAATAATATTGAAAAAACACAAATCTAACATATTTGTAATCGTACAATTTAAATTTTTAGATCACCAAATAGGATTTTTTTTTTAAATGGAATTTGTTTGCAAAGTTCATCTCAGTTTACTCATTGTCTATGGTTTTAAAAGCAATTTTAAAGCATGAAATATTTTTTAATTTATCTGTATCGCGCGGAGCTCGATTACGAAAGATTAATCCGTTTGCCCTTAAAACAAACTAAAGAGTTCATCATTATCTTACGGCTAATATCCGTTAAAAAAAAAAACAAAGCTTCCCTATGAATAAATAAATAAAATAATACAATAAAACACAAATTTAACAAACATGTGTAAGCTTTGAAATTATCAGAGTATAAAAGGATGCCGTAAGTAGCACAATCTTGGACAATAACTCTTAGCATGCGCTAATAAGAAAATATCGCTTTTGATAAATTTCAAAAATTTATTTGATTGTATAATTTGTATTTTTCATATGAAAAATGCTTTTTTAATGTAAGTGGACAATCTAAAAAATTTATTGCATATAAAAAAATGATTAGTTTTCAATTAAAAAAATGTTTTCGCTTATATTCTTTAACCCGGGAAGCCCGGGTATGATCCCCTAGTTTTATATAATAGTTAAACATTTTTATAGATAAGTTTCTATATTTCACATATGATATTGGTAAAGAAATTATGTCTGTAATGTTTTAAAAAAGAAAAAATATAAATTTTCACTTTGTTTGAAAAATTGAATTTGTATGAAAAAAAACTGCAAGTCAGAGATATATCTCATATCACATTGAAAATAACGTTTAATAAAAATAATTTCACTGTCATATTTGAAAGATATTTTAAATATGTTATACGTTAGGTATCTGAATAAGCTGAAATAGTCAACTTGCAGGGCTCCCAAATGGTCCGCCAACTGAATAACAATCTTTTTTTTAGAAATTTTTTTTTTTTAGATTTTCTTACAAAACGCCCCGGAATCACCTTTGAAAGTTAATTCTAGCGCAAACCTACCATAAAATTTTCTGCTAAAATTTATTGGTATTCAGTTGGCGGACCATTTGGGAGCCCTGCTTTCGAAAAAAATATGATCCATTTTTTAGTGTTTGGATTTATTCATTGGGTATTTTTACACTTTTTAAAATTTAACTTGGTTCATGTATTTACATGTGTAATTTTATACGTGATATATATGCTAGAATGCTTATATGCTAGAATCATAAAAGCTATGTGCACAGGAGTGTTTCTGATGACAATATAACGCAAATATAAATAAATAAATTAGCTAAACGGTATTTTTTGTTAGCCGGGCGCTTGTGATAAATCGCTAAATTTCCTTTACAGTTATAATTAGATATAAGTTATAAGAAAAATTGAAGTTATTATGTACCAAACCACACTGGCTAAAATATGCAGCTGGCGGTGAAACTGCACCAGTGAAACATTTTAAACACTAAAATAATTAAATAAAAAAATTGAAATATCGTTACTTTAAATGAGGTTTTGAGTCATGCATTTGCATTATTTGGAATTTTATTTCTATATTTCTTTACTTTTCATCAATAGGGCCAACTTTTAACAAATATTGGGTGAGCTCAAATATTTTGGATTAAAAGAGCACGGGCAATTGTTTTTTCATTTGAGTGTGAGGGCATGTGTGGATAGGGAAAGATCATAGATTATTCGTGGTTTGTAGTAAATATTATTCACTAGTATATAACCTCGTCAAAAATGACGGTATGTGAACTAAAGATCTTCAAAACAGCGTTTAGAAGTTTAGATCACGAAGGTAGAACATAGAGGAGAAGAATGAAGATGGGCTTTCAATCACAGAACTTGTAACTTGTGTGTGTGCAGGGTACAAGTTGTACCCATACATAATACTCGGTTCGCGGCGCTGGTGCTCAAAGCTTACGCATCATCCCAGCTTAAGTGTGATTTGTGTATAGTTTTGAGCTTTGATTATAGATGGCAGCATCAAATGCAATTAAATATTTTATTTCTCACTTACAAATATTTCTATATGAATGAAAATAAGAAGCAAAGGTATAGGCCTTTTCTTTTAATTTAAGTTCATAGAAAAAACAAACTTCTATCAAAATATCTACATTTTCCGCTAACATTTAATCAGGAAAATTGTAAGTTAAAAAATATTTTTTTGACTAAAAAAATAAATAAATAAATAAATAAATAAATAAAAATCATGATGCATCATTTTATGATTTTTGCATTTGTTAATCAAAAAATATTATCCTTTGATATCTTATGAAAACAACAAAGATATTATGTAAACTACAATTTAAAATACAGGAATTTGCACTGAAAAATGATTTCTTTTCAATGAATCAAGCCCCTCAAAGTGTTAATATAAACAAATCTGTCACTTTTCAAAAAAGAAAAAAATCATCTTTTAAACAGAGGACGGTATTTTAATCTTTATTTAAGAAATTTATTCATTGGAAAATTTCTTGATTTAAATGTGTTCGAGTTAAGATAGTGAAAATGCATCATGCTCGAAACATAAGCTTATCAGCAAATGAGTGTTTTCGAAACTTACACAAAATAAAAAAATAATTAAAGCGTACATAACAAAAAAACTAACGTAAGATTTCCCAACACATTAATATACTTGAATGACCAGAACAACAAGATTACTTACGATAGAAAGTATACGCAAACTTTTAAAAAGTTCGCGAAAAAAACTGGTGAAAATTACCGAGTCTACTAAATGCATGCACAAAAGCCAACGGTGGAAAACCGTTCGGAGAAACGATCGAAGCAGAAACTTGTGCTTGGTGCATGTGAGGGTGCTGTCCGTAGACAGTAGTCGCAAAAATTACACAACCGAATGGTTTGAAAATTAATATATATAATCGTTGCAGAGTTTTTTCGGGTCATTTCAAATTTTATGAAAATAGAATACAAACAAAAAAAGATATTCATAAAAGTATTCTTCATTCCATTAAATCCTATCATACGCAATTAATTCAGTGGTATTCCATGATAAGTAATGATTCTAGGTCGCCATGGTGATTGCGTAATATTTAAGATGGAGTCATACTATTTTCTATATTACTGAATTTAATATATATAACCGTAATAAATTTTGTATTCACTCATAAGAGTGCAATAGCTATTGTACAAAGATCTGAATATTTACAAAACTAGTTATAGTGCGAGCCTACGAACGCATCTGATTTGCCACATAGGACGTACATATCCAACAACGGCCAAATTCGATTTCCACGACCGTAACAAAAAGTCGAAATCATTTTGTTTTCGGGGAATCAGAGTTTCTCTCCGGATAATTGTAGGGGGTGATTTTACCTGCTGTGTCTAATGAAAAATATGCCTTACATGCTTGTGTTTTATTAGGTATAACCTACTAAAACTGTGATTTTTAATTTTTTTTTTTTTTTTTTTTTAGTAAAAACCGGCTTATTGCTGTGTTCCATACGGATTTCTACGATTCTCCATACGATTCTCTAAAAAAAATTCCAGATATATTCCAGAAAAATTCCAGATATTTTAATTTCAAAGCACTTCCATTGCTAAAACGTTCAAATAAATGATTCGCACCGGTATTTAAGAACAAATTTATTTGTAAATAAGAAAAATGCGATATTTCGCATGCATGTTAAATAGATAAAAGTTTATAAAAAGCCTGGTGCCATTGTGGCGCTTAAAAATTAAAATTAGGTGGTTTCATAAACATACCACCGCCCTTGAAAGGGTTAAGAAAGACAGAAAATCAAAATTAGAAGTCATATTGTCAATAAATAATACTTTTTTTCTCAATGTCAATTGAAAAAATAAAGATAAAGCATTAGCATTTAGAAGAGTTAATGTTTATTTGAATTAGTACAGTTTTTGTTTTTTTTTAACTTCTCCCTGTAAAATAATAAAAATTAAAAATGTATTATCTTTACTTACGGTAATTATAAGTTTTATGAGTTTTTTAATGTGTATTTTATTGCATCAGATTTTCTTATTTTACTGTTTAGTACATATATAAATGGATTCAGATCATTCCCTCACAATTTAAATCATTCCCTCATATTAAAATTATGAGGGAATTATTGTGAGGGAATGACGAAATACTTCTGAAAACCATGTTATACAAATGTGATTAGTCTTAGGTATATTTTCAGTCACTAAATATCTTTTGAAACACATTTCTAATAATATAACAACATTAAAAAAATTCATTAATTTTTATTAAATTTATAATAGATGAGGGAATGACGCGTAATAAAAACACTTACATTGATCTAGTACTTCAAAGCCATATACTAACTATTCAAGAACGTTTTTGAGCAAACAACAAGGTGGATACTTCACTTTACTGTTGTACAAACTGTCCTAGACATATATAAAACATGTGCTGCTTTCTACAAAGCAAATAACGGCAAATTTATAGTTATGTGAGGGAATGACGACAAATGCTAGGGGACATCATTAAAAAGTGCCCTAATTCCTTATATTAAATATAAATATAATTAAATGCCTAAATATGTATTTAAGTGTGCTTAATGGATTGAGAAAAAAATAATTATAAATATACGTGCTGCAATGGTATAAAAAGCATTTTCTTTTTTACATATGTGAATGAGGACATAGTGAGGGAATGATATTTGTGTTAAAAAATACATTAAATTTATCAAATTTCAATTTCCATAAGCAAATAATTACAGTTTATATGTATAACTGATTAATATTGATAGTTTAAATCACTTTTTCTTTTTGTAATTTTAAAAATATGTCTTCAAGACCCCTGGGACATAAAATTGCCACTTTTCAGAGAATGACTCAAATATCCATGTGTTGAATAAAAAAAATCGATATGAGTTGATTGCCGGATATTGGCAAAAAGACTTTATTGTTTTTTTATATTATGAAGCATCTAAATATATTTTTATTTTTATCGTATGCGTTTATACCATAACTGTCCAGAATTAGAATATTTAATTTTATTAATTTTATAATTTTTATTAATTTTTACAATTTATAATTTTTATTAATTTTTATAATTTATAATTTTTATTAATTATAATTTCATAATTTTTGTATATGCTTAAATATTTCAGATCAACACATATAATGGCCAGATTTATTGAAAATTGTTTGCAATGCACATATATCTATATATTTGTAATAAATTGAGAATCGTGCAAAAATAATCAATGTTCTGAAAAAGAAAAAAAAAAATATTTCGTTTTGAGTTGGTTGGTTGCCATGTACTGGCGAACTTGCTTATACTCTTCATATTGTGTAAATATTTTTTTTATTATAGTTTTTATAATATAACTGCGTAAAATTTAAACATTTGATTTTGTAATTTCCATTGTTTTTTATTTTTATTTTTTCTAATAATGATAGAAACCTATAATAATTATTATTTTTCTATTTCCCTGTACACTTCACTTTCAGTATCTTTAATGTTTACTATTATCCAAAGTTTCCGCAATCAACTTTATACACCTGTATTTTACATCAGAGGTCTGGTGAAAAAAATAATTGAATGGTTTAAACAGTTATCCTGATTTGAGAACAATTTGATTTTTTGAAAATGTTTTGCTTAATTTTCTTAATATTTTGAAACTAGTAAATAATATTTTAAAAAATGTAATTGCAATTTAATTTAATTTAAATTTAATTAAAAAAAATTCAAAAATTTACTTATAATCTTTGTTTTTCGTATTTTAGCAGCGTGTTATTTAACCCTTAAATGCTTGATTTTTCAAAAATCATTGTAATAATGTTTTTCGGCTTTCATTTCTTAAATAAATCATGGGAAAAATACTTTAAAAAATCATATTTTGTTTTAAGTATAGTTTACGGCTAAAAAACAGTTTGTTACTAATCGGCAATACTGGTGTTTAATTGAAAAAATAATTTCCCTTGATGAAATTCTATAATATTAAACACACAAGAATTTTAGGAACTATAATAAGAAATAAATTTTACTTGCTCACAGCAGATCAAAATAGGGTATTTCGCACGCTCCCAAACAAAACAAAAAGAAAAAGTAGCAACAATTGAAAAAATAAACCTATCTTTATTCTTAAAAAGCACAAGTGCCGTCATCTACATGTTGAAAATCGATTTAATAATATTTTTAGAATGTATTTTATTGGCAACATTAGGAATTATAGCTTCAATATTATTCTAATAGTATTTTAGAGCCTAAATTGCGTATGTTGCCGAAAAGCAACACAAGGCATTTAAGGTTTAACATATTTTTAGTTGCTTATGTTTAATGCATTGTATTTATTTATTTATCTCCAACTGCTTCAGTTTTCCCGTTTGCAGTATAAAAAATGCTGAGGCAAAATATAAGTATATTATCTATACCTTTTATAACGCCTATACAGAGACATTTTTCGTATTTTTATGTATGAAAGTAATACTTAATAAGCATTATTTACAGTAGAGAAAATACAACTTACAATAGGTATTCGCGCCATCTGGCGGCGACTGTAGTCTTTAACGATTCCGAAACTAAGGGTATTGTGAAGGCCGTATAAGGCAGGCAGGCGATCCAGTTTGGCCGTGATCCAACTTATTTAGCATTTCAAAGGTTATTTCTGTTCGTGGAAGCAACCATTTACTAAGATTCCCGGATCCATTGTTACTGTTTGTAGAACAATGGAGCAACAATGGAACAATGTTAGCTGGTGTTTGGATTCCCTAGTTGCTTGGCAACTTTACATCCAGGCTAAATATATATCGTGTTACAATGCAATAGGAGCCTTAGAAAAAAAAAGAGCGTTTAAACGTGGCTAGTAGCCACAAAAAAAGAAAGTAAAAGCTAAAAAGATAGACAATTTTTAAAGAAAAAATTGTTAGTATAACTAGTGAGAGAAAAAAAAAGTTCGATATGATCCAATTAAATGTCCAGGACAGGCGAAAAAGCTACCAAAGGAAGCCCCATAAAAAAAGACTCAATTCAGAGACCATACATTAAATATATCATGAGAAATAAAAAGTTAAACAAATGCGTGCAAAATAGAAGAAATGAGAAAAAACTTATATATATACATATTTACAAGAGAGTGCTGCAAGGAAATACTGCAAGGAAAAAATAATAATAATAATGTAAAAAAAGCTACAATGAGGAGAGTTCTAACTAAATATACAGAGAAACGCAAAAGCCGAGAGGAACAAACGACAGCAAGAGGACCGCGTCCACCCAGTCTAGTAATTTGAAGGTGAATAAAACAAAAAGAAGGAAAAATATAAGAGGAATAACATGAGAAGAGCATACTATGCAATATAAGCAGGTTTTTTTTAATTTTTAAACAAACATCACGAACAGAAAAGAAAGCAAAAAGTTTAACAAGTGAAGAGTTTAATCTTCATTAAAGTCGATTTGACTTGCAAGTTTATCAAATTCACTTAATATAACCATCAGTTTTTGCATCGGATTATCGAGTTCCTTAGATTGATTGAGATGTTCTTTATACATATTAAGAATTTAGTGATTTGTAAAATTTGCTTAACTTCATTGAAAGTATTAAGAATATCTTTTATATCGTTGGTGTAATTTGTAGGGTTTTAGAATTTTCTATAGTAGGGAGGAATGGGTGTTTGCGGTGGTATTATCATTATTATCAGAGTTTAATATTTCATTACTAGTTGAGGGTTCAGAGTCTTTAGTGTTTTTGGTGTAATTATAATTTTTAAATGTATCAGCTAAGATTTGGGTTTCTTGGGAGAGATTGCTGACGCTATTACTTGCTTTACAGTTTTGTTTATTTTCTAGTCTATAGGAATTTTTTGGACAACCGCGGAAATTCGCTGTGTGTCCGAGTCCACAATTGGCACAAGTGGGTTTAATACGTCCCTTGTGCTTACAGTCTGTACTTAAATGTAGATCACCGCATTTTACGCATTTAGCATCGAAGCCGTAACCTTGGCATTTGTAACACTGTTTTACACGATTTTTTCTAGTAAAAGCTTCAATCTTAACAGAAATATAATGTGTATTGTTGATTTGGTAAATTTCTTCAAAGTTCTTACGAGGTATAACATTTACCATGTATATCGGCATTGGTTGGCCAGTTTTACGATTTGAGCATGGCAGCCCTAGTGACTGCGAAACCATGCTCCCTGAGACTATCTTCGATAATTTTAGTCTCGGTGTAACAGGGAGGCCCCTAATGCATATTTTTTTAGGGAGAAGTTCTTTAGGATCAAGAGTGGACAATATTTCTTTTGTTTTGGTCTAGCCATTTTTGAGTAGCTTTAAAGTCCTTATCAGAGTTACATTGTATAACAATGCGTTCGCCTTTTAGCGTTATTTTTGGTTTTTCTGAGTTTAACTCCGTAATTTCATGAGCTACCGTCGCCCAATTGCTGTCGGCTTCGACGTAGAAATGGTTAACAGATTTTTTAACTTTGACAGCATCCTGTGTATTTTCACTAACATTTGACTCATCCATATCCACATTTTCAGTTAGGGTAACTTCGCTAGCGATATTCTGGCATTTATTATTAAGAGGGATAGGAGAACTCTCCTCCGAAATAGGTCGTTTAACACCTTTCTTAACTGCATTAAAAATTTCATTTTGAAGATTAGTATTAGTAAGAAAAAAATTAACAGTTTTCTTATACTTAAAAGAGCAAAAAAAACTAAAGATAGCTGAATTTAACAAATTATCATGGGTTGGCTCCCTAAGCAAAGTAAAAGCATCAAGGCAAGTTTTCCTTACCTCTTCTTGCTCAGAAGCAGAAGCAGAATATCCGTCTTTAGCCTTTATATCCAAGATATATTGATCAACAAAGGTGTAAAAATCACCCAATATAGTCTTAGCATAGTCTTCAAAATTTTATGAAAATCTGTCAAACTAGTCCTTAAAGTTGCTGTTTAACGTTCCATTACATATTTTGTCGATAACTTCCGTCATACAATCATGATCATCTGTAGACGCCATAATACAGCTTTAAATAGCGATAAGACTATACTAACGAACCGCCCCAGCTGCCATTCACACTGCGAAAATATAACATGCGAAGGAGCAATCACCTCATACGACCTCCTCACAACAGAGCTCCAACGCAAGAAATTGTTTGTAGAAACAGGCACAAATCAGTTAATTAAACATTAAATTGGAAATAAATTCTGGTAAGAAACTTAAAACATTGCATGTGTGATTTAAAATTCTACGCCATTATTTTAGTACAGTTTCCCAGTATTTTAATGTAGGTCCCTTTGGCAGTTTCAGTTAGTGCTGGTGTATTTTAGTATGGTTCCCTTTGGCAGTTTCAGTTAGTGCTAGGACGGAATTTTCTTTTCCTGATGCTCGTTCGACTTATGTGGGGAATTTTCTATTAGTGTGCAATTCAAAGAATCTTCATCACGTTTTTGCAGCGCAACGGAACAGAATTTTTATGAAAATGAAACTATTCTAAGACCGAAAATGCGACCAATGAGTAATGGTGCGACAACCCGAAAAAGTTCTTTGTTATGCAAAATTTAAATCGTCTTCTTAATGTTTCCTTATTTTTCCTTTTTAACTACGGGCAGGTGGTAATATTAAAGTAAATTCATGTAAATTAAATATTTTTTATTAAATAATTTTTATTTAATAATTTTCCGATCAATTTATGGCATGTGCTTTCTAACAATAATACAGAAAACAATATCGTAGTATTTTTCATACTTTTTGACACTTTCATAGTTTTTGTATTGTTTATTAATATGTATTTGATTTTAAAGAAAGTTGTCTGTACATGTATTGTAGTTTTCTTATTGAATGTGTGTTTAGATTAGTGCGGTATTATCACCAGATCAATTAAGCACACTGATCGAGGAACACTGGTGTATGTCTTACATATAATTTACAAACTAAACTGATACTGATAATAAAACGCGTGGATAACTTAAACTGCCCAAGAATTCTTTGTTTAAGAAACAGTTATTTTCTTTTACTTTCTTTGCATGCTTACTTCTTAAATTTTGCTTCTGTTGTCGTATATGTAAAGGTAACTTAGTATTACTTTCAGAGTCCCCCTCCCCCCCCCCATTATAATTATTTCAATTTCGAAACATTATTCGTAAATTAATTATTAAATGAAGCAAAGGCGTTATTTAAGAGGCTATTACAGTCACCTGAAAAGACCGAGTCACTAATGCTAATCCTATGGAAGAAATTTTTAAAGATATCTCGTTTGCATTTCAGTATTTTTAAACAATTCATTTTGCATTGTCTAGCTGAGATCGATCTGTACAAAGAGCGTTTTTTAATTTTCGATTTTGTTTATACATATTTTTAATTAAGACACTTTCATTTTCGGGGTCGGTTTTGAAACTGAAAGCATCTTCTTGAAAAAAAAAATCTACAAACAAAATCGAAAAAGTAAAAAAGGGCAGATGTAGGGATCGATCTCAGCTATCCGATGCAAAAAAAGAAAATCATTTAAAAATATTAAAATGCAAACGAGATATCTTTAAAAATCTCTTCCATTGGACTAGCATTAGCGGGCGAGTCTTTCCAGGTGACGGAAGTAGCCCCTTAACAGTAGAACCGCCTTAGCGGTCATTTTGACCGGTACCAAATTAAAATACTCTGATTCGAACCAGAAATTTCTTTTTAAAATAAGTTAAATATGTACCACGGAGAAATGAGTTAAATAAAAAGTTGGATAGTTTAAAAGAAAAAATTCTGGTGTAAAATATTTTTATAACGCTTGAGTAAAATTTCCGGCGGTTCTATTGTTAAAGCCAAAGCATCGTACTATCCTATCTGCCTGTTTATTTTGCTTTTCCATTTTTATTTGTTTCTTCTTCTTTTTTTATTATTTATTTGGCTCCTTTAACCCCTTAATTCTCGCTCCCGTCATATTCTTGGGCCGTGTCTTTTACTGAAATTGTTTGATTCCCACCAGTTTTATAAAATAGCGAAATTGGCTATATTTTAGTATCGTTTTTCCTGTCATTAAATAAGGTGAATATTTCTTTTTCATAAAAGTGGTGCCAATAAGCAATTTGAATTTTTCAACCGTAATTTAATACGAGCGTTAAGGGGTTAAGAAAACGAAATGCAATGCGTTTTTTTTTTTTTTTTTTTTTTTTTGTATTTTTATCTTTAGACTGCCAAGGGACAAATACGATCGAACTCACAAGAACTTTCACATGTATTACAGATACACGAGGATTTGTATACATGACAGAATAATAGACAATATATTTCATATTTTAACAAGTATCTATCCTAATTATTTATTTTTCTAAAATTAATATAGATGATCGAAATGAATTAATTGTTTAAAAATTTGAATGCATTCAAGCAAAAGATTTTTATGCAAGCACTATATTTTTAATAATTACATTTTACTATACTAATACATAATACTAAGCAAATCTTAAATGAGATTGTTGTGCATTAAAATGATATTTTCTTTTTTATTGAATACTTTTGTATATTAATTTGAATATGTTGTACGGAAAGGTAATGACAGGATATTCTTTAACCCCTTAACGATCGCTTAATATTTGGAAAAACCATCAAAAAAGTACCAATATTTTTTATTACAGAAATTGAATATTTATAAGATTTCTATATAAAATATGAGTCATTCTCTGAAAAGTGGCAATTTTATGTCCCAGGGATCTTGAAGACATATTTTTAAAATTACAAAAAGAAAAAGTGATTTAAACTATCAATATTAATCAGTTATACATATAAACTGTAATTATTTGCTTATGGAAATTGAAATTTGATAAATTTAATGTATTTTTTAACGCAAATATCATTCCCTCACTATGTCCTCATTCACATATGTAGGAAAGAAAATACTTTCTCTACCATTTCAGGACGTATATTTATTTTTTCTCAATCCATTAAACACACTAAAATACATATTTAGTCATTTAATTATATTTATATTTTATATAATGAATGAATTAGGGCGCTTTTTAAGGATGTCCCTAGCATTTGTCGTCATTACCTCACATAACTATAAATTTGCCATTGTTTACTTAGTAGAAAGCAGCACATGCTTTATATATGTCTAGGACAGTTTGTACAAGAGTAAAGTGAAGTATCATCTTGTTGTTTGCTCAAAAACGTTCTTGAATAGCTAGTATATGGTTCACAATTACCAGATCAATGTAAGTATTTTTATTACGTGTCATTTCCTCATCTATTATAAATTTAATGGAACATTTTTTTATGTTGTTATATTATTAGAAATGTGAACTGCTCGTGCACAAAAAATTCCCCTCGAGGTTCAAAATTCCCCAAAATGGGGACAAAATCCACAATCTGGGAGCATTGGCTATTATTCAAAGACTTCACACGGAAATGCCAGTTAAATATTTCTTCTTTCAGAAGTTTTTTCCAGCAATAAATCTCCAGCAAGGAACTATGACGGGCACGAGAAATAGCGAACGACACCTCAGCCCGTGATATTGACGGAAGCGAGAATTAAGGGGATCCAAGAGCAAAAATTATTTTAGAAAAATCTCACCTTAGCAGCAGCAAAAAAGTTTTTCAACTTACTTTTGCTTTTCAAGAAATAGATATTGCCAATTATTACTGTATTTTGCAAGCATTTTTCAAAACATACAAGGTTTACGATTTAAAAAAGATTTTTTTAGAGATTTATGTGTAGTTCTCTTTTATCCCATTTGCGGTTGTCATGCATAAGAGAGTTCGTTACTTATGAAGGGCAAAGTTTAAATATTTTACGTAATGGAAATTTCTCCCCTTTTCTGAAATGCACTAAGTTTAAAACAAAACAGGCGCAGAATTTTCTTACTCTCAGTAACATTATAAAAAAAAAAAAAAAAAAAAAAAAAAAGAAAACATTGGAGTGCTATTTCTCTCCGGATACCCTAGATATAATCCCAAAACAGGATATTTTAAATCGGCCTGATGTGACAGAGAACAGCAGTACCAACAGTGATATTTCTTAACCCGTTCAGGACTGGCATCTTTTACACGAATTTTATTCGTTTGGCGCCACTTTTAGTTAATTATTTGAGACATTATAAATCACGAAAATGTAGCAATTCAATAAACGCATGTTATATTTTTCGCAGTGTGAATGGCAGGTGTGGCGGTTCGTTAGAATAGTTTTCGCTCGCTATTTAGTGCTGCATTATGACGGCTACTGACGATCAAGATTATTATATCAAGGAAGTTATCGACAAAATATGTAATGGAACGTTAAACAGTAATTTCAAAGACCAATTTGATAGATTTTCTTCGAACTTTGAGGACTATTCAAAGACTATACTGGGTGATTTTTACACCTTCGTAGACCAATATATCTTGGATATTAAGGCTAAAGCTGGATATTCTGACTCTGCCTCTGAACAGGAAGAGGTAAGAAAAACTTGTCTTGATGTTTTTACTTTGCTTGGGGAGCCAACCCATGATAATTTGTTAAATTCAGCTTTCTTTCTACTCCAAATTTTTTTCTTACTAATACTAACCTTAAAAACGAAATTTTCAATGCAGTTAAGAAAGGCGTTAAGCGTCCTCTTTCAGAGGAGAGTTCACCTATCCCTCTAAGTAATAAATATAAGAATATCGCTAATGAAGTTACCCTTACTGAAAATATAGAAATGGATGAGTCAAATGTTAGTGATAATACTCAGAATACTGTCAAAGTTAAAAATTCTGTTAACCCTTTCTACGTCGAAGTCGACAGCAATTGGGCGGCGGTAGCTCATGAAATTACGGTGTTAACCTTGGAAAAACCAAAAATAACGCTAAAAGGCGAACGCATTGTTATACAATGTAACTCTGATAAGGACTTTAAATCTACTCAGAAATGGCTAGACCAAAACAAAAAGAAATATACAACTCTTGATCCTAAAGAACTTCGACCCAAAAAAATATGCATTAGGGGCCTCCCCTGTTACACCGATACTAAAATTATTGAAGATAGTCTCAGGGAGCATGGTTTCGCAGTCACTAGGGCTGCCATGCTTAAAAATCGTAAAACTGGCCAACCAATGCCAATATACATGGTAAATGTTATCCCTCGTAAGAACTTTGAAGAAATTTACCAAATTAACAATATACATTATATTTCTGTTAAGATTGAAGCTTTTACTAGCAAAAATCGTGTAAAACAGTGTTACAAATGCCAGGGTTACGGTCACGCATCAGAAGTGTGTGGCTTCGATGCTAAATGTGTAAAATGCGGAGATCAACATTTAAGTACAGATTGTCACCACAAGGGGCGTATTAAACCCACTTGTGCCAATTGTGGACTGGGGCACCCAGCGAATTTCCGTGGTTGTCCAAAAAATCCTTATAGACTCGAAAATAAACAGAACCGAAAAACAAGTAATAGCGTCAGCAATCTATCCCAAGAAACCCAAATCTTAGCTGATATATTTAAGAATTATAATTACACCAAAAATACTAAAGACTCTGAACCCTCTACAAGTAATGTAGAATTAAACTCTGATAACAATGATAGTACTACCGCAAACACCCATTCCTACCCTACTATTGAAAATTCTAATGCTCCTAATTACACCAATGATATTAAAGACATTCTTAATACTTTCAACGAAGTTAAACAAATCTTTCAAATCACTAAATTCCTAAAATGTATAAAGAACATCTCAACTCAGACTAAGAACCTCGATAATCCGATGCAAAAATTGATGGTTATACTAACTGAATTTGATAAACTTGCTAGCCAGATCAACATTAACGAAGATTAAGCTCTTCATTTGCTAAACTTTTTTTCCTTCTTTTTGTCTGTGTTGTTTGTTTAAAAAGTTATAATAAAAAAAACTTCTTTTCTTGTATTTTATGCTCTTCTCATGATATTACTCTTACTTCTTACATTTTCATGTCTTTTTCTCCTCAAATTACTAGACTGGGTGGACGCCGTCCTCTTGCTGTCGTTTGATCCCCTCGGCTTTTGCATTTAACTGTTTATTTAGTTTGAACTCTCCTCACTGTAGCTTTTTCTTACATTATTATTCTTTTTTTACTTAAAGTAACTTAAATTCTCTTGTAAATATGTAAATATTTAGTTTTGTTTCTTTTATTCATCATGTTATACTTTTTTACTTAACAAGCTATATTAAATGTATGGTCTCTGAATTGAGTCTTTTTTTTTATGGGGCTTCCTTTGGTAGCTTTTTCGCCTGTCCTGGACATTTATGTGGATCATATGGAACTTTTTTTTTTTTCCCTACTACTTCTACTAACAATTTTTTCTTAAAAATTGTCTTTCTCTTTAGCTTTTACTCTCCATTTTTTCGTGGCTACTAGCCGCGTTTAAATGCTCTTTTTTCCAAGGCCCCCATTGCATTGTAACACAATATAATCTTAGCCTGGATGTAAAGTTGCCATGCAACTAGGGAATCCACACACCTGCTTGATTGTTCCATTGTTATAAAATTCAATAAAATCAATTTTACTTTACTATATTGCTGGTATCAAACTCAAACGTTTTAAACACTTTCTGAGGGTGCATATATGCACACATGGTCCCGAACGCGTTACATGACTATATTAACCTTTGAAGGTTATCACCATTTCTGGTTAAACCTTCGACTAGATTTATTTCGGAAGCTTTGTATCAAAGCGATATAAGTAAGCGTCCTATCTTAAATGGGAGAAGTAACCGCAAGATTAAAAGCGAGGTCACATCAATCAAGGTCATGTGCCACGTAGCGGATGGAGTGTGAACTACAGGTAGATACCTAACTGTTTTCTTACTGACACCACTAAAATTGTAAAGTTTTTTTCATCTTGATTAATAACTGAAGTGTTTCTGATAAGGCGAAGAAATCTCCGTGGTGTCAAGTGCGTCTGGATGCCCCTCTCGCTACGCACATTATTTTGCGTTAAATGTGGCAAACAAAGCTCATTTCCACGAGTGACTGAAGATTTAGATAATACGCGCCACACTAAACGACCGCGTATCTGAATTAACACTCCGTCCACAAGGTGGCGCAACTGCGTTAATTTACGCCTGATTCCAGCATTAAGTTTGTTCGCTTACTTATAACGCTTTGCTTTGTAAAATTACTAGTACATGATAATAAAATTTTTTTACATAAAAATTGTGGTGTGAAGTTTAAAATATTGCGTCTTTCTTTCTTAATTATTTTAGAACCGATTTATCTGGTAGTTTCAGTTAGGGGGCTTAATTTGCGCCAGAGCTCAGCTCCGGCACTTTTCTATTTTTATAAAATATTGATCGGAATTCACCGGAGCCCAGTGCAATAGTGCTTCCGGAAAACCGAAGCCGAAATTACCCTTTCATTTCCTTCCCATCTGCAAGCTTTTGCATTATTTTTTTAATCAAAACACTTATATGTGACGTAATGTGTCTCACACGTAGAAGATGGAGATGAAAAGGAATCATTTTTTATATCAGTTTATAGGTTTGGACTGGCTCAAGCTCAATCTCTCTTTCATTCACAATTTTATTTATGTATAGAAAAAAAAACTTTTTCTCCTTCAAAATTGCGTATTCTATTCTATTCCAAATCATTTTAATGCTATTTTGATCAGAATGAAGGGAAAACAGAAATCGTGTTTTCCTATTCGAGTGATATTTGTAAATTTATGTCTCGCATTGATGACTACGATGCGTTAAAACTGTTTCACTCAAGAGACTGAAAAATGAATTTGCTCTCAGTTCGATTCTCTTTTGTCACAGTAGGATAATTAAACACTGCCCAAGCTAAGGCTCTGCTCTGTACCTTTACGAAGTCACTTTTATTTGTAAATATATAATCGCTATGCATTGTTATTCTGATAGAAAGCAATCGAGCAGTGTTTCCCTTTTTTCTATAAAAGCATTAAATCTTTCTGATAACGGTGCCAGATGTTTAATTTAATCTGAATTTCAGGGACTCGCCACAAAAGATTTTTAAGCAGAAGGAACCGATTATAGTTTAAGATATGCACCTTTTATCGGAAATTGAAAAATGTTGTCCAATTCTTCAGCATATAAATATTAATTCCTGTAATTTTTTTCATAAAAATACATAGCTTCAAACTATTCCTTTTTTGCGTTAACACTATTTCCGAATCATAATCCTTACCATATTTAATCACAGAACTCTGCATTTAATTAACATTAAAATTAAGTAAAGGTCTGTATTCGGGAGGTAACTAAAAATTGGAATAGTTAACAGCTAAGTATATACTGATAGATATATTTAAAAAAATTATTTAAATTTTGCAAATAATGTATGAAATATAAATATGCAGATTGGAGTGACGAGATTGGGGAGTGGGCACGCTATAGTTGTTAGTACTGCAGAATATTAGGGTTCCGGTACTTTTTTTGTTAGAAATTAAGTCCTGGTTGGGAAGATAAATTTCTTAAGGCGAGGAAAATTTCGACTAGAGCGCAATGCATGGACTAATAATTTCGTCTAATCTGCTTGACAGTAGAACAGCTTCGTATGTTTATGAAAATAAAGCTAAACGTGACCTATGGTTCAATAGTCGGAAAAAAGTCTTTTTATGCAGGACTAGCAGAACCACCTGGATTTGCCCATGTTAACCACGGAGATCTTACAGGTAAAATACATAAAAATTAATAATATGGCGATCATAATAATGGAGCACTGTATATTCCCGCACATAATTGGTTAAAAGACAATCAGGAAAAAATTAAGCTACTTTGACACAATCATAGGAAAAAACTCTAGGGTTTATAAAAGAAAATGTTCAGTTTCTTTCGTGCTTGTAACTCAAGATTATACGGTTTATTTTGACTATATGAAAACAAATCAACCAAACGGCGTAGCATTTAGAGAAATTGTCTTTCGTACGGCATCAAGATATACTATGGAAAAAATTCCTTTGAAAAATATCTTAAGCAAATATCTACCCAAAGATCAGCAATTGTTGTTTTATTCGTTTAATCTTCCATAATTGGCTTCATTACCAATGTTGGCGACGAAATCTCTAAAATAGCTCTAAAATCAATGAAATATGCGTTTAATATTTTTGTTTACTAGATTTGTTAATCGACTAGAGAGAAATGCACGGACTGATAATCTCGTCTAATCTGTTTGCCAGTAGAACAGCTTCGAATGTTTGTGAAAATAAAGCTAAACGTGACCTATGGTTCGACAGTCGGGAAAAAGTATTTTTATTCAGGACTAGCAGAACCACTTGATTTGCCCATGTTGACCATGGGGGTCTTACACGTAAAATACATAAAACTTAATAATATGGTGATCATAATAATGGAGCACTGTACATTTCCGCACATATTTCGTTAAAAGACAATCAGAAAAAAATTAAGTTACTTTGACAGAATCATAGAAAAAACCCCTGGGGTTTATAAATGAAAATGTTCAGTTTCTTTCGTGCTTGTAACTGAAGAATATACGGATTTCTTTGACAATACGAAAACAAATCAACTAAACGGCATAGCATTTAGAGAAAATGTCTTTCGTACGGCATCAATATATACTACGGAAAAAAAATCCTTTGAAAAATGTCTTAAACAAATATCTACTCAAAGATAAGCAATTGTTGTTTTATTCGTTTAATCTTCCATAATTGGCTTTATTACCAATGTTGGCGACGAAATTTCTAAGATAGCTCTAAAATCGGTGAAATATTCGTTTAATATTTTTGTTTACTAGATTTGTTAAGCTGAATTTCACGCTCCGACCTAAAACTGCTACTGAGATACGGTGCAATGCCCTAAAACCTTCAACTCAATATTTAAGAGCCATAGTTCTTGAATTTCTAAAATCTGAAAAATACGTTTCCAGCATTTTTTTAGTAGATTTTTTATCTCGAATTTTACAATCCTACCTAAAACTGCTGCTGAAAATGGTTAAATTATTTAAAACTTTCAAAACTCATTTGACTCCATAAAACTTCATTCTAGTTCCAATATTTATTTTCTAATCCTGCGAGCAAGCTGTTATACTAATAAGCAGAGTTTTCAGACGATTTTCAGGATGTATACCATACTATGGAATACGCAGGATTACTGCTTACAGTACGTAAGGTTAAATTACTGATTTCATTTGATTATTGAACTTTCTGTATATATCATGACATTTTTTTAGCGACAACACTTATATTATTTTAGCTTATAATATTTCTAATTTTCTTTAACTAATCTATACGAAATTCCTTCCACATCGTCATGAATGATTTCGATTTACGTGCAATTGAATATAAGTTTTTTTTTCTTTAAGGAGATGCATTAAACTTCAAATTACACTATGTGCAAAATACTTAAAAGATGGCAAAACATATTTTAAAAACCTAGATCTAAATGAAAGATATAGTTAGTGCGAAAATAGACCCGATCCTGAAAGATTGGGTTTCCGGAGTACAGTTGACTCTCTGTTTAACGACTTTGAAGAAACCTCAAAAAATCGTCCTTAAACAGAATTTGTGGAAAAATAATATTTGAAAAACATTTCCCTTCACAGTTTACAGGCTTAGGATTGTTAATACATTTCTCAATATATTGGCATGTTTAGAGATGTTTTATTTATTTATTTAAATTTATTTTATGTTTTCTTTCTTTCTTTGTTTTTTATTGATAGAGATATACTACATATTTTTATTGCGCAAATACAAATTGCATTAATTATACTGCATACAAAAACAACATTACAGCATACAATTTTACTTAAAGTACAATAAAAATATTTACAATACATTTAATTAAGCAATGTTACTTACAGTACAATAAAAAATATTTATAATACATTTAATTAAACAAATGAAGTTTTTAAAAATCAAAAAGTGTAGATTTTTTCAATGGTGTTCTAGTTTTAAGTTCCCCTGCTTCAAGCTGCTCAAGAAGGTTGAATGAGTCATCTTTCATATTTGATGAAACAATGTACTGGCGAAGAATATCCAGAGCAGTATTCGCATCTAAGTAAGAAGGAGGTGGTGTCTCGCTTTCTGTATCATCAGCTTCATCACCATCTTTTGCATCTGAAGTTGCATTTTCATTTGCGATGTCTTCATAAATTTGATCTAAATTTCTGAAGTCGGTTGTTAAAACGTCTTCGTCACATGGGTAAAGTCCATTACACCCTTCTCCTTTATCTGTATTAATCTGAATTATAAGAAAACTTGTTTTTCTATCAGAGGAAGTTCCCTCATTTAATACTTTTAAAGGAATCGAAAAAAAAAAAAAACCTACGCGAAAATCGTCGTTAAATAGAAACAATTTCGTCTTTAAATAGAGATATTTTTACTTAAAGGAACCGGGACCGCAAAATATCGTCCTTAAATAGAGATCATCGTTAAGTAGAGCGATGTAAAAAGAGAGGCGACTGTATATGTAATTCCACTGAAAACAGAATATATTTATCTCGAATGCATTGGAATGACTTCTCGTAAACTTAAAGATCGTATTAACAAACATTCGAGAGATTTGAAGTACAACTGGCCAAAAACAGCCCTGTCAATACTTAACCAGAAGCAAAATATACAAGTTAATTTCAAAGATGCGAAAATTATATACCCGTTTAAAGAATGATCACGATTCTATACATGAATCAATAGAAATTATTATTAAAGAAAATACTTTTTGTAATGACGTTTTATCCCATAACATACCCAGAATTTGGCTCAGTTTGCTTAAGAATAATAAAACAAGTAATGTTCCACTTCCCTCTATATCCATATTCTATTTTCCCAATGTTTTCCAAATCTAAAAATTGATTTTCACTTTCTTCCTTTCGGCACCAACTACGTGAAATTTGAAAAATAAGACGTTAATAACAGTATTTTTGTATTCCCTGATGAAGGCTGTGTTTATAGCTGAATGTACTAAGAAGAATGGAAGTAATTTAACATATTTAAAAAATATTGTTTGTCATCTTTTAAGTATTTTGCACATAGTATAATTTTAAGTTTAACTTTTTAAAGATGAATTTAGCATTCTATTTATTTATTTGTAGATGCATTATTTTTACATCTTCCATGAATGTACTGTATTTTTAAGTATCAGTTTTAAATCTGTCATTTTATCTTTCGAATGTTTTTCTAGACATCCTTTTCAGTACTTTATTTGTGAACTCCAACGGTTCCTTCATATCAAACGTAAAATTTCAGTTTTAATTTAAATGTAAAAATACTTTTTATTTTCTGTCATTCCTATTCATCTTATTTTAATGTTATTTATTTACACCGATAGAAGGCTTTTACATAATTTTTCAAACATCCTAAAATGTCTGTGAGTGCGAATAAGCTTGAAAAAATGAAATAATATAAAGATAACGATCATGAAGCTTTCATTAAAAAGGAATTGTTTGCTTATACAGAAGAGCGCCGATTATCCGAACAAGTCGGGACCAAGCCTAGTTCGGATAATTGGACAGCCAGTTTAAATAATGTTCCTCACTATACTAAAACCTTCACACTTTATCCAGGCTTAAGACTGACAGCACCAGTTATTGCTGGGGTGTTTAAAAATTGTTGTTGTATTTTAAATATTTTTTGGTTTACTTTTTTATCATTTAAAATTTCCTTTTTCTTTTTTCATCATTTGAACTCCAGAGATTATAATTTAAGTAAAAAAAGCTTTCGATTGTTGCTTGCTTCAAAGAAGACATCCTTTTCAATGCTGCCATATCTCGAATTATTCTTAAATACGTTAGTTGGGGATGAGCGTTCTTCTGCCGTTCGAGCCATTTCATAGCTGTTTCCAAACATTCAAAGGCTTCGTTATTTGATTGACTTGGGTCATTTTCAGAGCATTCGTTTTCATTTTCTTCATTTTCTTTTTTGTTTTTACTGCACCCAAAGGTACGCTAATCGGGGATTCGATTCCGCATGCTAAATCTGAAGGGAAAAGAATTAGAGAAACGGGATGTTTGAATAATTGGAAGTTCGGTTATTTTTTTATTTTTCTTTTCTTGAGAGAGAAATAGGCTGTTTGAATAATTGGAAGTTCGAAAAAAAATTGAGAAAAATGGACTATTCGGATAATTAGAAGTTCGGATAATCGGCGCTCTACTGTATTAATAATGAAAATAACTAAGGAGCTCTAATAAAAAATCCACATATTCTAATATTATCGTGTTCTGCTATTATTATACCCTACATGAAGAGCCAGGGTAGCATATTTAAATGCCGCACCCCCTCCTCCCCCCCCCACACACATATATAAACAAGACGAAAATTTGTGTCACTCTTAACGCTTGTTATTCAAAAGATATTTAAATCATTTTTTAATATTTTTAAAGTTTTTAACTGTCTTTAATTAGATACATATTGTAACAGCTTTTCGATAATTTTTTTTAGTACTTAATAAATATATTATTTTGTAATGTGATGTAAAATCGAAGACAGCAATAAAGTAAACTACTAGATATATCATTTAACCCCTTGAGGGGCTTTGGGATATATTTTATCCCACCTACGATAAATGAAGATTTGCACCGGAAAACTTTATGAAATTTTACATCTCTAACTTTGGTGGAAAAAAAAAGCCGGAAATTGGCGTTTCCTTATTTTGAAATTTTTTTCTTCTAAATTTCCGGTGGGAATTCAGCATTTCACAAACGTAATTGCTTGGCCTTCAAGGGGTTAGATAACAATGGCTATCAAAATAAAAGGAATACTTTTCTTATGGTAATAAAGAAAAGCATTTTATTTTTCAATTTTATGAGATGTTTTTAAACAAAGGAAATATTGACTGTCTGAAAAAGGAAACCTGTTGCAACTTGACTGTTTCACAGCAGTGGTGCAATCACATTTTCTTTGTGCAGTCAGCTTTGATTTCGATTTTTATCTGTCCAGTTATCCGAACTTTTAAATATTAGAACTAATCCTGATTACGACATATTCAGATAATTGGCGCTGTGATGTATTAAGAATGTAATGAATTGAATTTTAAGCCATAAAATAAAAATTTTCTTAAATATACTCCTACAAACTGTCACTTTCATGAATTTTTAGGTATAGTTTTTGTATGTGAATTTATAAAAATATCGCTAATTTTACTGGCTGTAATGTTCATTACACTCATAAAATCGCATAAATTGAAGGTTAATTATATTTTTTTAATGTAAATGTAGTCTTTTTATTTATTTATTGATATTATTATTATTTGAGATAGTTCATGAAATCTTTTATTTTTATTTATTATTATTATTTTTTTTTTGTTGTTAACCAATTTAAAGATTTTATTCCTAAAATTCAATTAAAATAATTCACCTCAATTTTTAACTCTTTATAATAAATATTTTTCCTTATCATATACATATTAGGCTAAAATATTCCTTCCTCGATCTTTACCTCTATAAAAATTATATATCTTTCCGTTTTATTATATTAGGTCCAATTGTGTATATGTCCGACCTCTTCCTTTACTCCCCTAGTAAAAATACAAGAAAGAACAAAGTGAGTTGGTTACAACTTTCGCGATGGCGTTGCAAGGAAAGAACCGTCTTCTTTCTGGGCAGTCCTCAGCAGATGCAAACACTGCTGAGCACGTGCTGAATAGGTGTGCACTGCGTGGTTCTATTTCACTTTCGGAGGTCAATTCCATTCCTGGAAACAACCTTCCTCTCACTAGAATTCTATCGATTCTAGGTCGTATGGATACACATAACATCGAACAGCAGAGCAGTTCAATGGGATACCTAGTAGCAGTGCTACTCCACTCCCTGTAGATGAGTAAGTGTATAGCAAATCCTAGAGGAGCCATGAGAAAAGAGTTTAAGCGTAGCACACAGTACTACAATAAAGAAAAAAAGAGAAGTTAAAAATTTAAATATGGAGAGGCTGAAAATTTATGAGAGGGTAGTCCGGGGACTACAGTATAAGTATAAGTTAAAATTTAAATTTAAGGATAGATAAAAATAATAATAGAATAAAATGAAGTTGTTAACACTGTTCATAACACATAGCAAGACCGCTCCAAGCAAAGCAGGAGAAATATACCTAATCCCTTAAAAACAAAAAAGGCTGTTTTCTTCTTGACTACTCTTCAATAATAGTAGTGTAACGGGGCCTCTTGCGATTGGAAGGGCTGAGAGCATCGTAGTCCGGTAATTCGTACATAATGTCATTTGGAACTTTATAAAGTTGGCTGTGAAATTTTTTAGATAGGAATTTAATGCGTCTGACCAGAGAGGTAGTTTTGAGATCGTTTCTGATCGTAGTGTTACGTAAAAATCTAGAACCATTTCTGATACGGCGAAGTTGGTTGTTGTGAAGCTCAGAAAGCCGATCCATGCTTGTTCTACAGAGGAAGCCCCCACACCGGGCAGCCGTAAGTGATGATGGTGAGAATGCAGGCGTTGTAAATTAAAAGCCTGTTATGGAAGGACATGTTAGGGCCCCTTAAAAGAGGTGAAAGACTTTTAGCTACCCCCGAGGCTTTATCGCGGATGTTTAGCATATGTTTTTTGAAGGTAAGGCGTTTGTCAATGATAACCCCCAGGTACTTAGCATCATCAGACCAAGGGATGGTAGTATTGTTAATGGTTAGTCTATTGGGAACAGTAAAAGTACGGGAAAAGTAGACAGCAGTGGTTTTACTTTCATTAAGTTTGACACGCCACTGATTGCACCAGTCTATGAATAAATTTAGGTGATTTTGTATGTTTTTATAAAGTAAATATGGAGGGTGTGCAGCAGCATAAATGGTGGTGTCGTCCGCATAAAGAGCGAGTAGAGTGAGTAGAGTACGAGGCACGTCAAAAATGTACAGATTGAAAAGTGTTGGGCCCAGTATTGAGCCCTGTATAATACCACATAAAATGGAGTGTAGATCCAAAAAAATGTTGTTTATGCGGACGGAGAAAGAACGATCGCCAAGATATGAGAATATAAGATGTATAAGTCCGGAAATCCAAGCCGAATTAATTTGAGGCCTTCATGCAGACTTTATGAAAGGCCTTGGCGATGTCCAAAAAAATGACAAAAGTCGGCTTTTTTGCGTTGAAGTTTTCACTGAGGAATTCAACAACGCGCAAAAGCTGGTGTTGTGTGGAGTGGCCAGCTCGGAATCCGAATTGTTCCGGTGGCAAAATATTGTGTTCATTAATGAATTTGTTAATTTGCAATCTAATGACGCGTTCAATAACTTTAGAAAGGCTAGAGAGCAGACTAATAGGGCGGAAGTTAGTTGGATCATGAAGATTGCATGCAGGTTTGGGTATGGGACAGATGATAGATTTTTTCCAATGTTTGGGAAAGTAGCAGAATTTAAAAATAGAATTGGTGAGTTTAGTAAGATAAATTGGGCTTACCTTATATTTATGTATATCCTTTTTGACATCTGGTATTTATCCTCCGGATAGAGTAAATAAATCTATATCTTGCTCCTGTATTTCTTATTTATTCCGTATATGTGACTGATGGTCTGAACTTCATGTTGTTTAAAAAAAACGCATATTTTGAGTGTCTTGTGAAGTTAAATTAGTGCCGAAACTTATGAATAGAAAAGTAAAATTACATTTAATAAGAGCTTTAAGGCATACATCTCTCAGTTTTGAGAGTTTGAGTAACAACTGGAAGTAGAGAAAAAAATACATGAATAAAATATTATTAACAATAAAGAAACAGGAAATTAATCCCATAAATCAGCATAACAAATAATTTGTATCAATATTTATATTTACGGTAATTAAAAATTAGAGTTAATAAATGTCTTATAGTTCTTGAGTATTGCAAAAATGTTTATAATAAAATATCTGTTTACGATTGTGCAATCACGTTTCAACCTCACTTCCTTCTTTCAGATCATAAACACTTTCGATAATTACTTTTGTAAATCACATTTGACGCATGAAAAACAATTTACTTCGCTTGATTATTTTAATGTCCTTGTTTGGAGATTATATTTCACAATATATCTGTCAACAATTCTCCCTTAATCTCCTAACGAGGATTGTTCTGTAATTTCAGTTTGTTTCTATTATTTAGAAATTCAGCTTGGGCTCTGGTTTTGTAAGTATGTCAGCCGTCATTGACTTGCTTGGGCAATAACGCAATTCAATAATTTTATCTTCTTTCAGCTGTTTAATCACATTATATTTGATGTCAATATGCTTCGATTTATTAGAAAACTTTACGGATTCTATCATTTTTATGCAAGATTTATTATCTTCATAAATTACTATAGGCAATCTTTGCGGTATATCGAGATCTTCTAATAGTTTTAGCAGCCATATCAATTCCTGTGTTGCGCTCGCCGCTGCAACGAACTCTGCCTCTGCAGATGATTGTGCCACACACGTTTGTCGTTTTGTTATCCACTGTATTGGATTCTTTCCTAAAAGAAATAAATTGCCTGTTGTCGATCTTCTTGTTTTTAGATCCCCACCCCAATCTGCATCAGTATATACTTCTAGGATGGGTGGTTCTTCTGTGCTAATTACTAAATTTAAGTCTTTTGTTGAATAGAGATATCTTATTAATCTTTTAACACCTTTCCAATCTCTTTCAGACGGCGTTTCGTTTTTTCTGCTCAAGATGTTTACTCCTACTAAAATATCGGGCCTACTTATTGTAACAACATATAACAGTGCACCTATTGCTTGTCGGTACTTAGTGTTATTCCATTTGTGTTTCTTCATTGTCTAATCGTTGAAAGCCTGTTTCCATTGGAGTGTCATATGGCTTAGAATCTTCTAAATTGAGTTTTTTTGCACTTTCTATTATTTTTGCTGTTTGATTTAGTTTAAAGCCGTTGTGAGTCTTTTGTATTTTTATCCCGAGGTAATTGGAAATTTGACCTAAATCTTCAAGTGCGTACTTAGATTTTAGTTTATCTATTATCTCATTTATATTTTCATCTTTTCCTGCGATGAGAATATCATTTACGTAGACTGCTATATAAACCGTATTTTCCCCTCCTTTTCTTATAAATAAACAATTGTCAGCATTGCTCTGTTTAAATTTTAATTCCTTTAGTGTTTCACTAATGTTTGAATACCATGCTCTTGCAGCTTGTTTTAGTCCATATAGCGCTTTTTTTAACTTACAGACCTTATTGGGTTCTGTAGTGTTTATATACCCTTTAGGTTGTGATACATAGAAATTTTCTTCCAATTCGCCATGTAAGAATGCAGTTTTGATGTCAATCTGCCTAATATTGAGATTGTGGTATGCTGCGGCAGTTATGAAGACTCTTAAACTTGTGTGGGAAACTACTGGCGCATAAGTTTCACCGAAATCTACTCCGTATTTTTGTCTAAATCCTTGTGCGACCAATCTCGCTTTGTAACGCTTGATTTTTCCGAATTCGTCATATTTCGCTTTAAAAGTCCATTTCGACCCAATTACTCTTGCTCCTTGTGGGGGATCAACTAAACGCCAGGTTTCATTAAGGGAATTCATTTCCTCTTCTGTCGCTTTTATCGAGTTCTGTTTTTCTATAGGATTTTCTATACTCATCATATCTTCCCAAATGTTAGGTACATATACTGGATCGTGCCGGACTGCATAAGCAAACCTGTCCGGCGGCACACCTCTATTGGTTCTCTCTGATCTTCTCACTTGTGGAATTTGTTGTTGTGACGCAGGTGGTGGACTTAGTTCATTTTGTGTTGGTGTCAGATCTATTTCCATTTCATTCGTGTCTTTCTGTTGTGTTTGTTTGTTTGTTTCCGAGGTTAATTCTCTTCTATTTAGATTTTCGTTAGTATCCGAATTATTTTTATTTTCTATAAATTTTACACTTCTGGCCAATATTACTCTTCCATTACTTGTATAGATTCTGTACGCCTTAGAGCGACTGTCGTATCCGACAACAGTGCCTTTTTCCGCTCTATTATCTAATTTTCCTCTCTTTGATTTGTGTATGTAGGCGTATGCAGTACAGCCAAAAACTTTGAGATATTTCAAATTTGGTTTCCTGTTCATCCATAATTCATAGGGTGTGGTGCTTACCGATTTTGAAGGTAGCCGGTTCTGTAAGTGATTCGCGGTACATATGGCTTCCTCCCATAATTTGTGCGAGAGATTTGCTTCATTTAGCATACTTCTAACCATATCAAGTAGGGACCTATTCTTACGCTCTGCGACACCGTTTTGGCTTGGGTTAAATGGTACGGTAAGTTGATGATGAATCCCATTTTCTTTTAGATATTTTTCTATTTCGTTCCCCGTATATTCACCACCGTTGTCCGATCTGATCTCAGTAGGCATTTTTCCGAATTTGTTTTTCACCATTGAGACGTATTCTTTCACCTTTTCTGAAGCCTCACTTTTATTTGCCATTAAATAAATTACACAAAATCGTGTATAATCATCGATAAAAGTGACGAAGTATTTTCCCCCAATTGTGGGTCTATTTATAGGGCCGCATACATCAGTATGGACTAACTCGAGCCTTTTTGTAGCTCTATATGCACCTGATTTAGGAAATGGGGTCTCGCTGATTTTTGACTTGATACATACCTCACATTTAGCGTTATGTTTGCAGTTGTTGATTTTAATTCCCTCAACTAAGTCCTTTGATAACATGGACTTTATTGTGTCGTAGCTCCTATGCCCCATTCGCCTATGCCACAAATCTATGCAATTTGCACTTGAACAGTTGTAGGTGACATTTGCGTAGTGCTTGTGATTTTTATCTTTACTAACATGTATTTCGTACAGATTGTTTTTAAGTTTACCTTGAAGTATAACGTTGCCTTCGTGAATTATATCACATTTATCTTTTTCAAATTTGACTTTGCAACCGTTTTTAGTTGCCCTACTCACTGACAGCAGGTTAGTTTCTATGTCAGGAACGTATAGTACGTCACGCAATATAACTTGTTTGTTTTTATTTTCGGTATGAATTATTACCTCTCCAGATCCATATGAAATCAGTTTATTACCATTAGCGACTGTGACGTTTGTTTCATTATTATTTTTAATTTTGGTAAAAAATTCTTTTGAATTTACTATGTGGCTGGAACTGCCACTGTCCACTATAAAAGTGCCTTTATTTTAGGACTCTTCGGTTAGTAAAGCGACACTGTTGTTTTCATTTACTGTGTCTTTTCTTTCTTCAGGTTCCGCATTTTTATGTAAATTATTTTCTTCATAAACTAGTGATGTTGAATTGTTTTTATTTTTATAGTGTCTGTTATTAGTGTAACTGTTGTTGTTTTTCGTTTTTAGAAACCAGCAGTCTTTATTTGACTGGTTTTTCATTTTACAGTGTGAGCAGTACTTATTGCTGCCTCTTTTCTGTTCTGAATGATTAAATTTACCTTGAGTATTATAGGCTTTATTGCTGTTTTCGGAGTTTTCACGATTATTTACTCTACGAGTATATTCGTCCGTAAGCTTGCTTTTTATAAATTGTACGGTTAACTCAGTTTCATCTCTGGCCTCTAGAGCAGTAACTAGGGTATCGTAGGACGGCGGCAACGAGCACAGCAGCAGTGCTGAAATGTGCGAGTCAGTTATGTTTTCACCAATCGCTGACAGTTTATCCACTATCTCTAAAATTTCAGTAATGTGGGCTGTCATATTGCCACCTTCAGTTAATTTTGTACTGTACAGTTTTCGTAGCAAGTACAGCTTACTAGAGAGATTAGATCTCTCATGGATTTGTTTAAGTGCGTCCCATGTTTGCCTAGCTGTATTTAAATTTTTGACATGCACTATTTGGCTGTCCTCAATGGACAAATTTATTAAAGCCCTTGCTTTTCTGTCTTTCTTGGTCCAAGCGTCATTCAATGGAGTGGGGGCCTCTTGCGTGATAACTTCAATAAGTTCGTCTCGAATTAATAGCATTTCGACCTTGAACCGCCAATTTGTATAATTGTTGGCGTTCAATTTTTCAATGGTCGTGCTATCTTTTGTAGATGAAGCCATAATGTTGCTAAGATTCGTTTTATTTTTTTTCTAATAAATTACTCTATCGGACTATTACCAGATTTGTATTTTTATTGAGAAATTGTTTTTTTTTTCAGTCTCATAATCAATTTGTTAGCAATATTTAATCTTTGCTATCAAAAAGTTCGTGTGATGTTCGATCTTTATCCTCAAAATTAATTATCTATTTCTCAATATAAAAAGCATAGGTAAGATAAATTGGGCTTATCTTATATTTATGTATATCCTTTTTGACATCTGGTATTTATCCTCCGGATAGAGTAAATAAATCTATATCTTGCTCCTGTATTTCTTATTTATTCCGTATATGTGACTGATGGTCTGAACTTCATGTTGTTTAAAAAAACGCATATTTTGAGTGTCTTGTGAAGTTAAATTAGTGCCGAAACTTATGAATAGAAAAGTAAAATTACATTTAATAAGAGCTTTAAGGCATACATCTCTCAGTTTTGAGAGTTTGAGTAACAACTGGAGGTAGAGAAAAAAATACATGAATAAAATATTATTAACAATAAAGAAACAGGAAATTAATCCCATAAATCAGCATAACAAATAATTTGTATCAATATTTATATTTACGGTAATTTAAAATTAGAGTTAATAAATGTCTTATAGTTCTTGAGTATTGCAAAAATGTTTATAATAAAATATCTGTTTACGATTGTGCAATCACTTTTCAACCTCATTTCCTTCTTTCAGATCATAAACACTTTCGATAATTACTTTTGTAAATCACATTTGACACATGAAAACAATTTACTTCGCTTGATTATTTTAATGTCCTTGTTTGGAGATTATATTTCACAATATATCTGTCAACATTATTAAGGGGATTTTGACTAGCGAGGAATGGATTAGGTGAGAACTGCTTTTCATATGAATTGGCCAAGAAGTTAGCTTTATCTTTATCGGTATAAGCAGTGGTCAAGAAAATTTTGCCAACTTTTTTGTTTTTCTTTTTGAATAAGGGTCTTAATTTTATTATTTAATCTATTAACAGCAGTTTTGAGAGTAGGGTCTCTGGAGGATTGGTAAAGTCGCCGGAGGTTATTACGTTGGTTACAAATATTGCGGATATAATTTGGAAGAAAAAAGGTATTATTATTTTTAAACTTGGTGTAGGTTGCATGTTTTTGGGCATTATTAATGATATTTTCAAATTTAGTAACAGCGTTGTCAATATCAGAATTGTTGTTAATAATTGGAAATGTGAGGTCGGCATCATTGAGAAAATTTTAAAACTTATTCCAGTCAACTGCAACAGAGGGGGGGGGGGGGTAATAGGATTGATAAGATCAATTTTGAAAGCAACTGGATAGTGGTCAGAGTTGAGGTCGTTAATAACAGAGGTAGAAATGGGAAAAGTAAGATTTTTTGAAATAGCAAAGTCAATAGTAGAAGGGGGGCATCTACGATTCCAGGGAATGTGGGTAGGAGTGGAGGGAGCGTGCAGACTAAGGTTGTTCTGTGAAATAAAATTATGGAGTGATTTACCCCTAACAGTTGTAGATAAACAGTTCCAATACGTGTTGTGTGCGTTATAGTCACCAGCTACAAAAGCAAATTGGGGTTGTGAAAAAAGTCGAGTGAGGTCATTAATAGGATATTGTGGTCTGTGTTTAGCATAAAGAGAAGTAATATTTAATTTACTGTGTGGAAGGTCAAGGACAATACTTGTGTATTCAATGTCATTGGCGGGTGTGGTTTGGACTGTGTAGTGTGGAAGGTGAGATTTAATGTAAATCGCAGTGCCATCCTTTGGGGAATTGGCACGCGGTGTGTGATACAGCTTATAGCCGGATATGTTTAAGCTGCACGTAGGAGAACCAATTTCCTGAATTAAGAGAATATCAAATTGTGGATTAATAGAGATAAAAGATCTAAGTTCGTTAATTTTGTTTTTCATGGAATCGCAGTTCCAGGAAAGAATAAGAAGAGAGCCATGGGTAGGTGTATTATTCATGGTTAGGGAGGTTAAGTTCACTAGCAAAGGAGTCTATTTCGTTAACAATGATTATCATTTTTTCTATAGCATTGTCAAAAGATTTAATTTGATTGGCTATTTTAGTAATACATTTAAGTAATTTAGTGATCTGAAGAAGTTCCTTCATATCCTTGAAAGCATCAAATACATTTTTAAAAGTCGAAACATAGTCCTCAGTAGGAGTTTTAGTCGATTTTTTATCAGTTGAAGTATTATCCTTGGTTGAAGTGGAGGCAACCGCGACGGGGGCTTCTTGTATATTATTGCTAGTAGAAGGGTTAACCTCGATATTTCCAGTTTGTTTATTCATATTTTCTACGTAGTTAAATTTTTGTAAAATTTCGACAAAGCCCTGAACATTTTTAGAAGTTTGGTTGGTCGGTTGTTTAGTTCTAGAGGGATTATGTTTAACATTAGTTTTATCAGTAGAGGGGGAAGTTCTGTTTTGGTTAAGGGAGTTTTTTTGGGCAACCTCTGAACGATGAAGGGTGAGCGCCCCCGCAGTTAGCACAGGTGCAAGTTATTCTACCTTTATGTGGACACTGAGGGGTTAAATAATCCTCGGCACATTTCATACACTTAGCCTTGAAATTGCAAATTTCGCTAGCGTGGCCAAAGCGTTGGCAACGGTAGCATTGTTTTTGGGTTATTGGTATTACGGAAATGTTCAATAGATACACGTATATAACACAATTCTTGTATTTTGTAAATACGGTCAAAATCTTTAACTGGGAGTACATTTACCACATAAAGGGGCATCTCCCTGCCTGTTTTCTTGTTCTTGAGCATGGCTGCCCTTGTGGCAGTAAAACCATGCAAGGCTAAGTCATCGATAATTAGTTGGGGTTCCGTGCCAGGCGGGATACCTCGGATGTAAATTTTTTTTGGCCTTTGGTCTTTAGGGTGAATAGCCATGAATTTATAATGTTTAGAGTCCAAGTATCGCTGGACTTCCCTAAATTGTTCTTCCGTTTTCGGTTGAATTTTTATTAGCTCTCCCTTAAGGCAGACTAGAAGAGGGTTATCCTTATCAAGTTCTTTTACTTCTTACGCGATTTTACGCCAATCGACTTCGCTAAATTCAACAAATAAAGGGTGTATTTCTTTCTTTTTAGCCACCGGTACGGTGCTCTCAGTATTGTTAATTTTAGAATTAGAATTATCATTTGTCATTTCTACATTATTGTCTAAATTTACCTCGTTTTCGAGTACAATGTATTTGTTAGTTAATTCAATATTACTATTCGTATTGGACTCAGAATGTCGTCTTTTACCAACACGGGAAGGGTTAAGGTTAGGGCTGATACTTTCTAAGACCCTAAAACTCTCCATATAATCGGATTTTAGAAACTTATAAGCTCCAGAATCAATAATAAGTTTTACATTAAATGGCTCCCCCAAAATGGAAATTGCAGTAATACACATAGTTCTCACCTTAGTTTTCATTTCTTCGTTGGTGGAGTAGCCAGGGGTCCCTTGCATCTGCTGAATATCTCCATCGATGCCGGCGAAGATTTCCCGTAGAATTACGTTTGCAGGTTCATGGTGAGTCGGAAATTCATTAAAATGTCTTAACTAATTCGCCACCAACATTCCAGAGACGACATTATCTAGGTCAGTTTTATAGTCTTTTATAGCTTTCATCTCCCCCTCCGATAACGCCATTTTCAGAAAACACTATCACGCCCGTCGATAAAAACCATGCTATTTAACACCGCTACACATCTTTACCAACCAGAGCACTAACACAGTAACAGGAGAAAGAAATTGCACGTCTACACTCTGTGAGAGACTAACTCCCGGATACGTAAATATATATTGGAAGTAAAAGTTTAATACTCTTTACTGTGATTACATTCTGGTGTGAGTCTTAAAATAATGTGGTTGCCCAGTTTTCTAAGTTGAAAGACATAAAAAGGTTCAATCCATTTCAAATCACAAGGTGGTGTCGCTCGACATTTTTAATTTTCCTTATCTTTTAACCAAGTTTTCTTCATAGTTTTCTGAGTTTAAAAACATGATTAAAAATTTTTTTTTGATCGTATAGTTTTTTGGCGGTGGCCATTTCTAACAAGCTATACAGCCATTTTTGGGCGAAAAACATATTTTACGAAAAATTCTGTAACTGTTTTATTTTCCTACATATGGAGCTAAACGAAAAACTAACATGTTCAGCATAAAATTGTCTACATTTTATGTATTTATAAAAATTTCATTTGACTTAAAGATGTATGTCAAAAACATGTTTAAAAACCGGAAGTCAAACACCACATTTCGCTGCCATTATTTTTTATGAAAGAGATCAGACTCACCTTAAATATTTTTTTCTGACACAGATCTCTTTTTACAAAATTAAACCCTGATTTTTTTTTTCTTTTTTTGCACAGCTCATCAAAAACTGCGTTAAGTCTGATTTCGGCAATTTTCGCTAATTAATATCTCAAAAGGGACTGAATAAAAAATTCTGAAAATTTAGGATAATAAACATCTTTGAAATGTAGAGTTAAATTGTAAATAGTATGATTGAGACTTTACTGGTTTTTTAGTAACACTTCACTAAAATTGTACCAAAAACTCCTCCCCCTTTCCTTTTCTTTCAGATACATAGTATTGAAGGTACTTTCTGCTTAAGTACGTTCAAAATGACGATAAAGACACATTTTACGCATTATTGCTTAGTAAATATAAAATTAAAGAATGTTCAAATATCCTAAAAAATGTGCGGAACATTCTAAATAAAAAACATTATGATTCTTGCTAAAATAAATAAATTTTGGGGGCGAAGGGGTAAGTCGTAAATTAAGCCCTCAATGCCAATATATATGCAATTAAATTAATTTTGTTACATTAAATATTCAACAGAACGTTAATAGAAGAAGAAGAATACTTTTAGAAAAAATGTGAATTTCGCTGATTCGAATAAACAGTGTATCAAACGGGCAAATATGATACTTTGCCAGGGATAAGGCAAGGGGCGGGGCAAACGAGATATTTTTTAAAATTTCATTAGCGAGCTGGAGTTTTGCTTCAGTGAAGTAGCTTCTTAACGAGTACTTAGGCTAATTTCAAAAATATATGTCATAATAAAATTGTATCTGGTGCTCCTCAGCTGTGCACAATAAAATCAAAAGCAGCACCACTTCAATAATTTAATTAGGATGAGCGAAGCGAATCCTCTACTAGGCTACACAAATTACATTTTGTCGTACACTTTACAAAAAAACTGTTCAGTATTTTGACTTGAAATTAAACATAAAAATAAATTATGACCTGTAGATGTGCACAATATTATTATTATTATTTTTTTTTTTTTACAGAATAACTTTAAAAATTTTATTATTTTAATTAATTTATTTTACATGTTTTTCCATTACGGACGCATTTTTGTAAATCAAAAATGAAACACGTATATTTTCAGAACAAAAAGTAAATCATGGAGTTAGTCATTGTAGATAGAAACATGATTAATTAAATAGTTTCACGATTTTTTTTATGAATTTTTTAAAATACCTTTTTTATGAAAATTATAGCATAATTTTAATGAATTAAAATTTGTGAAAATTCAGTTATTTACATTCAATAATAAAAGTATTTTTCAGTGTTAAGAATTCAAATATAGTAAAGCCCCGATTATCCGCGGTGCGGTTTATCCGCGAAGCGAGTTTATTATTATTATTATTATTATTATTCAAGCCAACAGAAAGGAAAATACAGTAAGCCCTATACTAATAAATATAAACAGAAAAATTCATGTATTCGAAAGTAATAGAATAATAATTCTAGATTCGTTTGCCATGCTTGAAATATCAGATATAAAGTCTTGATGTCTTTTCTTGATTTTATTAGCCAAACGTAAACACAGCTATTAAAATATTTAACAATTAAATAAGACTATTATGATAAATTCCAGGAGAGCATATCAAGAATAGCTTCATTTTCGAGATAACAATTATTCTATACTAAAAGAAAAACAATAGTTTACAATTTAGAATAACGAAAATGTGTTTCCAAAGCAAGAAGCAAAAACAAGTGACTGTTTTTCTTTAAAAAGGTGTAAATGAACTCTTTTTGTACAGTATCTATAGCATTGTTCTTGTTTACTGATCTTTATTTAAGTGATTTAGACGTAAAGCAAAGGTTTCTGTTCACTGTGAATATGTATTTTAAACGTTTTATTATGTTTTTTGTACACTAAATGATAGTTTTTATGTTGAATTTTAATTTTTTTTATCATGTTTGTACCCCATTTTCCGTCTTTTTCGGATTATCCGCGATTTTTGTTATCCGCGGTGGCCTTGCCACCCAATTCCGCGGATAATCGGCGATGTACTGTACACAATTTATTCTTATTATGTGAAAACATTTACGCAGACGAGACTTACGCATTTTAAAAGAATTGTATAACAATTTTTTTTTTTTTTTTTTTTTTTTGTAAAATAGCAACAAACGAATCGTAAACAAATAAGATTAATTGTTAAATTCGCTATATCATAAACTAGCTGTTTAACCCGTTCTATGCACGGGTGTTCATGAATTTAATTCTAAAACCATAATTAAAAATAACTATTCGATTTAGTTAAATATTTTACTACTAGTGCTTTTTTTTTAATGAAATTAAATTTATTATATTACTAAGGCAGCAGACGATAAAAACGATATCTTTGGAATAAGGAAATAAAAATCTTTGTTGATGTTTGTGACAAAATGTGTTTCTTTATTTTAAAAAAATTGTAATAATTAAGCGCAATTAAATAATCTCTAATTATTTGCATGTGAGGTAAAAGAGTTATCGTAATACCTGCTAAAGCTTCTTATTATAGCAGTGTGGTGTACGTAATATGTATATCTCTAATTATTTGTATGTGAGGTAAAAGAATTATCGTAATACCCGCAACAGCTTTTTAATATTGCAGCGTGGCGTACGTAATATTCAATGCGTCTTGCAATAGAAAGGCAATTGTTGTGGTAACAGAAAGGTACGAAAAAAATCAACCAAACGGCGTAGCGTTTAGTGAAACTCTCTTTCGTACGGCATCATTATATACTATGGGAAAAAAAATTCCTTTGAAAAATGTCTTAAGCAAATATCTACTCAAATATCAGCAGTTGTTGTTTTATTCGTTTAATCTTCCATAATTGGCTTCATTACCAATGTTGGCAACGAAATCTCTAAAATACTTCTAAAATCGGTGAAATATGCGTTTAATATTTTTGTTTACTAGATTTGTTAATCGACAAGAGCGCAATGCACGGACTGATAATCTCGTCTAATCTGTTTGCCAGTAGAACAGCTTCGAATGTTTGTGAAAATAAAGCTAAACTTGACATATGGTTCAACAGTTGGAAAAAAGTCTTTTTATTAAGGACTAGCAGAACCACTTGGATTTGCCCATATGCCCATGTTGACCCTGGGGATCTTACAGGTAAAATACATAAAAATTAATAATATGGTGATCATAATAATGGACCCGCACATAATTCGCACATAATAAATAACCCGCACATAATTCGTTAAAAGACAATCAGGAAAAAATTAAGCTAATTTCACACAATCATAGGAAAAAACCATAGGGTTTATAAATGAAAATGTTCAGTTTCTTTCGTGCTTATAACTGAAGATTATACGGATTTTTTTTGACAATACGAAAAAAAATCAACCAAACGGTATAGCATTTAGCGAAATTCTCTTTTGTATGGCATCAATATATATATGGAAAAAAAATTCCTTTGAAAAATGTCTTAAGCAAATATCTACTCAAAGATTAGCAATTGTTGTTTTATTCGTTTAATCTTCCATAATTGGCTTCATTACCAATGTTGGCGGCGAAATCTCTAAAATAGCTCTAAAATCGGTGAAATATACCTTTAATATTTTTGTTTACTAGATTTGTTAATCGACTAGAGTGCAATGTACGGGCTGATAATGTCGTCTAATCTGTTTGCCAGTAGAACAGCTTCGAATGTTTGTAAAAATAAAGCTAAACGTGACCTATGGTTCGACAGTCGGAAAAAAGTCTTTTTATTCAGGACTAGCAGAAACACTTGGATTTGCCCATGTTGACCCTGGGGATCTTACAGGTAAAATACATAAAAATTAATAATTTGGCGGTCATATTAATGGGGCACTGTACATTCCCGCACATAAATGGTTAAAAGACAATCAGGAAAAAATTAAGCTACTTTGACACAATCATAGGAAAAAAACCCTAGGGTTTATAGATGAAAATGTTCAGTTTCTTTCGTGCTTGTAGCTGAAGATTATACGGATTTTTTTTTTCTTTTTTTGACTATACGAAAACAAATCAACCAAACTGCGTAGCATTTAGAGAAACTCTCTTTCTTACGGCATCAAGATATACTATGGACAAAAACTGCTTTGAAAAATGTCTTAAGCAAATATCTACTCAAAGATCAGCAATTGTTGTTTTATTCGTTTAATTTTCCATAATTGGCTTCATTACCAATGTTGGCGACGAAATCTCTAAAATAGCTCTAAAATCGGTGAAATATGCGTTTAATATTTTTGTTTACTAGATTTGTTAATCGACTAGAGAGCAATGCACGGACTGATAATCTCGTCTAATCTGTTTGCCAGTAGAACAGCTTCGAATGTTTGTGAAAATAAAGCTAAACGTGACCTATGGTTCGACATTTGGAAAAAATTCTTCTTATTCAGGACTAGCAGAACCACTTGGATTTTCCCATGTTGAACTTGGAGATCTTACAGGTAAAATATATAAAAATTAATAATATGGTGATCATAATAATGGAGCACTGTACATTCCCGTACATAATTCGTTAAAAGACAATCGGGAAAAAATTAAGCTACTTTGACACAATCATACGAAAAAACCCTAGGGTTTGTAAATGAAAATGTTCGCTTTCTTTCGTGCTTGTAAATGAAGATTAAAAAAAAAAATCAGATTTTTTTTTTTTTAATATGAAAACAAATCAACCAAACGGCGTAGCATTTAGAGAAACTGTCTTTCGTACGGCATCAAGATATACTATGGAAAAAAAATCCTTTGAAAAATGTCTTAAGAAAATATCTACTAATAAACGCAATTGTTGTTTTATTAGTTTAATATTCCATAATTAGCTTCATTACCAATGTTGGCGACGAAATCTCTAAAATAGCTCTAAAATCGGTGAAATATGCGTTTAGCCCTTTCAGGCCCGCATTTTTATTTACAAGAGGAAAAATCTGAATTTCTGGAATTAAGGTTGTTTTTAGCTAATATAAACATAAATATAATTTAAAAAAATATTTGACATTTTTTAATAGTTTTTTAAACGATGCCATTTGGCATCATTGGGACCAAACGGAACTGTACATGAAAAGCACATGGTGCCATTTGGCATCATTGGAATCAAAAGAAAAGAAAATACGCATTCAGTTTTTAATGTCCATTTCATGTATAATTGTATTTACTGAAGTTCTAGGCTTTTGGCAAGAATAGAGATCTGTTTGATGCACTTAGGTGGTGTTGGTGTTGTTCTTGACAGCCGATTATCCACACGAGATATATATGCCCGAGGGAGGGATGCCCTGAGTGGGGGTCTTTTTAAGGGAACCTAACCCGAAATTACGCAAGGATACTTATGATTTGATGAAAACCACTGAAAACTCCGAACAGTTAGGTCGACGAGCGTGACTGGTTCCGAACCAGCACTCCCCATCTATGAACTTTGCCAGCGGAACCTCTCAGCCATTTGATACACTAAGTTATCTGTATTTTATTCATCACAAAATAATTTAAATTACTCATAAGGACTAAAATTTCATCAGGAGGCAATGAACAAGTCTCTCTAAATGTTGTGCCAAATAGTTCAATATTCTTATCTTCTAACTGATCTACATTTTCAATTTCGACTTCTAATACTTATTACCTACAGAAATAATAACTGGGCCGACTGAATCATTTGTATCCAGATCAAGAATATTGACAATTGGGCATCCACGGAAAACTCCGAACAGTTAGGCCGACGAGCGCGACAATTGAATTGAGCAACCACGCAATCAATTATCGCAATAGTGCACGAAATCATCTGCATTTGATAGATTGCGTGCACTTTCACTGTCCTCTTCGTCAGATTTTTTAATTTCTGTATCTGAAAGATCATCATTCCTTAGTAAATAAATGGCTCTTTCTATTGATACAAACTCTTTTTTTTTTTTTCGTTTTGGCATGATAAATAGTAAAGGAATTTTTTTTCCTTTCGAAAAACTATCAAATCAGATAAGAAATCAAAATAGAGAGTTAAGTTGAAAATATCTATCAAGTCCCAGTGATGCCATTTGGAATCATGTATATTTACTATGCATTGTTAGTGAAATAAAATTACAATTGTTGAATTATAAATACATAAATATGTACTTCATACATATTACAACTTATATTTACAATATTGTCATTTTTAAAAAAAGGAAAAGTGTGAATAATATTTTTTTTCACAGTCATATTTTCACTTAAAGTTTTAAAAGGAAATCAAGCAATACTTTTCAGTTTCTGGAACCTCTGCTACCATCTCTTGAGGAAATAAAAAAATACTACTGAAAAGACAGAAAAAGCGTCTTTTGAATGACACCAAACAGAATCTCCGAGATTAAGTTTTTAAATATAAAAAAAAAATCGCGAAAGTCATGTTGCCATTTGGCATCACTGGGCCCCAAAGGGATAATATTTTTGTTTACTAGATTTGTTAAGCTGAATTTCACGCTCCTACCTAAAACTGCTACTGAGATACGGTGCAATGCCCTAAAACCTTCAACTGAATATTTAAGAGCCATAATTCTTGAACTTCTAAAATCTCAAAAATACGTTTTTAGCAATTTTTTAGCAGATTTTTTTATCTCGAATTTTACAATCCTACCTAAAACTGCTGCTGAAAATGGTTAAATTATTTAAAACTTTCAAAACCCCATTGAAAAAAAAAAATCAAAAAATCTTTTCTCATTGCTTGCCTAGCTCATAACAGCAATCTACTGTCCAAATTTCGTAATTCTGACGTTCCAGCTCTGCATTGACGTGTCAGTCAGTCAGGCACTCAGGAGTTATTATTGTTTATTATATTAGCATAGACTAAATTTAAAATCAACTTTTTAATATTTCGTCATTGTCACCTATCCGGGAGTAATATTAAGGAAAATTCATATAAATGAAACAATTTTTAATTTAAAGGTTTCAAATGAGTGTGTAACCTGTATTTTATAACAAATATTACGTGAAAACTATACCATAGTACATTTTTATATTGCTCATTTGCGTATGTTTTTTATTTCGTTTACATTATTTATGTATAAAGAAAGTTGGCTGTGAATCTGTTGTAAATTTTCCTCTCGAATGTATGTTTCGATTAGTGTGGTAATACTACGGGATAAATTAACCGCATTAATCGAGGGAAACGTTTATATGTTTTTCATATAATTTAAAAATTGAGCTGATAGTTAAACAACCAATAGCGTTAAATATATTTTGTCATATTTTATTCATTTACTTCTCTAAATGTCTAAAATACTTCAGATATTGTAAATAATTTTGCATTCTTAAGGGGTTTGAAGACTCTTACAGCTTCAAAATTTTCGAAATTTTATTATTGTTTAGATGTTAAACTACCATTTTTTTCTGAACATTTTGATATAATTGTTTCCTTGAAATTCCCGTTAGAACAGGAGTTATGGCTTTTATAATTACACCCGCTCAATAGCTGAAGCAGTGCTTCCGAAACTTTGAAGTCATTTTCCTCCAAATGAAGTTTTTGGGCATAACGCGCAGGATATCTCAAAAACTTCTGAATATTTTTCCATGAAATTTTCAAAACATATGTTTCACGTTAGTCTGTGTAAACTGAACCTAAAATTTCTTTTTATTGTCCAAAAAATATTTTTTTAGGCAATGATGGAAAATTGGTGCAGAGGAGATTGGTGGAGTCTATTGAGACCACTAACTTTTTATAGTAAGTATTCTTCACCTTAATAAAAACTCAGAAATTCTGTCATTAGATAAGCCGAAAAATGCTACTAAAATTTAGTGGTGTCAGTAGGCTCCACCTCTGCGTCAATTTTCCTCCGCTGTTTTAGGTAATAATACTGTTGAAAATTTCAAAATTTTGTATTAGCTAAATAAAACTTCGTATTAAAAATATAAAAATACTTTAAATACAAATTTATTTAGGTTAAGGGTAATTATTGTAATCTGAGGTATAAGTAGGCACCAAAACTTTCATTCTAGTTCCTATATTTATTTTCTAATACTGCGCGCAAGCTGTTATACTAATTTTCTGCTCGTCAAATGCCTGACAGTGTGGAGCCCGTTGTAAATGCTAATTCTGCATCAGGCAATTTTTTTAATACATAAAATGAAAGAACACACTTATATCTTTTATCCAAATAAAAATTGTGTTTTAAAATCATATGCATTTTAAGATATTAAATGTTGAAAATGATCTTTTTATTTTCTCTCAATTTTAAGAGTCATGAGACCCTTAAGACTGCATATATGTCATGACGTACTTCTGTATTTGATATCTTTCATCATCTTTAAATTTGTCTTTTAAAATCATGTATATTTTAAGACAATAAATGTGTTGAAAATGCTCGTTTTTCCAATTTTAAAAGTTCTGAGACACCTTAAGCAGCGTTTTCAGACGATTGTCAGGATGCATACCATACTTAGGAATATACATGATTACTGCTTACAATATGTATGGTTAAATTATTCAGTTCATTTGATTATTGAATTTTCATTCATATCATTTTTTCTAGCAATAACACTTATAATATTTTAGCTTATAATATTTATATAATATTTATATATAACTCCATAAAACTTCATTCTAGTTCCAATATTTATTTTCTAATCCTGCGCGCAAGCTGTTATACTAATAAGCAGAGTTTTCAGACGATTTTCAGGATGCATACCATACTATGGAATACGCATGATTACTGCTTACAATACGTAAAGTTAAATTACTGATTTCATTTGATTATTGAACTTTCTGTATATATCATGACATTTTTTTAGCGACAACACTTATATTATTTTAGCTTATAATATTTCTAATTTTCGTTAACTAATATATAGGAAATTTCTTCCACTTCGCCGTGAATGATTTCGGTTTACGTGTAATTGAATATGTTTTTTGTTTTATTTATTTATTTATTTTAAGTAGGTGCATTATTTTTACAGGTTTCATGAATGTACTTTATTTTTAAGTACGAATTTTATCTATCACTTTATCTTTCGAAAGTTTTTCTAGATATTCTTTTGAGAACATTATTTGTGAACTCCAACAGTTCCTTCATATCAAACATAAAATTTCAGTTTTAATTTAAAAATTTAAAAAAAAAATGTAAATTTTCTGTCATTCATATTCATCTTATTTTACTGTTATTTATTTACACTGATAGAAGCCTTCAACCCCTTAACGGTCGCTTAATATTTGGAAAAACCATAAAAAAGTACCTATTTTTTTTATCGCAGAAATTGAATAATTATAAGGTTTATATATAAAATATGCAATTAGTTTTTTTTTTTTTTTTTTTTTTTTTTTTTTAAAGGCGGAAAAAAAAAGATTTTCTAAAAAAAATTCACATTTGTGGAAAAGCCATCATGCGAGAATTTTGTGTTTTAATGTTTGTTTTACACCATACAAATTAATGCGGACAGCACCTTTATTTTTCACATCTTAGATCTTTATTTATCCTCATCAAACAAATTTTTACAAATAATATTTGAAATAATATAATATACATTCAATTTTGATTATTAATAATTTTTTTGAGTGTGATATATTTCGAAACACGCAATGCAAAGTCCAACACATCACAATCAGCGCCAAAAACCAAACCCTAGAGGTAATATTCAAAGGCTTCACACGGAAATGCCAGTTAAATTTTTCTGTTTCAGAAGTTTTTTCCAGCAATAAATCTCCAGGTCGGAAATATGATGGGCACGAGAAATAACTAACGACATCTCAGCCCGTGATATTGATGGGAGCGAGAATTAAGGGGTTAACATAATTTTTTTAATCCTAAAATGTATGTGTGTGCGAATAAGCTTGTAATAATATAAAGATAACGATTACGTTATCTCAATCACGTCACTTTCATCAAAAAGGATATGTTTACTTAACTAAATAATGAAAATAACTAACGGGCTCAAATAAAAAATCCCCGTATTTTAATATTATCGTGCTCACGTGATCTATTATTATTATTATATTCCACATGAAGAGCCAGGGTAGCATATTCCCCCCCCCCCCCCCCGCATGCATAAACAAGACGAGAATTCATATCACTTTTAAAGCTACTTATTTATCATTTTTTAATATTTTAAAGTTTTTAACTGTCTTTAATTAGATACGTATTCTAACAGTTTTTCGATACATTTTTAGTACTTAATAAATACATTACTTTGTAATGTGATGTAAAATCGAAAACAGCAGTAAAGTAAACTACTAGAAATACCATTTAACCCCTTGGAGACGAGCGACACGTATGCGTGCCGGAAATAGGCCTAAGGATCCTCGTTTATCCTCACCAGTAAAATTCTACTGTAAAATTTGCCTTATTTAATCCGAGCATTTTCTCGATTTGAATAGGCACAGACTTCTGTTTTTTAAAATCGGTTGCAAAGTAATAAACATTTCGTAAAAGGCTCCCGTCGCGAAGGGGTTAAATAACAATAACTGTCAAAATACAAGGAATGCTTTTCTTGAGGTAAAAAAGCAAAGCACTATTTTTTTTAAAAATCTTATGACATGTTTATAAACAAAGGAAATTGATTGTCTGAAAAACTGAAACCTCTTGGAACCTGACTATTTCACAGCAGTGGTGCAATCACATTTCTTTATCATTATAGTAAATGTGCATGCTTTGATTTCGATTTTTATTTGACCTGTTATATGAACTTTTCCATATTAGAACTTGTCGTGATCTCGACATATTCGGATAAGTGGCGCTGTAATGCATTAAGAATGTAATAAATTAAATTCTAAACCAGAAAATAATTTTTTCTTAAATATAATCCTAAAAATCGTCACTTTCATGAATTTTTAAGTGTATTTTTTGTATGTTAATTTATAGAAATATCTCTAATTTAACTGGTTGTAAAGTTCATTACATTCATAAAATCGCATAAATTGTAGGTTAGTTATATTGTTTCAAATGCAAATATAGTCTTTTTATTTATTTATTTATTATTATTATTATTAGTTGAGATAGTTCATGATTGTTCATGAAATCTTTTATTTGTTAAATTTTTTTTGTTAACAAATTTAAAGATTTTATTCCTAAAATTCAATTTGAATAAATCACCTTAATTTTTAACATAATTTTTAAATTTTTAATAATTAATATTGTTCCTTATCATATACATGGTAGGCATACAGGGTGCAAAGGAAAGTCCTTTTAACCAGAAAATACTTGCGAACGGAGAGCACTACAGCTATGCAAGTGAGGTAACGGTATAGTAAAGCGACTACGACCGACCGAATGCAAACAACAGCAGCGCTCCCTAGTGGCGAAATTTGGAAGATAGCCATTGGAAATAGAAAACGAAAAGAGATAGAGCAAAATTTTCAGTTAGAAAGTTTTAGAGCATCAATTAATTAGTACGAAACGGCATATGGTTCACACGGATCAGATTAATAGTCGTCTGTATACCCAAAAATGTCAGAAATCGATGAGCGACGATTGTACTTTGCATATTCACATTCCAGAAATATAACAGTGCACAATTGCAGATTGTGGCGTTCTACTGTGCTGTAATGTCTGTAAAAATTTCATTTCCAATGCATTTAAAATATTAGATTAACCCTTTCAGGGGCTGAAGAATTATATTCGTAAACTGATTAAATAATTGACTAACATAAGAATATTCTGTAACATCTTCAAAACTGAAAGTGGAGCGTATATTGTCTCCAACAGCTCATTCAAACCACTTCCTTTCATGATGAAACCGATACATCCGAAATATGACATCAGAAGGGGAAAGCCACAAAGTTTCACGGTACATTTTGACAACATGGAATCTATTGAAGATGCTGCAACTATTTCTCTACATTTTACATAGAGTGGCTGGTCAAACGTTATGAATAACAGCCTTAGATTAATTTTGACACATACATTTGCTACATACTGTAATGATGCTGTATAAGCAGTATCATAATTAGATGGCGGTGCATTAAGAAAGAAAGCGTATTAATGTTTGTCCTTTTTATAATTTCCACGCTTTGTTATTGATTGCATAAATCCTTTCGATCCAGGGATTCAACCAATCTGCATACATCCACAAAGTGTCACAGGTGTTGGGCAAGGATATAGCCTATGCTAATACTTCCAGATCATCCATTTTCACATTTTTAAGCTGTGCATGTGAATTGAAACATCTTCTATGGAACAACACCTAACTGCCTAACCCCCTCAGCAGTAGGCATTTTAGTTAATTTCATGATTGGCAATCCACTTTCAATATTTGCTGGTGTTGCACACTTTATGCCAACCGTGGAGTGAAATGTGTTGAGTCCATCGAGCGTGGAAATATTAAAATCAGCGTTATCGTAAACAAACTGGCAGAACATTCCTCGTAAACCTGGTTGACCATATTGAATGACAGACATTTCAAGAAGACAGAACGAAAAAAACAACAAATTTGAAATGAGATCGATCAAGTTCTTGTGGCCATACTTTCTGTACAAGAGCACACCAAGGTCGGTCAATACTGGGGAAACAAAACACTCTGGACGTATTGCTGATATAACGGCATGGCCTATTGTAATGCATTTTTTTTTTTTTTTGTCGGGCAACATCGTTCTGCCGAACTTTCTTCTTCACAAGCACATGCTCTAGAAAACAGCTGAGAGATTTAGGAATATCACTCTTGGCATCCTTGAAAAAATCGTTACTTGGAGGATAGCTCGTAGAATCATATATTTTATAGTATATCCTATAAAAATATCTCAGACAGTATATCATCCCTAATTATTACTGCTTCAGTTTGCACAATTCTTAGTCCTTCATCATCACTATCTTTTTTTTTTGTTGTTGTTGTTATCGCACTATGCATCTGATAGCATTTCATTCCTATGTCAATAAAACAAACGAAAAGAACCTTTTTTAATTTTTTGCTATGATGATAATTTCTCCATATCTCTGCTTTAGTTTAGCTTTCACTGTCTGTTCATCTGGGACACACCCAGTTACTACGGAAAGCAAATAAGATAAGGCATGTTGGCAATCATCATTATCTTCAAGAAATGAGCAAATTTCTTCCATGGCTTCAACAACCTAGTCTGTTTCTGCCCGTCCTCGTTTACTTCCTCTTAGCATTGGATAAAATTTCTGTAAAAAAATCATGATGGTAAATTCCGTCAGCAGCAATTAAATGAACTACATTACTAAGGCGAATTTTAACTTTTTCTCTCCACTTCTCCTTTCTGCGGCTTCAAAGACTCTTTGTGTCGTGGTTGGGCCGTTTTTTTTATGACTCGCACCTCGTATAATACTCTTCGCAAAGGAATTGGTTTCTTTTTCTCTTTTTCGTTGAACTGTTCATCAATATAATCAGTACAAAGGAAGCAACTGTTTTTGAAATCGAACTTGGGTACTGATGATCGCAGAGTAGCCAGTTGTCCACTAATTGATGGCGTGGGCTCATTTTTGAGCGTTCTTAGTGCTGCATTAATTCTATCAGGTCTGATGTAATTTTTACGGCATTCAGTGTGTACTTTAAGTAACGTGACATTTTCCAGCTGCTGACATTTTTGATCCTGTCTTTGAATACTTGCCTTTTTTAAAATTTCTATCCCTTTTTCACCAACTTGTACTACACCACCCCTTGACTTATAAACATCTGCATCACAAATGAAATACCTATCCACTGACATGAGTTCAAAAGTTTTTAAGTACTATAAATTCGATGTTAATTACTATAAATGCATAGTACTATGAACACACATCCACATTCGCGTACTGGGTTATAAAAACTAGCTGAATGCACGAAAGGACTCCGGACAGAAAAATAAAGTGTGTGCGGGGAGTATCCCCGACCACGCGGAAACGCCACCTTCCATACAAAAACCACGTGCTATTGTTTACTTTTAAGTTTGTATTCTCGCTGATCGTTAACATTGACTTCCGCGAAATTATTCCCCACTCGTCAGTCGATGTAGCATGTAGGTAATCAGAAGTTAAGTTGTTTTCTGTTTTCTTTTTTTTGTAACAGTATTTAATAAATCTGAATAGATATCAAGTAAATAAATTTGAAAAGAAAGTTATTTTTGGGCGGAAAATCCGTCAAGACTCCGGTCCCGTGACTGACGGATAACCGAGGTTCCACTATGTGTACTTGTAATTTGTAGAGAAGTTTATGCTCTTTAATTTATGCTAGAGTAATTTTTTTCATGAAAACCCGCAGTTTCTGAGATTTTCAAAAAAGTAACAAAGGGGGGAGGGGAGAACTTTTTTTGCCCCTCCCTCCGCTCACTTCCTATCCATCAGGACATTTTATCTAATAATTAGTAGCCATCAAAGAACAACTGTACCAAATTTTATCTCTGTAGCATTTATTATGTCAAACTACTCAAAAACGGGATTATTTGATTGGACTATCAGTCTTCAGCGGATGCAAACACTGTAAAAAGGCTATGTAAAGGTCTTTATATCTTGAATTTTAAATACAAAAATTTCTTCACATGAATAATTATTTACGTTAATGTCTAAGATATCCAGAACAACATATATAATAATAATTTGATTTCTAGATAATTTTTTTTTAATTAAAACTGATTTAATAAATAAATAGAGCTCTTTTTGCAAAATATTTACATGAATATTTAGATTAATTAACAAAGAATACTGTTATGGAAATCTCACAATTCTTATAAGAACAGTGTAAATAAAAGTATTGTGATTCTATCTGTAACAGAAAAGTGTTTTGTAGTTGCAAATTTTTCGTATCACTTTTTTTTTTTTTTTTTTAACAGGATAAAAGCTACACCTTGGTAAAGGGTTGAGAAAATAACCACATTAAAATATTTAGCTTCGACTGTTTCACCGTGCTTTTTAAATTGGATTGAGCAAATTATTTTGTATGAAAAGTGCAATCTACTTTTACTAAAAGACGAATTAATACATTTTACATTGAATTTTCTTTAATGGTACTTAAAAGTATCATCAGGGTAAAAAGGATTAACACCAGATGTCCCGCTCCTCCTAAGCGATCTAGTAAACTCCCATTAAGGCTGCTGGTTACTAAGCTTCTCAGTTCTGATCGCTAATGTTAAGTCTATGGGCATTTGATCCACTTGCATATTAGAAACATCTTCTCGGGAAATTAATATTTTTAACATTTTTATTTTCAATAAACTCTGCTTGAAGGACGGCTCTTTTTTTTCTTACTTCTCAAAATATTTCTAAAATATATATTTAATTTTATATGAAATGTTAAAATCTTACTCACAGTTCGTTCGCTTTTAACACATAAAATATTAAAGTAAGCATGGAGTTGAGAAATATTTGGAGATTTAAGAAAAAAAAACTTATTTTAAAATGATTAAAAAGAAATATGCAATAATAAACATTAATTTCCTGAAGAGATATATTAAATGCATTCATTCAGGGCAACTTTGATCCATAGGGGGTAGTTTTGTACTACTTCCTAATTTTCAATATGTTTGACTTCAAAAGGCTAGATAAACTCTAGTGCTACTGCTACATTCTGTTGACAAGGTTTTAAACCGGGCGAACGCGCGCATACCTAGGGTATTGATGGTTTTTACTTTGTCACCAATAAAAGCAAATAATAATCATCTATTTATTTAATCAGAAAAAGTTTTGCGATGAAAGAAGTTGACAATTACTTTTAAAAAGATAGTGATGACAATTATAAAAACCGTACGCGTCCTCCCGGGTTAAACTGAGTTTTCTACTGTTTATTTTGGAAAATAAATTGTCAAAATTATGCGCGATTAATTGAAACATCCAACTATTATTCTGAAGTATGTTTAAAAGGTTTCGATTTTTAATGCTATTTTGAAGTTATTGTAATAGAATTAAATTTTTATAGTAAGTAACAATATACTCATTTATCAGAAATGTTATTATCTAAATGTTGTAAACGTGTTAATATTTTGTGATTATTTATTTACTAATAGTTAGTAAAATGTAAAATAAGAAGGCACTGCCATTTTACCTCATTTTCAGTATAACTTTGAGCCGGCTCAAAGTTAGGCTTGGGTTTATTGTTTACAGATTATAGGTACTACTAATAAACTATATGCAGATTAAAAATGTAAGTATATGTATGTATTTAACGGAAGTATATGCAGATGGTAAAGGGCATATCCGGATAAGCATAGGAAACATGCCTTTCAATCAAATTTCCTGATTGTTTCCCTAGATTTGGCTACCTATCTGACAATGTATTTCTTCTATTATCATCTTATACATATTTAAATTGTATGAGATAAGATTTTTTTCTTTTTTTAATATAAAATCTTATTTTCTCAAAAACTACTACACCAAAGATGCATAACTGGGAAGTTTTGTATAATTTTCTGTTCATAAAAACTATGTGGATAAAAAAAAATAAAATTAAATAAAATTAAAATTAAAAAATTTAAAAAATCATATCTGATGGTTATACGAAAAATACCATTTTCATGTTAAAAAATCCTCGTACGTGCACGTATATTATAAATAAACGCCGAAAGTGTGCATTGGGTATAACATATAAGTATTCTCAAAAATATGTGTAAAATACATAAAATTCATTTAAAGACGTTATTTGGGGCGGAGCTACTGAAATTCGGCATCCCATACATTAGACGTTTTTTATTCTTGTTTGATTAATACTAGTACTAGTATGTACTTCTGAAACATTGAGTATGAATTATTGAGTTAAAACATTTAAAAAAATTTTTCACTATATTGTATATCACTATGCTGTATATTCATGGCTTCTTCGACTCTTCTTCGACTCTTATTATGCATAATATTCGTAGTAATATCATAAATTATACAAATCTTGTGATGTTTGGAAACGTAAAATAGGAGTCTTTATCTGAAAAAAAAAAACTTTTAAAAATTCATTTTTTATTGTTTGTATTATTATAATTCCTTAATTTCTGAAAGCCATACCATAATTTAGGAGCATTTCTTCTCTTTTATGCCACTAGTAAGAATAATATTCTTAAAATAAGAATGGGGCACCTAAAAATAGAAAAATGCGGATGAAAGTTACTCTGAATGACTGTATACGAATGCAGTCTAACTGTTTTAGGAATATGAGAGGAAGCTGCATTCTATGCGCGTAGACTTGAGGTGCGAATAGAACATCCTTCTAACTGTTATCAGTATCGGCGCTTTTCTGGTGGCCACGCGGTGTTTTTGATCTTTAATGACTTTAAAAGGAAAAGGACTGATGTCCTGAAAACGAGAAACCTTTCCGCCCAGTAGAGTTGAGCTCCTTATCTCCTGACCCATTATTGATTCCCCCCATCCTTTTGTGAATAAACCGCAGAAGGTTCAGAAGAAAAGATTTCCTTAAAAACTGTACAACGATGGCAAAACAAGCGTTTGCACGAAGCCTTAGAATTAGTGAGGGGAATGTAGAAGCTGAGTGACACGTAGAATGAATTTGTAGCTAAATACTATCTCCGAATATTTCACTTTCGGAGGTTGGTTCCAGAACAAAAGATTTCCTGAAAAACTGTAGAAGGATGGCAAAACACTGGTGGATCGAAACGGCAAAGCCTTCCTACGGAGATTTACTACGCAAACACACTCTTTGCTGAAATGGCAACCAGGATTGGCAGAGTAGCGTTAAAAAAAATCGCCAAATACTTTCTTTTGAAGTGCCAACTATCCCCACATGCTGAGTAGAATTTGGAAAGAATCCGTTAAGGCTTTTCTCAACTGCTCTGCTCAAAAAGCGCAAAACTTTTTAACACATTTACAAATTCAATTTTTAACGGAAAGATATAAAATTGGAAAGCCTGGCCATGGAAGTGACTTGGAATTGAACTGTGTTTTCCATTTTTTGATCCATCAATTACCTATTGAGTTATAAGCGTTTTTAATCATGTGACAAACACGTTTTTCGCCCGCTCTTGAGTCTCTTTCTTCCTTCGCGCGGAAACTCGGTTCAAAACGTCCACTTTAACTCTATTTTCTGAAAGATCTATTGCCTTTGCAAAAAAAAAAAAAAAAAAAAAAAAATGAAAAAAAAGACAGCTCGATGACATAGTTTCTGAACAACAACATTGGCTAGTTTCATGCATTTTCTAACAAAAATAAATTAAAACTTATGTCAGAAAGTTGCCCTTTTCGATTTGAGAACACCCTTAAAAAAATTGTGTTTATTTCGGAAAAGATAATGAAATTAAAATGGTTACTCTGGAAAAATAAAGATTTGAACTAAAATAAATTTAGCCAAAAAAAAAAAAGGGTTATATGTAGTGAAATAAAAAAATTCAATAGAAAAAAATTTAACAACTTTTTTGTTTTTCAATTGGTAACTTATCTATTTATATTGTAAAAGATGAATGATATAATAAAATCAGCTGAAATTATCCATCGGAAATTTAACAAGAAATATAGAACACTTTAAATATATATATATATTTGTCTATTAAAACTTTTATATATATTTTCTTGTAATATTCTTTCAAGTCTTCTGCACTCTGCTGAGTGCTTTGACACATTCATGAAATATTTTTTTATCCCTATATCAATAAAATTTTTAGATATTCTTATTCAGATAAATTGTCACCATCATACAAGGGAATAAATTTCTTAGCATATCAATATCTAAAATTCTGCGTATGTAAGAATAGAAATTATTATAATCGTGCAAAAAAAAAAAAAAAAAAAATCCCCACGTACATAAAATTTTTAGATTTCTCAAAAGTTCGTAAAGGAATAAAAAGCATTTCATTTGAAAATGATATTTAAATCTAATATAGTTTGTGATGTCATAATTTCCTTTAAGTAATCAAATTATTCATTCTTTTATATAAAATAAGCATGACAAGTATGATAAATTTCTGGAAAGTGAAAGAATAAATAGCTAGGATCTTATTTTCCTATTCTATTTTTGCAATAATATATTATAAAAAAAATTGGAGTTAAAGAAGAATGAAAGAATGACATTTGCTCAACAGCTATTGTAAAAGAATGTATAAGAGAAAAAGAACTAATTGGTATAAAAATGTTAAACACAGCAAGAATTTCTTCAGTACAGGTTGAATAAAGTTGTTTTTCTAACTTTGGAACACCAAAAAACTTTTTTCTTAAGGGAAAAAAAAAACAACAACAAAAAAAAACAATAGCCATTGAAATATATAATAATTCCCGCTGAGAGGTAATAGTGCTGTTATTTAATATTTTGAGGATTTCAGACATAACTGGCTAGTCTTATATTAGCCTGTATGTGTGTCTGAATGGGTGTAAGATTTTTTTTTTTTTTTCTTTTTTTAGCATGCTTACACATGGTGTAAGTTAAGATTTAAGTGATTAACAGTAGTACAAATGCAAAACGAGCTGCCAATAATATTTGTTCGTTTTGTTACTTGTGCTACTAACTAATGAAATTACTTATTTGTAATTTTTATTTAATTCTGTAATTACTTTTTCTTTTGAGCCATTTTTTAAAGACGCACCTGAAATGCACCCTACCTTTTTTAAAAAAAAAATAGTAAAATTCAGCTGTAGTTGTAGCTAGAGATTTCTTCCCCATACCACAGTATTTCTAAATCTGTGTGACCAAGACCTTACAAAAATGATAGAACTTTATTTTTTGAGAAAAAACAGTATATTATTAAATCGTATTGTTTTTTAATTGTATTTTACAACTTGTAATTTATAAAATTATTACAATTTAATGACACTTCATTTATCATACTAAAAATTATATACTTTTTTTCTTATCATTAATAAACACATTACTAATATATTTCCTCATGAAATGATGCCATTTCTTGGAACTAGCATCCTTCCCCTTTTTCCTTTAAGAATGATTACTAAATTTTTAAGTATCATTTTAGTAATTAAAGCATAAAATATACATTATGTTCTTAATTAGAGATTGATTGTTTAATAATTATTAATTTTAAGTAGTGTTAACATTTTAATATTAAATTCAGTTACTGATAATTTTAATAAATGTAAATATCACTAGTCTTTAATATAGTTTTACATAATTATTACAAAATGTTAATGTGTATAACATTATTGTATGCCATTAACTAATGAAACAGCTAATTTGCAGTTTTTATAATTTCTGTAAATACTAACTAATAATTAAATTTGATTAATTAAAGGGTAAAAACATAGATTATGCTAGCAATTAGAGTTTTGGAAACCTAAAATGCTTGTCATCCATTCAGTATTTTAACGCTGGAGAAAAAATCATAAAAATCCGATTTAAATAAAAAAAAATCTGCTTTTAATTAAAAAAAAAATACTTTTATTTTTTTTAATCATGATTCCCCCCCCCCCCCCTATTTCTCAATAATCTAAAGTCATATAGAAGCTGTTTCCTTTAAACCAAATTGCGTGTTTCGTGACTTAAACTTTTTTTTTTTTTTTTTTTTTTTTGCAAGAGACTGTAATTTAAAGTGCGTAACACTTTTTATACAAAAAAAAGTTTCATTTTTAATTCATCTAAAGATGTGTACTTGAAAATTTTATCCTAATAATTCCCAGGATTGGTAAAAATCATGATTTTTTTTAAATAAAAAAAAAAAAAAAAAAGAGATTTATTTGGTCCGATTACATTCAGTCATGAAATAGATTTATCCATTTTCTTATACGAAATACTTTACTATCCGATTTAGTATATAACAGATAAAATTTTAGATAAGCAACGATATGAATACTAGACTATAAAGCGAAAGCACGTGGTTCAAACGCAAACAGCAATGTCTCCCTCCAAGGTTGCTGTTTTAAAAATTCGCCAAAAGTTAGCCATTCGAAATTCAAAACAAAACTCGGAAAGAGCAGGGTATTGCAGTTTTGATCCACCAGTTCACAGAGTATCCTTACTCTGTGCACCATTTGGCAAAACAAAGCGTTTGCACGGAGCCCTAGAATTAGTGAAGGGCTCCGTAGAAGGCTTCCATAGAAGCTGAATCTGAATGATGCGTAGACCGCATTTACCTATACTAGTTATAATCGCCCATGAAGACGATTGCACATGGAACATTATAGTATTGATACGTCTATCAACTCGCCTAATGAAACGTTGATTATTATTATATAAAATTAAACTTTGAAATTATTCTGCTGTGAGTTTTCAAATTTATTGACTTATCTATATATATATATATATATATATATATATAAAAGTCGTTCTCCGTGTGTATGTCCTTCATACAAATCTTCAATTTTTGACCGATTTGCACGAAACTTCATGTACATACGTTTCAGAACGTGGAAAAGATCACTGTCTACTTTAAAAAACCATCAGACCACTATTTATCCCTTTTTTCTAGCATCTTCCATAGTTTAGCATTATAGAAATATATGCTTTTTTAATTTTATAATTCAATCGTTTCTTTCCTGTTGCCACACATCTAAAAAACTGCTCAATAATTTAAAAAAAATTATATCTCGAGTATTTTTTTTTTATTAGCCAATAAAAATTCAGATTGTCTCACTATATTTTTGCTGTTTTTGAAATTGACGTCATTCAAAGAAGAAAATGCACATTTTTCATATATTTATGTAAAAACTTCTAAGCATGTATTAAAATGACGTTGTAGACTATATCGTCACTTGAATGTTTTTAAAGTTAAAAAATCTATTTTAATACAGGAGTTTTAATTCTAGGAAAACAATTTATGAAAAGATATTAATTAAAAAAAAAAAATCGTTTCCTAGATATGACGTCAATTTCTGTTTAAATGACAACACTTTCTAATGATGTTTTATTCTGATGAGAGACTCTTGATCTTCTGAAATTATTCCTTATAATCATGCATAAAGCGAAAAATTAATTTTTAAGCCAGGCGAATTTAAAATTTCGGTAAATGCTAGGTCATTTAGATGTATTTATTGCTTTTTTCCTCGCATTGTCAGGGAAATTGTATATATCAGTTACGCTTTCTGGCTGAATAAAACAAGAATTCTGATTTTGAAATCTGAAACACTTTAATATAATTACGTGAAAATGACGTGTCTTTTCCTAAAACTCAATTTCGCGAGTTTTAAAATAAGGTTTAAAAAAAAAAAAATGAGGCTTTTCATAAACGTCAGGTTAATCATTATTGCATGTTCATATTCTATAATCAAGTTACATGTCAAGAATTTGCTAAAAATATGAATGATGATATACTTTTTTAAGGAATATGCTCCATAAAAGATATCAATCACATTTGTTAAAGTACGCCAGATAGCGCATAGCCTGATTATCGAAGATTAACCCTTTTTGCAATTACAAAGTAAAGATAGTTCAGCATTTTTTTTTTTATTGAAATTATGTTGTTTATTATTGTTAGCCAAAATACAAAATACAAAAAAAATAAATAAATAAATAAACCTCAAGATTAATAGGCATGTAATTGAACTACTGAATTTTTCATATTTAAAATAAAACTTTAACGATAAGTGCTTTGAATAGACGTAAAAACTTCCTATAAATATATTTTGAAGTTAAAACGCTTATGCATAGTTAGTTAACATAGGAATTTCTATTTGAGGGAAAAATATCAGTAAACAATTCGCTGAATATGGCGTCACTTTCTATAAATATGTTGTCAGTTTCAATAAATATACTGTCAAACAGATTTTAAAAAACGGTTGCTACGTTTTCTTAATCCACCGTGGGATATACGTGGTTAAAAAAGATCCATATAGCGGCCGTTCACGTAATAGAAAAAAATAGATTGTTTTTAATTTAAAATACTAAAAGATTTTTTACATCATTTACTATATTTTTTTAGAAACCCCAATAGCTACATTTAAAGCATTTTTGGTACTTTCGTATTAACAAGCGGTCAATCATGATATTTTTTACTATTTATTGCAACTTCATTAATGTGATAATTTTAAATAGTTCGATTTGAAGTTTGTTAAATTCGTATTTTATTTTTTTATGGGGTTTTAATTTCGTTTGCCGATTTCTTTATGGAATGTTGCACGAAAAATCTCCTAAATGATGAATTATTTACATTGTTTTAGGAGCAATCGAATTCATCTTTTCAAATTGGGGTTGCACGAATATATAAAAAATATTATTACTTAAAGTTACTTTAAAATACATAAAAATTAGTAAATTGACAATCACTTTTCAAACAAATAGCATTGAATTTACTTTTTGTTTTCCTTTGGATGTTCAAAAAATCGAATTTGTGATGTTTAGAGGTTAAATAAATTGCAATAAAAGCAAAATTTATGGGTTAGGTCAGTGTCACCAAAAATATGATGCCAGCGTTACTCATGGACATTTCTTTCCCTTATAATATTGCATTCAGAGCAAATGGGTTCATCTTTCCCAATTTTGGTTTGCAAATTTAAAAAAGATCCATGCTTGAAAATTAATTTAAAATCCATTAAATTCAAAAAACCGTATCTCAGTTTTATGATTTTTAATGATCAGTATTAAAATCAGAACCAATTAAAATTTGAAAATTGAGATATAATTTTCAAATAAAGTTCATTTGAAAGTAAGTTTTTCTATTCAGTGTAAAAAATAAAATTGTGCATGTTTAGAAGTTAAGAAAAATTACAATAAAGCTACAATTTATGTGTTAGGTCGTTGATACCATCAGTATGATGTCAGAGTTACTCACTAACATACTTTTTCTTTATAATGTATATGTATGCTATACCATTGAGAATTTTTACTAAATACTACACAAATTATTATTTTTTTTTCTTCGTATTATCAGGAAAATCATATATTTCTCTTTTACACCAGGCAAGAAAACGAGCATTTTGATATTTAAAGCTGCGGGATTTTACTATGGTTGCGATACAAAAACGTCATGGCCCCACCAGTGGCTGAGAGGTTCTGCTCTCGAAGATGGTAGACGGGAGGTGCTGGGCTCGAACCCAATCGCGCTCGTCGGCCTAATCGTTCGGAGTTTTCGTGGTTTTCTTCGAGCCATGGATTTGCATGCGTAAATACGGGCTAGGTTCCCTTAGAAAGACCCCCAAAGGGCACTCCCCCCCCCTGGGCCTATATCCCTCGTGCAGATAATTGGACGTCAAAAATCAACCAACCAACCAACCAACCAAAAACATCATGTTTTCTGATTGTTTTTATAATGATTTGTGGGCGAGAATGCACAAATATCAGTTATTATTGTCGTATTATCTCATTTTAATTTATTATATCCGGAAGGCTCCTAATAATCGACACGGGCGAAGCCGAGTAGTTCTGCTAGTCATATATATTAAAACGAAACCCTGATTTTTTAAGATCACGATCAGTAAGACCAATATTGACACATTTGCGCATGCGTCAACTTTTCTTCGAAGCTCTTTAACTTAGAGGGAAATTGAGAGAGTTCCTGGTAGCGCAGTGGTCAAAGGCAGCATTTTAAAGCTCTGAATTTTCGTAGAGGACGTAGGTTCGAACCCAACGCCCGGCAAAATGATTTTTGCAATATTTTTGGCGATGATTCTCTTCAATAATGACATGTTTTATTAGCAGGAGAAGTTGTATGATTTTTATTTTGTTATTATTATTATTATTATTTGAATACATTATAATTAAATATTATTATTATTTGAATCCTTTGTAATTAAATAAATTTTAATACGCAACAATATTTTAAAAAATAATAATTTTTTATTTAAAATATTTTGCATGTAATTATCAATTAAATAAATTGAGCTGATCTACATTTTTTGTTATATTTTCTGACCATTATCAAGAATATATATATATGTGTGGCAGAAAGAAGAGTTTGCCATTCTTTTCCGTAAAAAAGAAAACGGAAAGAAAGAAAAAATATCCATATAAGAATTATAAAAGAAATTACCTTGATATCCGTGATTTAATATTTAAAAAATAAATAAAAATGTAAAATAAGATTGGAGTAAAAAAAATATTATATTATAAATTGTTAGCTGGATAAAGTTTCAAATTTAGGTATTCGAGAATGAGACTAATAAAAATAAAATTCATAATAGCTTTTAATGGTTGTACAGTTTAAAATAAATAAATAAATAATAAATATTGTTTTTTTTTTTCAAAGAATAAAAAAGGAAAGAAAAAAAACCGTAATAAGTAAAAATAAATTAGACTGACAGCGCCCTCTATCGCCTTAAAGAAATAGGAATCACTTATGCAACATAGAAATTTGTTATGATTTCAATAATTAATTTAAAAGCAACTAATTGAAAATTCAAGAATTTTTCTAATGAAACATTTAAGTTATTTACCGTCAAATCTTGACGGGCATTATCTAGTTTAAGTATTATTTTCATTATTATTTATCTAGTACATTAACCCCAAGAGGGGCAATTAATTGCGTTTCAGTAATGACAAATTCACACTGGAATCTGCTAAAAGATTTATTGCAAAATAACGAAAGGCAATTGTATAACTTTCGCACCAAAATTAGAAAAGTAAAATTTAATAAAAATTTTCTGGTGCAAATCATCATTAATCGTAGATGGGATAAAATATATCCCACCGCTCCTCAAGGGGTTAAGCGTTTAGCATGATGTTACGTTTTCAATAGGATTACCGTATACTACGGTGTATATCGCGCGTTTGAAATAAGAAAATTTATTAGAATTTATTGGTGCGCGTTATATAAAGATAAAATATTAATACAATAGAACCTCTTTTATCCAAAACTCTTTTAACCGAAACTCTCGGTAAACCAAAATCCATTTTTAAAGCTTTTTTTTTTTTTTTCTATTACATTACTTGTGTGCAAAATCCATTTTTAAAGCCTTTTTTTTTTTTTAACTATGATATTCCTTGTGCAAGCACTCCTTTCCGAACTACGAGTACATATAAGTATTTTCAATTCCCTTTCTTAGAGTTCCTTTGAATTTAAATTGAGCTCCCGCAAGCTGCGCAGTGAACGAAGAAAACGAACAAATTAGAAATTCTGAAGCTTTTGCAAAAGATTTACTGTGATACTGGGAACTAATAATATTAAAAAGTCAATCGAAAGCGCGACAAACAAAACATTTTTTCAAACCCTTGTGATATATGTAAAAGATACTTAATTTAAAAATTAAAATTTAGGCAATTTATTCTTGTTTCTTTTATGCTATTGCTTTATTTTTATTAAGCACTTGTTACCATAATAAGGATATTTATTTCTCCTTAATCTTAGAATTGAAGCATTCTCGATTATTAGAAATTTTCGATTTTCCGAAAGACGGTCGGTCCCAGTTATTTCGGATAATCGAGGTTTTACTGTATTTAACAAAACATGGGCCTAACAATTTAAAATTCGGCATTAATGAACGAAAAAAGAAGGCATGAGTATTTGGATTTCCAATGAGCTATCAGAAACATTTGGTATTCAGATATGCGAAAGGGCTTTGTGATGGGCACATGGATGACTTTCACAAATTTCTTGGGAGGGGGGCACTTTTCTTTGTGGGCATTGGCATAGCAAAAGTGAGGTTCGTGGGGCGGGGATAAGACTCTCCCCTCCGAACTAGAACCGATGAAAAATTCCATTTTAAGCAGGTTTTCATCTTAGCAGGTATAATTTAAGGTACTGAATAAGAAAATTTTCCTTTTAAGACAGGATTCCGTTACAGACAGTTTCCATTTTTACATGTATTCCCTAAGGCTGTTAATACATCCTTTCTATAGTACACAACTGAAGAGTATAGGTATATTACGTTTATTGTAAAACTTATGAAAATGAAGCCTATCAAAATAAGAATTCTTTCATACAAAAAAAAAATCAAGTTTTTATGAAAACACACCATGTAATTATGTTTGCTAAGATGGAGACTTGTCTAAAATGGAGCTTTTTTCCTCACTTTTGAGTTCTATGCAGGTTTTCTTGAATCTCAAGTCATTTCAAGAAGTTCTTGGATGGGATGGGCAAAGTTTTCATTCAGGGGAAGGGTTTGAAATAGCGTGCAGGATTTTGCTGTCTTAACGTCTTACACAAGCATGGGGTTCTTCCAGGAATATTTTTAAAAAATTTTGAAAGACCGGGCTATTTTTTCTATTTTTGCGGAACTACGCAAAATCAATTCGACCACCGCAAAAAATCACGAATTTTGCCAATTGGACGTGGAAAAAATTGCTGATTTGCAAATTAGTCGCGGGAAAAATATGATTTCCTAAAAGGACCGTGGAAGAAAACAGTGATTATTGTCAATCCGTTGCGGGGAAAAAATCACAGATTTCAATATTCGGTCGCTGAAAAAAATCAAATGTGTTCATCAGTCGCGCAAATAAAAAAATTGCGAATTTCGAATACTATTACAGAAAAAAATCACGAATTTAGTCAAAGAATCTGTGGGGAAATTCAATAATTTCTTCAAAAGATCTTGCAAAGCAATCGCAAATTTGGTTAATCGGCTGCGGGGAAGAAAAAACGACGAAAAGATTTAAAAAAAAAATGAAACGAAAAGATAAACGAAAAAATAGAAAAGAATTGCAAATTTAGTAAAAATATCTCGGGAACAATTAGCGTATTTCGTCAATCAGTCGTAAAAAAATATCGTGAACTTTGACAAATGGTCACGGGGGGGGGGGGGGGGGGAAGAGGATGTGAATTTCGTAATATGATCAAAGAGAAAAAATTCCCAAAGGGCATAGCCGGATAAGCATTAGAAACATGCCTTTCAATCTAATTTCCTGATTTTTTACTCAGATGTGGCTACATATCTGACAATATATTTCCCCTATTATCACCCTATAAATATTGATATTTAATGAGATGAAAACGTTTTTTCGATTTTTTTTTTAAAACTCATTTTCTCAAAAACTACTGCCAGAATTTCATGCCATTAAATGAGGTTAGATAGCTACGAAAGATGCATTACTGGAATTTTTTATATAATTTTCTGATTATAAAAACTGCGTGAAATAGCGATAAAAAAAATACAAAAATAAAAATTACATCTTATGGTTATCCGAAAATTACCATTTTCTTGTAAAAAAAAACTCCCCATATATGCCCATATATTCTATATAAATGCAGAAAGTTTGCGTTGGGTACTACATATAAATATTTCCAAAAATGTATATTAAAATTATTGAAATTCATTTTAACTCTTTCAAGGGCGGTGATGTCGTCACCGAATCACATAATTTTAATCCCTATTTGCCACATTGGCACCCGAAATTTTTATTGAAAAGTTGACTTTTATTAAGTACGCGAAAATATACTGTTTCATGATCAGAAATAAATTTTCTTGTAAATACTGATGTCAATCAATTATTTCAACATTTTACGAATACAAGTACCTTGCCCCTGAAAGAGTTAAGGCGTTATTTGGAGCGGAACTACTCAACTTCGACATCCGAAGAATTTTTGGAACAAAGTCAGCAGACAGTATGTCAACTGATGTATTTTAGATTCCATTAAGCATATAAGCTATGTTTTTCAACACTGTCGATATTATTTCGATATCGAAAACTGGTGTTTTGTATCAGAGACAGAGAAATATTTTTGCTTGGAAAACAACAACATTCTTCGATTTCGAATTTAACGATAGTTAGTATAATGACTTTTATTCAAACATTCTCACCACTTTTAACTAAGGTAATAAGAGTAAGTAGTTTCGCCATCCCCCCCCCCCCCCCGAATTAACGTAATAAAATATGGATGCCGAGAAATTTACATAGGAAAAAATCCTATATTCTGCAAAAATCTATAGGAAAAAAAAGTTTGAGATATTTTATTTGTAGAGATTAAATAAAAATTTTCGTTAGAAGCTTTTTATATTAAAATGTATAGATATAGCTAAATACAAATTGTATAAGTAAATCTTTAATTATTGCTCAATAATTATTTGTATTAAGAAAATAAATAAATAGAGTAGAACCAATGACAATGTTAATTTATAATAGAAAACGAAAGATGTGTTTTATACATAATATTCTTAGCATGTAAAAAAAAAATGTAATTGTTTGAAGACTTCGAATTTCTGACTTTTATAAGAATTTTATTATTTATTATTGGATGAATATAAGTTTAGTTGAAATAGTAGCTCATTTTAGTTAGACAAATCTCAACTAAGTAATCAAAATTATTATTTCATACAATAAGAATCATAAACTTGCATGGCTAATATATATGCGTGTTAATTTGTATGTATTAAGCACTTTTATTAATAAACTTTCCATTTTTCGATCAGGTTTGCGCTTAAATGCTGATTCGTCATGGAGTACGTAAGCTACCTATTTCATTTACGATTCGAAGGTTATCACCACTTTTGGGTAGAGTTGGCCGAAGAGTCGAAGAGGCGACTCAAAATCTCGAATCCTAAAAAGTGAGTTGAACTGTCGACTCCTCGCTAGTAAATTGCCTCGACTCAAAATAATCGAACTTTAATTTCCACTCAGTTTGGGATTCGGAGTCGACTCACTCAAAGAGTGGTTGGACGAGCTTAACACAGTGTCGGACTTGTAGAGTCGAGAGTTGAAGAGTGGATTTTCGAATCTTCGAAAACCACTCTTTCCACTCAGTATCGGATTTCAACTCTTCGAGTCCGGGATGGGTTGTTTAGCAGAAAACGGAGATCTTGATTTGATTATGTATTGGCGATTTAAGGAAAGAAGAAAGCAGTGTAGATGTATGTTTAGGAAGATGACGGTATGAATGAAAGGAGAGGGAGGGACAGAGACAAGGGGGCGGGCAGCAAGATATTTCGTTAAAGATTATTTGAATTTATGATATGTTTAGGGGAAAGAAGATTATAAAAAAGAAGATGTTATCTTTGTATTTTTTGGCAAAAAAAAGAAGTAGGACTAGTTAGGGGAATATTTTCAACTGTTTTCATATCATGCAATATTTTAAAAAAATTTAGAAGAAAGAGAAATAAAATTCTACTTTAGTAGCACGTTGTTTAAAATATGCTAATTTACTGAGTGTTTTTTATAATAGATGTATTTTAGATAAAAGTGAATATCCTCTATCTGTTTGCGTATATAATGTTATTTTAATTCCGTTTTATAAATAAAAATTTTCGCAGGTAATATTAAATGGATATAATTTACTTATATATTTTTTAAAGTTTAGCCAATCGATTTTTTAACGTTCCTTATTTAAACCCAGATATGGTAGTTATTTTCGGAATCCTGTCGCTTTCACGTCCCCACCCCCTTTTTTTTTCGTAAACAGCTAAGCTGTGCTCTATGGATATATCTCAATATATTATGATGGTTTAAAAAATAAAATTTTAAAAGGGAGTAAATCAAAACTAAAAACATGAGAAAAAAAGAACTTTTTAAAACTTACTCCCCACGTCCCTCAAGTGGGCAGGGGGCTGATTATTGAATTATTTTTTGTTCGGAAACGCGTAAAATTGACATGGGTTCTTATTCAGGAACTGATCAATCGAATGGCGTTTTCCTTTTTTTGCCGAAATATCCTTCAAAAAATGCTGTCAAAGTTGAAGTTTTTAAACGAAGTTCGTTACACGATAGCACGGGGAAAGATAAAACTTGTCGTTACGTGACAAAAATCGCATTTTTCTTGACAAGCAATTTATTTATGAAAAAAAAAATGAAAAAGCTATTTGATTCAAAATCGCCACATTAGTTAGGCCTATCAATTTTTATAACTTTGTAGTTAAAAATACTCCGCCAAGCCCCGCAAATTAAAGTTTGTGTGCAACGGAAAAATGCGATTTTCTCCAAAACTATGTGGCCGAGGATACTCACTATAATTTTCCAGCAAAGTTTGAATAAACTATTATTGCCCCTAGTTTTTTTTTCATCATTTTAGTTTTAGTAAGATACGAAAATAGGCTGGAGGAGGGGCGGGGGCATATCACATTTTCGACAGTATCTAAAATTAGAACAAATACATTTTTGATTACGGTGTTACGAGGTCCTTCCAACAACCCAAACGATACACATACACACACACATAAAAGAAGAAAAATCAAGCAACTAAATTAGTCCCCCTTTTTTTCGAAAAATATTTGTGAATAGCTTTTAATCTGTAAATTTGTTAACGATCTACTTATAATAGCTTCGTTTTCACTTTTTAAGTACGGAATCCTAAAGAAATCAATGAAGAAGAGATCTAAGAATTTAAAATGCTGTGAAAGGGCAGGATTTTGGATATTTTGAAGGATTCTTGTCTTTGTTAGCAGTAAATTTCACTTACCCCACGGTCCCCGCGCGCGCGCACACACACATGCACATGAAAAAAAAAAAAAAATTCGTTTAACGTTTTGTTTTCAGCACAGAAATTTTAAACCTTTAAAACTTGATATATATAAAGAATAACACCTCATATCCTTCCACTCCCAGTTAATAAGGAGGCAAATTTTTAGACGTGGCACGGGATTAAACAAGAATATTTTAATATTTTACAGTTTGGCTTAGAGATGTGCAACGGCGCAGCCCGTGGGCAGGGCTAGGGCCAATTTTTCGCAACTCTGGGGTCGGACCGGGCCTTACTTTTTTTAAGACTTTGGGCCGGGCCTAGGCATTATTCTTTATAGACCGGGGTAGGGCCTTTCATTTTGCTAAAAGGTTGCGCGAACTTAACTTAATTTTTCAGTACCGATCCGGGACTGGCTTCATTCTTCTAAGGTTTGCAAGGGCCGACATTTTAAGTGCCGGTCTTGACCCAACCTGTACGAAAATTATTGTCTCGGCCTGGTCTGATCCGTGCAAAATTCAGTAAAATTTCTCCCGGCCCAATTTTTTTTGAAAAAAAAAATGTATATATGTTTAAAGTGTCATTATTGTACATTTAAAATTTATTCTTTTTAAAGAATAGCAATTTCTAGGCAATAAAATTAAAATACAATAAAACTTGTGAAAAAGAACCCGCATATGACGTTATCCTGTCTTAAACTGAAAAATATGTTGATACATGAAAAATGAATATAATAATATGTGAGGAAAAATATATAATACATTTAAAACTGCTAAGAAGGAAACTTGTCTATAATGTATATTTTTTATTTCCTAAGCAATTTCGTCTTTATTCTATAGTATTTATCAGATTCTTAAGCCTCCAATACATAAAATATGGATTAACAATATTACTGTTAACTGAATCATTTACATACAGAGATTCATTAAAAAAATAAATATCGCAGCACACGATGTTTCTTTAATAATGAACATTATAAAAATGAAAAGAAAAAAGGATAGAATTTTTAGTCAGAACTCCTCGTACGAAACAATTTTTAATCCTATCGATTAAAAATCCATGTTTTCTAGTTTTTAGTACCTAGATTTTAACATTTTTGGGGGCCGGTCGGTCCAAGACGGGATCGGTTCGAATCAATAAATAAAAATGTAATCTCACTACTATCAAATCTATTTAATACCATTTTGCTCCCCACGCCAATAACAACACACACACACACGTGCGCGCAGAAAAAAAAAAAGGAAAAGAAAAAGAAAAAGAAAGAAAGAAAAGAAAAGAAAAGCATCTGAATTTAACTCGTTTCTGCAGATAAAAAAGAAAAACCATATTTACCCTTTAAATAGGGACTTTCTCAGTAGCATATAAAGTTGGCCAAAGAGTCGGCTCAAAATCTCGACTCCTTCCAAGTGAGTCGAACTGTCGACTCCTCGACAGTGAATTGCCTCGACTCAAAAGAGTCGAACTTTAGTTTCCACTCAGTTTGGGATTCGGAGTCGAAGAGTCGAAGTCGACTCACTCAAAGAGTCGCTAGACGAGTTTAACAACACAGTGTCGGACTTGGAGAGTCGAGAGTTGAAGAATGGATTTTCGATTCTTCGACTCAGTATCGGATTTCTACTTTTCGAATCCGGGCTGGGTTGTTTAGCAGAGAACCAGAGAACGGAGATCTTGGTTTAATTTTGTATTGGCGATTTTGGGAAAGGAGAAAGCAGTGTAGATGTACGTTTAGGAAGTTGAGGGTATGAATGAAAGGAGAGGGAGGGACACAGACACGGGGGCGGGCAGTAGGATATTTTGTTAAAGATTAGTTGAATTTACGATATGTTTAGGGGAAAGAAGATAAAAAAAAGGCAGATGTGTATTTTTTGGCAAAAAAAAAAATAAGTAGGACTAGTTAGAGGCATATTTTCATCTGTTTTCATATCATGCAATATAAAAAAAAAACTTAGAAGAAAGAGAAATAAAATTCTACTTTAGTAGAAGGTTGTTTAAAATATACTAAGTTACTGAATTTTTTTTATAATAGATGTATTTTAGATAAAAGTGAATTATCGTTTATTTGTTAGCGTATATAATGTTATTTTAATTCCGTTTTATAAATAAAAATGTTCGCAGGTAATATTAAATGCATATAATTTACATATATATTTTTTAAAGTTTAGCCAATCGAATTTTTTAACGTTCTTTATTCAAACCCAGATGTGAAAGATATTTCGGAGTCCTGTCGCTTCCCCCCCCCCTTTTTTTTTTCGTAAACAACTAAGCTGTGTGTGTCTCTCTATGGATATATCTCAATGTATTATCATGGTTTTAAAAATAAAATTTTAAAAGGGAGTAAATCAAAAACTATAAACATGAGAAAAAAAGAACTTTTTTAAACTTACATCCCCCCCCCCCCACCCACTCTCCGGGTGGACGGGCGACTGATTAGTGAATTATTTTTTGTTCGGAAAAGCGTAAAATTTACAAGTGTTCTTATTCAGAAACTAAGTAATCGAATGGCGATTTCCTTTTTTGCCAAAATATCCGTCAAAAATTGCTGTCAAAGTTGAAGTTTTTAAACGAAGTTCGGTACACGATAGCACGGGAAAAAGAGAAAAACTTGTCGTTACGTGACAAAAATAGTACTTTTCTTGATAAACAATTTATTTATGTAAAAAAATGGAAAACGCTATTTGATTCCAAATAGCCACAATAGTTAGGCCTGTCAATTTTATAACCTTGTAGTTAAAAATACTGCCGCTGAGTTCCGCAAATTAAAGTTTGTGTCTAAGGATAAATGCGGTTTTATCCAAAACTATGTGACCGAGGGTAATCGCTATAATTTTCCAGCAAAGTTTGAATAAATTACTATTGCCCCTAGTTATTTTTTTTTTCATAATTTTAGTTTTAGTAGGTTCGGAAATAGGCTGGAAGGGGGGGGGGGGGGCATATTTTTGTATCATATTTTTAACAGTATCTAAAATTAGAACAAATATATTTTTGATTTCGGTGTTACGAGGTCTTTCCAACAATTCCCGAACGATACGCATACACGCATACAAGCACGCGAAAAAGAAGAAAAATCAAGTAACTAAATTAGTCCTTTTTTTTCGAAAAATATTTGTGAATAGCTTTTAATGTATAAATTTGTTAACACTATCAATTTATAGTAGCTCCGTTTTCACTTTTTAAGTACGGAATCCTAAAAGAATCAATGAAGAAGAGATCTAAGAATTTAAAATGTTGTGATTTTGGCGGATTTCGGATATTTTGATGAATTCTTGTCCTTGTCAGCAGTAAATTTCACTTACCCCACACTCTCCGCGCGCGCGCACACACACACACACACGAAAAAAAAAAAAAAAAAAATCCGTTTTCCGTTTTGTTTTCAGCACAGAAAATTTAAACCTTTAAAACTTGATACATATAAAAAATAACACTTCAAAACCTTCCACTCCCAGTTAAAAAGAAGGTAAATTTTGTGACATGTTACGGGATTAAACAAGAATATTTTTATATTAGGTAGATTTCGTATGAAATACTACCTATTGGGATCGTTCCTATGTTGGAATTTCTGAAAAATTTTTGCAGATCTACACCGATCATGACTCCTAGAACCCAAAACCACCCTCAGTAAAAAACTTTATATATCTATCTATCTATCTATCTATCTATATATATATATCACTTTCTTCTGGACACGATAACTTTCGTAATTCTGCACCAATCTCTTCCAAACTGATACATAAAATCAAAGGGCATAAAATCTCGGTCAAGTTCGTTAATGGGCAAAATCGGACCAAGGGGATGGAAATAGGGAGGGGTTTTGTGAAAACAGAAAACCCCCCATAACTTCTTAATTTTTGTACATATCAAATCAGTTTAAAGTTTTTATTACTTTTAAAAATAAGGCCAAAATTTTATGTATCACAGATTTTTGATAAAGTTAAAAATGGGCTCAAAGGGCGCAAAAAATAGGGTTTTGGGGAGAAAAAAATTCATAACTTCGTCAATTCTCAAGATATCAATTCCAATTAATTTTATTATAAATCTCCATAATATTATCTACAACTTTTATATTCACAAGTTTTTGATAGGACCAATTCGTACCGCAAACAAAAATTAAAAACGAAAACAAAAAGGGGGTTTGAAGAAGTAAAAAATCCATAACTCCGTCAATTCAAAAGATATAAAATCCCCATGAATTTATCATATATCTTCTTAATATTGTCTACAACATCTATATAGACAAGTTTTGGATAGGACCAATTCTTACAGAAAAAACAAATTAAAAATACATAGCGTTTGAAGAAAAAAATCATCTAAGTAAGGGTGTATTCAAATCCAAACTGCGTATTTTCTGACTCATTTTACAATTCATTTTTGCTCTCAAAGGCTTCCAATTGGTACGTTTTCTTACTCAGAAACTATATAATGTACCGTAAGGGTCGATGTTTTGATAGAGGCAGAATATATTTTAAAAAATGCTGTTAAAGTGGGCATTTTGAACCGAATTTCCCGAAGCGGATTGTGTTGGAAAAATCATTGCATTAAGGATGCACTCAAATCCAAACTGCTTATTTTCTGACTCATTTTTAAATTCATTTTTGCTCTCAAACGCATTTAATTGGTAGATTCGTTTATTCAGAAACTATATAATGTACCGCAATGATAGATTTTTTGATAGAGGCAGAATATATTTCAAAAAATGATATCAAAGTGGGCATTTTGAACGGAATTTCCCGAAGCAATTGTGTTATCACTTTCTTCTGGACACAATAACTTCCGCAATTCTGCACAAATCTCTTCCAAACTGATACATAAAATCAAGGGACATAAAATCTCGGTCAAGTTCGTTAATGGGCAAAATCGGACAAAGGGGATGGAAATAAGAAGGGGTTTTGTGAAAACTGAAAAAAACTCATAACTTCTTAATTTTTGTACATATCAAACCAGTTTAAAGTTTTTATTACTTCTAAAAATAGCGCCAAAAATTCATGCATCACCAGATTTTTGATAAAATTTAAATAGGCTCAAGGGGCGCAAAAAATAGGGTTTTTGGGAGAAAAAAATGCCTTACTTCGTCAATTCTCAATATATCAATGCCAATTAATTTTATTATAAATCTCCTTAATATTATCTACAACATTTATATTCACAAGTTTTTGATAGGACCAATTCGTACCGCAAAAAAAATTAACGAAAACAAAAAGAGGGATTGAAGAAGTAAAAAATTCATAACTCCGTCAATTCAAAAGATATAAAATCAACATAAATTTATCATATATCTTCTTAATATTGTCTACAACATCTAGATAGACAAGTTTTGGATAGGACCAATTCTTACAGAAAAAACAAATTAAAAATACATAGCGGTTGAAAAAAGAAATCATCTAAGTAAGGGTGTATTCAAATCTAAACTGTCTATTTTCTTACTCATTTTTAAATCCTTTTTTGCTCTCAAACGCATCCAATTGCTAGATTCTCTTATTCAGAAACTATATAATGTACAGTAATGATCGATTTTTTGATAGAGGTAGAATATATTTCAAAAAATGATGTCAAAGTGGGCATTTTGAACAGAATTTCCCGAACCGATTGTGTTAGAAACAAAAAATATTGCCCTACTGAGAAAATAATTGTTTATTAATCGAGTTTTAATTAATTGAAAGAAAAATAAAAACACAGGTCGCTTATAAATCTTTTCAAAAATCACGTCAGCATGTTTCATATATATATATATATTTTTTATTAAAAATTAATCTGAAAATGTGCCAGAAAATTTCGAGTTGTTGAGTATGGAAAAATATTTTTTTAATATCGCCTTAACATGATTCTGATAAAACCATCTATTTTATAAAAAGGAAATAAAAACTCGTCAAAAGCAGACAGATAAAACTGTTAAAGTGAATTTATATCTAATAATGATTTAGTTTTTGTTGGTGAAATTAGTATACTTAACTTCGAAATCTACCTCTGCCTGTAGGCCGGGCCGGCAGGGATTTTTTTACAGTTTGGCTTAGAGGTGTGCACTGGCCCAACCCATGGGCAAGGCTAGGGCCAATTTTTCGCAGCGCTGGGGGTCGAACCGGGCCTTACTTTTTTTTAAGGCTTTGGGCCGGGCCTAGGCATTGCGCTTTGCAGACCGGGCTAGGGCCTTTCTTTTTTCTAGAAGAATGCGCTGAGCTCAACTTAATTTTTCAGTACCGATCCGGTACTGGCTTCATTCTTCCAAGATTTGCAAGGGCCGACATTTTAAGTACCGGTCTCGACCTACCCCGTACGAAAATTATTGTCTCGGCCTGGTCTGATCCGTACAAAAATCATTAAAATTTGTCCCGGCCCAAAACTTTTTGCAAAAAATGCAAACATTTTTAAATTGCCATTATTGTACAACTAAAATTTAAAATTTATTCTTTTTAAAGAATTGCAATTTCTAGGCAATAAAATTAAAATGCAATAAAACTTGTGAAAAAAACCCGTATATGACGGAATCCTGTCTTAAACTAAAAAATGTGTTGATACATGAAAAATGAATATAATAATATGTGAGGAAAAGTATATAATTCATTTAAAACTGCTAAGAAGGAAACTTGTCTATAACGTATATTTTTTATTTCCTAAGCAATTTCTTTTTATGTGATTTTACTGTATAATTGTCTGAGCGAAGCGAAGGCTAATACTCAGCGAAATGTTACTGTCCGGACACTTTACTACTACGATGGATATTAACGCCATGTCCTACTAAAAAAAAAAAGCCTAATAAAAACCTTTCGTCAAGCATAACTCAAAAAATATTTGTCGGATTTCGTTTCTGATTGCACCAGAATGTACCTATGAGGGTCGTCTACTGAATGCACCTACTATGAAAAATAAATTCCAAACTGTTTAAAAATTATATAGAAAAAACTCTTAAAAAAGCACAATTTATCTGCATACGTCACAGAAATTTGGTGTGCGTCACTTTCACCGGTTGATGTTTTCGTAGACAACTGGTTTGAACACATGGAGCCAAATAAAAAAAAATACGCACGCAGTAATATTGAATAGATCAGTTTCAACCACGTGATCACAAACCTTGCAACAACCCGTGGCAACCAGTTTTGGTGGGCAAACAAATAATAATACAGTATTCCGTACCACGGTTACCGTTTTTAGTCTGTTGTATAAAATCTGGCCTGTTGTATGACATACAATTGTGGATGGTTAAAACAAAAGACATGAGTGTTTATTGCTCCGGGAGGTTATCTTTCTCTGGATGTCTGTCTGTCTATCATACAGCATGCAAATTTCTTGTAAAGGATGATATTATTATGCAGTAAAACCTCCATAACGGACACACCCGATTAGTGGACACCTCTATTGAATGGGCATTTTTTCGATTAACAACCCTTAAATAACTGTACATTTTTTTTACTCTCAGTAGCGGACACCTCCAAATAGAGGACAAATTCAGCCTTCCCGAGGTGTTCGCTATTCAGAGGTTTTACTGATAAAACCTCCATAGCGGGCACACCCGATTAGCGGATACCTCTATTTAGCGGACATTTTTTTGATTACCAACTCTTAAATAACTGTACATGTTTTACTCTCAGTAGCGGTCACCTCTAAATAGAGGACAAATTCTGCATTCTCGGGGTGTCCGCTATTCAGAGGTTTTACTGTATATAATATTGATAGTTATTTTACAGGGCCACACAAAAGAATAAGAATATATAAACGAATATAAACTAAATTCGGGATTGGTAGATCGCTGATGGTAATGTAATTTTAGAATGTTGTTACAGTCATCCGCAGCATGTTTTTAGAGTTTCGTTCATCTAACGAAACCCTACCTGTCTCACTCCTTTGCCTGTCTGTCTGTCCGTCTGTCACAGAGCCCGTTCTCAGAAACTATATATGTCAGAGACTTGAAAATTTGCATACTTATAGCTGAACACCACACATCAAACGGCAAATAATAAAATTTTGAAAAAGTCTAATATTTAACCCTCTGGGCTCTAACTTGTGTATTTTAAGCAATTTTTCTAACTCAGCCCCTAATTAAGTTGGAGACACGAAAGTTTGCATACTTATAGCTGAACACTTGCGATAACACGATAAATCATAAAATTTTGAAAAAGTCATATTTAACCCTCCGGTCTCTAACTTCTGTATTTTAAGCAATTTTTCTAACTCAACCCCTAATTAAGTTGGAGACATGAAATTTTGCATACTATAGCTGAAATCCTCACATCAAACGACAAATAATAAAATTTTGAAAAAGGTCTAATATTTAACCCTCTGGGCTCTAACTTGTGTATTTTAAGCAATTTTTCTAACTCAGTCACTAATTAAGTTGGAGACATGAAAGTTTGCATACTTATAGCTGAACACTTGCGATAACACGATAAATCATAAAATTTTGAAAAAGTCATATTTAACCCTCTGGGCTCTAACTTGTGTATTTTAAGCAATTTTTCTAACTCAGCCCCTAATTAAGTTGGAGACATGAAATTTTGCATACTTATAGCTGAACACCTCACATCAAACGGCAAATAATAAAATTTTGAAAAAGTCTAATATTTAACCTCTAATATTTTGTCTCGCGCAATTTTAAAATTTAAACAGTTTGGCAATACTATTTTTTGTTCATTTTGCATAATAAGTGTAATGTGACGCAATTTCTTCTATTTCAGACTTCTAACGCATGTTAATGAATTTATTTTACAATATCCTTTCTCTTTCAAAATTCACATGTAAATATAGTTTTAATGGCGTAATTTCCAATAAGTGCCTGCTTTTTATACATAATTATTTAATTCTAATTTGAAGGTTTTTTTTTTGTTTATAATAGTAACGTGTAAATATATTTTTTTTTTATTTGAAGCAAACATTATTGTTTGCGCTGTTTATACAGTTGGCAACAGTTTATATTAATACCATTTTCTAAAATATGTAAAAAATATCTCTGGAAATGCTGAAAATTTGAATTTAAAATTGAAATAAAACCTCAAAAAATGAGTCAAATAAGATAAATAAATGCAATCTGCACTCCGGGAACTTATAACGTATAAAATGATCTAAAAATGATTAAATTCACATGCATAGCTTTTGCTCCTATAAATTTTTTTTTAATGGAACGATTTTGTCCAACTTTAGCATTAAATATCTCTTAAAATAATTCTTCGATTTGAAAACTGTATGCATTAGCGTGTTGATCAAACATTTCGCTATAATACCACTGATTTTCATATTTTTGTATGCAATAGTTTTCTTAATATTAACGAAGAAAGACCTCCGGTCACAAAAAATTCAAAACCGGCGGCGGCGGCGGCGGTGACAGCGTTAGTTACTTTTTTTAGAGTAGAGAGATATATAAAAATGAAAACTTGTCTATCTGTCTGTTTGTAATTCTATAAAAATCCACAATTTGGAAGCCAAAATTGTGAAAAGATACGTACATGTGTATTAAAACATGGCCGAGGCAACTAAAGTAATCCGGAATCAAAATAATTTATAGTTAATTTTTAATTAATAATAAACCACCAATTTAACAGCAATTTCTTATCAAATTTAAACATTTTTCGTTATAGCAGATGCCAACAATTAAAAAACACAATAAAATTATTACTACAACAATTAATTTTCTACTGCAAGATTTCCACGTAAAAAATGAAAATGAAATAAATAGTTTGACGAATTTTTAAAAAAGGTGAATATTACGTCATAACTTTTCTATTGCAAGATATTCACGTGAAATATGAAAATGAAATAAATGGTTTGACGTATTTAAATGAAAGTGAATATAACTTCATAACTTTTCAATTTCAAGGTTTCCACGTGAAAGAGTAAAATATTACGTCATATTAGAAATATAAAGGACGTGGTGGATATAGTATAACGTCATATGAGTGTGAAAAATGTATTGAAGCATGATAAAAACCCGATTAGGGAAATATTGGCCTATTTTAACATTATTGCTGCAATTATAAATTGAAATAAGTTCATTTATAGCTGTATTCTTTTGCGTCTGTTATATACATTTATACATTTTTATATAGCGTTTTCATATGATTCATTCATACAACATTTCGACTGCTTTTTTTAATGTTTGTTTTGTGTTGTATGTTAAATTTTGAAATTGATTTTTCAGAACAAACATCCTTCAAATTCTGGGCAACGCCGGCACTTTAGTTTGTAACAGATAAATGGCTTTTGTATCTGTACATCTAATGCTAATATTATAAAGCGTTATAATATTATAAAGTATATAATATTATTAATGCTTGTAAGTTTGTGAGGTGTTATCTCTGAAACTACATAGCCAACTTAAAAGAATGTTGGTGGCCATCTCTGCTCCGAAAAAAAGACTATTTTATGTCAGTGCAAGAACCTACATCGCTGCAGGAGCAAAAAAGTTCTAAAATTGCGATTTCTGTGATATTGATTGGTTTAGAAACTTTAAATTTGGTGCGGTAGTTACTTTTAAGATGTAAATACTCGTAATGAACGCTCTCTAAAAGGTTCAATTTGACGGATAAACGTAAAAATTTCTAGAAAGGTTCTAAACTATGATTTATTTGGAATACTGAAATTTTTGGGATACTGTTGGGGTTAGAAACTAGAACTTTGGCATGGTAGTAATTAATAAGATGTAAATGCTCGTTGTAGAACGAATTCTAAAAAATAGAAAGACTAAACAAAGCGGAAAAAGATCTAAAGATGATCTAAGTAACGAAGTACATGGAATTGTTAGGAATATAAACATGAAAATTGATATGGCTGTATTTATCATGACGTAAATTCTCGCAATAGAACAATTTCTAAATATGTCGATATATATAACAGTGCAAAAACAAAAAACTTTCAAAAATTTTCTATTTCTGTGTTACTGCTGAGCCCAAAATCTTGAAATTTTGCTTCGGGTTGGTTTTAAAATATACAATTGTCTCTATGAATGGTTTCTAAAAATTTTTAAATTTAAAAAGATGAAATTAACGGAAAGCGATCTCAAATACCATTAATTTGGAATTATTAGGTACAGTAACTTTAAATATTTCATAGTGCTGCATTTCCTACGCAAAACATGCGATTTAAATGCAACAAAACTGATAGATACCCATCTAGCATTAAATAAATTGTGTAAATATTGAATAAAGATCTGTATGAAACAGTGAGTAGGTTGCCCGAAAGTACTTGTTAAAGTGTTCCTTCTCTAGGCTTTTCTCTCTCTCGCCAAGGCCACTAACAGAGGGAAGTGCCGTTTTAAATGTGATATGAATTTATATCCGATTCATTTTTCTAGACATTTTATCATAAGGTCATATTCTCAATTATCATTAGTAGCTTTTTTATATATTAACTTATTCTGGTGAAATTTTATAATCGGGTTCATATTGGCGTATGATAGCTTGCATGATTTCCTGAATAAATATGTATGGATTTGTAAATTACTTCAAATGACACTTTGACAGCTCAAAAGTTATGCAGACGATATATTCAGATCTTGTGTCATACTTTATGTTGTAATCATTGCCGATTTCTTTTATTTAATACATGCTAAATGCAGCTCAACTCTTGTGCAGAATATGTTTGAAAACAAAACAATACAGCGTATGTATTGGCCAGCATACACTCATCATTTAAATCCGATCGAGCATATCTAAAACACACTCTAACGAAGCATTGCATGCCACTGTTGATGTATTCGGTACTTTGATACTATATTAGATTTTGAGGAGAGAATTCCTTAAATGTTATCGACAACCTCATTGCATCCGTGGAAAACAGATATTGTACAATATTAACTATTCCGGGGGAGCACACACCATATAAAGTATAGTCCATTCTTTTTAAGCATCATATATTTGTCATTTAAATTTACTCAAATTGGTGCGAGCGTCTGATTATGCTCTTGACATCATTTAATACAGTTAAAATTCCGATATAAGTAATTTAGTGTTTCATTTTCTATTTTACTTTTAATATATTGCGTACTTTCAATTTTATATCCATGCATGGCTGTCTTGAATGGTTTGATTTCCCATTTTTTTAAACAGTGTATACGAATTTATATATAAGATTTTGTAATTCTACGATTCGTTTATTTTCATCATTTCAGTTTATCGCAGTATATGGACAATTAAAAATAACATCTCATTTTCTTTGCTTCCACATGTTATTATTAAATCTATGTTCTCAGTAATATCGCTCAGACTAATCCCTCTGAGGGAAGTCCTAGTAGTTATCAGATTCTTAAGCCTCCAATACATAGAATATGGATTAATGATATTAATGTTAACTGAATCATTTACATACAGATAGTGATTCATTAAAAAAATAAATATCGCAGCACACGATGTTTCTTTTAAAATGAAGATTATAAAAATGAAAAGAAAAAAGGATAAAATAAGTATATAAGTATTTTTAGTCAGAACTCCTCGTACGAAACAATTTTTAATCCTATCGACGTAAAAATCCATGTTTTCTAGTTTTTAGTACCTAGATTTTAACTTTTTTTGGGGGAAGCGGGGAGGTCGGGCCAAGACGGGATCCGCCGAACTTTTAAGTTTTCTACCGGGCCGGACCAGTAATTTTTTTTGTCCGGGATGAACTTTTAGATTTTATACCGGGGCGGGTAGTTGATTATTTTTCTACGTGCCGGGCCAAACTTTTTTCTATGAGCAACCCGAACTTCTTTTTCTGTGGACGGGGCCTGGAAATTTCATCCCGTAGAGACATCTAGTTTGGCTGTCTCCAGTTACCATCCAACAAAGTTTAATATAAAAGACTTCTATATAAAATCAAAACCAAAATAATTCAAGCTTATGCTCAAATATTTTCTCCTACGCGATAAATTTGATACGAAAAGTAGAATTGCGTCATATTTACTACCAACCAACCAATCTTACTTCCGCAAGTGAGTCGAGAGTCGAGTCAGTATGTCGACTCAGCGTCGAACGGTTTGGGCGTATTTTTCCGTTTCCCAAAACCAACTTAAATCTGTTGTAGAAAAAAAATATTTTAAACAGAATTGTATTTTAAAATGTAATATCAAATAAAGGGGTATGAAGTGTATTTTAGAAACAAACAGGGAAAGAAAATTTACATTAAGATTATTTTTTAAAGAATTTTTATGAAAATGCGAAAAACCCTTAAGAGGCCACACTAGTCACGGCTTGAAGTTCGAACGCTAATGATAAGTCTATGGGAACAATATTTTCAAATATCTTGCTTGATTTTTAATATTTTTAAATGATTTTTTTTGCACAGGATAGCTGAGGACTATCTGTTTACGGGCTATTTTCTACTTTTCCAATTTTTGTTGTAGTTTAATTCTCAGGATCCTGTCAATTTAGGATCCAGTGAAATTCGAGGTGTTGTGTCCTTTTTAGTCTTATAACATTCATATCAGCAAAATTCAGGAAAATTTAAAAAATAACAACGAAAATATAGAGTTTAGGCTTTCCAATAATATGCTTTCAATAGTTCTACTACAATTAGGCTAAGCAAAATTTGTAAAGATTTTGATGAAAAATAAGTCAAAAACGGCCTCGTAATGTTATGTTGCCCGCCTCTACCAAGACGATGAAAAGACCGCCTATTAAAAATCTGATTGGCTAATATCTAAACATTTTAGCCAATGGAAACGATTTAATTGTGATTGGATTGTTGCAATGTGTTAAAATAGATCACTCCTATTTCAAACCTTGGATTTATTTTTTTCTAAGATTATTGTTTAATTTCAACAAAAGACTCTTGAAAAAATGAAATATTTTAAATTCTATATTTCTATGAATAACGAAGGAAATTATACATTTCGTTTATATAAACAATTTCAGAACCGCACAGAGGGAGTTACAACATACAGAAGTTATTAAGGAATCAAATTTCAGTCCTAGTTTATTAAGTAAAATGGTAAAAAAATAGACGAGTATTTTTTAAATTATTTTTTAAGTTAAAATAGTTAACAAATAATTACGAAGTCATAATTTATTAGAACATATTTGTGGCCTGGCCAGGAGACTCGTTTTCAAGTCTCCTATTCTTGTATATGTATAAAATATTCGACAATTTAACATTTTACGTTCGAAAAACAGTTTTTTTAATTAAAAATCAGCAGAATTTAAAGTTAATAAGTTTTAAAGATTGTTAACTTTAAAATTGTAAATCAACTTGATCAAAATTTTAAAGAAATATTTTTATAGTTCATTACTTTAATATTTATTATTTTTAAGGGGACAGTACACCTTTAACAGTCGGAGAACGAAATTTGTCCTGTGTAACAGATATATTTTTTAAAGAGCCCACTTCAGACACGGAGAGAAAGTAAAACGAAGTCTATGGGGGCGTTATTTTAAAATTTCTCGCTTTGTTTTAATATTATTGAATGATGTTTTTACTTTCTTCTATCTTTACAAGAAGAAAGTATTGGTTTCATGAAAATTTTCGAATTCCAGTTTTCGACGGATTTACACGTTTTATGAGTCAGAGATTCCAAAAAACATGTTTTTACAAAATGTCTGCCTGTGAGTCTGTCTGTCTGTCTGTCTGTCTGTCCGTCTGTCTGTATGTGACACAAATTTTGTGGGCGCTCTATCTCAAGAACTAATGCACGAAATTTCACAAAACTTCATATTTAGTTAGACCTTGATATAAACTGGAACTGATTAGTTTTTGGTGAAAATCGCCCAAAAGGTGGCGCTGCTATGCGGCATTTTTAACGATTTCTGCAATAGCTGTATCTCAAGAACTACTGCACGGATTTTCATAAAATTTCAGATTCAGTTAGTCCAGGATATAGTTTGGTGCTGATTACTTTTTTGTGAAAATCGCCCAACAGGTGGCGCTGGTATGCTGCATTGTTCATGATTATCGCAATAGCTCTAACTCAAGAAAAAATACACGAATTTTCATCAAACTTCAGATTCAGTTAGTCCTTGATATAAATTAGTGCTGCTTAATTTTTGGTGCAAATCGCCCAGCAGGTGGCGCTGCTGTGCTGCATTTTTCACGATTTCTACAACAGCTGTATCTCAAGAACTATTGCACGGATTTTCATCAAATTTCAGATTTAGTTAGTCCTTGACATGAATTGATGTATAAATTAGTGCTGTTTAATTTTTGGTGCAAATCGCTCAACAGGTGGCGCTGCTATGCTGTATTTTTTGCGATTTCCGCAATAGCTTTATCTCAAGAACTAATGCTTGGATTTTCAACAAACTTCAGATTCAGGTATACCTTGATATCGTTTAGTGCTGTTTACTTTTGGTGTAAATCGCTCAACAGGTGGCGCTGCCATGCTACATTTTTTTCAGAATTTCCGCTATAGCTCTATCTCAAGAACTAATGCATGAATTTTCATCCAACTTCAAATTCAGATATACTTTGATATGAATTGGTGCTAAACCGTTGTTATTTCTTGTACTATTTAAATGATTTAATTGACGTGATTTATATAGAAGAAAGTTTTGTGATGACCACAACATACTAGTTTACATAGGATAGCTGAGCACGATCTTCAACCAGGCTAGATTTTACTTTTATTATTATTATTTTTACTTTATATATATATATATATATATATATATATATATATATATATATATATATATATATAAAGCCCAGTGGTGTAGTGGTCAGGGCATCTGACTGCCGCACCGCAGGTCGAGAGTTCGACTCCCGACTGGGCAAGGTTCACTCAGCCTTTCATCCCTTTGGGGTCGATAAAATGAGTACCAAGCTTGCTTGGGAACTAAACACCGAGGGTCTCGCGTTAGGCTGACCACCTGGCCGGGACGCATGCTGTATAGCACCTCGGGGCCTAGGGTCAAGAAAACAGAGATGGGCACTGTCGGCCCTGATCCTCATGGATTGTATAGCCACAGAGTTTAGTTTAGTATGTATATATATATATATATATATATATTAGGAAAGTTTCAATTTCAGAAACGATTCACCCCTGTTCCGAAATTAAAAGTAATTTTTTAAAATATCTGAAACCAAAATCGAAAGAGTAAAAACTAGCCCGGTTGTAGATCGTCTTCAGCTATCCTATACAAAAAAAAATCATTTTAAAATGTTAAAAAGGAAGTGAGATTTGAAAATAACGCTCCCATATATTTAACGTAAGCGCTTACATTTTTTTCCCGTAACCTGCGTGGGTTCTCAAATGTAACGCAAAGATATTTTTTTTGCAACGGTTAGGAAACGCGAAAATTTATCATTAACTTTAATAATGTAAAACTAAAAGTTATGAAACTATAAGATAAAATATAGCATTTTATAAAAATATACTAGCTAGCAATTGTTTTTCCTAATACGTATTACCTTTTAATATTTTATACTTCACTTACATGGACATTCAAAAGTATTTTATATTATGGTCTATGTGGGAAAATACATTTGCGTGTATTTTAGTGACATAAAACAATTTTAAACATACAATTTATTCGCATTATTGAAGAGCATAAGTACTTGTACAGGGGAATTAAAAAGTATATTTCGTTACATTATGGACTACGAAGAAAAAACGTTTGCGGGGTATTTTAATAACGTTTTCTGTTACAACATAATGAAATTCATATGAATTTATGAAGCGCAGTAAAACATGCTTTCTGAAGGGATAGCAAAGCATTTATCATTCATTTACAGGGTCACAGAAAAGGGTTCAGTTTTATTACAGAAAAAACTGCTTGCAAAGCGTGTTTTAGTTATGTTTCACGATTTCAAACAAGATGGAATTCATATACGTTACTGAGGTTTACAATATGATGCTTACATTATAATATGATGTGCATTACATTTTATTTAATTTACAGGGGCACATAAAATATATTGGATACAATATTGCATATGAAGTATTGTCTATTAGGGATGATTTCTGAAAGTGAGATTTCAGCTTTGATATACGTTTTTAACTAAATTTCTGCATACTAGATTATATATATAAATTCGATAGACTACATATAGGGCTACGCAAAAGAACTAGGAAGAATTGTTGAGAAATTGATTAATTTTATTTTCAAATTCAACTACATTTAGAAAGATATGTTTGGAAAATAAAAATATAATAATATACAAGGCTATTCAAAGAATTGCATGCATGCACGCCTATTTCAGACACGGGAAGGAATGAAAACGCTAATTTTAAGCCTATGGGGGCGTTAATTTCAAATTTCTCGCTTTATTTTAATAGATTTTTGCATTGGATAGCTGAGGACGATCGACAACCAGGCTAGTTTTTACTTTTTCGATTTTAGTTTTAGTTTTTTTTTAATATTAGGATAGTTTCGACTTCAGAACGGATTCCAACCGGTTCCGAAAGAAAAAACTAAATATAATAATATACAAGGCTATCCAGAGAATTGTATGCATGCACGCCTATGGATCATAATTTCTGGAAGTGCGATTTAAGTAATTTAAGCATGTTTATACTGGAATAAATTTTATCTTAACATGTGACGTGTATAAAATCTTGTAGCTAATGTAAGGGCTGTACAAAAGAATGCAAATACACTTCCGTTAATTGGCAGAAATTCCTGAAAGTTGATTTTTATCTGTATTATTCATTTTCTTATTATATTAATTTTTAGCATATTTTTCATGCCTTTAAAACATGCCTAAGAACATTATTGATGACTTTATTATTTTAATTTTTCCTAATTTTGAACAATTTAAATTTACTAAGATTTAACAAGAACTTAAAATTTGTAAGTTTTAAAGATTGTTAACTTTAAAAGAGTTGATCAATTTGTTCGAAATTTTAAAAAAAATATTAATATTTATTATTTTTAATATTTGTCATTTTTATGGGGACAGTATACCTTTAAAAGTCTAAGAAAATGCGAAATATGTCCTGCGTAACATATTTTTTCCAAGAGCCCACTTCAGACACGGGAAGAAATGAAAATGCTAATTTTAAGTCTATGGGGGCGTTATTTTCAATTTTCTGGCTTTGATTTTAATATTTTTGAATGATTTTTTTTTTTTTTTTTTTTTTTTTTTTGCATAGGATAGCTGGGGGCGATCAACAGCCAGGCTAGGTTTTACTTTTTCGATTTTAGTTACAGTTTTCTTTTATTATGATAGTTTCAATTTCAGAACCGATTCCACCAGTTCCGAAAGTATAAGTATTTTTTTTTTTTTAATATCTCTAACCAAAACCGAAAAAGTAAAAAACAGCCCGGTTGTAGATCGTTCTCAGCTATCCTATGCAAAAAAAATCATTTTAAAATATTATAAAGGACGCGAGATATTTGAAAATAACGCTCCCATAGACTTAACATTAGCGCTTACATTTTTTTTTTCCCGTCACTACACTGTAAAAAAAGGATTAAATTACGGAAATACTACTGGCAATCTAGACGATAGTACTATTTCCGTATTTTAACGGAACTTTTTCCCTTTAAATTACAGAAAAAATCCGTTAAATTCCGGTCTAAGTGCTGGCGTCTAGATTGCCAGTAGTATTTCCGTATTTTGGTCCTTTTTTTTCTACAGTGTTGTATGTGTTCTCAAAGGTAACCTAAAGATATTTTTTGTAACGCAAAGGGAACGCGAAAATTTATCATTAACTATAATAATTTTAAACTGAAAATAAGGAAACTGTATGGCAAAATATTACATTTTATAAATGTCTGCTAGCTAACAAATTTATTTTCTGATACGTAGCTGTAACGAAACCCTGGTTTAAACGGAATTCTCATTATTCCCCTAAAAATATCCTGCAATTGTATCTGCAAAGACGCAAAAAATTCATCTAAAAAGGTATTTAGCACCTATTGTTTATGTTTCCGTCTTACCAAGTTTTATAGTGTCATGTTCTCAGCATGAGGGGGTCGAATTTTAATTACAACTAGGACCCGCATTTTTCTTGAACTCCGCCTTTTTTTTTTTTTTTTTTTTTTTTTGGAGGGAAAATAAAATTTGATATCGATACGGGTGTGTTTCGAAAGGTTATTAGCCCGACAAAGAAAATGAAAAAAGTTTGACAATATTTAATTTTTTTAACGTAGTTCCTTACAACTTAAAAAATTTAAACCAACGAGTTTCCGACTTTTTATTATCTTTAGCATAATAAGCCTTATCTATCTTTGGAAATGAAGTGGTGGTATCCGCTTTAACCCCATATTTTGAAGTGAATTTCCGACTACCGAGCCATTTCTTCAGGCTTGGGAAAAGGAAATAATCGCTGGGAGCAAAATCCGGTGCATGTGGAAGCACTACAGAGCGTAGGTCATTGACTTTCGTAGCGAAAACTACAAGCATGTGTGCAAGAGCACTGCTGTGGTGAAAGAACACGTATTTTTTGCACAGGTATAGACGTTTTGTCGGAATAAGCACTCTTTAATTGGTCCCGTAGAAATGCATAACACTGTCCGGTGACGATTCTACCTTTTTGCCGGTGCTCTATGATCACCACACTTTGTGAATTCCCGAAAACCGTATCCATGGCTTTTCCAGCAGATGGAACCGTTTTCACTTTCTTTGGCGCAATTTCAGCTGCTCTTTCACATTGTTTAGATTGCTGTTTCATCTCTGGTGAATAATGGCGAATTCATGTTTAATCCACCGCTATAAGACGTTGATGAAAATCAGAAGATTGGTTAAGTTTTCTAACTTAACTTGAAATCACCATAGTCCACATTACTAAAGGCAGTGGGCCATCCGCACTACCTTCTTTTGAAAAAAAAAATTGAACAGTGAAGATGGAGAAACTCATAAAATGATAAAGAAAGGAGGGGGGGGGGGGCGTGAAGAAGGAGACCAATTTCACGAGGTTTAATTTGATTATGTTAATAAATGAAATGTTTTCATGAAGGAATTTTCAGCAGAAAGTCCACCCAAATTAGCATTTCTTTGCAAAGTATATATATGTGATAAAATCATAATAAAATCTCCACTTTTGAATTTGCCAAATTCGATCTATAAGCGATGTTCTAATGGAGGCAAATCAGACAAATTTCTACCACTTATCTTAAAATGTTATCATTGTCTTAATTAACTGAAGTTATTAAATAGGATAAAAAAAATTAAAAAATTTGTAATAGAAGTATGCCTACTTCATCCTCGTGAAATCGGAAGCTACGGTTCGATCCAGCACATTTCGGTCTGAAACTTTTTCTATAAGCAAGCCTCTATGATTGAATACGAGTCATAATTGATTGTATCAGTTTATAAGTCTTTGTTGGCTAAAAATTTGAAAGTAGAGGTCTCCTCGGAGGGAAATTTCTTGTTCCTGGAACTTGACAGTACAATTAGCAGTAAAAAAAAAAAAAAAATACGTTTTATGAAGCTAAAACTTTAGCCTGACTCAGTTTCTACAAAACATGTCGATATTTTTAAAACAACGTTATTCTACATTATTCAAAAACCAGATTTACGCATAGTTTTTATTTTCAGATTATTTTCGTAATTCATGGAATATAAGGAATAGTAGCAATGTTAATAATTATTTAGACTACATTGATGACTACATCGAAGAGGCCTTTTAATCAAAGCAAAAGTCAGTTCGTACCTACAGAAGATTTTTCTTCGCATTCAGTGAGACAAGAAAATTGTTTATTAATAGATGTTACGTAGAAAATACAGCATTAATTTGCAGAAATACTGTTTATAATTAAGTGAATTAAATCAAGCAATCCGCTAGAAGCAGCTTCAAACAATCAACAATTAGGCATTGTTTTCCAACAAGACTGCTAGACCACATGTATCTAGCCCACTTCAGACACAAACTGTTATAATTGAGATGAAATGCTTCAATCCAAGAACCATTCTCCAAAACTTGCATCGTCGAATGACCGTTTATTTAGATCACTTCAAAACATTTTGAGGATAAGATATTTTATTTTTTGGAAGATTTGAGAAAATACATCGATTCTTTAGCCAGATGAGCTCTAATTATGTAACTGCTAGGAATTGAAATTTACACGAAATACATTTTCTTTAATTTCCATCAACAATATGCGACAAACTTTTGCATCCGTCCCAAAAATTGGAATTTGGTAATAGATTCTTCTCTGGTCTTTTACTATGAATTTTAATAACACTCGATCTTTACTTTCAATTTACATTGGTATCCTGTTAAAGATTGCGTTACTTAACATTTTTATTTCATGTTGTATTGTAATGGCACATTCTTTCGTTTAAAAAATTCATTATTCAATCACACAGTTTTATAAAATGATTAGAGAGGAAATTAAGGCTCACAAAGCAACAGTTAGTAAATTTGTTATTAGCTTTTCAAGAATTATAGGAGAAGGATAATGCCGTCATCAACAAGTCTATCACTGTGAAAGTCTGCGTTATATATGTAGAAAATGTCAGTAGGACATTTTTAACAAACTGATAAAAACATTTTCTGGGCACCAATGAATGGCAGCTTACCATTGTCTTGATCGGCAAGTTCAAGTAGAGGCTGCAAAGTAAAACCAGTGATAATTTACCAAGCTAATTTATAAACTAGTAAAAACAGTTTCTTAGCAACAACGAATGATAGCTTAACACTGTCATGATCGGTAAGGTCAAGTAAAGACTATAAACTAAAAGCACTGCTAATTTACCAAATTCCGATATAGGACACAGATTGGTAAAGGATATTACGGCAACTCCTCCTGATTATTAACTGGGAAGTAGAGGAAGAAGATGGAGAATCTCTGGAGATATTTGACTGTGAGCTTTCAACTGGCAAGGTAAAAAAAAATCTCTATCAGCAATGCGGGGAAAATAAAATTGTAACTTAGTCTAAAGATAAAGATGCAGGAAAAATAAATTTATTTTCTCTGATTTCTGATAAAGAAAAAGAATGCTTTGGTAAAATTGGAAGAAATTCGAAATATTGCTTTGAAATGGAATTCTATGAAATTCATTATCAGAAATGCATATCAATGTAATGAAAAATCCAAGCAGTTTTCAGAGAAAATAAAAACAAAGTCTTTCTCAAACAATTGTAAATATATATATATATATATATATATATATATATCTGTATTTGTTACAAAAATCTCCAAATTCAGAGTAATGAATTAAAAAAGGTTTTTATACACAATCTAGGTATAAAAACACAGATAGGATGTTTTTGTGCCTGTCCACAGATTCCTAAAGAGTGATACAAGATTTCACAGGAAGGGATTTGTTCGACGGGTGGCAATTGCACAGACCATCAGCTCCACAAGTTGAAGGCTGAAATTTTAGGATTAGATAGAACTCAATTAGCATATTAAAATGCAAATGATCTGCTAAGTAATATCTTGATAGAAAACACCTGCACACCGGAGTTTAGTATTTGATCGATTGGTTTATCATTGTATTTTGCAGCACCCAAATGTATGAAAATATTGAAGTTTGGGTGCATGAAAACACAATGGTAAACCTGCAGATCAACCACTAAATTGATGTTCTGCAGATGGTTTCCACCAAGATACGACTTGGCAGACCAATGCATATAACGTGTATATAAAATAAACGGTCAAGTACGAGTATTACTCGTGCTCAGAGAGTTCCGTACAATAAATATATGAATTATTAACTGTATTATTTAAAAGAATAATGAAACTTTGTAAAAACCTATACAACGTAGAGTTGGGTATAGCTGTATATATTAGAAAAGAATGATTGAGTATACCACAAAGGTTCAAAGAGATATGAAGCCGAAATAAAATTAAATATTGCTATTTTGTATGTAACTCTTTTTTTAAACGTATCTTAATCTGCATATGGTGAACTTAATTTGGTACTAACAATAAAAGTACTGCATATTTAAATTTCATTTGGCATTTCATAAAACTAAATTCAACATAGAAATATTTTTCTTTTTACAGTGTAGATGAAATAAAATCCTTGTTCAAAGTTTAAACTTGGCGTTGTACTACGCGCGCTTCGAAAGGAGGTCGCAAAGATGCAACTCGACTTTGTCCGTGCCGCGTTTTTTCAAATAGGTCTTTAATTATCATTTAAAGACACGGGAGGCGTATTGAGAGATCCACTCAACGCAAACTAGTCGCGAATCCCATAGTATTTATGCGATTAATTATAATTAAATTGGTCTGTTTTTAACAATTTGACGTTTACTGCTTTTATGCTGCTACTGGGTATTGCATTACACATATATATCATTAAAAGTTGTTATCTAGTATTTAAAAAACGATGGTATATAGAGTACGCCGTCTCTGCCATTATGTATGTCCAAACCAACCGTGTCTTTAAGGGTTAAGGCTCCTGCCCCTGCCAGCGAAGACAATCACGAGCTAATGCTAATCGTATAGGGAGGGATTTTTCTAATATCTATTTTGTATTTCGATATTTTAATTTTTTTTTTTTTTTTGGCATTGTATAGCCGAGATCCGTCTCTACATCGCACCTTTCTTTACTTTTTCCTCCCCATCGGATTAGCATTAGCTCGTTAGTGTCTTCGCCGGCAGGGACAGGAGTCTTAATATCTCGGCGAATTACCGACGATTTTTTTTCGAAAATCATTATAAACAATACTTTTATACTTTTGATGCGATAGGTACCTTTAGCGCTCTTCGATACCTTTGCTGAATGCCCGCAAATAGAAATCTGTATGTAACAGAAAAATGCGATTTTATGAAAAACTATGCCACCTAGGGCAATCGCTATAATTTTCCTGCGAGTATTAAATTAACCTCTACTACCTCTAATTTTTTTCATAATTTTATTTTCAGTAGATTTGAAAATAGATGGGGGGGGGGGGGGCACATTTTTGCACTACATTTTCGACGATATCTCTGAAAATATAATATCTAAAATTAAAAGAAATGTATTTTTGAGTTCGGCGTTACGGAATCTTTTAACCGATACCACAAACGATATACAAAGAAAATATATTTCTTCTTTAAATAACCTAATTATCCCCTCTACGTTTTTCCCCACATATATTTGTGAATGTTTAATAATCTGTAAATATGTGGGTCAATAGTCTTTATTACATCTCCCAATTTGAACTTCCCACGTTCCGTAGTTTACGAGTAAAATGGCTGTGACAGACAGACACAGGAGTGATCTTATAATGATTCCGTTTTTACTTTTTAAGTACGGAACCCTAAAAATCATGATTATTGCAACTGAGACAAAAACATAAGAAGATGAATTATTGAAAATAAATAAAACAAGAAAGGAAAACCATGTGCCAAGTATGGATTATGAACCCTTTCCTACATTTTTAGTTCAGTTAGAAAAACACATAACACATTTCAAAATACACATTTATTAATTCCTAACAATAGACGGAAACGTACTTCAATTGTTTTGTGAAGCTCTGTATGTTCCTTATAAATTTTTATACACGCCACATACTGAGCTGAAATTTAATTCAGAAATAAATACGCTGAAAATTACTGATATCACACTTCTAAGGCTAACATTAGCTTAAGAATTGCTATCCATGGACGGCCATGTATCCAGTTTTTTGTCATATCCCTATTTATTTATATGCTACAATGTCACTTAGCCGACGGGACATTTAGCAGACAGCAATTAGACGACAGGATGTTTAGCCGACAGCGACTGTTAGCCGACAAGACAGTTAGCCAACAGAGGACAATTATTCGACATGGACATTCATCCGACAGGACATTCATCCGACTTAACTGTAACGTAACTGTAACCTGATCTTAACCTAATTATAACCTAAGCATAAACTAACTGTAGCGTAACTGTAACCTAACCAATACCAAACTGTAACGTAACTATAATCTATCTGTAACCTAAACGTAACCTAAGTGTAAGATAACCGTAACCTAACTGAAACCTAACAGTAACCTAATTGTAGCCTAAATGTAACCTAACTGAAACCTAACAGTAACCTAATTGTAGCCTAAATGTAACCTAACTGGGACGTAACCGTAATCTAACTGTAACTAACGTTTACCTAGTTATAACCTAATCGTATGCTAACTGTAATGTAACTGTAACATAACTTTACCATGACCAAGCTCTAACCTAAGCGTAGTCTAATTATCACCTAAACGTAACCTAACAGTTATTTAACCGTAATCTAAACGTAACCTAACGGTAACCTAATTATAAAGTAACCGTAACCTAATTGAAACCTAACAGTAACCTAATTGTAGCCTAAATATAATCTAACTGGGACGTAACCGTAATCTAACTGTAACTAACGTTTATCTAATTATAACCTAATCGTATGCTAGCAGTAATGTAACTGTAACACAACTTTACCATGACCAAGCTGTAACCTAAGCGTAATCTAATTATCACCTAAACGTAACCTAATTATAACATAACAGTTACCTAACCATAATCTAAACGTAACCTAAGTGTAACCTAATTATGAAGTAACCGTAACCAAACTAAAACCTAACAGTAACCTAATTGTAGCCTAAATGTAACCTAACTGGGACTTAACCATAATCTAACTGTAAATAACGTTTACCTAGTTATAACTGAATCATATGCTAAATGTTATGTAACTGTAACATAACTTTACCATGACCAAGCTGTAACTTAAGTGTAATCTAATTATCACCTAAACGTAACATAATTATAACCTAACCGTAATCTAAGAGTAACTAATCGCAATTGTAACCAAACTGCAAATTAACTGTAACCTAGCGGGAGGTGCATAATATGAAAGAGTGATCAAAGGGCTGCCCAGTCCAATGATATATCACTTGAGGGATGTCGGAAAAGTCAGAAAAATGCTCCCGGTGATACAAATTGGGGGAGGGGGAACGGGAGGTACATAATATGAAAGAGTGATCAAAGGGCTCCAATGCGATGTATTTCATGAGGGGTGTCGAAAAATGTTAGAAAAGTACCGGCTAATTATACTATCAGCTAAATGTCCTGTCGGTTAATCGCCTTTTCGGCTAAATGTCCTCCCGGCTAATTGCCATGTTCGGCCAGTTGCCTGTTGGTCAATTGTCTGTATTGCTAAAATTATTACTATATGTCGTTTCGGTCAATTGTCCTGTATGCTGTATGTAAATTTCAGCTAATTGTGTTGTCGGCTATATGTACGTATCGGCTAAATGCACGTCTCAGCTAACTGCTATCTGCTAAATGTCTTGAAGGCTATTTGGTTGTCGGCTAAATGTCTGCGACCGGCTACGGGTCAAACATCTATACTAAAAGTAGTTAAGCTTGAAAATGCATAAATCAAATTAAAAAACATCTTTAAGTAATTCATAGTCATTCTCGGTACTACTGATGAAATCTTTTGTGTAGTGTCTATGCAACGGAATAGCAATAATTTCAGCAATACAGACAATTGGCCGACAGACAACTGGCCGAACGTGGCAATTAGCCGGGAGGACATTTAGCTGATAGTATAATATGCCGGTACTTTTCTAACATTTTTCGACAACCCTCATGAGATACATCTCATTGGAGCCCTTTGATCACTCTTTCATATTCTATGCAATTGATATACACCACCTATGTGCCTGTGCAAAAATATTAGTTTAACTTAACTTATACCATAACTTATCATAAATCAAACATATCATAATTTAAAACTCACTATCAGCAATCATCCCTAATGTTTCCCTGTAAATGAACAATAAATTCGATGCACACCATATTCTTATCCAAACATCTTGCACTCTTTGTCTCCCCTTCTTCCGAAATTTCGTTTCCCGTTTTGCTCCCCTTACAGTATCAAGGTTTAAAATCTTTAAAATTCCTTAATATTTTCTTTAATTTTCTGTTTTATTTGTTACTTTAAACTAACAATAAATAGTCAGTCATAAATTTCGTTATCAATTTATTTCACCATATTCATTTCATTAAAAGTTCTTGTAAATTGCCTCCATCGAAAATGTCATTTCTCCCTTTTGCTCCCTCATCCACGGTACCCATATTTTAAAATAAAAACCCTTTAAAACTCTTTAATTTTTTTAAATCTTTTCTGCTCAATTTGCCACTTTATTTTAACAATAAACAAACGATCATAAAAATTTCTCCTCCCCCCACAACCCCAACTGAAATTGGTATTTCCTCCTCGCCTCTCCCTCTTACCAAGCATCTGAAATTTAAAGTCCTTAATTTTTTTTCGTTTATTATTTTTTTAACTTATTTGTAAATATTTTCTAAGGTAAGTAAATAATAAGTCGCCGATAACTTCCGCCCCCACCCCCCCCCCCCGCAAAAAAGAACTAATTCTGCTTATTCCTCTTTTTTTTCCCCCAGATCACAAAATTTTAACCTTAAAAGTCATTGCTTTTTTTAAAACATTTTGTACTCTATCTGTTAATTTATTGTAATCATAAATAATCATATAACTATACTCCTCCCCCACCAAAATTGACGCTTGCTCTGACTCTACCCTTACCAAGAACACAAAATTTAGTCTTTTTTTGTCCTATTTCTTATTCTTTAGTAAGGTAAATAAATAAGTCATCAAATAAAATCCCCCCCCCTTTTTTTTTCTTTCCCTTACTTAAGTTTAAAATCTTTGAAAGTCTTTTTTTAATACATTTTCAGCTTTATCTGTTTCATATTGAACAATAAATAATCGATTATATAATTTCTTCCACCGCCATATAAAATTGACGTTTTCTTTTCTCCCCCCATTATTTCCATGCTCATAAAATTTAAAGTCTCTAAAACTCCTAATTTCAATGTTTTTGCCCTATTTGTAAATCTTTAATAAGTTACATAATCGGTCATCTATTAAATTCCCCCCCCCCAAAAAAAAAAAAAAAAATCTGTTTCTTGATTTGTCTTACCCTCAACTCATGAAACTGAAAAATCTAATTTACAGTCTTTAAAACTTTTTAATTTTTACTTTTTTTTCGTCCTAATTATAAATCTTTATTATCTATAATATTAACTAAATCATTTCAACTATGTACGAAAGTGTTAACAATAAAGCGATAGGTGTACATTTAATTGTGCATAAAAAACACTTTAACTGTATTTTTCAAAGGAAAATGTCTTTAGAGAGATATTTGTAAGGAAAATATTGTGGTTTCTCGTCAACGTGCAAGTAAATTCTCAAAACCTTTCGAAATCATTTTATTCCGACTAGCTCAGAAAGAACCATCAAACGTAGATATCAAAGGTGCCTGAGTAATCGACTGAACCGGGTATGTCCATAAAGTAAAAAGAAAAATCATGCGTCTACGTCGATACATTCCAACACTTACAGAACACTGTAACAAAACTTCGCCGTTTAATAAAGTAAAGAAGATATCTAACTAAACATTTGTAATACCTATGACACGTTTGAAAAGCAGATTTCAACAATTGCACCCATAACCTGGAAGGTACTCCAATTCTTTTGTGCAGCTCATATGATATATGCAGCTCATATGAGGCAGTGTATATGATATATTTGTACTGCACATATTTGTACAGATTCTACATACTATGTTAAAATTTAGTTTCGTAAGAAAATACATAAAACAGTTGAAAATTCACCCTCGGCAATTTCTACTAATAGACGGAAACATACTTGAACTCTTTTGTGCATTTCTGTATATAGAATACAGATTTTTATACACGTCAAACAGTATTAAGCTGAAATCTAATTCATGCAAAATCATGCTCAAAATTACTGAAATCACACTTGCAGGAATTATTTTCTATCGGCGGCCCATGTATCCAGTTTTTGGAATATCCCTGTATAGGATTTTATTTGTATGATACAAACATCTCTAAGCATATTAAATGTAGTTGAGCTTGTACATTTATAACTAAAAAAAAAAACCTAAAATCTTTAAGAAATTCATACCCATTCTCAGCAATGGTTACGAATTCTTTTGTGTGGTCCTGTATAGGGTTTGTAAAATATGTGCACACCACGTAGTGCGCAAAAATTTAGTTAAACTTAAAAACGCATTCTGTAATTGAAAATGTACTTTCAGCATTAATTTTTAATAGCTATATCGGATATAGTATTGTATCAAAATATTTTATCTTTCCCTGTAAATGAACGCTAAATGAAATGCAGACCATATTCGAATGTAAGCATCTTGTAGTAAATCAAAGTAATGTGTATCTATTTCGCCATGTTTGAAATAGTGTAACGTGATCAAAATACGCTACAAACAGTTTTTCTCGTAGACCATATTGAACCAAGTTCTTTTGTCTGACCCCGTAAATAATTGTTAAATGCTCCTGTTGTACAGAAAGTAGGCTAAGGACACCTCAGAAATTCATATCAATTTCATTATGTCTGTGACAGAGTAATATCAATCAAATACGCGGCAAACGATATTTCTTCACATAACGGAATACTTTTGAGTCCCCTTACTCGTACTTTAAGCATTACACATAACATAGTCTATAGTAACAATTTTAAAGTGTGTCTCAATGTACATAAATTTAACTGTGTTTAACATTGTATAACACTATTAAAATACATCCTAAATAATCCCCCCCCCCACATAGACCATAATGTAGCGAATACTTTTGAGTGCATCTGTAAATGAACCATGAATGGTGCACCGAACATACCATGATGATTTTCAATATCGTATATCAATTACATGGCAATCCGACTATATTTACGCTAGTTAGAGCACGGATAGACAGACAGACGGACGGACAAACCCAATTCATAAACACTTTTCAACTTTCTTGGAAAGTGTTAAAAATGAAAAAATGTAAATGAAAATAAAAGTATTTTATTGTTATTTAGATTACGAACCGCTACAAAAAACATTCTTAACTGTCTGCATCATTTAAAAAATATTTAGTGTACAGAATTCTCCCCCCCCCCCCCCCCCACACACACACCTGAATTTACTCCTATGCACTTAAAATTTCAAATTGTGAAAACTCCTTTATGTTTTATAACTTACTTGTAAAAATAAAATATAATCTAAATTTTCTTCCGCCTGAAAACTTTCTGCTAACATCACACAAAGTTTTGAATATTTGGAAAACTTTATTTTTTCTGTCATATATTTTAGTGCTAACAACAATAAATTATGTACTATACCTATAAATGACTACGCTGGGATTTAGATGTATAGCCCCCCCCCCCTTCTCCTCGAAATTAATATTTCCCGTTCTCCCCTCCACCCCTCTACAGTACAAAATGTACAGTTTATTTGGTTAACCTTTTCTCTCCTAATTTTATGAACATCTTATTTTTAACCTTCACTGTTGTTTAGCTTTTATATATCTCTTGATAAATTTCATGTTCTAAAAAGAATCCCCACAAAAGATAGTTATTTTAGAATATTTGTACCTGGTATTTCCCCCCTCATTCAATATCTCCCCCCTTGATTTTAAATGTAATTTCGTTATGTGAAATAAAATAGTTTTTATACTGCGCTAATTTCAATTTTATGTTTGTAAAAGCTGTAAAATGAACTTGAAGATTAAAAAAAAAAGAAATATATCTGAATAAAATAGTCATTTATTTTCTGAAAGTCAAATCGCTTTAATTTTTGCATCCTTATTATAAACAGATTAAAATTCTTTTTACGGCTTTCAGCGTTATCCAGATACTCCACAAAACAGACGGCTTTGATCTACGCTGGACAGTTGAAAAAAGAAATCTCTTAGACCACCTGAAACCTATTGGAAATGATCCAAGAATATTCTATTTGCTGATTGGAAGAGCTCGCTTCTCAATCATTTGAATTTAGACCATCCTTTCAATTCAGCTAAAATGCCAGCGGCCATCTTGATTTCTTTTTGTCCGTGACTGCAGTGAGCTCTTAAGAGGCCACACTAGTCACGGCTTGAAGTTCGAACGCTAATGATAAGTCTATGGCAACAATATTTTCAAATATCTTGCTTGATTTTTAATATTTTTAAATGATTTTTTTTGCACAGGATAGCTGAGGACTATCTGTTTACGGGCTATTTTTTACTTTTCCGATTTTCGTTGTAGTTTAATTCTCAGGATCCTGTCAATTTAAGATCCAGTGAAATTCGAGGTGTTGTGTCCTTTTTAGCCTTATAAAATCCATATCATCAAAATTCAGCAAAATTTTAAAAATAACAACGAAAATATAGAGTTTAAGCTTTCCAATAATATGCTTTAAATAGTTCTACTACAATTAGGCTGAGCAAAATATGCAAAGATTTTGATGAAAAATGTGTCAAAAATGGCCTCGTAATGTTATGCTCTCCGCCTCTACCAAGACAATGAAAACCACGCCTATTAAAAAATATGATTGGCTAGTATCCAAACACTTTAGCAAATGGAAACGATTTAATTGTGATTGGATTATTGTATCGTGTTAAAATAGATCACTCCTATTTCAAACCTTGGATTTATTTTTTTCTAAGATTATTGTTTAATTTCAACAAAAGACTCTTGAAAGAATGAAATATTTTAAATTCTATATTTCTATGAATAACGAAGGAAATTATACATTTCGTTTATATAAACAATTTCAGAACCGCACAGAGGGAGTTACAACATACAGAAGTTATTAAGGAATCAAATTTCAGTCCTAGTTTATTAAGTAAAATGGTAAAAAAATAGACGAGTATTTTTTAAATTATTTGTAAGCTAAAATAGTTAACAAATAATTACGAAGTCATAATTTGTTAGAACATATTTGTGGCCTGGCCAGGAGACTGGTTTTCAAACCTCCTATTCTTGTATATGTATAAAATATTCGACAATTTAACATTTTACGTTCGAAAAACAGTTTTTTTAATTAAAAATCAGCAGAATTTAAAGTTAATAAGTTTTAAAGATTGTTAACTTTAAAATTGTAAATCAACTTGTTCAAAATTTTAAAGAAATATTTTTATAGTTCATTACTTTAATATTTATTATTTTTAAGGGGACAGTACACCTTTAACAGTCGGAGAACGAAATTTGTCCTGTGTAACAGATATATTTTTTAAAGAGCCCACTTCAGACACGGAGAGAAAGTAAAACGAAGTCTATGGGGGCGTTAATTTAAAATTTCTCGCTTTGTTTTAATATTATTGAATGATGTTTTTTACATAGGATAGCTGAGCACGATCTTCAACCAGGCTAGATTTTACTTTTTAGTTTTTTATATTTTTATTATAGTTATATATATACATATACACACACACAGTTATATATATATATATATATATATATATATATATATATATATATATATATATATATATATATATATATATATATATATATATATATATATATATATATATATATATATATATATATATATATATATATATATATATATATATAAAGCCCAGTGGTGTAGTGGTCAGGGCATCTGACTGCCGCACCGCAGGTCGAGAGTTCAACTCCCGACTGGGCAAGGTTCACTCAGCCTTTCATCCCTTTGGGGTCGATAAAATGAGTACCAAGCTTGCTTGGGAACTAAACACCGAGGGTCTCGCGTTAGGCTGACCACCTAGCCGGGACGCATGCTGTATAGCACCTCGGGCCTAGGGTGAAGAAAACAGAGATGGGCACTGTCGGCCCTGATCCTCATGGATTGTATAGCCGCAGAGTTTAGTTTAGTATATATATATATATTAGGAAAGTTTCAATTTCAGAAACGATTCACCCCTGTTCCGAAATTAAAAGAATTTTTTTTTAAATATCTGAAACCAAAATCGAAAGAGTAAAAACTAGCCCGGTTGTAGATCGTCTTCAGCTATCCTATACAAAAAAAAAATCATTTTAAAATGTTAAAAAGGAAGTGAGATAAAAAGGAAGTGAGATTTGAAAATAACGCTCCCATATATTTAACGTTAGCGTTTACATTTTTTTCCCGTAAACCGCGTGGGTCCTCAAATGTAACGCAAAGATATTTTTTTTGCAACGGTTAGGAAACGCGAAAATTTATCATTAACTTTAATAATGTAAACTAAAAGTTATGAAACTGTAAGATAAAATATAGCATTTTATAAAAATATACTAGCTAGCAATTTTTTTTTCTAATAAGTATTACCTTTTAATATTTTATACTTCACTTACATGGACATTCAAAAGTATTTTATATTATGGTCTATGTGGGAAAATACATTTGCGTCTATTTTAATGACATAAAACAATTTTAAACATACAATTTATTCGCATTATTCAAGAGCATAGGTACTTGTACAGGGGAATTAAAAAGTATATTTCGTTACATTATGGACTATCGAAGAAAAAACGTTTGCGGGGGTATTTTAATAACGTTTTCTGTTACAACATAATGAAATTGATATGAATTTATGAGGCGCAGTAAAACATGCTTTCTGAAGGGATAGCAAAGCATTTATCATTCATTTACAGGGTCACAGAAAAGGGTTCAGTTTTATTACAGAAAAAACTGCTTGCAAAGTGTGTTTTAGTTATGTTTCACGATTTCAAACAAGATGGAATTCATATACGTTACTGAGGTTTACAATATGATGCTTACATTATAATATGATGTGCATCACATTTTATTTAATTTACAGGGGCACATAAAAGATATTGGATACAATATTGCATATGAAGTATTGTCTATTAGGGATGATTGCTGAAAGTGAGATTTCAGCTATGATATACGTTTTTAACTAAATTTCTGCATACTAGATTATATATATATATTCGATAGACTACGTATAGGGCTACGCAAAAGAACTAGGAAGAATTGTTGAGAAATTGATTAATTTTATTTTCAAATTCAACTACATTTAGAAAGATATGTTTGGAAAATAAAAATATAATAATATACAAGGCTATTCAAAGAATTGGATGCATGCACACCTATTTCAGACACGGGAAGGAATGAAAACGCTAATTTTAAGTCTATGGGGGGGGGGGGTCATTTTCATATTTCTCGCTTTGATTTTAATGTTTTTGAATGATTTTTTCTTTTTCTTTTTTTTGCATAGGATATCTGGTGACTATCGACAGTGAGGCTAGCTTTTACGTTTCGATTTTGGCTATAGTTTTTTTTTATATATAATAGGATAGTTTAAATTTTAGAGCGGATTCCAACCGGTTATGAAAGTAAAAGTAATTTTAAAGAAAAATATCTGAAACAAAAATCGAAAAAGTAATAACTAGCCCGGTTACAGAGCGTCCTCGGCTATCCTATGCAAAAAAATTCATTTTAAAATGTTTAAAAGGAAGCGAGATAATTGAAAATATAATGCTCCCATAGACTTAACTTTAGCGCTTTCATTTTTTTTTCCCGTTACTAGTGTGGGTTCTCAAATGAAACATAAAGATATTATTTGTAACGGTTAGGAAACGCGAAAATTTATCTTTAAATATCTACCCTATATATATAAAATCCTAATGAAGCGAATTTATGAAACGATTCTTTGAAACGACTGATTAAACGACTGATTCAGTTTCACGGCTATTTTTCCTAAAATATGGAATACATTGCGATGAAATTAACACCAAAATCCGTATTGATCTGCAGTTCTCAAAGCTGGTATTAGAACTTTTAAATTCGAATTAGTTTTCGAAATATTAATTTTTTTCTAATTAGGGTTTCGTTCATCTGACGAAACCCTATTCGTCTCGCTCCTCTGTCTGTCTGTCTGTCTGTCCGTCTGTCCGTCACACAGCCCGTTCTCAGAAACTATACATGTTAGAGACTTGAAATTTCGGGTACTTATAGCTGAACACCTCACATCAAACAACAAATCATAAAATTTTGAAAAAGTTGGTAATTAACCTAATTACGGGCTAATTAAATTCTAAAATTAACCAATCAACCGTTTGAATGCAGGTGAAAATGCACGTTCTCGAAATCCTCCCCAGTTTCTCCTAATGGTTGCCAGTAAACTCGGTGGATGCTCCGTCAAATCAACCGGTGCAGGGTTACCACGGAGTACTTTAAGCAATAAATGAAGTGGACCTTCAAAAAGAAAAATTGGATCTGCCGAAATATCGGTCGTACAAATTCGTAACAGGTGTAGAAATACGCGGAAAAAATTCTACTTTATTTTGGTATAAATTTCAAATTTCTGCATAGGATAGAACGCAAAAAAATCCACTAAAATCGATCGATAAAAATTTAATTTCTGTGTTTTTAAAAACAATGAAAACAGATTTCCATTCACCGGAAGGCAACTGTCATCATTTCTCGACATATCGGCGCGGGAGAAATTTAAGGGGAGGAAAGTCTAATACGAAATTTAAACTTTTTAAATATTAAATTTTTCGATTAAATTTTTTGACATCCGGGCTGGAAATTTCTCTCAGATTCCATACATACCCGGTTCAAAGAGATTGCTTCATTACGAGCTGCGATATTAATTATTATTTTATTAATTCCTCTTATTTCAATCAAATGCCAGATTAAGATGGAGGCACGTGCTTTTTTAACGGAGATTTCATTTAAATTGGGAAATTAACAATTTGCGTGGTGTGTTTCGACGGCGCGCTATGAGATAAGTATTAATTATTCAATATGAAAAAGTTTATAGGTTTATAAGTGTTCATCCCACTATTTCCGAATAGCAATTTCAGGAAATATCTTAAATTATTGTTTAAGACCGCCACTCGATGTCTTCGAAACTTTAAGATACTTTATAACACATAAGAAAAAGTGTAAAAAAGAATGGAGTGTGATATTTCGAGGAGTGGAGGGGGGGGGGGGGGGACTAGATTTATTTATTAAATCTTAGCGTTTGTTATCGCAGAAAATGTTTTAAATTGTTGGTTAAGACTGCACCGCCACCCTCCCGACCATGTATCTACGGAGAGATTGCGCAAAGGAGTTTCGTTCAGATATGCTTTTGTTAAGAATAGAGTGCGCTCCCTGGTGGTGGAATGCGGAACTAACGTAACGCGATTTTGTTAAAATTTGGAAATATAACAAGGCGATCCGTTTGCAACTTTAAGATACTTCATGACACATAATAAAAAGCTTATAAAATAATGGTGCATGCAATTTCCTGTGAAGGGAGGGCGGGGGAGGGGCGCTGGATTTCTTTTTAAAAAAATAGCGTTTACGACCTTTTTAGGTGTCGTTTTTTGAGCACTATGATATACTCAGACACGTGCTGCTTATGAAATATAAAAATGTCAAAATTTTAGTTACCACTATTTCCGAATAGTACTTTCAGCAAATTTCTTAATATCTCGCTTAAGGCCGCCACCAACTCCAGTAACACATCTACTGATAGGTTGTTTAACAGAGTTTCGATCTGATACACTTTTGTTATGAATAGTGTGCGCTCCCTGGTGGTGGAATTTGCAACTAACATAACGCAATTTTGTTAAAATTATGAAATCTAACAAGTCGATCTGCTGGAAACTTTGACATAGTTCATAGCATATAATAAAAAGCTTATAAAAGAATGTTCCGTGCAATTTCCTGGGGCGCCTACCTATCTCGGGTGCTATAGACCCGATCCCCTCGACTAATATACCTACGCATAGGTTGTAAAACGGAGTTTCCTTTGGATAGAGGTTTGTGTAGAATAGAGTGCGCCCCTGGTTGCGAAATGTGGAACTAACAGATTTCACAAAAGGATAAAGTGTTTTAAAGGAATATTAAACGAAACCCTCTGTGAGATCTGTGATCACACTTAACCACTTGTTTTAAGTACATTTTTCTAATGATGGCAACTGAAATTTTAATCAGAACAGATATTTTTTTTTCTTATTTCAGAAAAGGTTATTTTAAATTAATTTGGCGACCAGTTTGGCCTCCCTTAAATATATGCCAAAAAATGTATCGTGCTACTTTTATTTATAATTCAATTTACTTGAACAATCTTTCGCCAAATCGAAAGATTCTGATTGGCGCCAAAATGGCATTATTTTGATTGACATGGTAACTCTGCTATTGTTGTTTATTTAATAATAAATGTTTATTTACTTTTATTTCTTTTTTAAAATTATATAAATTATTTTGTTCTATAGTTATTAATTATTTTTTTTTGTTATTTCCTTTTGAAAATAATAGAAAATAATTTAAAAATACTGTACTACTTACGTAAATAAGTGCGAGTAGTAAATCAAAATTACGTCCATTACGAATCATATCATAATATTAAAATATTTATTTGCTTAAAATACGTTATAAAAACACATTAAAATTAAATTAAAAATCTATATTTTGTAAATATAGATAAAATATATTTATAATATGGATTTTTAATTTACTTTTAATGTGTTTTTATAACGTCTTTTAAGCAAATAAATATTTTAATATTATGATACGGTACTACTTAGTTATTCCGTCGACCAAATTCGCCAAATTATGTAAATCGCCAAATTATAAAATTGACATAATTTTTATTTTAAATAACGAAAGAACAAATAAATTAGTATAACATTAATAAATATACAAATAGAACGTCGAAATAAAAATCACTTGATGACGTAAACATGTGTAACTTACATAAAGTCAAGTGAATGTGACATTTACGATCAACCATTATTGACATTTAATATTATAGTTTGGCGATAGATTTTTGGTCGACGGGATAACTAAGTAATACACAAAATGCATATGTAACTGCTATTCGAAAACAAGGTTTTCGCCAAATTTTTGTAAAAAAGAAAAAAAACACGCCAAATCTGCGGTGCGTATGTGACATCTGGCCAAATGTTAAATAATGCGGGAAGAGTTCCATATTGTGTGCTGGTTTTTTTGGCGAGATTTTTTTTTGGCGTTAAATTAATCGATGTCGTTGCGATCTTCAGCCTTTGAGGTTGTTTTTTTTCTGGAATGAACTTTATTCATATGTTTTTTTTTTTTTTTTTTTTTTTTTTTTTTTTTTTTTTTGCATTTAGCCTATATTTTTCGGAAAAATATATAACTTTGTTTTAATTTGACATGTATAATAAATATAATAAATACATAAAATATAAGTACATAATATTTATTTATAGGTGTATATATACTATATTTGTATAAGGTATATCTCTATACGTGATATATATAAAACTATCTGTGTAAACATCGTACTTTTTTTAACATGTGACATACATAAGATTTATTAATAATATATATATTTACAAATATTTAAAGACCATGTTTTTCCGACATCCTGAAAAAATTTATAAGACGCTAAAAATGGCTTTTTGACGCCATTTTGGATTCATTCGCCAATCGCGCCAACCAGCACACAATATGGAACTCTTCCCAATAATGCAACAAACCATGACATTTAATTTCAACTTCAAATCAATGTTTTAATTTACCGCTCGAAAAAAAATGCTATCTGGCAATTTGAAAAAAAGCTATTGGCGAGATTTGCACCCGGCTAGCGTAACAGTACCAAGAATTCTTTGTGACCATGACAACTTTTATATAGTTTTATTTGAAAAAAAAATTTGATTTTTTAACCAAAATGGAAATCTTTTGTACAGATGTTATATACGGACCCATATTGGCGCGATTTTTTTTCTGACGCCAGTGGCATATACGCAACGGGTACTGGCGCCAAAGTATTGTTATTTTGCTTGATATGGCAAGCCGGATGTTGTTGTTTATGCTGTTGATGCGTTTCCCAAATTGGCGTCGGAAAAAAATCGCGCCAATATCCTATATGACATCTGTGCCAAAGTTTCATATGAAAGGCGAAGGGATCAGACCGTATTTGTTTATGACAGTTGTTGACTTGAACTATTATAATATAGATGAAACGATGGCGATAAAATAATATTTGGCGACTTATCACCTGTGCATGGCTAACATTAAAGTACCAAAATGGCACCTAGAGTATAAAAAGCGAAATGGCCCGCCCGAAACTGTTGATGATAGTCACATGACTTAGGCTATTGTTATAGAGATTGTTTTAAAATACCGGGAGACAAAGACTCTGTATACATAATTCATTTTATTTCAGCTATTTTTCAAATGTTTAACTGATCCTCTTTAATCAAAAACGAAAATAACCATTGGATGTCTCAACAGCAACTGATTCGGCCTTACATTTTTGCAATCAAATGGAATTGAATGGAAACCCATTTACAGTGAGATCTGCACAGCTTTTTTCAGTATAATTCAATCTTCTCTTATATTTTTTAAACCCATCAGATTAGCGTGTTTTTAGATTCTGCGGTGTCTGAACGGGAGTTGGCGAGCCTAACTTGCAGGGGGCAGAGCCCCCTAGTAATAATGTAAAACTAAAAATAATGAGACTGTAAGGTAAAATATAGCATTTTATAAAAGTCTGTCAGCTGACAAATTTATTTTGCAATACGTAACTGTAACGCAATCCAGGTTTAAATTGAATATTTTCATGGTTCCCCTAAAAATATTTTACAATTGTATCTGCTAAGACGGATACAGCCCACCTAAAACGGTATTTCACCTAAAACGTATTATTTATCACTTTTAATATTTGTTATTTTTAACGAAAAAGTACAACTTTAACAGCCGCAGAAAATGCGAAATTTGTCCTGTATTACACATCTTTCTTTAAGGGCCCACTTCTGACACGGGAAGAAATAAAAAAGCTAATTTTAAGTCTATGGGGGCGTTAATTTCAAATTTCTCGCTTTATTTTAATAGATTTTTGCATTGGATAGCTGAGGACGATCGACAACCAGGCTAGTTTTTACTTTTTCGATTTTAGTTTTAGTTTTTTTTAATATTAGGATAGTTTCGACTTCAGAATGGATTCCAACCGGTTCCGAAAGAAAAAACTAAATATAATAATATACAAGGCTATCCAGAGAATTGTATGCATGCACGCCTATGGATCACAATTTCTGGAAGTGCGATTTAAGTAGTTTAAGCATGTTTATACTGGAATAAATTTTATCTTAACATGTGACGTGTATAAAATCTTGTTTCTAATGTAAGGGCTGTACAAAAGAATGCAAATACACTTCCGTTAATTGGCAGAAATTCCTGAAAGTTGATTTTTATCTGTATTATTCATTTTCTTATTATATTAATTTTTAGCATATTTTTCATGCCTTTAAAACATGCCTAAGAACATTATTGATGACTTTATTATTTTAATTTTTCCTAATTTTGAACAATTTAAATTTACTAAGATTTAACAAGAACTTAAAATTTGTAAGTTTTAAAGATTGTTAACTTTAAAAGAGTTGATCAATTTGTTCGAAACTTTAAAAAAAAATATTAATATTTATTATTTTTAATATTTGTCATTTTTATGGGTACAGTATACCTTTAAAAGTCTAAGAAAATGCGAAATTTGTCCTGCGTAACATATTTTTTCCAAGAGCCCACTTCAGACACGGGAAGAAATGAAAATGCTAATTTTAAGTCTATGGGGGCGTTATTTTCAATTTTCTGGCTTTGATTTTAATATTTTTGAATGATTTTTTTTTTTTTTTTTTTTTTTTTTTTTTTTTTTTTTTTTGCATAGGATAGCTGGGGGCGATCAACAACCAGGCTAGGTTTTACTTTTTCGATTTTAGTTTCAGTTTTCTTTTATTATGATAGTTTCAATTTCAGAACCGATTCCACCAGTTCCGAAAGTATAAGTAATTTTTTTTTTTAATATCTCTAACCAAAACCGAAAAAGTAAAAAACAGCCCGGTTGTAGATCGTTCTCAGCTATCCTACGCAAAAAAAAAAAATAATTTTAAAATATTAAAAAGGACGCGAGATATTTGAAAATAACGCTACCATAGACTTAACATTAGCGCTTACATTTTTTTTCCCGCCACTACACTGTAAAAAAAAGGATTAAATTACGGAAATACTACTGGCAATCTAGACGATAGTACTATTTCCGTATTTTAACGGAACTTTTTCCCTTTAAATTACAGAAAAAATCCGTTAAATTCCGGTCTAAGTGCTGGCGTCTAGATTGCCAGTAGTATTTCCGTATTTTGGTCCTTTTTTTTCTACAGTTTTGTATGTGTTCTCAAAGGTAATCTAAAGATATTTTTTGTAACGCAAAGGGAACGCGAAAATTTATCATTAACTATAATAATGTTAAACTGAAAATAAGGAGACTGTATGGTAAAATATTACATTTTATAAATGTCTGCTAGCTAACAAATTTATTTTCTGATACCTAGCTGTAACGAAACCCTGGTTTAAACGGAATTCTCATTATTCCCCTAAAAATACCCTGCAATTGTATCTGCAAAGACGCAAAAAACCCATCTAAAAAGGTATTTAGCACCTATTGTTTATGTTTCCGTCTTACCAAGTTTTATAGTGCCATGTTCTCAGCATGAGGGGGTCGAATTTTAATTACAACTAGGACCCGCATTTTTCTTGAACTCCGCCTTTTTTTTTTTTTTTTTTTTTTTTTGGAGGGAAAATAAAATTTGATATCGATACGAGTGTGTTTCGAAAGGTTATTAGCCCGACAAAGAAAATGAAAAAAATTTGACAATATTTAATTTTTTTAACGTAGTTCCTTACAACTTAAAAAAATTAAACCAACGAGTTTCCGACTTTTTATTATATTTAGCATAATATGCCTTATCTAACTTTGGAAATGAAGTGGTGGTCTCTGCTTTAACCCCATATTTTGAAGTGAATTTCCGACTACCGAGCCATTTCTTCAGGCTTGGGAAAAGGAAATAATCGCTGGGAGCAAAATCCGGTGCATGTGGAAGCACTACAGAGCGTAGGTCATTGACTTTCGTAGCGAAAACTACAAGCATGTGTGAAAGAGCACTGCTGTTGTGAAAGAACACGTATTTGTTGCTCAGGTATAGACGTTTTGTCGGAATAAGCACTCTTTAATTGGTCCCGTAGAAATGCATAACACTGTCCGGTGACGATTCTACCTTTTTGCCGGTGCTCTATGATCACCACACTTTGTGAATTCCCGAAAACCGTATCTATGGCTTTTCCAGCAGATGGAACCGTTTTCACTTTCTTTGGCGCAATTTCAGCTGCTCTTTCACATTGTTTAGATTGCTGTTTCATCTCTGGTGAATAATGGCGAATTCATGTTTAATCCACCGTTATAAGACGTTGATGAAAATCAGAAGATTGGTTAAGTTTTCTAACTTAACTTTAAATCACCATAGTCCACATTACTAAAGGCAGTGGGCCATCCGCACTACCTTCTTTTGAAAAAAAAATCGAACAGTGAAGATGGAGAAACTCATAAAATGATAAAGAAAGGAGGGGGGGGGGCGTGAAGAAGGAGACCAATTTCACGAGGTTTAATTTGATTATGTTAATAAATGAAATGTTTTCATGAAGGAATTTTCAGCAGAAAGTCCACCCAAATTAGCATTTCATTGCAAAGTATATATATGTGATAAAATCATAATAAAATCTCCACTTTTGAATTTGCCAAATTCGATCTATAAGCGATGTTCTAATGGAGGCAAATCAGACAAATTTCTATCACTTATTTTAAAATGTTATTATTGTCTTAATTAACTGAAGTTATTAAATAGGATAAAAAAAAAATTAAAAAATTTGTAATAGAAGTATGCCTACTTCATCCTCGTGAAATCGGAAGCTGCGGTTCGATCCAGCACATTTCGGCCTGAAACTTTTTCTATAAGCAAGCCTCTATGATTGAATACGAGTCGTAATTGATTGTATCAGTTTATAAGTCTTTGTTGGCTAAATATTTGAAAGTAGAGGTCTCCTCGGAGGGAAATTTCTTGTTCCTGGAACTTGACAGTACAATTAGCAGTAAAAAAAAAAAAAAAAAAAAAAAAAATTACGTTTTATGAAGCTAAAACTTTAGCCTGACTCAGTTTCTACAAAACATGTCGATATTTTTAAAACAACGTTATTCTACATTATTCAAAAACCAGATTTACGCATAGTTTTTATTTTCAGATTATTTTCGAAATTCATGGAATATAAGGAATAGTAGCAATGTTAATAATTATTTAGACTACATTGATGACTACATCGAAGAGGCCTTTTAATCAAAGCAAAAGTCAGTTCCTACCTACAGAAGATTTTTCTTCGCATTCAATGAGACAAGAAAATTGTTTATTAATAGATGTTACGTAGAAAATACAGCATTAATTTGCAGAAATACTGTTTATAATTAAGTGAATTAAATCAAGCAATCCGCTAGAAGCAGCTTCAAACAATCAACAATTAGGCATTGTTTTCCAACAAGACTGCTAGACCACATGTATCTAGCCCACTTCAGACACAAACTGTTATAATTGAGATGAAATGCTTCAATCCAAGAACCATTCTCCAAAACTTGCATCGTCGTATGACCGTTTATTTAGATCACTTCAAAACATTTTGAGGATAAGATATTTCATTTTTTGGAAGATTTGAGAAAATACATCGATTCTTTAGCCAGATGAGCGCTAATTATGTAACTGCTAGGAATTGAAATTTACACGAAATACATTTTCTTTAATTTCCATCAACAATATGCGACAAACTTTTGCATCCGTCCCAAAAATTGGAATTTGGTAATAGATTCTTCTCTTGTCTTTTACTATGAATTTTAATAACACTCGATCTTTACTTTCAATTTACATTGGTATCCTGTTAAAGATTGCGTTAGTTAACATTTTTATTTCATGTTGTATTGTAATGGCACATTCTTTCGTTTACTACAATTCATTATTCAATCACACAGTTTTATAAAATGATTAGAGAGGAAATTAAGGCTCACAAAGCAACAGTTAGTAAATTTGTTATTAGCTTTTCAAGAATTATAGGAGAAGGATAATACCGTCATCAACAAGTCTATCACTGTGAAAGTCTGCGTCATATACGTAGAAAATGTCAGTAGGACATTTTTAACCAACTGATAAAAACATTTTCTGGGCACCAATGAATGGCAGCTTACCATTGTCTTGATCGGCAAGTTCAAGTAGAGGCTGCAAAGTAAAACCAGTGATAATTTACCAAGCTAATTTATAAACTAGTAAAAACAGTTTCTTAGCAACAACGAATGATAGCTTAACACTGTCATGATCGGTAAGGTCAAGTAAAGACTATAAACTAAAAGCACTGCTAATTTACCAAATTCCGATATAGGACACAGATTGGTGAAGGATATTACGGCAACTCCTCCTGATTATTAACTGGGAAGTAGAGGAAGAAGATGGAGAATCTCTGGAGATATTTGACTGTGAGCTTTCAACTGACAAGGTAAAAAAAAAATCTCTATCAGCAATGCGGGGAAAATAAAATTGTAACTTAGTCTAAAGATAAAGATGCTGAAAAATAAATTTATTTTCACTGATTTCTGATAAAGAAAAAGAATGCTTTGGTAAAATTGGAAGAAATTCGAAATATTGCTTTGAAATGGAATTCTATGAAATTCATTATCAGAATTGCATATCAATGTAATGAAAAATCCAAGCAGTTTTCAGAGAAAATAAAAACAAAGTCTTTCTCAAACAATTGTAAAAAAAAAAAAAAAAAAAAAAAAAAAAAATACAGCTGTATTTGTTACAAAAATCTCCAAATTCAGAGTAATGAATTAAAAAAGGTTTTTATACACAATCTAGGTATAAAAACACAGATAGGATGTTTTTGTGCCTGTCCACAGATTCCTAAAGAGTGATACAAGATTTCACAGGAAGGGATTTGTTCGACGGGTGGCAATTGCACAGACCATCAGCTCATCAAGTTGAAGGCTGAAATTTTAGGATTAGATAGAACTCAATTAGCATATTAAAATGCAAATGGTCTGCTAAGTCATATCTTGATAGAAAACACCTGCACACCGGAGTTTAGTTTTTGATCGATTGGTTTATCATTGTATTTTGCAGCACCCAAATGTATGAAAATATTGAAGTTTGGGTGCATGAAAACACAATGGTAAACCTGCGGATCAACCACTAAATTGATGTTCTGCAGATGGTTTCCACCAAGATACGACTTGGCAGACCAATGCATATAGCTTGTATATAAAATAAACGGTCAAGTACGAGTATTACTCGCGCTCAGAGAGTTCCGTACAATAAATATATGAATTATTAACTGTATTATTTAAAAGAATAATGAAACTTTGTAAAAACCTATACAACGTAGAGTTGGGTATAGCTGTATATATTAGAAAAGTATGATTGAGTATACCACAAAGGTTCAAAGAGATATGAAGCCGAAATAAAATTAAATATTGCTATTTTGTATAATTCTTTTTTTAAACGTATCTTAATCTGCATATGGTGAACTTAATTTGGCACTAACAATAAAAGTACTGCATATTTAAATTTCATTTGGCATTTCATAAAACTAAATTCAACATAGAAATATTTTTCTTTTTACAGTGTAGATGAAATAAAATCCTTGTTCAAAGTTTAAACTTGGCGTTGTACTACGCGCGCTTCGAAAGGAGGTCGCAAAGATGCAACTCGACTTTGTCCGTGCCGCGTTTTTTCAAATAGGTCTTTAATTATCGTTTAAAGACACGGGAGGCGTATTGAGAGACCCACTCAACGCAAACTAGTCGCGAACCTCATAGTATTTATGCGATTAATTATAATTAAATTGGTCTGTTTTTAACAATTTGACGTTTACTGCTTTTATGCTGCTACTGGGTATTGCATTACACATATATATCATTAAAAGTTGTTATCTAGTATTTAAAAACCGATGGTATATAGAGTACGCCGCCTCTGCCATTATGTATGTCCAAACCAACCGTGTCTTTAAGGGTTAAGGCTCCTGCCCCTGCCAGCGAAGACAATCACGAGCTAATGCTAATCGTATAGGGAAGGATTTTTCTAATATCTATTTTGTATTTCGATATTTAAAATTTTTTTTTTTTTGGCATTATATAGCCGAGATCCGTCTCTACATCGCACCTTTCTTTACTTTTTCCTCCCCATCGGATTAGCATTAGCTCGTTAGTGTCTTCGCCGGCAGGGACAGGAGTCTTAATATCTCGGCGAATTACCGACGATTTTTTTTCGAAAATCATTATAAACAATGCTTTTATACTTTTGATACGATAGGTACCTTTAGCGCTCTTCGATACCTTTGCTGAATGCCCGCAAATAGAAATCTGTATGTAACAGAAAAATGCGATTTTATGAAAAACTATGCCACCTAGGGCAATCGCTATAATTTTCCTGCGAGTATTAAATTAACCTCTACTACCTCTAATTTTTTTCATAATTTTAGTTTCAGTAGATTTGAAAATAGATGGGGGGGGGGGGGCACATTTTTGCACTACATTTTCGACTATATCTCTGAAAATATAATATCTAAAATTAAAAGAAATGTATTTTTGAATTATGCGTTACGGAATCTTTTAACCGATACCCCAAACGATACACAAAGAAAATATATTTCTTCTTTAAATAACCTAATTATCCCCTCTACGTTTTCCCTCACATATATTTGTGAATGTTTAATAATCTGTAAATATGTGGGTCAATATTCTTTATTACATCTCCCAATTTGAACTTCCCACGTTCCGTAGTTTAGTTTACGAGTAAAATGGCTGTGACAGACAGACACAGGAGTGATCTTATAATGATTCCGTTTTTACTTTTTAAGTACGGAACCCTAAAAATCATGATTATTGTAACTCAGAAATACAAAAACATAAGAAGATGAATTATTGAAAATAAATATAACAAGAAAGGAAAACCATGTGTCAAGTATGGGTTATGAACCCTTTCCTACATTTTTAGTTCAGTTAGAAAAACACATAACACATTTGAATATACACATTTATTAATTCCTAACAATAGACGGAAACGTACTTCAATTGTTTTGTGAAGCTCTGTATGTTCCTTATAAATTTTTATACACGCCACATACTGAGCTGAAATTTAATTCAGAAATAAATACGCTGAAAATTACTGATATCACACTTCTAAGGCTAACATTAGCTTAAAACCCTAGATAGATAACCATATTTCATTTCGGAAAAGTCAGAATTGCTATCCATGGACGGCCATGTATCCAGTTTTTTGTCATATCCCTATTTATTTATATGCTACAATGTCACTTAGCCGACGGGACATTTAGTAGACAGCAATTAGACGACAGGATGTTTAGCCGACAGCGACTGTTAGCCGACAAGACAGTTAGCCAACAGAGGATAATTATTCGACATGAACATTCATCCGACTTAACTGTAACGTAACTGTAACCTGATCTTAACCTAATTATAACCTAAGCATAAACTAACTGTAGCGTAACTGTAACCTAACCAATACCAAACTGTAACGTAACTATAATCTATCTGTAACCTAAACGTAACCTAAGTGTAAGATAACCGTAACCTAACTGAAACCTAACAGTAACCTAATTGTAGCCTAAATGTAACCTAACTGAAACCTAACAGTAACCTAATTGCAGCCTAAATGTAACCTAACTGGGACGTAACCGTAATCTAACTGTAACTAACGTTTACCTAGTTATAACCTAATCGTATGCTAACTGTAATGTAACTGTAACATAACTTTACCATGACCAAGCTCTAACCTAAGCGTATTCTAATTATCACCTAAACGTAACCTAAGAGTTATTTAACCGTAATCTAAACGTAACCTAACGGTAACCTAATTATAAAGTAACCGTAACCTAATTGAAACCTAACAGTAACCTAATTGTAGCCTAAATATAATCTAACTGGGACGTTACCGTAATCTAACTGTAACTAACGTTTATCTAATTATAACCTAATCGTATGCTAGCAGTAATGTAACTGTAACACAACTTTACCATGACCAAGCTGTAACCTAAGCGTAATCTAATTATCACCTAAACGTAACCTAATTATAACCGAACAGTTACCTAACCATAATCTAAACGTAACCTAAGTGTAACCTAATTATGAAGTAACCGTAACCAAACTAAAACCTAACAGTAACCTAATTGTAGCCTAAATGTAACCTAACTGGGACTTAACCATAATCTAACTGTAAATAACGTTTACCTAGTTATAACCTAATCATATGCTAAATGTTATGTAACTGTAACATAACTTTACCATGACCAAGCTGTAACTTAAGTGTAATCTAATTATCACCTAAACTTAACTTAATTATAACCTAACCGTAATCTAAGAGTAACTAATCGCAATTGTAACCAAACTGCAAATTAACTGTAACCTAGCGGGAGGTGCATAATATGAAAGAGTGATCAAAGGGCTGCCCAGTCCAATGATATATCACTTGAGGGATGTCGGAAAAGTCAGAAAAATGCTCCCGGTGATACAAATTGGGGGAGGGGGAACGGGAGGTACATAATATGAAAGAGTGATCAAAGGGCTCCAATGCGATGTATCTCATGAGGGGTGTCGAAAAATGTTAGAAAAGTACCGGCTAATTATACTATCAGCTAAATGTCCTGTCGGTTAATCGCCTTTTCGGCTAAATGTCCTCCCGGCTAATTGCCACGTTCGGCCAGTTGCCTGTCGGTCAATTGTCTGTATTGCTAAAATTATTACTATATGTCCGTTTCGATCAATTGTCCTGTATGCTGTATGTAAATTTCAGCTAATTGTGTTGTCGGCTAAATGTACGTATCGGCTAAATGCACGTCTCAGCTAACTGCAATCTGCTAAATGTCTTGAAGGCTATTTGGTTGTCGGCTAAATGTCTGCGACCGGCTACGGGTCAAACATCTATACTAAAAGTAGTTGAGCTTGAAAATGCATAAATCAAATTAAAAAACATCTTTAAGTAATTCATAGTCATTCTTGGTACTACTGATGAAATCTTTTGTGTAGTGTCTATGCAACGGAATAGCAATAATTTCAGCAATACAGACAATTGGCCGACAGACAACTGGCCGAACGTGACAATTAGCCGGGAGGACATTTAGCCGACAGGACATTTAGCTGATAGTATAATATGCCGGTACTTTTCTAACATTTTTCGACAACTCTCATGAGATACATCGCATTGGAGCCCTTTATCACTCTTTATATTCTATGCAATTCATATACACCACCTATGTACCTGTGCAAAAATATTAGTTTAACTTAACTTATACCATAACTTATCATAAATCAAACATATCATAATTTAAAACTCACTATCAGCAATCATCCCTAATGTTTCCCTGTAAATGAACAATAAATTCGATGCACACCATATTCTTATCCAAACATCTTGCACTCTTTGTCTCCCCTTCTTCCGAAATTTCGTTTCCCGTTTTGCTCCCCTTACAGTATCAAGGTTTAAAATCTTTAAAATTCCTTAATATTTTCTTTAATTCTCTGTTTTATTTGTTACTTTAAACTAACAATCAATAGTCAGTCATAAATTTCGTTATCAATTTATTTCACCGTATTCATTTCATTAAAAGTTCTTGTAAATTGCCTCCATCGAAAATGTCATTTCTCCCTTTTGCTCCCTCATCCACGGTACCCATATTTAAAAATAAAAACCCTTTAAAACTCTTTAATTTTTTTAAATCTTTTCTGCTCAATTTGCCACTTTATTTTAACAATAAACAAACGATCATAAAAATTTCTCCTCCTCCCCAACCCCAACTGAAATTGGTATTTTCTCCTCGCCTCTCCCTCTTACCAAGCATCTGAAATTTAAAGTCCTTAATTTTTTTCGTTTATTATTTTTTTTAACTTATTTGTAAATATTTTCTGAGGTAAGTAAATAATAAGTCGCCGATAAACTTCCGCCCCCCCCCCCCGCAAAAAAGAACTAATTCTGCTTATTCCTCTTTTTTTTTCCCTCAGATCACAAAATTTTAACCTTAAAAGTCATTGCTTTTTTTAAAACATTTTGTACTCTATCTGTTAATTTATTGTAATCATAAATAATCATATAACTATACTCCTCCCCCACCAAAATTGACGCTTGCTCTGACTCTACCCTTACCAAGAACACAAAATTTAGTCTTTTTTCGTCCTATTTCTTATTCTTTAGTAAGGTAAATAAATAAGTCATCAAATAAAATCCCCCCCTTTTTTTTCGTTCCCTTATTTAAGTTTAAAATCTTTGAAAGTCTTTTTTTAATACATTTTCAGCTTTATCTGTTTCATATTGAACAATAAATAATCGATTATATAATTTCTTCCACCCCCATATAAAATTGACGTTTTCTTTTCTCCCCCCATTATTTCCATGCTCATAAAATTTAAAGTCTCTAAAACTCCTAATTTCAATGTTTTTGCCCTATTTGTAAATCTTTAATAAGTTACATAATCGGTCATCTATTAAATTCCCCCCCCCCCCGCCACAAAAAAAAAAAAAAAAATCTGTTTCTTGATTTGTCTTACCCTCAACTCATGAAGCTAAAAAATCTAATTTACAGTCTTTAAAACTTTTTAATTTTTACTTTTTTTTCGTCCTGATTATAAATCTTTATTATCTATAATGTTAACTAAATCATTTCAACTATGTACGAAAGTGTTAACAATAAAGCGATAGGTGTACATTTAATTGTGCATAAAAAACTTTTTAACTGTATTTTTCAAAGGAAAATGTCTTTAGAGAGATATTTGTAAGGAAAATATTGTGGTTTCTCGTCAACGTGCAAGTAAATTCTCAAAACCTTTCGAAATCATTTTATTCCGACTAGCTCAGAAAGAACCATCAAACGTAGATACCAAAGGTGCCTGATTAATCGACTGAACCGAGTATGTCCATAAAGAAAAAAGAAAAATCACGCGTCTACGTCGATACATTCCAACACTTACAGAACACTGTAACAAAACTTCGCCGTTTAATAAAGTAAAGAAGATATCTAACTAAACATTTGTAATACCTATGACACGTTTGAAAAGCAGATTTCAACAATTGCACCCATAACCTGGATGGTACTCCAATTCTTTTGTGCAGCTCATATGATATATGCAGCTCATATGAGGCAGTGTATATGATATATTTGTACGGATTCTACATACTATGTTAAAATTTAGTTTTGTAAGAAAATACATAAAACAGTTGAAAATTCACCCTCGGCAATTTCTACTAATAGACGGAAGCATACTTGAATTCTTTTGTGCATTTCTGTATATAGAATACAGATTTTTATACACGTCAAACAGTATTAAGCTGAAATCTAATTCAGGCAAAATCATGCTCAAAATTACTGAAATCAAACTTGCAGGAATTATTTTCTATCGGCGGCCCATGTATCCAGTTTTTGGAATATCCCTGTATAGGATTTTATTTGTATGATACAAACATCTCTAAGCATATTAAATGTAGTTGAGCTTGTACATTTATAACTAAAAAAAACCTAACATCTTTAAGAAATTCATACTCATTCTCAGCAATGGTTACGAATTCTTTTGTGTGGTCCTGTATAGGGTTTGTAAAATATGTGCACGCCACGTTGTGCGCAAAAATTTAGTTAAACTTAAAAACGCATTCTGTAATTGAAAATGTACTTTCAGCATTAATTTTTAATAGCTATATCGGATACAGTATTGTATCAAAATATTTTATGTTTCCCTGTAAATGAACGCTAAATGAAATGCAGACCATATTCGAATGTAAGCATCTTGAAGTAAATCAAAGTAATGTGTATCTATTTCGTCATGTTTGAAATAGTGTAACGTGATCAAAATACGCTACAAACAGTTTTTCTCGTATTGAACCAAGTTCTTTTGTCTGACCCCGTAAATAATTGTTAAATGCTCGTGTTGTACAGAAAGTAGGCTAAGGACACCTCAGAAATTCATATCAATTTCATTATCTTTGTGACAGAGTAATATCAATCAAATACGCCGCAAACGATATTTCTTCACATAACGGAATACTTTTGAGTCCCCTATACTCGTACTTTAAGCATTACACATAACATAGTCTATAGTAACAATTTTAAAGTGTGTCTCAATGTACATAAATTTAACTGTGTTTAACATTGTGTAACACTATTAAAATACATCCTAAATAATCCCCCCCCCCCCCACATAGACCATAATGTAGCGAATACTTTTGAGTGCATCTGTAAATGAACCATGAATGGTGCACCGAACATACCATGATGATTTTCAATATCGTATATCAATTACATGGCAATCCGACTATATTTACGCTAGTTAGAGCACGTATAGACAGACAGACGGACGGACAAACCCAATTCATAAACACTTTTCAACTTTCTTGGAAAGTGTTTAAAATGAAAAAATGTAAATGAAAATAAAAGTATTTTATTGTTATTTAGATTACGAACCGCTACAAAAAACATTCTTAACTGTCTGCATCATTTAAAAAATATTTAGTGTACAGAAATCTCTCCCCCCCCCCCCCACACACACACACCTGAATTTACTCCTATGCACTTAAAATTTCAAATTGTGAAAACTCCTTTATGTTTTATAACTTACTTGTAAAAATAAAATATAATCTAAATTTTCTTCCGCCTGAAACCTTTCTGCTAACATCACACAAAGTTTTGAATATTTGGAAAACTTTATTTTTTCTGTCATATATTTTAGTGCTAACAACAATAAATAATGTACTATACCTATAAATGACTACGCTGGGATTTAGATGTATAGCCCCCCCCCCCCTTCTCCTCAAAATTAATATTTCCCGTTCTCCCCTCCACCCCTCTACAGTACAAAATATACAGTTTATTTGGTTAACCTTTTCTCTCCTAATTTTATGAACATCTTATTTTTAACCTTCAATGTTGTTTAGCTTTTATATATCTCTTGATAAATTTCAAGTTCTAAAAAGAATCCCCACAAAAGATAGTTATTTTAGAATATTTGTACCTGGTATTTCCCCCTCATTCAATATCTCCCCCCCCTTGATTTTAAATGTAATTTCGTTATGTGAAATAAAATAGTTTTTATACTGCGCTAATTTCAATTTTATGTTTGTAAAAGCTGTAAAATGAACTTGATGATTAAAAAAAAGAAATATATCTGAATAAAATAATCATTTATTTTCTGAAAGTCAAATCGCTTTAATTTTTGCACCCTTATTATAAACAGATTAAAATTCTTTTTACGGCTTTCAGCGTAATCCAGATTCTCCACAAAACGGCTTTGATCTACGCTGGACAGTTGAAAAAAGAAATCTTTTAGACCACATGAAACCTATTGGAAATGATCCAAGAATATTCTATTTGCTGATTGGAAGAGCTCGCTTGTCAATCATTTGAATTTAGACCATCCTTTCAATTCAGCTAAAATGCCAGCGGCCATCTTGATTTCTTTTTGTCCGTGACTGCAGTGGGGTCTTAAGACACTGGAGGTTTAAAATGAGTTGAAATGCCCATCCCTAGTTGCATAGGGAATTTCGCGGGTGCTTTTGTGACATCAGCCATTGTGAGGGAACGGTTTAGACACTAGTGACAGGTAGAAAAATTCCATTAAATAATATCGGCCGTGTACAGCCGATCTTTGTAAGTTTCAATACTTAGATTATGCTATAATAATATTTAAATTGCTTCATAGTACAGTAACTTTTTATTAAAATTATTTTGTGGTGTGAGTTTTATATTAAAATAGATATAATTTGTACACATTTAAAAATTATGACTGTAAGAACACATATTCTAATAGTATAGGATGAAAATGGTAAATATTTGTATAAAGCATGGGAAGAGAAAATTTATTAACCCGGGAGGACACGCACCGACCCTGATATGCTCTGAGTGCGTATGTTTTTTTACAATTGTCACGACTTTCTGTTTAAAAGTAATCTTCAACTTATTTTATCGCAAAATTTGTAACAATTGTCTCCCACTAAATAATGTGACGATTATTATTTGTATTTATTGGAGAGAAAATAAAAACCATCCATACCCTGGGTATGCGTGCGTTCTCCCAGTTTAATGTTTACTGAGGATAGATTTTTCATACTACTGCGTATATTAGGTCTACCGGAAAGTTCTGCCCGATGATGTTATTTCACGCCTACTATTTTAAAATTCAGATTTCTTCATTAGCACCACTTTATTTGAAATGGTGAAATTCTGATTGTTTTCACGTTTCGCATTAAGGTGAAAACATTGGGAGTTCTTTCAAAAAAGTGATGTCAATGAAGAAATTAGAATTTTTAAAAAGTAGGCGTGAAATAACATCATCGGGCAGAACTTTCCGGTAGAGCTAATATTTACTGCCAGAATATGACGAAATATATTGATTTGAGTGGATCAAATCAATAAAATTCACAAATAATATGAAATAACTTGATCAATTAAGTTATTTTATTTTTTATTAATTTGGTCTTTTAATAAAATGTTTTATTTTCAATCTAAACATTTAAGTTATTTAAAAAATGATTGCTAATATTAACTCTTTGAATACGAATCGGAAAGAAGCGAAGTATACGTGAGAGAGAACGTTTTCTATTTTATTCCATTAGTATAAGCTTTAGAAAAATAATCACTGCTTATATTTAAACTCGGAGAAATTCACTTAAAGGGGGAAAAAATGTAAATTGTGGTTCGATTGAATTCAAATACAGGCTTAAGTCCTGGTCCAAAATAAAAGAGTAAAAGTGCTTAGTCAAAAATAACTAAATAACGAGTTCCTTATTATCCTTACAAAGTTATGAAAATCATTAACAATATTCAATGATAACAATTATCTATACAGAAGTACCAGTTAATGTATATACATATTTATATATATATGCTTTCTTTGTATCATCTAATTATTTAATTAATTGATTTTTTTTTTTTTTTTTTTTTTTTTTGTCTCTCTGAAATGACATTTCAACAATATGTTCATTATTAAAGAAAAAAAATATTTAAGGAACCTATTACTATAGTACTTTTAATTGCTAAGTGGTGTAAGACTTTAAAAAGAGTAAAAATAATTTTATTCCACTGTTTACATGTTTCGACTCTACTTGAGCCATTTTCAAAACAAACAAATAAGAATATTCGAAGATTGCACAATTTATGATGCAATGATTTGAAACGGCATCGTTTAATTTTTGACGTATTCTTTACGCAAGTAATATTAATATGTCGCAAGTATTTATTAGCAAGTTTTATTATTATTATTATTATTATTATTATTTACTTGGATGTTTATTTCTATTTTCTTAACCATTGGGTAACTCAAGCCATAATTTTTATAAGTTAGATGCTGCTGCAACGCTATATCCTTATTCTGGAACTTTCCAAAGTTTAATGTAGGTGCAATCCGAAGATATCTCAAAATGTATGCATTATTATTTTCTTTTCTTTTCCATTTTTTTTTTCTTGCATTCCAATAAATTTTAATATTTTAAAAAGACTTTCGGTTAGTTTTATACTTTTTTTTCTTTTATAAAGTTTCCTTTCCAACCTTATATAAAGAGCTTAAAACTAGTCAAAATATAAATTTTGATAAATATTTTTTATTTTACTGAAAACAGAATGATAGGTAGGCTTATCGTGGCACTTTCCAAAGTTTGAAGTCAGTGTAAATGGAGAGATACTTTGAAATATCGGGCATTCTCACAATCTTTTGACTTTCGGGAAAAAAAAATCTGGTGAAATTAAACTTGCTAAAATAACATTTTAATCTGATAGACGAATGCCTTAATGATTCAAAATAAAGAAAAAATTGTCAGCAGCAAATTTTTTTTTTATTTAACGGAGGTTTATGTTAAACTTGCGAGTTTAATTTTCCTTACCATTTACCAGTAAAACTTTTTATTTTCTTCTAAGTTTTTACTTATAATGAATTTGCATAGTACCCACATGACATTCAAATAAGAAATAATAACAATGTAGTATTTTTAGTACAAAATTTTGGTATAACATTGTCTTAAAGGGGTGTTAAAGAAGTACGGTAAGGGTACAAAGAAGTACGGTATAAAAGGGGGACGGTATAGAAAAAAAAGGGACGGTAAGGATGGAACGGTAAGGAAAATTACCACCTATTTTAGGCAAATCATGTTAAGACTAAGTGGTAGCCACAATATTCATTGATTTTTAAAAACTGTTATTTACATTGGATTAAATAAAAAAAAATTATTTTACCTCCAAAAAGTGCAGGAATAAACCTTGGGGATGGTGAGACTACCAATAAAGCCACGATGCTTGAAATTGATATTTAAGTGTAGATTTAAATTCTGCAGTAAATTTTCTGTCAAAGAATTTTAGACTTTCTTTCTCTAGCATACTTCTGCATGAGAAAAAAACTTGAAAAAAAAAATTCTGGCTGCATCTGAAGTGATTTTCTGTATAATTTTAGAAGAGAGACGGTAAGGAATCTATAACCCAGGAGCAGAGTTTAAAAAATAATAATAATCCTAAAAATGTGTGCAGGTTAATTTTTTGCTACATATTTATATAAAACAATAGTTCAAGTTTAGGAAAAAAATTACATCGAATTATTTTTATTGAAACAATTTTATAGAGACAGCTCCAAACTTAAAAATCAGCATAAGGGACACGGGACGGTATGGGAGTTTTCCTGGCATTTGTACCCCCAACACCATCCAATACTTATTTATCTCATTAATATTGTTATGCAATCATGCAGTGGGATGTTCCCCAGTATATGAAATTTAAAAAAACACAAGAACATGTACTAAATATAAATTATTATTCAGGGACATAAAAGTCAAAAGATTGTGAGAATGCACCATATACGCACTATTTTTCTGTTATTATTCTATTATTTTTTTTTATTAAAATATATTTCAATATTTTAAAAGACTTTTAATAAGGATTACAGTTTGTTTATTGGTCTACTCAGTACTTATAACTTACATTTTTTTTTTTTTTTTTTTTACTACGCATCTTTTTTCTTTTCTATTTTTATCCAAATTTCGGGTAATTCGAATTTTTTGTAATCCGAACTGACACCGGTCCCAATTAGTTTTGATTAGCGAAGTTCTACTTGTATATGATTTGTTTATCACAATAAACAAGCTAATAAAATCTTTTTTTGAAAAAATCATATCATCCGGTTCAGTCCTGTTATATTACACATCCAATCCGGTCTTACAGAAGGGTAAGACTGATTGGATGTGGTAATCTTCCAGAAAATTGAAGAGTTTAAGACTTTCTTCTAAAAAGCAACAAAATATTTTGTTTTATAAATTTAATCAAGGGACTCAATTTACAATATTTCAATTAAAAGTCTAACTATTTAATCTAAAGTGAAAAACATAATTATCTTCATGAAAATTTCAAAAATTGCAGTTCATCTTCTTATCAGCCTTAGAGTATTCGTAAACACACTTGTTGATGTAATTTTGAGCATTGTTTACCGTCTCTTCATGTTTTATTTTTCAAAAAGCTTGTATTCTCTCACATGGGATATCCAGTCTTACCCTTAGAGAATCAGAATCATACAACAAGTCATCCAAATGCTAGCAACAATTTGATTGCGGATATTGAATCCCTATTAAATACGTATACACAAAATAGTAAGAAGTTTCCACACAGTCATATTTAAGAGTTTTCAATTTTAGCATGCATAAAAACAAAAAATAAATAAAATAAATAAACTTTCCATCACAGAAACTACACAGGGGTCAGTATAGAGATACCGTAATGGAGACTTCTTTTTCTTGCTTAGAACCGCGTATTTAAAATATCATCCGCTAAAGGGTTGCAGAAACTACGTTAAAGCTGAGGTATCTGGTTCCATCTGGCTGTAAATCGCCCTATTTTTTGTTACTTGTAGTTCAGTATAAGCACTTTCGTGTTAAAATATGGAAATATTAACATTTTTTTCAACTGTTAATTTCAGAGAACATTTTAAACTGTTTTTTAGTGAAACTCAGTTCTTCCAAAGCAAAAAAATAGCTTTATTTCCAAAAGAGAAATAATTAAACATTACACCGTATATTTTATAAAAAAAAAATACTGTAGTAAATTACAGCTAAGCGATCAGCAAATTAAATTGTTATAATCAGCTTACAGTTTAGGTCTGGAATATATATACTAAGTTTTACCTCTCGTAGAAGAAAATCAGCACAGATTTATTGTCGAAAAACAGAAAAAAAATTAACCCTATCAAAATCATTGTCAATACAAATGTTGTAGAGCTTAAAATTCTGAATAAAATGAGTATCCACACTTAATATTTTTGGTGAACATTAAGCTCACAATTCTACTTCAAAGTTTAGCCTAAATCGCTAATCCAGAGCTTGAAGCCAGAACAGACCCGATTATCACTCCACCCTGCTTCTAATTTTTATGTACTTGTAATTTATTATTATTTAGGTATTGCGCGGCAGCGCAATACTTATTTATTTCCAGTGTCACTTCTCAGTGTTAATTTAACATAGATGATAGCCTATGGAGATGATAACTTTTTCATTTTTTCTTCCCACCTTTTTGTCCCTGATGCCACTCATTTTTTATTCGTAACTAATTCTAATAATATTATAAATTTAAAGTTTAAAAACGTTTGCCTGACGTCAGGGTCAAAACGAATGGCAAAATACTTTTGCATATGGGTGAATTATAACCCAGAGAGAAACAAGGGCCAATTTTTTTGTATATTATTCAAATATTTTTCTTAATAATTCCAAATTTCACTTTTTTCATTGAGAATCAACGGACATTTTTAATAGAAAATGTAACATTTTTTCTTCATTGTTGCAAAAATTTCAAAAGCCGTAATAATAATTTATTTGGTTTTAGTAGAAGGATTCCCGCGTGAAAAATTTTAATTGAAATAGTTTTTTTTTTTTTCCCCAAAAATTAAAAAGGTGAATATGGCGTCATAGTGGAAATAAAAAGGATATTTTCAGAATACGTTTTTGCTTTGGTCAAGTTTATATTTTAGTAAAAAGTTTCTAATGGATAGCTATTTTTACCCAGGTAACTTAGTGGGGAATTACATAACTTAAATTTTAAAATGTATTTTTTTTTTCGAGATGAGAACTATTTATACCCCAAGTTAAACTTAGGTAATAATTTTCTGATGTGTTTACATCACCCTTTGGGAGAGAATAAGGTTTAAAAATTCAAGTAAAACTTTTATTATTTTTATTTTTTACTGTATCACAGATATAATATTGTTAAATATTAGCAGTAAGGATTCAACAGAATTTACATTTACATTCATAGCGTTCCTGACTGGGAAATAGGGTATCTAAATTTAAGTGAAGTTAATTTTTTATGTTTTGATTACAGATTTTTTACCTTCAGATTGGAAAATTGTGTCCAAACTACCGCAACCTGCATTACTACAGTGGTGAAACATTTTGAATTACACATTGGTAAACTGCATCCAAACTACCGCAACCTGCATTACTACAGTGGTGAAACATTTTGAATTACACATTGGTAAACTGCATCCCACATTGTGATGCAATACCGCATACATCAAAGCCTGATGATGATACTCTGTATTAATTTTGAAATGCGTTCGTCTGAGTGCTGTAGTCATTAAAAAACTTGACATATTAAACAAAAACATAATTTGAAGAACAAATTAAAAAAACAAAATTTATTTCCTACATTATTTAAGCCTGAGAAGGGACAGATATTAAGTTATTTCATTCAATTAGTTCTACGTTTAATGTTAAATTTTTGTAACAAATTAGTTAAGCCAATTGAAGATTAAAAAATAAAAATAAAATTCATACAATATGATACTTAAAACATCCTAAAATCTTAGATTCCGTTCAAATGAAATCGAAATAAATCTTAGACTTTTTTTAAAGTTTTGTATTTTGCATGCATCTTATCATTTTATGCACAATTTTCATAAACATAATACTAAATCTGCAATACAAATATTTTCAATTAAAAATGGAAGAAGTCTAAGATTTATTTCGATTTCATTTGAACGGAATCTAAGTTTTTAGGATGTTTTAAGTATCATATTGTATGAATTTTATTTTTATTTTTTAATCTTCAATTGGCTTAACTAATTTGTTACAAAAATTTAACATTAAATGTAGAACTGATTGAATGAAGTAACTTAATATCTGTTCCTTCTCAGGCTTAAATAATGTAGGAAATAAATTTTGTTTTTTTTTAATTTGTTCTTCAAATTATGTTTTTGTTTAATTATTATTATTGAGGCATTTACGATGTTTTTGTAATTATTTTATGTAGGATATATTATTATTATAGGACAATTATTTTGGATATTTTGAGAATTATGTCTTAATCTCTTGTTTACGGGCCCAGTGGTAGTACATAAAAAAAAAAGGGCCGAATTCAGAATTAATTAGGGGAAAGCTAGAAATTGTTTTAATTCCTTCCACATAGGCCAGAAATGAACATACTAAATTTCCCCCTCCTGCTAGGTAAATTTTTGCCGCTACGAACAAATTAATAACTTAAAAAGTTCATTTTTTATGATTTTTAGCATATTTCAGATATGATTCGTAAATGATGGAAAATATTGCTGATTATTTCCGATATTGTATTTGAAATATAGGTAGAATTTAATATGAGGTATATAGAGTGAATAATAGTGCATACGTATTAAAATTAAGCAGGTTGAAAATAAAGTGCGAGGATTGGAGGGGGGATGGAGTGTGCCTTTGCTGGAGGAATTCAAGGTCAACTAATAGCTCGATTTCAGGGAAGCAAGCAATGCGCCACAAATGGCTGATTTTCACCGCTAAATTTTAATAGTATTCTTCACTTTATTACATTTCAGAAATTCTGTCATTAAATAAGATGGGGAATGCTATAAAAATTTAGTGGTACCAATCAGCTATTTGTATACGCAGCGTTTGCATCCTGCGAATTTAAACTCCGATATTTTACGAAAAAAGCTCAGATGATTTTAATAAAAATTATTTTCAAATAGCATACGAGCATTTTAATGGCCATTTAGTGTATATATATATATATATATATATATATATATATATATATATATATATATATATATATATAGATAGATATATATTTAAAAAAAAAAATCTTTAACCCCGTGAGAGGCGGTGGGATAAAATATATCCCACCTAATAAAAACAAAATTCTCACCCGACAATTTTAACGAAAATTTATTTTTTTAACTTTGGAGGAATATTTTAAAAATTGCTTTCCTTATTTAAAAATAAAATTTTTCGATTATTCCGGTGAGAATTAAATATTTAGAGACTTTTTGCTTGATCCTCAAGGGGTTAAAGATTGCAACTCAGGAAGGAAAATCTCATTTAATGTGAAATGTATGCTTTAAATCAAATTGGAAAATTGATATTTTCGGAAATTGAAAAACAAACAAAAGTAGATGTATCCCCTCCCCCGCCCCCCTACCCTTCCTGTGAAATCTGCCAAGTGTAATCTTTTAAAAATATATTATTTCATACCGCCTTCAGTAAACAATTTAATAATATATTAAAAAAGTATTATAAAATATTTAAATTAAAAAGTTCAAAAGCCACCGAATCCCCTTAACTGAAAATTTTAACATAGACTTACAAAAGAAAGATAAAAAAGTACGATATGATGACTATTTTTAAAAGATTGGTGCTAATCTTAACAAAATATTAAATATTTATGACAATTGGCCAATTTTTTAAAAAAGGTTTTGGCGGGAAAGGACAGTTTAACGAACAGAAAGGTAAATCACTTAAATATATAAAATTTAATAGAAAATGTGTACCGTAAAAATGAGCCCCGAGAAAAAAAAAAAAAAAAAAAAAAAAAAAAAAAAAAGAACCAGTATTTCCGTGGACACAAATAAATTCCGAATATATAACATTTATTATCAAATAAGTATGTTATGTATAACAATATTGCGGAATTAACAAACAAAAACATGCTTATTTTTTATTTTAAACCTGTTAAAATTATATATATTAAAATATAAGCTAGAAAAAAATATTTTTTTACGGATTTTTATATTAATAACAGCCATTAATATAATTATTATTATTATTTTTTTTTATTTATTTTCTTAAGAAGATAATTCTTTTATTTTTTTCTGAAATTCAATTGTTTCTTTTATCAAAGTACAAAATTCAATATTTTCCATTGTTTATTTATAATTTTAATGCTTTCCATAACCGAATAATAAATACAAGCCATAAAGGAAAGCAACACAAGGTTGAAGGAAGAACACAGAATTGTGTGTCCCCATTCTCCATTGTTGAAAGTAAAAACGAATTTCTCCAAAATCCAAAGTTCTAGTGTTAGAAGTCATTCTCTTATCACCCAAAACCCTAGTATGGATAGGACATCTTTTTACACAGAGACTAGATACGTCCACAAGCAAAAAGCCGTCAGGTCCACTCCCCCCCCCCCCCCCCCCCGACTCCTCAGGAGTCACAAGCAGTAGACCGACTGCTGAGCTGGTTTTCTAAACACCCAGAGAAGCTTTCCTTGTCTTTCATAAGGAATGGATTTGAAGAATCTGCACGTTGTTTTTACAGTTTTCTCATCATAATATGGATAATTCAAAATAGAATAATACAATCCATTTAAAATAAGGTAAGCGTTTTACCTTGATATAGCTTAAATTTGTGTATGAATTTACTTATTTATATTACTTACTTCTAAAACTTTTTCTCGCTTTTCATATACTGAATATAAGCTATGCTATAACTTACCACGTGTTTGGAAATGGAATGCTTTGTAATATCTATTTTTCAATGATTATATTATTTAAAGACATAACTACTGCATCAGATTTGGAATGTATTTATGCTTTTTAAAATGATATTTGTTTCGGTAATTTTTATAATTATGTAAAAGACTACATTCTAAAAATAGATCTTTAGTTGTTAGATAGATAATTTTAATGGACATTGTATTTTTCTTTGGATTATATTAAAGTTGTTTAATTATACTATTGTAATTCGTTTATTTTACTATATTTAAATTATATAGTTAAAAGTTTAACAAAAACCTAAAATTTTAAATACATTATTATTTTAAAAAATTTATATAATAAAATTTCAAAATATTGAATGTTGTTTAAAGTTTAGTTTTATTGGGGTGAATGATATTTCATTCCGCATATTGTTTTTGATGTTTAAAATAAGTTTAGAATAAATATGCTAATAATTGTCAGATAAATAAATCTTGCGTTTTTCTTTTTCTTTTTTATAATCAAATTAAACCGCATTAAATAACAGATACTTTAGTTTTAAAATTTGTTTATTTTATTAATGTTTAATTTTTGGTATTTTAATTTACAAATTTTAGTTCTGGGCATATTTTGAAACTCATCGGATGTAAATAACATTTATTATTTTAGTGTATATACGTATATATATATATATGACTTATGCTGAGTTTATCAACAATTTATATGTACTCTATAGCTTTCAGTTTTATAAATTATAGAATAAATACTGATAATAGTGTTTTAGTCAGTTACATAAATCTTTTTTTTTTTTTTTTTTTTTTTTTTTTTCAGTTAAAACTGAATTTTAAAAAACTTCAAAAAATGCATAATATTATTAAAATGTTAACTATTTTATTAGTGTTTTATTTAATTTAACGCTTTTTAGTACTATAGTATTATTAAAATTTATAAAATTTAATCAAAATTTAATATTTTAATGCTGGGTTTTAAACAATGATTGTCTATGGAATAATTACTATAGATATATGACTATATTCTTTTAAATATTTTAAACGATTTATGTTCAATATTATCAAAAGCAAGTAGAAATATTGGAAAAAGGTATGTTAATAAATTACACAAAAATTCTTAAGAATTATTAAAATAAAACACTAATCTTATAATAATAAATATCCTCCTACACTAGATTAATAACCGTTTTTATTTACAAAGTAGAAAATTAATAAAACGTTAGTTTTAAAACAATAAATGTATTTCTACATAATGAGGAGAGCACTGTTCAATGCTTTTATAAATGAAGAAAAGTTGGAAACATAAATAATTTTCATAAAAAATTAAAAGTATTATTTTTGAAACTAGGTTGACTTATTACTTTTTATAGATGAATAAAGAATATCATTTAAACAAGAGCAAAAAAATCTTCGAAAATTAATAAATAAATTGTACTTTTAGCATTTTTGCTTTTAACTTTTCATAAATGGATAAAGTAATAATTTTCATGAATGAATAAAATAATATTTCATAAAAAAAAAAAAAAAAAAAAAAAAAAAAAAAAAAAAAAATTATTTAAACATGAGCAAAAAATCTTAGAAAATTATTAAATGAATTAACTTTTAACAATTTCACCCCAAGCCTCCAATAACCTTAATTACTCTTTTTTTAATTCTTTATTGCATTAACGCTTTTAATTTTCTCTTTAAGCATTAATTCATGTGATTTACCTAGTGTAAATAAAATCGCTAGTAAAATGTTTATTTACTAATGTGTAATTGGTAAAATTGGAATTGATTTATTTACAAAAAACTTTAAACAGATAGAACCATTAATATCTTTCTTTGTTCAATAGTATCAAAAGCAAGTAAACTTATATGAAAAAATTATGCAAATAAAGACGCAGGAAGATTAGGGAATTATCAAAATAAAACAATAAATTTCCTTCTACATAATAAGAACAACGCTTTTCAATGCGTTTTATAAATGAAGAAAAGTTAAATATATAAATTATTTTTATAAAAAATGAAGCAGATTATTTTCCAAGATAGGCTGAATTTTTACTTTTCATAAAAGAATAAAGAATTATGTTCAAACATCAGCAAAATATCTTAGAAAAATAAATTGTGCTTCTAACAAGAAAAAAAAAGGGGGGGGGGGGAGTGAAAAATCATTTTCACAAAAAGATTATTTTTAAAAGATGATTTGTATGAGATGTATCTAGGTTAAATTCTTTAATGCATTAATGTTTTATTATTTTTCTCTTTAAACGTTTATTATTTACTGATGTGTATTTGGTAAAATTATTCGATTAGAAATGTTTAAATAGATTGCTTTATTTAAAAAAAATAAATAAATAAAATAATAATAATAATAATTAATAAATAAATAAATAAAAAGAACGTATAATTTTTTTGGCTCACAAAATAGGAAGAAAATGAAAAAAAAATGTTTAACTTAATTGCCTTAAAAAGAGATCATGTAGTGGGGAAATTAATAAGATAATTAACAGCACGGTACTTAGAATACACGGTAGGGTCCACGAGCGAGATGCGCAGTAGATCGTCCAGTTCGTGACGTCACTGGCACCCATCGTTCAAGCTCTCCCTGTGTTTTTCCATTTATTCCCATTACTCTCTTTCTCTTTTCCTGACAATAAATGTTATTATTTTTTTTTTCATAATCATTTTATGTCTTATTTTTAGTTTTTGAAAAGGATTTGACATTAAAATAATTAGTAACGCATTAATTCTTCTAGATATTCCAAAGGAATTTCATTTCATCGTTTTTAAGACATACTATATTAGCATGAAAACCATGCAAAACATCGGATAAATTTTGCATTTATTATTCAAGAATATTTTCAATTTACTTTTAAGAAACAGATTTGTAAAAGAATTTAAAACCAAAACAGTTTAATTTTAAACCAAACCAAATTGTAAGATATAAATCAGTTTCCATATAAAATTTTTCAGCTCTACTATTACTTTAGTATTACTTTTCATTAATGATACTGCTGAAAAATTAAAGAGAGAAGAATGAGTTGTCGAGATACATGAGAGGAAATAAACTTCTCTTAAATAAAAATGAATGTGATCAGCAAAATAAATCCAATCCTGATTTATTTCTTCTCTCTTAATAAGAACAATACAGTCACTCATATATCGCTGATAAATAATTCGATATTAGATGAAATTAAATAAAAAAATTAAACTAAATTAAATAAATAAATATATATGTATATCAGCTGGTTAGGCGGAATATTGTGCGATGTAGTACGTAAAAAATCAGAAAATCCTCGTTGTAAAGAAATTATGAAACAATATAAATTCCAGTTTTCTCAAAATTCTAATTTAAAAATAAAGTTGCATATTCAGAAGAGGTGTATGTACGAGGTGAACTTAAATATTCTTCCCCTAGTGAAATCGTTTTATTACAATTGCTGAAATTTATAGAAATTAGTTTTAGTTTTGAGTACTTATATACTTAAATGTACTCAAAACTAGAGAAAAATAAAATAAACACTGTAGTTTTTTTTTTTTTTCGGTGAAATGTAAGGGTTTGTAAGCAATATGGGACCTTAAATCAAAAACTTGTATCAGATTAATAAACAGGCATGGATCTAGAAGTTTCAAAAATGCATATTGTGAGAATAAAAATATGCTGGTATAGCAATAGAATAAAAACTCAATTTTTATTTGAAAATATATTCCATAATTTTTATTTGTTTTAAGGCATTGAGATAATCCATATAAAATAATATTCCACCCACAATTTGTAATTTAAATTTTTTCTGATAATACTTTAGCGTGTACTAAAAATTTAAGGATGTATATATAATATATATATTAATCATTAAAAAAATATTTGATTGTTTAAAATTATTAAACGTCATGACATCTATTTTTTTTTTTTTCAAATTTTAAATGTTATACAACCTAGTTTTTGTTTGACTTTGAGAATTAGACAGTTTGATATTTACTGAACCGGAAGCCCTATACCTAGATTATAAACTTAGATAGTCTTGACATCGTGTTAGTTAATCGCAGAATCTGGTGTGCCAATTATTATTCTGTTCCTAAAGTTAAAAGTTGTACGGACCTATAGTTATTAATATTTTGATACCTATTTTCATTTATTTTTTAATTATTTGCAAATAAAGTAAATTGTTGATTTAAAAACAGAAGTTGTTCTTTCTGAAATTGTGCTACCCTTTCTCACATAAGAGTGGACGTAATAATATGTTCTCTAGAAAGACTATTCTTCTGATATTTTCAATAATTTCATAATTTAAATTTCTGTATTAGTGTACACAAAAATTTAAAGATTTTTTTTTTTAATTATCTAAAACGTTATTTAAGCTATTACGGCTATTTAAGAAATTTTTGTTTACTTTGTTTACTCGTTTTGTTATTACAATTTTTTTAAAAATATTTATAAATTCGAAAAAATCCCAAGTATCAATTCAAAAAAGCTTTTCTTACATTTATCTAAAGTTGCCCTGAAAATGCTATAATATTTTTCAATGCCTGTGTTTTAAAGTACATAGTACTATAGAGTTTTTCAGAGTTATACTCGTAACTTTTAAAAACATTATTAGATCCGTTTTATGTTTTTAAAACATTAAATAGAAATAAAAAAAAGCATAAAATTATAAATTTTAATAGCATATAACTTTATGAGTTTATAATATATATATTTGAAAATATACAACATAATTATAAGTGCATTTTTCCCAAAGTTTTATGAATTGAAGCAAACATTTTCCGAGTTTTCTTAAAATATTGTGGATTAACGCAAAATTGCAAAAATGTTATGAAAAGACGGTGAAATACAGCAGAGCAAGTAAGAAAACTTCTTTTTTTACATATGTGTTTAAATAAAATAATAATTGCGGCGAAAGTTAATGCTTTCAAATAACCAAATGAAAACAGAAGATTTACGCTTTAAAAAAACTCTAAAAAATAAATACATATACGTATATTAACTTTGAATTTGAAAAATGTTTAATTAGTAGATGTTCGAAGTGTTACGCACCTCAGTAATATCATACACAGGATATTAAACAAATGTTGAACATCTTTTTATGAAACGGAAAGCTTTATACAAGGTGAAAAGTGCGTTACCCAAGACTGGATTTGGGCACCGCCCCCTGAATACAAGGCCTGAGCGCTGGACCAAAAATGGCGGCTGCCGGAGGCGGATTGTTTTCAGCGTGTGTACGGTCCCTTAAATATTCCTACCAATAATATTTTGAGGTTTTTTCCGCTTCATTTTTCTGAGAATAAAAAAGGTAGAGAAATCTTTTATAAAAGACTGGTGTCTACATTTAAGGGACCGTACCTACGCTAAAAAAATCCGCCTTCGGCAGCCGCCATTTTTGTGTGAGCGCTCAGGCCTAGTATTCAGGGGGCGGTGATTTGGGTGCCAGTGACGTCAGAGGGAGAAACGAAACCTGCGCGTGGACCCTACCGAGTGTTCTACTTACCGGGAGTAACGGGTAATATTTTTTGAACGCACAAGAAAAGGGTCGGGGAAGAACGACGAGTAAGAATGGGTAGCGGATAGGGACAGCTTAATGCAACAATGTTAAAACTTCCACTGCATAAACATATGGGGAAAAAATAAAAAAATCCCTAGCCGGTTTCGACACGTTGTTTTGATGTTCGTTTGTACTTGGTACTTATCTATGTGTTTTATATTTTATTGTGTGTTTATATTTTATTTTTCTCATACTTTTATTACTATTATTTTTATTATTATATTTTAAGATATTAATACTTAACGATTATGCATTATTATTATTAATATTCTAATGTTAAAAATATTATGAATTGCTCTAATTATCATTTGGTATAAAATAGGACCTGAAATAATCATAAAATTAAAATATGTTTAGTTCAATGTATTAATTAAAATATATATATATCTGTGCCCTTTTCTTTATATATAGAACAAATAAACTTTTTATATTAAAAACAAACAGAAAACAGGTAGTAATAGATTTTAAATCTTTCTAAAGTAATAATAATAATAATAATAATAATAATAATAAACTGAAGCCGCATTTACGTACTATATATAATAATAGTTACATGTACATAATTACATTTAAGGAACAAGTATTAAGTTATGTATATTTTAATTACAGAAGTATTTGTCAGTTAAATCATATTTATTGTTTTCTAAAGCCTTGACTCACAGAAGTCCAAAGATTTAGTTTAAGATAAGAAATAATAATTTTATTATATCCTATTGGAGACTAATTTGCTATAGGCTTAAAGCAGTTAAGACGCCACATACATATCATATCCCTATCAATTTATTTATAACCTCTTCCTATCAATTTATTTATATGTAATGTGTTAAGCATTAAATACCATTATTATGGCATAAAAGATAGTTTTAAATTTTAAAAGTAAAAGGTTGTAGATATTTATTTACATATTTATATACTTTTTACTATAATGTTGGAAAGATTATGATCTAATAATGTCATTTTTAATATTATTTTCAAATATTTTGGATTGGTGATTCCAGTAGTAATGCAAAAGGTTAGTTATTTTTCATTTACTTCAAACCAGGTTTAAACAAATCCCTAGGAGATTTCCTTCTCCCTTTTTCTATAACGCCGGCGCTTTCTTAACATTGTTGCATTAAGCTGTCCCCATCCGCTACTGTAAGGGAAGACGTCACAAAAACGCCCAACGGCATCGAGTGAAGAATGTGTAAGCCTCAAGTATCCGGACTAGTACTGTTGGCTGTTGCGCGAAAAGCAGCAACGGATCTGAATTTGACATGATTCTTTTCTGTACACCTGCAGACTCTTCAATTAGTATGGTAAATACATTTTTCACAAGATTTACGGTGTGAGTTTTAAAATTAATTTGTTATTATTTGCAGTTTTCTTTAAAAGCTTACGGGAACACACAACTGAGACGCCACGCCCACTCACATTAATTTTACTCTAATATGTTTAACTCATTTATTATAACTAAATTTTATCCAAATGTTTGTATATACTTTAATTCATGTGTTTGATAAAACAGTGCATGAAGTTCACACAAGTTTGAAGTGTATAAGTTTTTTAGCTCTCGGAAAAATTGTACTTTTCAGCTAAAAACTCAATTAAATCCTAAAGAACTCGAGCAATTTCGATTAAAAGAAAAACATTTGGTGGTAAACTATAAATATAACATCATATGCGGCAGAAGGTTTAAAAAAAATAATAATTAGTTTCAGAAAAAACATTTCTGAAAATAGAAAATTTCTGAAAAATCGCCATTGCTCTAATATAAAAAGTTTTAATCTCAGAAAAAAACTGTCTCCCATAAGTCTTGAGCATATACCAGTGAATATGGATTCCAAATTTCATCAAAATCAGTTGTGTAGTTTCCGAGTAAACGTGTCTTAAAGCTGGCATATTTCCCATAGGATTGCAGCCAGTCTTGTCTCTCCGTTTGCTTATTAAAAATATTTTTTCAAACTATTAGAAATATTTGCTGTTAGGGGATGATGCAATTAATTGATCAAATCAATCAAATTGATCAATCATATGAAGTAAATTCTTTAAATAATTTATTTACTTTATTTGGAACAATTTGTTCTTTCAATAAAATGTTTAATTTTTAATTTAATATTTGAAATTTTTTAAGTATTGATTACTAATATTAAGAATCTAAAACTATTAAATAAAGTGTTTCATATTATGCTTTCAAAGATATGAAAGTCTTTAAGAATATTTAATATCAACAAAAATCTATTGAGTAATACATGTTAATGTTTATAGTTTTAAACATATTAATGCTAAATACACAATATAATACCAGCGGCCATCAGTACAGAATAATTTTTATAATTAATTAATTAATTAGAATGAATTAATTATAAAATTATTCTCTGATGATGGCCGCTGGAAATACAGGCCGAAAGTAATAAGAAATTTTAAGTAAATTGTATAGATTTACCTTTAACATCTATTTTATTATTTTCGTCGCCTTTTAACACTAGAACGCTCGGAAATTTTACTCAACTTTCATAAAAATATTTGACACCAGAATTTTTATTTAGAATTATTTGACTGACTTATTTAACGTAAATCTGTGTTGTTTAAATTTAACTTATTTTATGAAAGAATTTCTCGTTCCAGTCGACATTTAATCATATGGTAGGAGTCGGATCGATTCGTTCTGGGCGTTCTAGTGTTAAATGAAACGATGAGCTTTTTAAAGGTCATAGTGTGTATTTTGTGAGTGAATGAAGGTGGAATATTGCATTTTGTCTTATGACTTTATTCATATTAGTGTTTTTTATGTATGATTTTCTTATTTACTAAACTGAAATGATGTTTGCGCTATCTGAAATGATATTTAAGCACTATAATGCTCTTTTTAATAGTAAAAAATTTATTAAAAGGGTTCTCTTAATTTATTTTGAAAACGGATGGATTTTTTAAAATAAAATGAAACGCGCTAGTAACCCTTAATGACTTGTCACTGAATTTAAAAAAATCAAACAGCATTGAGTAATCTCAACATTGATTATAAATCCTTTGTTACACCTATGTAATGTCTTTTGCATAAACTTTTTTTCCGAAAGAATATGTATTTATGACATATGTATGAGAATATTTTGTCAAATTGAAAAACAAAATATTAAATCTATATACTGATAAACATCTACTGGTACATAAATTTTTAAAAACAACCTAGGCAACCAACTTTCCAGGGTTCGTACGCTTCAGGGACTTTCAAGCCCTGTTTACCAGATTTTTTGTAAAGTAATATTTGCCTTATTTAATTTTTAAAAAATTCTATCTTCAGATATAGCGGCCAGTACTTTACGAAATTTTAGGTACTAAAACACCTAAAATCCCCTGAATCCCTTGATGCGTACGAGCGCTGCTTTCCAGAGATTTTCACGAAAATCCGAGACACAGTTTTTAAAACTCATATTTCATATATTTAATTAATGGTCGACAATGTGTCAAAAAAAAAAAAAAAAAAAAAAAATTGTCATGAAAATATGACTCTAACTTTGTTAGTAAAATTGATTAAGTGTATTATCATTTTCTCTCCAGGACCAGATTAATACATTGGCACACGGGTCACAGGCCCATTGCCCAGTGGCTTAGTTACTGTGGAGACACGAAAAGTTTTGGTTTCGGTCTGTTAGTCTGTTTGTCTGCCTGTTCCGCGACAACTGCCGCAAAAAGCATCCGATCAGCTTGAAATTAAGTGGGCATATTTGTGAGATAACCGGATGTAGCTGTATACTTTTTGATTAAAATTGGTTCATTCATTCGGAAAATATAGAAGATTTTATTTTGCTCCATAATGCTTTTCTACTGCAAGTCAGACGATTTTCAAATTTCCATTTGTTGAAAGAAAATTGTACGTTTGATTAATGGATTTAAATGTTAAATTATAGATACTAAAATTTCCAAATAAGGGTTTTAAATTATTCCTATTATTTTAAATTTTTATCAATATATTTGTCAGATTTTTTAATTTACGTGTATATTTTTTTGTGGAACTTTATACATGTATTCCAATAATATAAAGCCTTTTTAAAATTAATTTTCTTATTTTAGATTATACATATTTCTTTTTTTCTTTTCCTTTTCTCCGTTGCCTAGCGACTGTTATTCGCAGCCTATCATTGCGGCAAATATGAATGAAGTAAGTAACTTACGTTAATTTGAATGTAGGTACTATTAAAAGGATATCACAAAAAATATTTTATAACGCCAAATCGATGCAATTTATGCAATTATTAGTGGGCACGATAATGAATGATTTTCCAGTAGATTTATAGATCTCCACATATGCCTGTTTTGAGTAGCTGTTAATATGTTATTGGTATCACATGGATTAGGATGTTTAAAGTAATGTTTTACCATTCTATAAGTGAAAAAAAAAGTACATTTAAAGGCATATAAATCCTTTTTAAGACTTTCCAACATAGATGAAAAGTGTTTATGACTTCAGTTTGTCTATCTGTCGCCTACCGTGTGTCTCTACGTGCTCTAACTCCCATAAATATAGTCTGGATTACATGTAATTGATATACGTTATTGAGGTTTGCTAAAGTATGTTTGGTATTGAAAATAAAGTGTGTAGCATTCATAGCTCATTTGCAGGGGCACTCAAAACTATTCCGTTACATTATAGTCTTTGGGAAAAATCATCTGCGGTGTATTTTAATAATGTTACACAATTTTAAACGTAATGAAATTTATATACATTATTAAAGTGCACTAGAACATGGTTACTATAAAATATGTTATGTGTAGCATTTACAGCATGCGTATAGGGAACTCAAAAGTATTCATAATATTACAATCTTTGAAGAAAATTCTTTTGTGGCGTTTTTTAATGATGTTACTCTGTTACAAAATAATAAAATTGATATGTATTTTTGAATAATTTTGTAGTATATGGGGTGCAAAGCATATGTTTTTTTCAGGGTCACCCAAAAGTGGTCGATTAAAATATGGTCTACGGGGGAAAAACTCTTATTTTAACACAGTAGCGACGGGAAACGAGAATTCTCGTTTTTATTCAGAATAAATCATTGGCTAAGGGAGTGACTTCTACATTACAGAAAAGGCATTTATATCGTGTTTTCCATATTTTTTATAGATTATAAGACATTATATATTACATCCGTGCATTGAAAGATATTTACTGCTGCATAAACATGAAAAACATATCTCAGAAACAATTTCCGAAAGACTTTCAGAAGAGGGAGGAGCCTCTACTATTTTTAAACCCAGATTTAATTAAAAATTGCCTGCCGTCAGTGTGTTAATTATGTTGCACTAATTCAAACATTATGAAATTGAAATACATGACTGTGGTGTACTACAAGAATCTTGAATATGATTGCCGTTGAATATGATTTGTATCGCATTTAACGTTCATTTATAGGGTCACATAAAAGATTTCGGATACAGTTCTGGTCTATTAGGGATGATTGCTGAAGAGCGTTTTCGATCATGGTAACGTTAAGTAAATTTTTGCGCTTAATATGTGGTGTTTAAAAATTATATAGACGATAAAAAGTGCTACACAAATGAATTCTTAAGTATTAATGAAAATGAGCGGTAATTGCTTCAGTGTTTTTTTTTTTTTTTTTGAGTTATGCATTTTCAAGCTCAGCTACATTTAGTATACTAACAGATGTTTGCAGAATTTAAATAGAATTATATAAAGGTCTCTACAAAAACTGGATACATGGTGCACACAATACATAGTAATTCCCAGAAATGTGATATCAGCAGTTTTAAGAGGGTTTTTTTTTTGTCTGCATTAAATTTAAATATAATATGTGACGCGTAAAAATCTTCACGTAATATACAGAGCTGTAGAAAAGAATTCATGTACGTTTCCGTCTATTGGTAGAAATTACTAAAGGACATTAACACAATCAATTCAAAATTACAAATGTAAATTAAATTACACTACGGGGAGGGGGGTCCCCAGTCCCCCTCAAGAAATTTACTTTATCTAAAACTTACAAGAATAAGTAGTTCATGAGAATTTTAAAATACCATTTCATAGCTTCGGATTTAATTTAACGCTTCTTATGTCTGAAACCTTCGAAATATTTTTATGTAATTTAAAAACTTTAAATTTCGTTTTTGTAGAAAGATTAATATTACTCAAAGTGTGGTATAAAAAAAAATAAGTTGCACAGCTGACGTTGAGGCTCGTGATCTGCAAAGGGCATAGCCGGATAAGCATTGGAAACATGCCTTTTAATCAAATTTCCTGATTTTTTTCCCAGACGTAGCTACATATCTGATAATATATTTCTTCTATAATCACCCTATAAATATTGATATTTAATGAGATATAAATGTTTTTTCAATTTTTTAAAAAACTGATTTTCTGAAAAACTGTTGCACGTAATTTCATGCCATTAATTGAGGATATATAAATGCCAAAGATGCATAACTGGTAATTTTTGTATAATTTTCTGTGTGAAATAGCTAAAAAAATATATTTCTTATGGTTATCCGAAAATTACCATTTTCTCGTAAAAAATTCCCAATATGTATATTCTATATAAATGCCGAAAGTTTGCTTTGGGTACTATATACAAATATTTACAAAGATGTATATTAAAGTTACTGAAATTCATTTTAAGGCGTTATTTTGGGCGGAGCTACTCCAACTTCAACACTCGAAGAATTTTTAGAATAAACAGCTACAGAATTGCTGTATTTTAAATTTTAAGGAACAGATGAGCAACATTCTAAGCACTGTCGATATCAAAATGAACATGATGTTGAAAAACATGGCTTATATCCTTAATGAAATCTAAAATACATCAGTTGACATATTGTCTGCTGACTTTGTTCGAAAAATTCTTCGGATCTTGAAGTTAAGTAGCTCCGTCCCAAATAACGCCTTAAAATGAATTTCAATAATTTTAATATACATTTTTGTAAATATTTATATGTAGTACCCAACGCAAACTTTCGGCATTTATATAAAATATACGGGCACATATGGAGAATTTTTTACAAGAAAATGGTAATTTTTGGATAACCATAAGATATAATTTTTATTTATTTTTTATTTTTATTTCGCTATTTCACACTATTTTTATAAACAGAAAATTATACAAAAATTACCAGTTATGCATCTTTGGCATCTATATCTCCTCAATTAATGACATGAAATTCCGCGCAGCAGTTTTTGAGAAAATCTGTTTTTTAAAAAATCGAAAAAACATCTTTACCTCATTAAATATCAATACTTATAGGGTGATAATGCGGGAAATATGTTGTCAGATATGTAGCCACATCTGGGGAAAAAATCAGGAAATTTGATTGAAAGGCATGTTTCCAATGCTTATCCAGCTATGCCCTTTACCAGTTATAATCGTCTGTGAAGATGAACGTACATGAACGTTTTAACAAACCAAATAAACCAGTAATGAAGCAGCCAACAACAGGCGCATGCGTCGTACAAACTCTCCTGAAGAGCCCATTCTATATTGAGGTCATACTATTTGTTCCTGTTTTAGAGAGAGAACAAAAATGACCGCACCTGCAGCTGTACCATAATCCTTTCTGTATAGTAATATCCAAGGTTCTTCTACAATAAGGTTGTTCCATTTGAAGGATAGCCAATCAGAGTAGAGCAGCACTGAAACGTCACGTGGCGGACAAGATCGGAGTTCGATCAGCCGTGATACAGTAAATAGATGCGTAAAAAGACCGAAATACGAAGTAAATAATTTTTTAAAAAGCAGATTTTCGAAAGTAAATTGAACAAAATTACTTTCCTTAAAATAATTTGGACAAATACTGATTGGAGTTAATCAAATATAAAATACATAATGGTTAAATAATATCGCGATACGTTTGTTAACATTCAAATACTTAAGTAAATTCGCGAAAAAAATTACCTTTTTAATGTGCAAAATTATAAATGAAAACTTTTAAACTATTGTAAAATAAAATGAACGAATGAATTATATGAATATGATTACACAGGAGTAGTAATGAAAAGACAAGCATTATGAAACAGAATAAATTAAACAAAACTCACACTTCAAAACTTTTAACAATAATGCATTGTCCAATTACTAGATATAAGTTTTCAAAAATTTTCGAATGTCATTATGCTTATACAGGATGAAAATAATACAAAAATATTACTCTATAATTAAACTAATTCTATTATGAAAAAAATATGTACTATACATATTACTTACATTATATTATTAAAATAACAATATCGTTACTTCATACAGTGTTGAATTCAGACACTTTTCTCCGGGAGGGATTTCTGTGGCTCCGGGGGGGGGGGGGGGATTGCACTTTTTGACCATTGAAAACCCAAAATCTCAAATCTTCCGGAGGGACATCGCATTGCTCCGGGGGAGGGATGTCCTCCCCCCGGGCCACCCCCTGAAATCAACACTGATTTCATGTATACAAAATTTCAGCAAAAACTGAAAAACTTAAAACAACTTCATTATTAAAATTTCCATGTTATCTTATAAAACGCATCAAATATAACATTTCTTCACACAAATAGGAAACAATAGAAAGAAAATTTATGGAAGTACAGTAGAGAGCCGATTATTGGAACCCCAATTAACCGAACTTCCAATTATCCGAACAGCCAATTTCTATAAAAAAAATGTTTTTAAACCGAACTTCCAATTATCCAAACAGCCTATTTCTCTCTTTTTTTTTTTTTTTTTTTTAGATTTGTAAAAGGAACTCTGTTCAACTTTTAGCCAAATACAATGAATTTTCTCCACTGCGAGTTTTGAACTTTGAACTTTTTTCCCCCCCATTTCATGGCGATTTGTCTGCATTTGTGAAAGAAATCCGGCTTTAACAGTTTAGTCCAATATAGTAAATGCCTCTTCTTTTTCTTTCATTAAAGTTTATTCGGAATTTCTCGCGATTCTCTTATGCAATTTTTAGAGATTTTCCCGTTCTGCAGAAATTTTTTGACATTCGTAAAAGGAATTCGGTTTTAAAATTGCAGTAAATTTTGTCCTCTGCGATTTTAGTGTTTTTCTTTGCGATTTTCCAGAATAATAATCGCCAGGATGTCGATGCTCGGATTTGAGACTATGTACTGTATTGTTAACCTTCCGTCTCAGACGGGTCCATTGGACCCGACATGTACATTCAAAATATTTATTCAAACCAGAAATTTCTTCAAAACAAACTAAATGTATAAATCAGACAATAATAAGTTAAATAAACAAATTAAATAGTTTTAAGTGAAAATTCTGGTGTAGAATGTTTTTATAAAACTTGAGTAAAATTTCCGGTAGTTCTAGGGTTAAATCTGTATACTTGTTCTGTGAGAGTTATTAGAACACGTTGATATAGCGCATTCATTAGATTTTATTCAAAAAGTCTGTTTAAATAATAGAATAATTAAAATCATTCACAGAAAAAAAATTCCAACGTAGAACAGCATACAGAATAATACTGAAACGAGCGAAGCGAGGCGAAGTTGTCCGCCACGTGACGTAATGCGCGAGCAGTTAAGAAATCTTTAGAGTTGGCGCATCGCACGAATGGTACCCCCCTGGTAATATCGGATATGTATCCGATGTGTTGAAATGTGGGATTAAAATACTGAATATGTGGCATTACTTTTTTAAAATTCTAATTAAAGTTGTTTCTTTAATTGTTTACGGTGTGAGTTTTAAAATAAATTGGTTATGTTTTACAGTATCCATTGAAAATTGAAATGTCTATAATAAGAACACATTCCATTGTTCTACGGGAAATTACAAAAGCAAAATTATAATGTTTACCGAGGATTTTTTTCATGCTATTGCAGGTATTTGCTGTTAACAGATGTTGAAATAAATCGATCTCAATCAATCAAATTCATCAGTCATATGGAAGAGATTGATAAAATACCGGGAGTCCAAAAAAGGACTGACTGATTTTAAAATTCAATAACTTGCAAACGGTGACAGATATTTAAAAATTTCTTACAGGAGGTTTATGCATAAGGTCAAAAGTTTTATTACAGTGATTTTCGATTTTAGTTCGAATTACAAACAGTAGATGGCGCTGTAAGCAATAGACGCTAAATACAGGCTCGATTTTTAGTCCTTTCTTTTGTTCCATGCGGAAAAAGGAGATGGAAACGTATTATCCGGGCCACGAAGTACCAAAAATCGAGCCTGAATTTAGCGTCTATAGATCGCAGCGCCATCTATTGTTTGTAATTCGAACTAAAATTGAAAATCACTGTAAAAATCTTTTGATCTTTTGCATAACCCTCCTGCAAGAATTTTTTAAATATCTGTCACCGTTTACAAGTTATTGAATTTTAAAATCAGTCAGTCCTTTTTAGGACACCCGGTAATTTAGTTATTTTATTTGTAACAATTTGTTCTTTGAATAAAATGTTTAATTTTTAATTTAATATTTGAATTTCTTCAAAACAATTTATTACTAATATTAAGAATCTAAAATTATAGAATAAAGTGTTTTATATTATTGCTTGCACATATATGAAAGCCTTTAACAATTTTCAATAATAACAAATATCTATACACAAGTACCTGTTAACGTTTATACATTTTAACATATTAGTGCTTTTATTGTATCATTTCCTTATTTACTTAATTGAAATGCTATTTACGCTTTCTGAAATCGTATTTAATATTATATTGTTCATTATGAAAGGCAAAAATGTATTAGAAGGATTTCTTATTTTATTTGGAAAATAGGCGGATTAAAATAAATAAATAAATAAATAAAATAAATGCGCTAGTAACTCTTAATGACTTGTTACTCGTTTCTTAAAACCAAACATCACTGAATAATCTGAAAATTGGTTATGAATCCTTATTTACACCTCTATAATATATCTTTTATAAAAAAAAAAAAAAAAATTCTGAAGAATATGTATTTAATCAAATATATGGAGATATTTTGTTAACTCTAAAAATTAATAAAAAAAGTATGTTATCCATATATTGCGAGATATTTACTAACATATAAAATTTAACCGTTTGTGACTTAAGAACTCTGATTTGAAAAATATTTACTCAGATGTTAGAATGCATCATTTTAAGCATTTAAAAACAATTAAAAAATTTCAGAAAATAAAAATAAATCGATATTGGCTGACATGTACTTTTTTCATATCTGTAACAAGCAGAAAATTACATGATATATTACATGACTCATAAATATTGTAAATTTTCTAATACAAAATTATAACTTATACGAACTTACCTTTGTAAAAAATCTGTTTTTGGACGTCTTGAGCCTTTTTAGTTGTACAAAATTTAGGAAGATCAATTTAGCAATAACAATTTGAAACTGTTTAAATGAAAATAATTAAAATTTTGTCACGAAAAACTAACTTACTATCGCCATATCTTGAGAATGCTGTGAGCAATTTATATTAACTGCTGTCTTGGAATATAGCAATTAAAAAAAAAGTCTTTTAATGCCTACAGCATAAGTAACATTGACTTTTGGATATGTTGCACAGAAGCAATGGGTTACAAAAGACACGGGTACTTAATACGGGTTTGATACAAAGGATTAAAACAGATACCTGGGCAATCAACGTTTCATAGACTTTCTGGTAAATGAGGTGCACGGTTTTTAAAGCGAGATTTCATAGATTTATTTGTTGATCAACATTGTGTCAAAAACATACTGTCATAAAAATATTTTCACCACTCCAGGTTTGTTGGTACTACTGGTGAAGTTTATTCCGTTTCTCCCTTCAAGACCAGATTAACGTACGGGCACGGAGCATAGGTCCATTACCCGGTGGCATAGCCGCAGTGAGTGTCCAAATGCTTCAGATACCACTAATTCTGTGAAGTTGTTTTCGCTTTGTAAAATTGCTGAAAATTGTATGATTTGATAAGAGAATAAATATTTCTTTAAAATAGTGGTATTCAGATGTTGTTTACCTACACCTAGCTACGCCACTGGCGTTACGCCCAACAAATTAAGAAAACCTTCCAACTGCTGCTGTGAAATATGGTGACGAAAGCGCATTGTTGGGCAAATACTTTTTGTCTAGTTTAAGGTGAATGTAGAAGTCACTCCTTTAATACTATCTCGTTCACTTTGAAAAAGGTTTTTCGTGTTATCTATATAAAAAAAAGCAATTTAAGAAATTACAACGACCACTTGGAAAATGATTTTTTCAAAGACTAAAATTTAAGACATAAAAAATCGCACGGAGTTGATCATACACTACGTACGCCATGGATTAACCCGGGAGAACTCGGTGCATGAGATTTTCTCTCACAGTCGTACTTTTTTAAGACTCTTATTTAAATCATTTTTCATTTTAATTAAAATTTCAAAATGTTTTTCAATTATTTTACCTATTTTGTGAATAAAAGTTCTAAGCAAACCAAAAAAAGTTCATATTATATGAATGTAAAGTAAAAGAAAAGCAATTCGGCATTTTCACTAGCGAGTTCTCCCGGGTTAACATTCCTGAACCCATCATGGACAAATTTTAAAAGAAATTTCAGTTAATTTTCGGTATTGTAAATTTTTAATTTTCTACGGAGCTGGTCATACATTACGTACGCCATAAATTAAACATTAATAGTGTTATTACACGTAAAAATTGCAAGCGACAAAAATCGCCTGCGACTCGTTAGATTTCCTATGAAACTTACGTATTTAGCCAATCATTTCATTGGCTGTTCGGGAAAAGGCTTTTCCATCGTCAGATTTCTTGAAAGTCTTCATGATGAATGAAAAATTTCATTCTTAAACTTCTAAACATCACACAATATTACTTTTTACACCGTCGTATAGAGAAAAAATATACTTTTAAATGCAATTTGTTTGAAAGCTGTATCTCAATTTGTTTCTGAGTTATAAATTTCTTTTTGTTGTTTTTATCACTTTTTTGTAATAGTGGCAACAGAATTATCCATCTCTGTTGAAAGTAAAGGGAAATACTAATTGCTGTACAGACCAATCAGAAAATGAATAAAATGCGGATTCAACCAATAAAAACTTTCAGATATGCTTTTGATTTCCTACACTGACGAGGACAATAATCATTTTTTCCAAATGGTTATAAACACTGTTTACTCTTTGCACGGATAAGTGGAAAACTTGGAGGCATTCTTTCCTTCTTCGTCAATGGATTGCATTCAGACACATGTTGCTTCGGAAACCATTATGTAAGAAAATTTTATTATATTTAATTCAGGATGGTTTTCAAGTGCCGCGTATAATTTTCCAATGGTAATTATGATTTCGGCCCAAAAGTATCTGTTTTTAGTATTTTTAAAGACATGGTTCGACGAGAAAAATGGATATAGTCAATTCGGAGGAAAGATATATTAGATCGTTCGGAAAGTTGTGTCGTGTTGGGAAAATCAATTCGCACAGGAAAACTCTGCCCGGTAAATATTAGACATTAGATATATCGAAATCGAAGTCTAATAATTAAATGATAGAATCTTCCGGTACAAATTGATTTTTCCAACACAACACGACTTTCCGATCGACTCAATAAAATGAACTCCAAACTTAAAATAAATAAATTTACATGTTATTTTATTTAATGATATATAAGAATATTATTTAAAATTTATAAATATGAAGAAATCTTTTTTACATTTCAGTTTTCACAATGTTTGATAATAAAACATTTCTTAACTATTATAATTTTTTATCCATATATTTATTATCTGCATCTATATTTTTAACATCAGTACTATCTAGTTTTTTACCCGACTGAAAAGAAGGGGTATGTGTTTCACGCGTATCTGTGTATGTGGATTTCTTTATACCCTCGAAACATCCCAACGGCTGGATGGATTTTAATGAATGAGGTCTCTATCAATTCGTCTTAACAGCCCGATGGTTATAAGCTAGGTTTTATTTTTATAAATTCAAAATGGCGGCCGTAAAATATAAAATGGCGGTAGAGACAGAAAAAAATTACGCACCCTATTGAGTGGCATATCATTAGATAGGTCTTTTAAAATGAAGGCGATGTTTCATTGACTATTTTACTGTCAGAAGCTCCATTTAAATATTACATAACCTGGAAGTTGTGTATGTATTGTGGATCTCTAGCTTTACTGCAACTCTAACTATCATAGACATCTATAGACCTCGTCAAAACAGTGTTTATAGATAGGAACTAACAGTTAAACACAACTTAAAAGTCATTAATATACAAGTAAATAAAAAAAAAATAGGTAAGTAATATAAACAAGTAATATAAAAAAAATATTTTAAGTCAATTCCTACTTAGGTCAGTAAGAGAATTTTTTTTCTGCCATTCTTTCCTTTTGAGTGGCGCTTAAAATGCCTTGATCAAGAAGAGGGCTCTCTGTGTCTTAAAATACCTTGATCAAGAAGCTCTCTCGATTATTGAAAATTAATTAATTAAATTTAATTAATGAATTAATATTTGAAAAAACTGGATTAACACCAAGTGTCATCCACTACAATTTAAACAAAATTTATTTGAGCTTGATTGGATGAATAATAAGTATTTTATTAACGATTGAAAATTTGAACACGATATATATAGCGAGAGTGTGAGCTAATAGTGTGATTTGAAAAAAAAAATTGTTTTACATTAATGAGAAATAAGTAATTAGTTCGCTTTTTACGCAGTTGGGTTTTTTGATTTTCTAAATTTAATTGTTTATCTTAATAAATAATTAGCTAAAGTAACGCAATTCATGTGTCTATCTATATTTGTTAGATTTACTTCTGTTTTAAAGTTTCAAGAAGCTACTTTTCTGGAAACCATTATTTTTATTGCGAAAGTATAACTGTTAGAAAAAATTGAATTAATATGTAACAAGAAGAAAAAAGTACGCATTTTGTTATACTAAAATTATGAATCTAAATAACCAAGGAGTTAATTTTCTAATAATTTGATCAGTAAAACCAAATGTGTATGCTAAATAAAATAATGGTTATAACGTTGAAAGATTATCTTAATGTGCCGTGTAGACATTAAATAATTTTTTTTTTCACAAATAATTAGAACATGAATTTTACATAAATGTTAACGAACTTATATACGTATTTTGTAATATAATGATATTCAAATTCTAAATTCTACATGATTTACATTTCAGGTATGCAAACTGTTATCTAATAAAATTATAATACAACAATTCTAATAGAAAATAATCTAATTTTTATTAATTATTTATCTTCCTTAATCTAAATTAACATTTTAACATTTAAAATTCAACTTCAAATCTTAAAAATTCTTTTCAAAATATTACCGTTCTATCTTAATAAATAAAATCAATATTTTAATATTTTTTCTTATTTAAAGTTAAATTCTATCATTTTCCATCATTAATTAAGATTTAGAAAAACTAAAGAATAATATTAATCTGTTTTTACAATTTAGATGTCATGTTTACTTTTTCGTAAACATCCCGTCATACGGAGTATAGCAATTTCTTTCTAAGTTTTAAATAACAAAAGTTAAAAATCTCTCACTTATTTATATTTCGCACTCAATCTTTATTCTATAGATAGGGTTTATTTTTCCCTTTCATTTGCAAAAATTTCAGTAAAATTCATTAAAAACTTTGTTAGATATTCTGTAAAAATGTTTTTCCGTTCCAACGATCGTTCGAATAGGAGCGCGCTTTTAGATTCGAATCGGCCGGTAGCCATTGCTTAACTTGATTTTCAAGAGCAACTTTTCTTGGCTGAGTAGAAATATTCGAGATAAATATTTTCTGTTTTCAGTGGAATTGTATATACTCCAGAAATTTCATCTTTCGGGATCGTGTCTATTTTGGCACTAATTTTAGAAATAATAATACTAATAAGAAAATATTTATCTCGAATACATAGGAATGACTTCGCGTAAACTTAAAGTTCGTATCAAAGAACATTTGAGAGATTGAAAGTATAACCGATTTACAACAGCCCTGTCAAGCCCAGAAGCAGAATATTCAAGTTAATTTCGAAGACGCAAAAATTATGCATATCCCTCAAAGAATTGTCATGATTTAACTATCCGCGAATCAATAGAAATTATTACTAAAGAAAATACTGTTTGTAATGACGTTTTATCCTACAACATACCCAGAATTTGGCTCAGTTTGCTTAAAGAATGATAAAACGAGTAGTATTCCACCTCTCTATATATCCATGTTTTATTTTCCCAACTTTTTCCGGATCTAAAAATTGACTTCCACTTTCACTCCTTTCGTCACCAGCTACGTGAATTTTGAAAATTAGACGTTAATAACAGTAGTATTTCTTGTATTTCTCTGACGAAAACTATGTTTTTATAGTTGAAAGTGCTAAGGTATTAAAGTTTAACATCTTTTTAAAATATTGTCTCACCTTTTAAGTAGTTTTGCACATAGTGTAAGTTTAACTTTTTTAAAGATGAATTAAGCATTTCTATTTATTTATTTACTGATTGTACTCTCGTGATTCTCGGAAAACGCTATGTCCGTTCTCTCTCCCAATTGGTTGAAATTTAAATCGAAAGCCGTTTTCGACTTTTGGATTGAATTATGTCTGTATATCGTCACTGTTACCGGAGGATTAGCGTGTTAGGTTGTTCTTAGCTGGGCTGCCTGGCTTCGGTCGTCGCACGCTCCAGCGTCACTATTGAATATACTTTCGGCTTCAAGAGATCGTTTTAGCGCTGGGCGCAAGCAAAAGCAGCGATATTACTTGATATTTTTCTCATAAATTCATGGTTTTTCTTCCACTAAATAGAAGTTTCTTTCCTAAGTATGATGAATAATCCTGTCTACAACATAAAGCATCGATTTTCATCGTTCCAGCATCCATCTCTGGGCTTTCAGAGATCCGTCCTGTGCTGGAAGCAAAATTTTTCCGAACTAAGTTTAAAGAGTTAAAGCTTTCTTTACTGCCTGATATGGATATCACCTCTGAAATGATAATATTGCAGTAATAACTACTTGCTAAAACCAGCGGCGGTGATTCTTGTGGGAAGAGCGGTACATCTTTGTTAAGGTCAGCGGCGGCGTTTCTCGTATGAAGATCGATACGATCGATCTTTTTTGTAACTTCAAATTTCTCTAGTCCGTACTTTAAGAAAAATAGACTTTCTCTTCAACGCTACTCCAACCAATATTTGATTGACATGTACCAGAAACGTGAATTTAAAAAGTTTTCTCAGCGGAGATTTCATCAATCTCCAGCATAACCATAGCCCCCACCAGTGGCCGAGAGGTTCTGCTCTCGAAGCTGGTAGACGGGAGGGGCGGGGTTCGATCCCAATTGCGCCCGTCGGCCTAATCGTTCAGAGTTTTCGTGGCTTTCTTCGAACCTTGGTTTTCAAGCGTAAGTACGCGTTAGGTTCCCTTAGAAAGACCCCCACTGAAGGCACTTCTCCCCTTTGGGCCTATATCCCTAGTGATGATAATTAACCGTCATAAATAACAACAACCAGCATAACCATAAACCTACTTATCTATAATCTTCTCCCGAATTGCGAACATTGATCCACCATTCGTGAGTATTTATCAAGACGGCTTTGGACAAATAAATTAGGACAATCAGTAATTCAAAATTGAACATTTTCTACTCATACTTTAATATGAACATTAATTCTCTGAACTATGACCAATTTAAAGATTTCTTTCAGTAATTAGCAAAAGCCTTTTAATAATTATTTCTGGTGTGTTTCAACGATAGATAAGTAATAATGTGTCTTAAAAAAGCCATACATGGTCAAATGTTGTTCTGAGATATACATTTTGCCAACATTAAAATTTTGAACAATATTATCGGTAAAGTTAAATGAATTGTGTATTTTCAATATTGACAAATTGGATCCAATTGTCCCTTTTCTATTGTGTGTTCAACAATTTTTAATAAATTTTGATTAATAACTAGTGAATAAGTCCATTTTACGTTTGCTTTAAATACGTGAGTGTTTGATTTTACTTTGTTTTTATTTATTTTCAGATAATTAAAATACAGATTTTACATCAGTCGTGTTCTTATAGATGGCTTAAATTTCTTTCAAATAACTTTTAATTGCAATGTAGATGTACTCTTCTTTACGATCTGGCCGTAAGGTGCCTTTGGACAACTGGATTTCTTGCTTTTAATATAACAGCTTTGGAAAATGAATTTAATTAACTTAGTATTATTAATTTTTACTAATTTAAATATTTCGTTGGATTTACTTAAAATCCCTTTCTCCAAAGTCACGTTACACCTGCTAATTTTAAATATTAGTGATAAAAGACGTACATCTGGAAAGTGTGTAACAAATGCGTCATTAACATGTGCAAGAATGAGATTCCGCACTTAGCTCAAAGCATCTGTCAGGTACTTGCGCCTCTTCTGGGAGTAGCGCCGCAAATACCACTGAATTAATCCAATCTCGGTATAGAAGAAGAAGAAAATAAAGTTATTTTTATTGTTATATGAATGCCCACTGATTAGATCCAAATATCTTTTTCACCTTTTAAAAACCAGAGCCCAAACAGATTATTTCCACCTTGGACCTTTTAACCCCTTGAGAATCAGGCAATTGCGATTGTGTAGTGCTGAATTCCCACCGAAAATTTAGAAAAAATTTATTTCAAAATAAGTAAAAGCAATTTTTCGATTTTTTTTCTACCAAAGTTAGAAAAGTAAAATTTCATAAAATTTTTCTGATGCAAATCTTTATTAATCGTACGTGGGATAAAATATATCCCACCGCCCCTCAAGGGGTTAAAAGCGAATTCCAGTCCTTCGGCTTCTTAGTATATATCGTCGGTACCATCTCAAACTATCCAATGTGGCAACAGTGGGCTACTTTTTTAAAATTCAGATTTCTTGATTGGCACCACTTTTCTATAACCGTAAAATTCCCCTTGTTTTCGCCTTAATTAATATGTCATTAAATAAGGTTAAGTAATGCGATTTTTACTATTTCAAAAAAGTGGTGCCGATCAAGAAATCGGAATTTAAAAAAAGTAGCCCACTGTTTTCATATTGGATAGTTTGACATGGTACCAACGATATGTTTTAGTTGAATTTTCACCCAGAATATGCGACATGTCATAATAAATCTTTAAGGGGACATTTTTTCTTAAAATTGGTAAACAAATCGATTTTTTTTATAATATTAAATGAAAGCCTGTTTAATTGTGAATATTTTGACTCTTCATTTTTACCCACACAGAAATTATATGGCGAGATATTTTAAATTTTGTTAATACACTCAGCACAATTATTCACACAAATTAAAACTTCAAATGTCTTTTTCTCCATCTTCATATTTTCTTCACTTTCATGTTTAAAAAATAGTAAGACTTTTTTTAAAATTTGAGATAGAGATCTAAACTTTTTTGTACATGTTTTTTATTATATATGTGATAAATCTGCGCATGGAATTAGCCTTCAGGTTTTTTGTTATTTTTTTTTAAAAAATAAAAGAATATGAAGATGTGTTAGATTTCATCGTTTTGCACTATATACCCATCAGTAAAAAAATTATATTAAATGTAATATTAGATGTATCTAAAAATCCATGCGCTGTCTTGTGCAATACACATTTGAAAATCTTGAAAAAAAAATTGGGCAGAAATATAAATAATAATAATAAAAAAAAAATGTATGGATTTAAAAAAATTCAAATAAAAAAAAATAATTTTTATTAAATATGCAGTTAATTTTCTTTTCAAAATGTACTTTTAATTGAACATTGAAATGCAGTGAGTTCACCATTTGAACCATATATTAAAAAATATCAATATGTTATACAGGGGCGTAGCTACCGTGGAGTAGTTGGAGAAAACTGCTCCAGGCGCACGAATCCTAAGAGCGCAAAATTAGAAAGAGTGAAATAAAGATTTGTAAAAATATTTGCATATTTTTTTCTTTATTAATCAGATAATGTAGATTAATCTTCTTACATTCAGCATATTTCTATGATATTTTATCTTGTGTTTAACCTCAACTATTTCGATTTAAAACATGTTTCTATACACATTTAAAAGAAATTACTTCTATTTGCGAAGTTTTAATTTATACCATATTGCAGCCTTAAGTAAATTCTCCGACACTGTTTCAGCACGCCTGATTTTTTTTTTCTGTAACTCTTCCATATACGAAAGTTTAAGATTTTCGAATCTTAAAGTAATCAAAACTTATTTACAGGGCTCTCATCGGTTACTGTATTGGCTACCACTATTTCCAAACAGTAATCTTCCTGGTACATTTCTGTTGAAAATGTTTTGGAAATTTATCATGATGATTAATGTAGGGAAATAATGATAGTCAAAGAAGTCACCGCTGAGAAACCTACATTTAAACAACAGCAATGCTGTAACTATTTAGTTATTTTACGATTAAAAAAAATAGTTGAAATGTCGAAGAAAATTATTGACCATTTTACAAACACCCCCCCCCCCCCCAAAAAAAAAAAAAATAAAAAAATAAATAAATAAATAAATAAAAAATAAATGAATATGTTGATGTGTTTTTTTTTTGTTTGTTTGTTTTGTGAAACTAAACATGCATCAATGCAGATTATAAAACAAAAATAAGAACTGGAATTAGCCATTTTCCACTTCAGCCCACGGCGACTAAATTTAGATGGGGGCGGCAAAATAAATGTTGTGCGTATTGTTTTTAAGATTTTAAAAATATGACGTATCAAATGCAGAATTAAAAAGCATTTTCCTTCAAAAAGAGGGGAAAAATTAAGTATCAAATGCAGTGTTCCGTAAGACCTGAGCATCACCTATTCAAATTTACACCACTTTTTTGGGAAAGTATTTTTCTAAACCTTATTTATTCGCAGAATTTTAGGATTAAATAAAGCAAAACATATTTTTCGAAATTAGTAATGTGAGTTTCCCTAGGCCGTGATCAGTCTCTGCGCCCTTTCCCTGTCACAACACCATCCGATATGACATATTACTAGTCAATAAATTTTCGAATTATAAAAGAAAAAAAAAATCTGGAGTTACGCCACTCAACTTTCCGAACAGTTTACAGAAATACTGTGTGTTCAAAACAGTACAACAATGAATATAAACTCCGATCCTAATTTTATACAAAGGTGAAATATTTCCTCATTTTCATTCATAAAAAGGTAAACCTTTTTCTAATGACATAATTTTCAACAAATATTCATTCTGCCCCTGCTGAAACAAAACCTATAAATAACAAAAAAAAAAAAAAAAAAAAAAATGGATTTTACTTAAATTTAAGTCACAGACTTGCCCGCCGGGCAACTGATCTGCGGGTCGGTGCGCCCTAAGCCAGGTAAAGATGCGCCCTTTCTCAGGTAAAGCTTTTTTTTTTTGGCGACATGATCTGCCTCAAGAATTTTCAGCCTGTCTATGGCACCAAAGAGCGTCGCCTCTATTTCAACATATATATACGTATTTTATTTTATTTAGTTTTTTGTAAAATAATTTATAAAGTATTTGTTTGAAATGTGTAGGCGTCGTGTGTTCGTACAGTGCTATGATTGTAATTTCCCCTATATAAATTTTTATTGTATTAATTTTTGCACTTGATGCACAAAAATATTTATAAAGAATGTTTTCGACAAAGAAAAGGTAAGTCGAATACCCTTTTTTGTCAAAAATTACATTTTAATATGAAAACGGGACTGTTTCAATATTGTCTATAAATGTGATAATTAGAACTCGTATATATATGTTAGAACAGTGCTGTTCAAAGCGGCGCCCTTTGAATGCTCTTTTTGCGCCCCTTCGATTATACCCTGTTGCTAGGGTTTTTTTAAATACAGTATATTCTGCCTAATACGGAAATCTGTCTTACACGTAGCTTCAGACAGAGTTTACTACATAAACATCTATTTTAAAGGTACTTTGCTTTAAAATCAAATTAATAATATTTACAAGTTTCTTAATATTACTAGCAGCATTAAGATTTTTTATCCTCCCACTGCGAAAAAAGTTTAAAATAGGTTTAATTAATCATAACTTTTTTATTCAGTACTAAAATTCTGTGTACTTAGAATCCAACACAAGTCACTCGCAAGCTAAATGTTAAACCAATGACAGTGTTCTTTACAAATTTTTCTTTTACATTTCAATATTTGTAATTTTTTTTCATAGAATATCTGAGGTTGATGTCTAAACGATTATCTTTATACTGTTTCGATTTCTTAAATTATTATTAGGTAGATTTCATAAGAGATACTACCTATTACATTCTCCCCTATGTTGTAACTTCTGAAACATTTTTGCAGATCTACGCCGATCATGACCCCTGGAACCCCAAATCATCCGCAGTTCAAAACTTTATCTACCCATCTATATCACTTTTTTATGACACGATAACTTCCATAATTCTGCACAAATCTCTTCCAAACTGATACAAAAAGTCAAGGGGCAGAAAATCTCGGTCAAACTCGGTAATGGGCAAAATCAGACCAAGGGGTTGGAAATAGAGAGGGTTTTTGTGAAAACAGAAAAAACTCTGTAACTTCTTAATTATAATACATATGGCTAATTCCATGGGTTTTTGTAGTGTAAGTCACATAGCTGATAATTGCTATGCTTGTTGGCCTCCGTTATTTTGGAAAAGTTTTCTTGGCCTTATTCAATTAATGACATATCTCCCGTAAAATATGTCAAATTTTTCCGTTCTAAAATACTGGTAGCCAAAAATCTTAGCATGTGACTTACACTACAAGTGCTCATGGAAATAGCCATATCAAATCAGTTTAAAGTTATTATTACTTCTACGAAAAGGGTAAAAAATTTAGGTGTGACGGATTTTTGATATCATTAAAAATGGGCTCAGGGAGCGAAGAAAATAGGGCTTTAAGGAGAAAAAAAAATTCATAACTTCGTCAATTCACAAGATATCAAATTCACTTAAATTTATTCTAAATCTTATCTAAAACTTTTATATTGACAAGTTTTTGATAGGACCAACTCTTATAGGGGAAAAAAAGAAAACAATTATGGTATTAACATGATTCTGATAAAAACCAGCCCTTACAGATAAACGAAATTAAAAACTCATCAAAAGCGGCCAGATAAAATTGCTAAACTGGATTTATATCTATCTTGATTTAGTTTTTGTTGGTGAAATTAGTAGTTAACTTCGAAATCTACCTGTGCGAGCCGGCAGGGATTTTTATTTCTAAGAACACTTTCAATTTCGGATCCGATTCTGAAATTGAAAGTATCCCCAGAAAGGAAAACTGGGATGATAATGGATATTATTGGTTTCTAAGTAAGGTGGTTAAGTAATGAGTTTCTAAAACGTTGCACCCTTCAAAAATCCAAGATCTGAGC